>OX940792.1:11252902-12512545 GCA_954870985.1 Trifolium fragiferum
TAACCAATTATTTCCTCAAACTTCCTTCATTAAACCTTCATCATTTTTTATTCTCTACAACATGAACCTAACTTTATCTTTTAATTATATAAATTACAAATTTTTATTTTACTGTTCATCTGCTCCAAACATCAAAACAACAAAGCTCGGGCACAGCTCCGCCCCTAATTGGATTAGTATACCTAATTATAAAGATAGTATGGTCTTTATATATTTTTACAATATTTGTGTTCCATTTTTTATATCCACAACTTTTTTTTAAAAAAAAAAAAATCGACTCAAGGGTCAAGCAGCCCAAACTAAAACTTTCTGTTTCAAAATTTTAGGGAGAAAAAAACTTCAAAACAAACTTAATTTAATTAATATAATATATAATAATAAATCATAATAATATAAAATTGCTTAACTCAATTTGGAAGGCTTGCAATTTTTTTAAAAAAAAAACATTAAAGACCTCATTAATTTTTATTTTTTACTTTAGGCCTTTAAAGAGGTTTGGTCGGTCATGTATGATGTATCCTATTTTTATTTTTAGTATAAATATAAATTTGGTATCCTATTTCAAGTCTCTCATTTGTTTTTTTGTTTTTTTTCTCTTTACTCTTTTTTTTTGTCAAGTTCTTCAACTCTTATTCTATAAACTCATATTATTGTTGATATTTAGATTTTTGCTATATACATCCAGATATTTAATTTCAAGATTTTTTTTTGGGTATGTATTATATATACTTATTTTGTTAATAGAAAATGAATCTTTAGATAAGTATTACCGTCTAAATTATTTTCTAAAAACTTTAAATGCATGTTGAAATTGACAAACAAAAAAATGGCAATGTACTGTCAATGAAAGTTTGATAAAGATGCCTGCAAATGGTCACTTGAAATGTCGAGAAACTCGTTTAAGACTCGGCACTGAAATTAAGAGCAATAATATCTGGACGTTTTTAATTCTTCAATACCTCTCTCTCTCAAAATGAGAAGGGCAAAATATATCTTTGCTCTAATATATTTATAAAGATCGGGTTAACTTGTGCCCTAAAGGCACATGATAAGATATATTTATATAAAAATTTTGCATTTAATAAGTTAAGAAATTTAATGCATCAAAAGTAAAAATACACAAAATTCTAAAATATAACTTCTATATTTGTCTTTTTATCATGTGCTTTATGAAGTCCCGATACTTCAAAAATGACGAAGTATCGTGTCCGATATGTGTCCGATACCGATACTCGTCCGATACTTTCCGATACTCGAGTATCAGACAATTAAAATTATTTTTTTAAAAAAAATTACCAATATGTGTCTGATACTTCTCTGATACACGTATCAGAGAAGTATCGGAAAAATAACGTTTTTTTATGATAGAAATGGAGGAGATGATACTAATACAATTTGTGTTTTCTCTTAAATAGTGAATGTTAGAGTATGATGTTCTTTATGGATTGACAACCATGTGTTTTTTAGATGGTACCAATGATGTATTATTTTTTAGATAGTAATAATTAACTTGAGATGTGTAATTGTCATTTGTTTGTTCTGTTTGAGTAATTTGAATGTTAATTTATTATCTTTCTCGATTTTTGCTATGTTTATATATTGTTTATTTATATATTTAATTTTAAATTTATTTTTAAACAGCGTATCACGATCGTATCAAGAATTTTAAAAAAATTCTCGTATCACCGTATTAGTATCGTATCACGTATCCGGTCTTCATAGCTCTAATATGTCTTTAGCATGCTCTTATATCTATATTTGATGAAGTGACATGTATCATAAATGAAATTTTATAGGCATATGCTTTTTAAAAAGAATTATTCATCTCCATTTATTTTGAATTTTGAGTTCTCAATGTTATAGTATTTTTTAAATGACAAATTGTTATTATATTTATAATATCATATTAGTTTTTTTCTTATTAAACTTTAAATTCTAGATTGTTAACTCTTTAACACTTAGCTTAACTAGCATAATTAATTAAGCTATTAATTTCATCTAACCCCTCCCTGTTATTGTATGAAATTGTAACAAATTGAAACCATCCAATTTTAAATTGATAGCCAAAATCATCTATGCTTATATTTGATTATTTATTTTTTTACGAATCTATGCTTATATTTGATATCATCGTAACTTATTAGAATTATAATAATTTATCATAATTTCACATAAATTACAGAATATAAATTTTAAGAAATCACGATAAATAAATAATGAATGTTTAAAATAACATTTTTCTTACTAGTAAAAAAATAGGTGTATGGTCCCACAAGTGTCTAAAATAACATTTTCTTATTTGTAAGAAAAAAAGTTGTTAAAATTATGAGACGGAGAATATTAACTTGTGTCGTTAAGACACATGATAAAAAGATAAATATGGAAAATATTTATTAAAACATGTATATCATTCATTTATCTAATCATTAAATTTTTTTATCATTAAATGCTACATTTCTATTTTTAAATAACTTATCATATTGCCTTAGGGCACAAGTTAAAATCACCCTTCTAATAATTAAGGAACTATATAATCCATGCTCACTTTCTGAAACCGAACCTTCTCTTCCATTTCCTCTCACTTTCTCACAACCCACTCTCTCTCTCTCTCTCTCTCTCTCTCTCTCTAACCCATCATCACAAATTCTCACTTTCCGATGGGTTTTCCGGTTGGTTACGCCGAAGTATTCTTCCCAAACTTATTCCTTCACACTTTAACACTCCTCGGACTTCTCCGAAACCTCGTCTTCTTCCTCTTCCACTTCCTCGGACTCTCCGATTTTCTCGAAACCGACACTGTCTGGCCCCACAACGGAGAAACAACTACTCAAACACAAGAACCTTCCAATTCCAAGACACCCTCCGTGTCGGCGGTTTTGATCCGGGAACTTTTACCGGCGACGAAGTACGGTGATCTTGCCGGCGGAGTTGAAGAAGGTTGTTGCTGTGCTGTTTGTTTGTTTGAATTCTCCGAGGAAGAAGAGATCCGGTGTTTGAGAAATTGTCGACATATTTTTCATCGAAATTGTGTCGACCGTTGGATTGATCTTGATATGAAAACGTGTCCTCTTTGTAGAACAGGTTTTGTTCCTGATGATATGATTGATGATTATAATCAACGTTTATGGGTTGCTTCTGGTGTTAGTGAGTTTTATAGTTATGCAGATTATACTTCTTCTTTTTAGTTAACCTTTTTATTTTCTTTTTTTTGGGTGGGGATTGTAGAATTATTATTATCAAGATTATTATGAAGATGAAATGTATATAATATAACAAAACAAAAAAGAAAGAAAAAAATGGAAAGAAATTTTGCACCACTAGTATTTTTATTGATGTTGTTGTTTGATATTCATTCTCCCACATGCACTTTCTTGTGTATTATTGAGTGTGTTTGGTTCCATGTGTTAATGTTTTAAGTTCTATTTTTGGAGTTGATTCTAGATTTATATAATATAATGGAGTTAATTAGTTGATTCAAAAATTGATTCTAAGTTGGAAGGTAGAGTTTTTCATTTTGGAATTGATTTTTTTCTTTTTTTCAAATTTATTGTTGAGCTTTTTTTTTTTTTGTTGCAAACCGGGTATCCTCTGCGCGCAACTGCAAAGACTAATCCCTCGAGCCTTGTGGGATCCAAATGGATGGCAAACTCTCCCTAAGAGTTTGTTGAGCTTTTTTTACATGAATATATTTTAATATAAATTTTGTCTTTAATTTAATTTTAGTAGAAATTAATTTTATATAGTTAATTAATAAAATTAATTTTTGTGTTTGCTAAATCAAACAGACACTTTGTATTTGTATGTGAAAATAATTAACAAATTTATTAATTTATTATTATTTACCTAGTATACACAAATATATTTTAAATCATTGCCATCTCTCTCCTTTCACAATTATTTTAAATTATAAATGAAGAAAAATGTGCCCCTTCAATGATTGTGGAGTACTAGTACTTATGTATTATGGGGCCACCGATAGCAACAAACTAATTAATGATCTATTTAGTTTTTTTCTTTTCTCCAAAAATAATGCTTGTTTGTTAGGTAAATGTATAATAGTATCTGGTTTTTGTCCGTAAATCTTAAATCAATTGAAATGTTAAAATTTCTAATATTAAATGTTATGATCGATGTTCGAACATCAGTTCCTATAATTTGTATGTATGAATTTTTAATAACTTATCATTTTATCTGTCTACCAAAAAATATATATGTTTTTCATTTCCATAAATACAATTCAATTTATAATTACAATGGCATTGATATACAACAACATATAAACTAAATTTTTTGTCTAGAAATCATGGTTCAATTGACAACAAGTATGTCAAAAATGTTATGCTGAATTTCATAGTTGAAGTTCGAATTCCAACTTTTTTATTTATGTTTGTATGAATTTATAATAACTTTATTATTTTATCTTTGTATATAAAATTTTCATGTACCAAAAACAAAAATCTAAAATTTTCAAGTGAATCTAAACCATTATAGCTATCTCAATTCATTATACTGTAGGATAGCACAAGTATAACTTTAGTTGTAACTACTGGTTTAACTGTTATTTTTCCTCATATGGAAATTTATGGTAATTGGTAGTGGGACCCAAACTGCTTGCACTTGAAATGTCCAAGTTCATACAATTTTGACCGTTTAATTATTGAAATATGACAGCGCACGATTTAAATTTTCAAATCAATTTTAGTACTCAGTCGGATTCGGGTCGAAAATCGTCAAATCGATAAAAACTGCGACCTTTTAATTTGGACCCAATTTTGACCGTTTACGTCTTCGGTTTGTTCGGGTTCGGGTCATATGGGTGACGGGTACAACGGGTCGGTTTTAACGGGTTAGATTGAAACGTTGTTGTTATATTTAACACTTCATTGATCAAAAAATTAATTGGTTTTTGACAATTCGTTCAATATTTCGTACATACTGCAACAAAAGATACAATAAAAATGATGAGATTAAGTTAATTTGTTTCAAATTTGTAAATTCAACTACAATAATAGATAGTAGATGAGAAGTAAAAATTAAGATAAATCTAAAATATTATCTTTCACATCTTTTTTATCAACATATTACAAGCTAAAGCTTGTAAAATACAACATTTTACTTCTCTATCAAATATAGATAAAATTAACAAAGTGAAGAGAATATGATATTAAGAGAGAAAAGAGGTGCTCGAAACTAAAAAAAATTCATTTGTATTTTAGAAATAGTTCGGTCGGTTTCGGTTATGAAGAGATGGATTTTTAGAAACTCGCACCCGCCCGTATACAACCGTTCAGGACCGATTTTTCACAATTGTTGACCCGAAACCCGACCCACACCCGACCGATTGCTTCCATATGTTGGCGGTTATGTCGGTTTTGAGTCGAGTTGCGGGTTTGTGCTCACCCCTAATGTAAACCATCTAAAGAAAAAAAAACTCAATCTCAACACCTAAACCATCTAAAGAAAAAGGATATAATTAAATATATGAAAGTGCACTTGGTACACTAGTTAAATATATTTTATAAGTCTAGAAGTCCTAGCTCAACTGGCAAATGCCGAAATTGCTAGGCCGGACGTCATGACCCGGGTTCGAACCCGGGACCTCACAGTTGTGTGTGAGTTTAATTTCAGTGGATTACCACTTCATCTAAAACCAAAAAAAAAATAATATATATATATATATTTTATAAAAAAGATAAAATAAATGCTAAAAAAATAATTTTTTATGTTAAATGCACAAGTTTCAAAAAAATATTTCTATATTAATATTTTCCTTAAAATAAATACGATTAAATTTTAATAAGAAATCAAAAGGTTTTTATAATCACAAATTTTAATTTCATTTTAGAGAATTCAAATCCATAGATTAATTGTGTAATGATCTCTTTTTTCTATTTTTTTTTACAAAAATTATTTCTATTTATAGATCTACTCATCAATATCTGCAACTTCTTTGATATTTTTTAGAACAAAACAAATAAAAAAAATCAAAAAGTTATGAAAGTGAGATATATCAAACATGGTAAGACCATTAAAACAAAAGTAAAACAAAAAAGAAAATCATGGTAAGAGAGTAGCTAACCATTTCAAGGTGTGTGATTGCAATGAATCAACTCCCATTAAGTTTGGGTAACCTATTATTAAATTTGATCAATTTTTTTATCACGCTATCATGCATTTGCAATGAATTGATTTTTCTTTTTCTTTTTTTTATATATTTTTAAAATATTAAATGAACATATTTTAAAATAGATTTTTTTTTATTAATATACTTAATCAGTTTAACATTTTTTTTATTGACCCTCCGATCCACATGAAAGAGACCTTATAGTAAATGAGTCACACATATTACGAAAGAGGTATGATATTTGTACAATCAAAATGGTTGTCAAATAAACAACTTAAGCAAAATTAGATTAAAAAAAAAAATGAAGTTGTAGTTGAATATTATAAACATAGTTGTTGGACAATTAAAATGGTGTCGAAATAACATCCTCTTATGAAACGAGGGCCGGGAGTATATTTTTAAATTTAAAAATAAAAAAAGCTAAGCTATATTGTGTTTTTAAAATAATTTATAATATAAGTCAACTTTATGGTGAAATACTTGATGAGCTACTTTATCCTAGTAGCAAGCAGCCACCTAACATAAATATAATAGAGAAATATCAGATTGCCCAGAAGTTGTCTTAGAAGCTGCCTAATCAATTTGAATTATAGTTTACTTTAAATAAATCCTATTTTGGTTTAAATTATAAAGAGTTGTTGTTTAATTAAGCACGTGTGTTCCAGGATCATGCATCCAACAAAAATATAATATTTAGATTTCATTCATTCATTTTAAGACATCCCAAACGTTGAATATATAAAAAAATAGAAAGAGATTGACTAACATATAGGAGTAACTAATAGTTTTTTTTTTATTGTTTCTAAATTCTAATATGATAACAATGGTAAAAAAAAATAAAAAAATCTAGCGAATAATTAATAAATTAACTTATATCACCGATGAATATTTTATAGTAATTAGTTACAAATTAAGGTCGACCGTAATAAATAGTAGATAAATTAGTTAATTGAATTTATAATGTTCAATAGAACTAACAATTGAATTAACTTATACATATCAAATAACATAAATAAGAGATATGCTTAATTAAAAAAAAAAATCAATTAAGATTATTGACTTTGCTCGAAACAAAGTGGTTTCACAATTCCACCCAAGTTGTACTTGTCCGCTTTGAGATTTTTATTCAACCTTATTCTGATTTATAATAAGGATCATGTTAAACCGTGCTCGGGGCACTTGTTAAGTATATAAATAAAAAATAAAGAAAAAGTTAACGTTGAAAAACAATTTTCTACAATTTCGAGATTTTAAATGCATAAATTATATTAATAAGCTTAATTAGTATTCCAAGACCATTTTTAACATATTTCTTATAATAATTTGTGTCAATGTGGGATTACTTCTTGGGAAACTTGTGGGGTTAAAGAATTTTTGTAATCCCATCATAAGAATTAGCTAGGTATTTCTATCGATAAACGAATACTTCTTCCGTAACACTTTATAAGCAAAATTGACTTTTTAGGTTCATTGTAGATTTAATATATCCGGTCTATATTATAGACCAAATACATTAAATTTACAATGAATCTAAAAAGTCAATTTTGTTTATAAAGTGTTACGGAGAGAGTAAGTGTTAAAATTAGTGTGCAAGTACTTGGTACTTTTATTGTCAATTTTTTTTTTAATCTTATGTTCTCATGTATTTATATGTCTCACCATAGAATAGATAAATGTAAGATGAATTTTCATTTTCAATATATAAAAGTTAGAGTAAAACAATTCAATGATTAGATTATTCTATTTATTATAGAATTCAATGACGTGAGATTAATTATAACACGAGAGAAATATGAGAGTATATTTTTTGAGGCAACCTGGTCCCTTATCAAGACATTGTGAAACTCTATGATCCAACTTGCACCTTATTTTATTTTCACCACGTAAAATATAAAATATTGATAAGCAACAACCATGTCTGCGCAAATTAGTGTATTTGTTTTGAATTTGAGTTCTACTACATATGACGTAGTATTATCATTAACTTATTTTTTTATCGTTGTAAAGTGGGGTAAATTCATTTTCTTTATCCAAGTCTCTCTATCAGCGGTGATCTGAGGCGTCTAGATTTCTGGGATCCGGTGTTGGCGCGTATTAGGAAAAGATTGTCTCGATGGAAGAGTCGATTTCTATCTTTTGGCGGACGTCTGGTTCTTCTCAAATATGTCTTGTCATCTCTGCCTGTCTATGCTCTTTTCTTTTTCAAAGCCCCCTCAGATACTATCTCTTCTATTGAATCTCTTTTGGATTAATTGGCAAATCATATGTTTACGGAAGGAGTATGGAGGCTTGGGGGTTAGGCAGCTACGAAAGTTTAACATTGCTCTGCTGGACAAATGGTGTTGGAGGATGTTGGTGGATAAGGGGGGCCTGTGGTTTAGAGTGTTGGTGGCCCGCTATGGGCTGGATCATGGCAGGTTGAGGGAGGGAGGAAGGAAGGGGTCAGCTTGGTGGAGGGAGATCGTGAGGATCAGGGACGGAGTAGGTGGACTTAGGGATGGGTGGTTTGGGGAGTGTGTGACAAGGAAGGTGGGAGATGGGACAAATACTTTTTTCTGGACCGATCCTTGGGTGGGATGAGTACCATTATATGGGAGGTTTGAGCGCCTATTTGATTTAGCGGAGACCAAGTCGCAGATGGTCGCCGAGATGTTTGGCGCAGGGTGGGAGGAAGGGGGACGCGTGGATGTGGAGGAGACATCTGTGGGCATGGGAGGAGGAGTTATTGAGGGAGTGTCAGACTTTACTTCTTACAGTGACTTTGCAAGTTGAGTCTCCAGATAAATGGCAGTGGCGGTCAGCCCCTGTTGTGGGCTATACTATTCGTGACGCGTATCAGATTTTGACTTCACAGTATTTTGTTATTTTAGGAGCAGCCGAAGACCTTCTATGACACAAACAGGTTCCTCTGAAGGTGTCTATTTTAGCATGGCGTCTCTTGCGTGATCGGTTGCCAACGAAGGCAAATTTGGTTGCCCGCGGTATCCTCGCTCCAGATCTCCATTTTTGTGTCACGGGATGTGGTGGCATTGAGACAACTCAGCATTTCTTCCTCTTTTGCAGCACTTTTGGTTCTCTTTGGGCTCTAGTCCGGTGTTGGATTGGCTTCTCGACAGTGGACGCATATAGTCTTTCAGATCACTTCGTTCAGTTCACTTTTTCAGCTGGTGGTCTCCGAGCTCGGCGGTCCTTCTTGCAGCTCGTCTGGCTTGCGTGTGTTTGAGTAGTGTGGCATCAAAGGAATCTCCGGGTTTTCAGAAACTCGGCGAACCCCGTGAATCAACTCCTGGAAAGAGTCAAGCTCTTCTCCTATCGGTGGATGCGGACGATGAATGTTACTTTAGTATCCAACTTTCATTGTTGGTGGTCGAACCCTTTGTTAAGCATATATATATATATATATATATATATATATATATATATATATGGGTTTTGCTAATGCACACCCACTATTTTTCATGAAGGTGTGCATTAGCGACATACACCTTAAGGTTTATTTAACTACTTTTTAGTTATCAGTTGCTAATGCACACCTTCTAAAAAATAAGTGGGCGTACGATAGCAAAAGCCTATAGGAGTTGCTAACTTACACCCACCTATATCTTAGCAGGAGTGTTTTAGTAAGATGCACCTCAAGGTGTATTTAACAAATTTTTAGTTATAACTTGCTAAAACACTCCTTCTAAAAAATAACCGGGTGTACGTTAGCAAAACCCTATATATATATATATATATATATCCAATTTTGGTTTGTTAAAAAAAAAAAAACTTATTTTTTTATAGTAATTTGTGTACCATCAAAATTCTGAAAGTCGGATTACGCGGTCACTCGTGTAATTTCTCCAAAGAAACAAAAGTACGTACTCAAAATCCATTATAAAAAGATGAAGTAAAACCAATCCAATAATTTTCAAAACTAAGTGAGATATAAAGTAAATTGTATTGTATGAAGCTTTTTTTGCATGTATATGAGACTTTTTGATATATATATAGGTTTTTTTATATAATAAATTTTTTTTTTCCTATACCCTTAGGCCGGCCTTGAGATGATGTCAAACATTTAAGTAGATTATTGAATCAATCTTAGATTAAATTCTTGTGTTTCCATTGGTACATAGACGGAATTATGATAACCATTATAAATTTACATAAAAATAAAAAAACCGATGTTTGAATCTCAATGACGATATCCATTCTAATAATTTTGATAATTTTATAGAAAAAAGATTAAATTCTCGTTTCTACCTTCATGATAAACATATCATGATAAAGACATATACACTTAATACAATCAACCACAATAAGAAGATTTGCCTTTTTTTTTCCTTTGTTGCCCTTGCATATACATTTAATAAAGTAGAAAATTGTTAGGTAACTCAATTACTCCTTCCGATTGTAAATATAAGGAAAAAACCACTATACAGATTTATTGAATAATTAATGAATTTGGACACCAAATTTATTGATTAATCAATAAAATCTGAAAAGTAATCTTTTGCTTATTTAGAACATGAGGGAGTACTTACAAATCCAGCCACATACAAAGCAAAGTCCACACTTCCTAGAGTTTTTATTAACGGTAAAATCTTCGGTTGGATTACCGTTTAAAAAAAACTGGCATGAAACTAGAGAAAATGCTAGCTTTCATCCAATGGATCCATTTTCCTAAGAGGTCGATTGTACTAAGAATAAACTTTCATTCTAAAGTTTACAAGTTATATGCTTTTTCTCTGGGGGGAGAAGAGAAAATATCATTGAAACAAACGCTGGGCTTCAAATTCGTACTAAAATTAATCGTTGGGCTTTATCAACTTGGCTACAAACTCAAGCCCATGGGTATTTCAATTTCAGCTCCAGACAATCTTCACTCAGTCTCAGTCCAGTGCAGTTTTACACCCCTGATTTACCAGCCAGATAACAATTCTTAATCTAAGAGGTTTTTTCAATTTTTATACAAACATTTTCAGATGAAAAACTATAATGATTTTAATACAAAATTTATATATCAATTACACAACCAATATTTTTTAATAAATGTGAAATAAACAAGAAATGCTTATAAAAAGAGATAGAGGAAATAGTTTTCTATCCAAGAAAATAGTGAGAGGAATTATGCATGAATTAATTAGTTGAGGATGGATTTAGACTATTTAGTAAGAAAATATCAAATAAATTGTTGGTCTGTTTGATTCTCAGGAAGACCGCGAAGTAAGTAAGATCTGACCAAAGAATAAAAAACTTTTGTAAGTGAAATTTGACTAATAATTACTCTTCTTAAAAATTAAATTTAAATTCTCTTAAAGGATTTATTCTTTTTGTCAAATTTATTAAATACTTGAATCCATTGACAGCACTTGATCATGATACTATATATGCAATATATAAATTGCAAATTGACTTAATTGGCACCCCAATTTAAAGCCTTCATTCTGTAACAAAATAAAAAAAATAACAGCCATCATTCTTCCTTTCACCAAAAAATAACCTTCATTCTTCCATCTTCTATATATGTATAAAATTCAAATTAATAATAATAATAATGATAATAATAATAATAATAATAATAATAATAATTTATTTATATATAATGATTCATTGTCCGCAAGTTTTAAGTTAACCAAAAAATATTGATATTGGTAGCTCGAACATTTTCATCTAAATTCAAATTCATGTCACAATTGTACGTGTGAATTTTAGTAGTATTAGTTATTTTATCTGAAAAAAATTCAACCGGACATTCCAAATAACTAAAAAGCTAGCTCTCCATACCTTTCTTGATCCGAATCCTTTCCTCCTTTTTCTCTCATATTATTCATTCTATCTTCATTTCAATCAATTATTCATCTTTATCATTCTCTTCTCCACTATTATTTTTTTCTTTCTTGATCAACAGCCATTGGATTAGAAAAATAAGCGATGACTAAAGACAAAGTTCGAGAATACAATTCCTCACCTTCCATAGTACTTGTGATAGAGAAATTTTATGACCATATCCAAGAAACCAAGCAATGATTTTTATGGTTCTTTATTTGACCAAACATATATAGCTACAAGCTAGCTAGCTTCACTTTATAGGGCATAAACAAGAAATCTCAGTCATCATTCTGTGATATATATTGAGTCATGTACTTTGGTCTGAGAAAACACTGACTCAATATTTGTCTCAGAGGAGTAAGATATTTAGCAATGCCAAAACAGAACGGACGAGTAAGTGGGTCTCTCTCTTTATCATACAAACTCAACATGCAAACAGAAACAAGGATTATCAAACACACTTATTTGTCACTTGTGATTGTCATATGAATTAATTGATTAATGAGTTTAAGGTAAAGTTCGATCAATCAATGAGTTTAAGGTAAAGTTCGAGTCCAAATCATATATGAAACTATCATTTGTTAGACTTTTCATATCTTGCAACTGAACTTCAGATTATTGATAATCCCTTATGCCTGAAACAAGAGAGTTATGACAAAAAAAATTATTTTTGGATCGGTAAAGTTATTATTGATTATAGTGATACTAACTGACTCTTTTTGAATTCGAGCTTGAGATTGGTTTAAAATTCTTAGAAAAGAATTTGTCGTCTATTTAATCACACATAACTTGAAAGAGAGTTTTCATAGTTGCGCGTAGAGGATATTTAATTTATAGAAAAAGACGCCTGCACTCTTAAATTTGTTTTGAGGGCATTTGAACTCATCTCAACAAGATTACACAACACTAATGGAGAGGCAAATTTAATTAACATTTTATAATTTAAAAAATTATTTGGATTATTGCTATGGATACAAACTTACAATTTCTAGGATGAATTGAGAATTTTCTACAATTGGAATATGAAAACACATGGAGAAAATAAAAAGGTTAAAAGAAGAAGAATATTTTGATAGAGAGGATATATAAGAAGAGAAGGGGCCCAATAGTAAGCACATGTGAATATCAGTCAAAGAAAATCAGTGTTATCTGCCATTGCTCTCTGTTACTTTTGCACTCATTTGCAAAGTGAAATAATTAATAAAAAAATCAGAAGGTTGTGCTGAGTTATTGGATGGTTCAGTACAAATTATCCCATAAAGATGAAAATACAAGGCCTCTTTTGTACCAAAAAAAAAAAAAACAAGGCCTCTTTTCACCTACTTGATCACTTTATCTATAGCATTTTTGTTCTGTACTAAAGAAAATTTGGTGTCACTTTTAACAAATGTGAAACCAAAGTGTCACTAATGATAATTTTACAAACATTATTGAGCGGATTTAAATCCAATAGCTTAATGTTACAATGCTAAATTTTTACTATTGAACTAATACATAAGTTTATCTCAATCAACGAAAGCGCAAATATAGACTTGAATACCGAACATGACATAGATAATGACCTGACGTGTTAATATTAATAATAATTTTAGAAAATGACAGTAATTCAGTATAATCATATGTGTTAATGTTAGACACCAACACAATGTCCGACACTGAAACACGTCTAATTTGAGGAATGATAATTTATCTCCCTTCTATATGAATCCTCTATAATGTATGTATTTGCATCTATATCTTTTAGCTAGCTAGGTTTAGGGTTAAACTAGAAGGAGCTTCTTTCGGTTGTTTTTTTCTTCTGTCAATGCATATGCATAGCAGCATAGGAAGTGTGAAATTGAAATTAAACTAGTTATAATACTGATTTATAGAATTCTTAATGATTGTTATATGTTTCAACTAACTTCTTCAGATCCTAGAAACAGTGTTGAGTGCTGAACAGTTATCTTGTTTTCTGTAGAACATTATTAGCAGTAGAAAGAAAATTTGAAAGAAAAAAACTACTGTACCTAGGAATTTGTGGAATTCTCTGTATAATTCATTTGACAACCTAATAGGAAACAAATAGGAAAAAGGGAAATCCTCATTACTGCACATAAAACTATTGTCAAAATTTAAATGAAAAAAACAGAGAAGAAACCCTGTTTCTTTACCTGAATAATAATTCACCAAACTATAGTATATATATTGTTCTTCAAGTTCACATATATATAGTACTATTATTGAAGTTGAAGTTCTTCTATTCATTTAGCTTTGGTATGCTGAATTTAAACAGGAAAAGGTCATAAATATTCAAATTCAAATAAAGAAAACAGACACATACTAACCGTTCATTAGGTTAAACAGACAAAGTATATGTATATGGCTAATGGCTTGCACATAATATATTCTACGTAGGTTAAATTTGGATTTTGGACATATACCATATCATCATACTTTATAGAAAAGTCAAAGGAAAATGCTAACAAAGTTAGATTATACGTCTTGCTTGTACATCCTTTATAATTTTTAGGCTAAAATGCATTTTTAGTCCTTTATTTTGATATTTTTAAATTTTTGATCCCTATTTTAAAAGTTTTGGTCCACTATTTTAAAAGTCAACATAATTTTTTGATCCCCACCAATTTAAGGGTCTGTTTGGTTGGGGGTTTTTGGAGGGGAGTTGAGGGAATATTATTAGTTAATTTTGTTTGGTTCATTTTTTAAGGAGGGGAGGAAATATAAGACCATTTTTTCTTCCCCCCAAATTGGGGGGATTTGGAGAGAAGGTGAGGTGAGAGAAGATGAATTGTTACAATTTTAATTATATTGACATAATTATCTTTACATTTATTTTAAAATACCAAAACTATCCTTACAATTTCTCTTAATTATAATCAATTGCTACTCCTTTTTATTTTTTTGCTAACGTCGTAATAATGTATAGAGTAATCTTGTTCTTTTTTCTAATTTCTTTTTTTAGTTATATGAGTACTTTTTTTTTACTTTTTTATTAGGTTGATTTTTATTTATCGATAATTACGTTGGTTTTTTGTTTTTATAATACATTATTTTTTTTATAATACATTGATTTTATTTAGTTACATGCATTATGTTGTTTATATATAATATATATACAACATTTTACTCCTTACCAAAACAAACAAAAAAAATACAACATTTTTCCGTCATATATATTATTATAAAATTATAAGGATAAAACTGTAAATTAGTTATAAAATTTCTCACCTCCCCTCCCCTCCTCTCTTTTGAACCAAACATATATTTAATTAGAATACCTCCCCTCCCCTTCCCTCCCTTCCCCTCCCCTTCATTAAAATCCCTCCCCTCCCCTCGTTTAAACCAAACAGACCTTAAGTGATGTGGCACCCCCAATTGCTGATGTAGCATTGAGTTGGCATGGAGTTGTTGAATTAACCTTTTATCAGTATCATATCATTTTATTAATTTGCATCTCATTTTCTAATATACAGTATTAAAAAAGAATTTCTCTATAAAAAAAAGTATTAAAAAAGAATTTCAATTAAACACACAAAATAAAATTAAAACAATGTAACAAAAAAACAAAAACTCCAAATTCATCATCATCAACACCCATATCCAGCAATGTTTGTCCAAAAAAAAAAAACACCCCTATCCAGCACCAATCATGTCCGCTCATCTTCTCATATCCATCATCACCCTCACCGACGCTCACTCCATCAACGCTCTAACGTTTCAACGATTCCATTTCAGTCTTTTCTCATAATCATTATCACCACACATACCTAGAAACTTAATCACATCCAACCCAAACTTGTCTCAAATGTGAAATCTCCGGCAACGCTCTAATGTCAAAAGTTCAACAATATCAAAATAAGATGACCAAAAATGCATTTAAGATAGAATTTTGTTATTTATATGTTTAACTAATGCACCGGATGCACTGTTTAACATTTTCCTTTTCATAATAGCAGTTTTAGTCCAATATATTTAGTCTGTTTTGCAAAAGGATCAACCTTCTTATATTGACTAACATAATAGTAGTGCTATAGTTTAATGTTAGTGGATCATTTAATTTTTTTTATCCGAGTTTGATTTTACGTATAATCCAATTTTATTTCAGGTCATTACTTCTTTACTCTTTGTGTCTTTCATAATGTAAAAGTATTTATCCTTCTACCAATGACAATAAGCCACATAAGTAGTTTTATATGAAATTCCCGCAACTAATTATAACAAACTTATGGAGACCACATACAAAATTATGAAAGAATAAATTAGAATTCCCCTTTATTTTATTTTTGATTTTTCATTTTGAAATATACAACCAACTAATAACTCAATCCAATCCTTTTTTTTTAAAAAAATTGAATTAGACAAATTTGATCAAATCAGTTGAATTTAATATCCAACACATATACTCACTCCAATCTTTAATATAAGAAGAAATTGACTTTTTAGATACATTAAAATATTAATATATCAAAACCAATGTTATAAAAACCGGACCGGTCGGTTCAACCGGTCAAACCGGGAACCGAACCTCAATCCGGCCCAATTGGCCTCATAAACCGCCCTGCACTGGAACCGGATTAAAAACCAAAAAACCTGTACGAAACCGGTAAAACCGGACAAACCGCACAGTTTAGGCGATTTCCTTGTTGAACCAGATTTATAATTTAATTTTTAAATAAAAAATTAAAGTGCTAAATAACTCAAAACCAGTGACACACCAAATTAAGTGATCCAATGGGAGATAGCACATGGCTTAGCTACTGAGAGGAGGGGCTTATTTATAGATATTTGTTAGCCAATATATTGAAAACTCCCCGATGTGGGACTTGTACACAACACAAGTTTGTGACTTTGTTTCTTAGAAAACATGATTACAAGGGAATAAGAACCTGCATAATGAGTTTGTCAAAAAAAAACAACCTGCATAATGACAAGTAATGAAACATACACAATTGCAAAAAATCAAAACAACAAAGCTACCTAACATCCCAAACTAAAAATTCTTCTTCTCAAACTCAAATAAAGAACTTCAAACACATAAAAATTCAAATCAAAATAACACATCACATTAAGAATCAAAAGAAACGCATGGCAGCCAACAACATAACATATAGCTCCTGAAAACTATTACATTTGATGTAGATGTTACTTTAAATATATGTGAAATTCATCAATGTTTTGTATTTTATGTTATGTATATGATTTAATTTTCAAGAATGACATTTGTTTTGGATTCAACTTTTATTTGTAGTTTTTAATTTTACATAATGACTTATAATTTATATATTTTTTTTACGTTGACTTTATCGTTTTTTTTTTTTTTTTTTTCGGTTTTTCACCACCAGTTGAATCTGGTTCGGGGGTCAGTTCTGGCATCAAGTGGTTCCAGCCCCCTCCCGATCGCAGTTGCGGGGGATCGAACCGTGGTCCTCCCTACCAAGTTCAGCGCCAATCACCACCGAACCAACTAACGATCGTTTTTAATGGTTATCATTTTATATATTATAAAAATTTAAAAATATATATGTATATTTAAAAAAGGGTCCAATCCGGTTGAACCCCGGTCCGATCTGTTGAACCTTGAACCCATAAGCACGCCGGTTCGAAGACCGGTCCGATTCTGATTACCTTGATCAAAACTATATCATTATCTAGATACATCAATATTTTAATGTATCTAAAAAGTCAATTTCTTCTTATATTAAAGACTGCAAAAATTTGATCCGATTTTTTTTTTCACCACTACTTATTATTTGTTTCATTGCCTTGTGAATATTTAAAAAAAAAATAAAAATTATAAAGATCGTGAATAATGAATATTTGTGATCGATAAGGTGAGGACACGTAGTACATTATTCAAGAAGGAAGATCTTATATTTTGTTGATTAATTCTAATTCTAATTTCCAGGTGAAGATCTTGAGGAGTTGAGGGTGATGAAAAAGAGAGAAATTCAATTAAGAAAGTGTAAAATAAAGGTATATATGCTTTCAATTAAGTTACTCTTTTTAGTGCTTACCCACACTATGTATGCCCCACAAACTAACTAGTGTTTGTGTTTTGTCATCCTTACAGAAAAAAAAGGTCAGGTATATATAGTGCCTTAAACTTGCAAGGGCTCGGATCACACAGCTTACATATAATAAATTCTACATCAGAGACACAGAACATATAATTGTGAATTGTCCTGTTTTTCTTATTTCCATTACCAGCTGTATTCATAAATTAAAAAAAATAATATTAGGTTTAAAATTATTACACTCAATATCTTAAAATTTTAAAAAGTCATATTTTTTATATAAAATTTTACTTTTATTTTCACTTTTCTTTCCTTAATCAGTGCCCAAAACCACTTGTTAGCGAGACCATAAATTATTAGTGTTTCAAATTGCAAAGGTTTTAGGTATTTCTTTGGCTTTTGATGAGACAACCGTAAAGCATGGGTATTCTATTTTAAAAGGAGTATCGATACGCGTACGATATTTTTTGGGTACGTACCGACGGCGTAGGAACTTTTTTTTTTGCAACGGGTACATGAGTAGTATTTTTGTGGTACGTGCGTGGTACAAAATCTAAAAAAAATAAATCTTTTTCTTTTATTCGGAAAAGATAAATAGTAATACTTATAAAAAAGAAACAATAAAAATGTATGATATTTGTCCGTAAATCCAAACTCACATGAATATTTGTTAACATCTTACGATTGTGTGTGTAAATTTGAAGTGAGTTTTTTAATGTGTCAACATCCTATAAAAATGCATATTTTCTCGCCCTGACTAATTTTTATTTTTTTTTGAAACAAAACTACCCTGACTAATTATAAGTGTGCATATGTATGTATGTCATTTTGTGTGTTAAAAGAGTCTTTGGATATTCGGAGTTCATCGAAAATTAATTAAATTTTTATCAAAAAATTATTTTCGCTAAGATTTAAACTTTATAAGTTCAACCATTATTAAAATTAAATAGTTAAAATTGAAGATTAAATATCTAAAATTAATACAATTTTCCAAAGATAATAAGTTAATGGTCAGTGATAATAAAAATAAATATACTCTTGTTCATTGAAACATATATCATAAGGTCAAATTTTACTTATCTTCGCGAACTCTAAATTATTAAAATCATCTTCCTTTAAAAATCAAAGAGTTAACACACTATAAAATAATTATTACCACAATGAAAAGGTAACATATAGAAAATTTGCAAATTAAAGTTTACTTTTTCCCATTTAAAAATGTCTTGAATGTTCCAGTAAACTTATTTAAGTTAGTAGGGACATGGCCAAAATCTGAACTTTAAACATATGTTAATTTTAAGACTAATATAGTCATTAAATTATTTGAAGAAAAACAAAAAGTAATGGCTAACAATTGTCAATGTTAGGGGTAACCCGGCCTAATGAAGTTGGAAAAATGATCAATCATTTTGTTGCCACATATGTATGTTGCTGCCCTTATAAAACCTCAAATATTTAGGTATCTAGTACCCAAAGTTTTTAAATATTAAAACTATTACTCAGAAAAGAAAAAAAAAAATATTAATTTCATGCAGATCAAAATTTCTCATCCATTTCCACCACCATCATGATCACAACCGTTCATCCTTTAGGCTCCAAATAGGACCCCAATCAAGTACGCGATGGTCCAATTCGTTTATGTGGACCAGCCTTGTTGGCCACCCACCTTCATTTCATTTATTACAAAAATATAAATTAATTTGTTCTGAAAAAATTGAAATAAGGTTCAAACCGATCTAAATAAAAATCATAAATTTATCTAAAAAAATAAATTATTTTATGTATGTCAGTTCAAATTGGATTTTAGATCAATTTTTTAAAACTGATTCAAAGTTAAAATAAACCGCATACATACATTTTAGGGTATATTTTAATATTTATTTAACTTTGATTAACATGATATATTGATTAATCACCTATTAGTTTATTGGATTTTAATTTTTTTAAATTTTAATACCACTTATTATTTCAATTTAATCTTTCTAACTAGTTTTCAAGACACTACTTAAAGATACAAAAATAGTAAATTTTATATTTAAAAAATAATATTTTTAATATTTTATAAATATTGATTACACAAGTTTCAATACAAATTCATTATATTGAGTTTGCTTAACTATTGTATCGAAGATACTAATTTGTATTTTTCATTAAAAAATAATAATTAGGGCACAAATTATAAGGATGCAAAATAGAAACAATTTTTTTTGGATCATACTAAATAGTGCACCCAATGCACTTGTAAGCATATGAAAAATAGAAATAAAACGTAAAGTTAATGTTGATAAAAACAACTTATTACACTTTTGATATATTGAATGTATAAATTTCAAAACATAATTTTCTCATATATGTACTTCACTGGTGCACCAAGTGCACTATTTAAACAAATTTTTTTTTACTTCAAATAAAAACAATATCTTGAAAGTTGTATATTTAATTTTTTGACTTAATTGCACTTTCGGTCTCCCTATTTTGCTAAATATGCGATTTTGGTTCTCTTATTTTAAAATCAAACATTCTAATCCCCCTATTTTGATTTTTGTTGCACTTTTGGTCTCCCATCCCATTTTTTGACCAAATGACAACCAAAACGCTTACGTGGCAATACATGTGGCAAATCAAAGTGCCACATCAACAAATATTTTAATTAAAATATTAATTCTTTAATGTTCAATATGAAAGATGTTAATTTTTTCTTTAAAAAAAATCTGAAAAATAAAAAAATATAATTTTTTTTAAAAATCTGAAATATTAATTTATTTATAAAAAAAATTGAAAAAGGCAAAATTATTAATTTTTAAAAAAATGAAAAAGCAAAAAATATTGATTTTAAAAAAGAACCGAAATATTAATTTTTTAAACAATATCTGAAATTTTATTTAATATTTTAGTTTTTTTGGAAATTTTTTTTTATAGATTTATGTTAAAAAATTAATATTTCAAATTTTTTTAAAAAAATTAATATTTTTTGTTTTTTCAAATTTTTAAAAAAAAAATTTGCTTTTTTTTTTCTTCAGTTTTTTTAAAAATAAATTAATATTTCAGATTTTTTGGTTATTCAGATTTTTTAAAAAAAATATATTTCAATTTTTTTTTAAAAATAATATTTTTCATATTGAAAATTAATAACTTAAAATTAAAATATTTGCTGACGTGACTTTTTTTATTTGCCACATGTATTGTAATGCAAGCGTTTTGGTTGCCACTTGGTTAAAAAATAGGGTGGGGGACCAAAAGTGCAACAAAAATCAAAATAGAGGGACTGAAATGTTTGATTTTATAATAGGGGGACCAAAACTGCAGATTTGGCAAAATAGGGAGACCAAAACAACAATTAAGATTAATTTTTTTAAACATTAAATACTTTATATCATTAATGCACAAAGTCTTTGAAGCACGTGTTAACCTAACTCTTAAACAAAATACTCACTCCGGCTTTATTTATAAGCAAAAGTCAACAAAAAAAATTAGCCTTAAATATAAGCAAAAGTTACCAAAAGCAACTTTATTTAATGTTATTCTTCCAAAAGTACTCCTCATTAAATGTTCTACTTTTTTACATGATTGTATAATCTCAATGTAAATTTAATGTATCGTAAGGGATAATATGATAAAAATAACAAATTTCTTAATATGTGTGAAACAAGAGAATTTTGCCTACAAAAAGGCAGGAGGGAGTATTACAAAGTTGATCTAGGATAGGATGGTTAAACTATTACAATTAGGATTGTTCATTTAAATGAACTAAACCGTCAAATTGTACCGAACCAAAAATAATCGAATCGTATCATAAATTTTTGAATAGAACCAATATAATTATGAATTGTTCATTAACTGTGAATCGAACCATTAATAACCGAACCGTTTGAACCGAACTGCCTAACTTAAATTGAAAAACTAATTTTTTTTTCAAAAGAAGTGTATGTGACTCTATTGTTCATTTGCTAACAATAAATCATAAATATTGTGCTTCACAGTTCAGTACGATTAACAGAACCATAAGTACAGTTTTGTGTGTTTAACAATTTGGTTCGGTTAACTGATTAATTGAGCCAATTGTGCAGTTTAATTTAATTGAGTTTGGGTTTGCTCCATTTGTTATCCCTCCATTTATTCTCCATTTGGAGAGAGATAGACACATTGAAAATTAGCGGAGTCCACAAATTAGTGGGTCCCACTTTTTAATGGGTCCCACTAATTTTTAATGTGTATATCTATCTCCAAATGGAGAATAAATGGAGGGATAACAAATGGGGCAAACCTAATTTGACCGTAAATCATAATAGTTTGGTTCAGTTTTCTCAAACCATTATTATGGTTTTGTTTGATTCAGTTCGATTATTTGGCCGAACTGAACCATAAACAGTCCTAATTACAATATAAGTTTATCTTATCGAAAAGTTTCAACTTTTTCAAAAATACATAGTTGAGATGTTAAACATCTCTTACAATTTAATCAGAAATTTTAAATTCGAATTCATTCTTAAAAATTTTACAAGGTTAAAAGTGTTAATGAAGAAAACTGTCGACCATTCTAGTCTGTCTATCCATTCGAGAATTTTAAAGATACTCAATATAAAAAATATTAATTCAACTAAATTTCAATATGACAACCTTTAGATGAAAACAATATACATATATTTTTAAAAAGAAGCTATTGTTTCTCTTTTTTTAGGTGTTAACTTTATTCTTTTTTAAAAAAGACAAAATGAATTTATATATCCTTTAACTTTTACATTTGTAATCGATAAGTCCTTTAAATTTGTGAAGTTATAAATACATTTTTTTTAATTTTAGGTTTTTTTTTTTTAAGCAAAAAGAGAATAGAGGAAACCCTATCCAAATAGATTAAACATAAAATAAAAGATGATACAAAGTACTGGGGGGACATCAACCTGACCCATTTAACCATACAAAAATGTAGCAATTAAAGATAATACATTTGATTTCAACTACAAATGATTTTAGAACCAACCCTAACGGGTAAGAAAATCAAGACAAACACAGACACATCGACTATTCAACAAACCCGCGTAGGACGCGAAACCAAATAGCAAAAAAGTGATGCGTAAACATTTGTTGAGGTATGAAACGGCGAATGAACTGACCGTCAACATAGACAAATTCACGCACCAGAACCCACTCTGTCAAAACTGAGCAGTCATAAACGACCCTTTCGAGCCAATCAACTACAACAACAACATGAGTCCAGGAGAACCCAAACCACTGTCATTTGAAAAGAATATTGCAACAAACACCGACTCTGTTTTTGCCAAGGCAGATGAACATAAGCACAAGCAGCAACAACAGAGTACACGGATTTCAATAGACCCATCTTTCCCAAAACACAGTCGGAGAAGAAGCGACCACCGCGGCAAGCGCCGCCAACGGTTAACAAACCCGCATAGGGTTTTAAGATCCCAGCAACTCACCATCAAATCACAAAAAAATATTTAAGAACAAATCAGCAACAAAACGATGCGAGTCTTGTAAAAGAAACGACAGACAACCACCACCTTTGCCAGAGGTGGTGACTATTATCCAAATCTAAAATCAAAGAACACAAACTTAGACGAACCATATCTAAATCGATTCGAAATCAATTCATACTTCGCGTAACAAATCTAGAATATGGTGGTGCAGAGGGCCAACACTGCTCCTTGCACCACCATGAGTGGCATCTACATGAAGAAGAAATAGGGATTGGATATTAGGGAAAGAAGGTAGAGAAAAAAAAATTGGAGAGAGAAAGGGGTCTACATCAAATTTTATGTTTGTAATTGTATCCAAAAGTAAAAAAAAAAATTACGTTTGTAATATATAGATCTTTTAAATTTTTCAAGTAACAAATAAATCATTTAAGTTTGTAATTTGTAACATCTATATTATATAATTTGAGTAATAGAAAATAACCAAAAAGATTTAGATGTTACATATTAAAAGACCTATCAATTATCAAGGTAAAACTTAAAAAATTTATTTGTAACTTATAAATTCTAAAAGAACTATTTATTTTTAAAAACCTACAAATACATTTTACCTTTTATAAAATAAAATCCTAATTTTTTAAAATTTCACATCGAAAAAAAACTATGGTTTCAATTCATTTAGAAACGGAATCTAGCATTGCTTTGGGTGGATACACTGTGGGCTTGTCACGACGTGATTTCTCATTTCCTTTCTCGTAAAAAATTTAAATAGAAAATCACTTTTGGATATGGACAACCAGGCAAAACTATGTATAGACTGTGACGTGGTTGTAGACTCAGTACTCAGTACAGTAGGGGTTTCTTTGGCACACGCAGCCGATTCAATGAGTAAATAATGACAAAACGTAAGGGTAAAATCGTCATTTTCAAAATAAACAAATAAAAACACATTAATTTAATGAGGACAGAAGGTCCCAGAAAGCAAAAATCTCATAACCTTTTTATTATATTATTCCTGCCGATTTTTCTCATATGAGACACTTTATGGCACATATTTTTTTTTTATTAATTCTCACTCAGGCTTTAGGATAAAGAGATTTTGATAATTTAGAGTTTAGTCGCTAGAAAAATAATGTCGAATAAAAAATTATGATTTGGATTTTATTTAATTTTCTCTCTAGACAAGCAAGTTTCATCCTCGTTGCCGTTACAACCTGCATATAATTTATACATAGTTAGCAAAATTACAAATTTATTTAGAGTGTATAATGGCTAACAAATAATGATTAAAGTAATTGAACTTACAACAATGTTTTCATAATCCTATTGTGAAGTTGTTCTAATGGTTTTTTGTTTTAACATTGTCATAGCAACGTTGAATCGAATGATGTTTATTGTAATTTAATGTGTTTGTTTTTATTTTTTATGTTTGTTTTTGGTGTTGTTGAAGTTCGATTATGCACTCTTAAAAAATATATTTTGCCAGCCTCTTTGCTAAATAGTTTTGTAATTAATTTAATAATTGAAACCGTAAAAAAAAAAGTGTTTGGCGGGCTGGCCCGCCAACCCACAAACTCGCCATTTAACGGGCCGAACATTAGTTTTCAGTTCGGACACTTAAGTTGGCCTGCCCCGCTCCATTGTTAGGCGGGCTTTAGACGGGGGCGGGCCGCTCGCTTTGCCACCCCTAATATCATATATAAATAAATTTTACTTTTTAAATTCTTTTAACTTATTAATGTATCTGGTCCAAATATGAACTAAATACATCAATAATTAAATTAATCTAAAAATGGAAAATTGTTTATGTATGAGATTAAAGGAAATTAACTTATTAATGTATTTGGTCCAAATATGAACTAGATACATTAATAATTAAATGAATCTAAAAATGAAAAATTGTTTATATATAAGATTAGAGGAAATATTTTGTATAAATATTTATGTCAAAATATATCTTTATTCAAGTGATTAATGAGTTTCAATTAAATAATTTGGACGGGACTTATATTTTTAATAAATTTTGTTTATTTTGACCAAATTTTAAATTATTATATTATCTTTATATCAAAAGATGTTTTATAAAATAGCCAAATAATTAAACTCATACACTTTAATTAACTATAAAGAAAAATATTTTAGAATCCAAACTTTGTGTATTTCAAATTTTCAATAATAATTTTAAGGTTCATGCTAAACAGTGTCCCCGGGGCACTTGATAAGCATACTATAAATAGAAATAAAAGATAAAATTAATATTAATAAAACAACTTTTTACATTCTCGATAAATGCACAAGTTCCGAGACAGAATTATCATATTTATATGCTTAACTAGTGCCCTGGTGGCACTGTTTAGTATTTTTCTAATTTTAAATAATTACCAACTGAGTTTTGCATCCAAAACGATATTCTAGTAGAAATGGAATATTTTTTTGGTGGTGTGTAGAAATATGGAATATAACAAATACTATATTAACATAAAAGAACGATTATCGAGGTGTGTATTTCTGTAAGAGAAAAATAAAAGAAAAAAGAAAAGAAAGAGACTGAGTAAATGAGATCTGTCAAAAAGATAATAATAATTAAAAAAAAAACATTTCAACAGTGACGCAGTATAAAACCCATTTTTCATTCACAAAAATATCAGAAAAAATATTTCATTCTTGTGATGAGGATTCGAAAAAACGCAAAGCTTTCCCCTCTTCTATACACTTGTTCTTCTTCATTACTCAAAAATGGTTCTTTTCCAGTTCAAACTTTTCAAACCCACGTTTGTCAGCTTAACCAATCTCCATGGGATGTGATCCCCTTTCACTCATCTAACTTCAACATCTCTTCAATCAAGGTTCTTTCTCGTTTTCTTCTCAGATCTATATATTAGGGTTTTTTCATTTTCATTTTCATTCATTAGGGTTCTTATTCACTTCACACACCATAATCTTTTTCATCTTTTCTTCTTCTTTTTCCCTTTTTTCTTCAAATTAGGTTAATGGGTATCTATTTTCTCTCTCATTTCTCATTTTTTTGTTCTTGATTTTTTTTTTTTTTTGGTTTTGCTTAGTTCCAAGATGAAGATACGATAAAAAATGGGGATTCTTCTGGAGCTCTTGATGAAAGGTAACGTAAATCCAAATCTAAATCCCAATTTGTGAACTTTTTATTTAGCTTGAAATACCCATTAGGGTTTTTTGATTCTATGAAATTTTGTATTGTTTGTTCTGTGTTGAAATGAATAAGTTTTGTTTGTCGAAAATAAAAAACAGTGTTGTTGCTTCGATGGAAACTGAAGATGTTGATAATAATAATGATAATAGTAAACGTGCGATAGAAAATTTTGATATGATGGTGCTCGATGATAATAATAATCAACATGGCGGCGGCGGCGGCGGCGGTAATAAGAAGGTAGTAGGTTTAAAGAGAAGCTTGAATGGCGGTGGCATTGCGGGACCAGGGCCGCGACGCGGTAGAGGCCGACCGAAGAAATCGGCGGCGGGTTCTTCGAGTTCGAATAATAATGAATTTTATTATTATTCTGGGTTTGGTCCATTGTGGGGAAAAAGAAGAGGTGAAGAAGATGATAGCAACAAGAGTGTTGTCACATTAGATGGTACTAATAGTGATGATAAGGTTAATGTTGTTAATCATGATGATAATAATAATAATGTTGGTATTGAGTTTGGTTGTGGTGTTGATGTTAATGTTGTTCCTTGTATTTCGGATGAAGAAGATGATTATTGCGATAATGATAATGGGAAGAGAAGAATGAGGAAGCCCGTGAAAGAAAGGTCACTAAAATCGTTAATGTGAAATGTTAAGTTATCATAGGGTTGAGGTTCAATGTTGTATTGTATGATGGATTATTATTATTGTTGTTGTTGTTGTTGTTGTTTTAATTAATTTTGGATTATGATTATGGTGGATTATTATGCATGAAAATTTTGTGCCCTTTCGGATATTTAGGGTTATGATGTATGAAATGAAATCTTTCTCCCCTTTCGGATATTTAGGGTTATGTATGAATGAAATGATAATCTAATAATCTTTGTTGTTACAACATTATATGTCGTGGATATATTCGTGGGTGAGGTTAGTTTTGTCCTTTCAAGTAATAATACTTGGTTTTTTTCGAGTGTGAATGAGGTGGACCATAACTACTGTGTGGAAGGGTAAATTAGTAAATTTGCTTAAGTCTTTCCAAATCTATTATATGGTTTTATCTCTCTTCTTTATTATATCTATCGTACCCCATTTAGGGTGTGGATATTTTTTGGGTTCATTTGGTTGATATTGTTTCAATATTACAATTCTTTCTTTAGAAACGGAAGATTGAACTTTTTAAATTAACAGTTATATACATGCATAAATATACTGTGGGCCATAGTGGAAGCAAAATTATAGGCTAAATTAGATTTATTGTCCCTTAACTTATTTATTGGTCCCTTAATTAATTATTGTTATATTTTGGTCCCTTAATTTATTTATTGGTTTCATTTTGGTTCCTTAACTAATTATTGTTACATTTTAGTCCTTTAACTTTGCTTAGTTTGCCAAATAAACCCCTTCTGTGAAAATTTATCAAAAATTTGTTAACATTCATCACCAACCAAGAAATCCAGCGCTTCCTTCATCACTAAACTCAGAAAAATTCATCATCTTCATCGTCAAATCCAGAAAAATTCATCTTTTTTATGAAGAATTTGGGTTTGGTGATGGATTTTAATGAGTTTAATGATGAAGGTGATGAAGGAAGTGACAGATTTCTCGATTGATGATGAAGAATGATGAATGTTAACAATTATTTTGACAAATTTTAATATAAAAGGATTTATTTGGCATACAGAATATAGTTAAGGGACCAAAATGTAACAATAATTAATTAAGGGACCAAAATAAAACCAATAAATAAATTAAGGGACCAAAATGTAACAATAATTAATTAAGGGACCAAAATGAAACTATTAAATAAGTTAAGGGACCAAAAGTGTAATTTAACCAAAATTATATCTTTGTTGAGGATTGATCTATCTTATCTTATTTTTGTATATGTGCAAGCTAATTTAATGATAACAAATTACAACTTATGAGTGGAATATTATTGTATCGGTTAGGGGTCAGATTATTAGTTATGCAAGTTTTCTTGGACTGGTTACAAATTAGGTAACTATAAATGTAAGTTTAATCAAATCTTTTTCAAGTCTAACGAGCTCTATTAAATCATAGAGTCTCCTGGAGCCAGAAAAACTTGAAAACTAGTCAATTTATTCATATTGTATATATGTGATAAGATTAGAGTAAAATGATGTGAATGAAAGTTTTATAAACCAAATTGTGGGGTGTCATATATCCTTTAGAATGGGAAATATCATAAACTATTCACATAAATAACAAGGTTGTCATTAGTCGAACCGGAAAAATGATCTGTATATGATCCGGTCAATGCTTAAAACACTGCACAAGCAAATCAGAGAAAAATCGATACAGAACCACTAAAAATCGCCGATCCAGCTGATTTGGACGGTTTAGTTGTCTGGTAAAAAATGTGTTTCAGTTATACTTTTTTTATTAAAAAGTTCAGAGACACCCAAAATAAAAAACAACAAACATAACCGATGAAAGCTTTAATCGCTACAATTAGATGTGTTCTTTACGAATTGTTATTTTATTTTTTCAACCAATATAGATGGAAATTGATTCACTGTCAAAAACACTTTTGTACGTTCAAGAAAGCTCAGCAGATATATCTTCCATGTTAGAAATTGATTCACTGGTAAAAATACTCCTGTCATTTAATTTTATAGATCAACGAAGCCATTAGATATAGATTAGAAACACCTATTTTGTTGAACTAATTAATCCATTTATTTGTATTGTACATATGTGAATAAGGTCAAAGTAAAATGACATGAATGAAAGTTTTATAAGCAGAATTGTGTGGTGCCACATATCCCTTACAATGGGAAATATCATGAACTACCCACATAAATGGCAAGGTTCTCAAAATTAGACCGGACTGACTAGTCGAATCGAAAACCAGATATGTACCCGGTCAATGCTTAAAACTGCCGCGCAAGCGAATTGGAGAAAAATCAGTATAGAACTGGTAAAAATCGGTGATCTACCGGGACTGGGCGGTTCAACTGTCTGAATTTTTTTTTTGATTTCAAAATCATAAACAACAAACATAGCTGATGAAGGCTTTAATCTCTACAATTAGATGTGATCTATACAAATTGCTATTTTTTTCAAGCATTATAGATGGAAATTGATTCACTGTCAAAAACACTTTTGTGCTCTTTCGTGTGTTCAAGAAAACTCAGCAGATAGATCTTGCATGTTAGAAATTGATTCACTGGCAAAAATACTCCTGTCATTTAATTTTCAGTATCAATGAAGCCATTAGATATAGATTAAAACATCCATTTTGTTGAACTAGTCCATTCATTCGGATTGTACATATGTGAATAAGATCAAAGTAACATGATGTGAATGAAAGTTTTATAAGCCGAATTGTGGGGTGCTACATATCCCTTACAATGGGAAATGTCATGAACTACCCACATAAATAACAAGGTTCTCAAAACTAGACCGGACCGGCCGGTCGAATTGGAAACCGACCTGTACACGGTCTGGTCAATGCTTAAAACTACCGCGCAAGCGAATTGGAGAAAAACCGATATAGAACCGGTAAAAATTGGTGATCTGGGCGGTTCAACGGTCTGATTTTTTTTGGGATTTCAAAATCAGAAACAACAAACATAACTGATGAAGGCTTTAATCTCTACAATTAGATGTGATCTATACAAATTGCTATTTTTTTTTCAAGCATTATAGATGGAAATTCATTCACTGTCAAAAACACTTTTGTACTCTTTCGTGTGTTCAAGAAAACTCAGCAGATAGATCTTGCATTTTAGAAATTGATTCACTGGCAAAAATACTCCTGTCATTTAATTTTCAGTATCAATGAAGCCATTAGATATAGATTAAAACACCCATTTTGTTGAACTAGTCCATTTATTCGTATTGTACATATGTGAATAAGATCAAAGTAAAATGATGTGAATGAAAGTTTTATAAGCCGAATTGTGGGGTGCTACATATCCCTTACAATGGGAAATGTCATGAACTACCCACATAAATAGCAAGGTTCTCAAAACTAGACCGGACAGGCCGGTCGAATTGGAAATCGGACCTGTACACGATCTGGTCAATGCTTAAAATTACCGCGCAAGCGAATTGGAGAAAAACCGATATAGAATCGGTAAAAATCGGTGATCTGGGCGGTTCAACGGTCTGATTTTTTTAGGATTTCAAAATCAGAAACAACAAACATAACTGATGAAGGCTTTAATCTCTACAATTAGATGTGATCTATACAAATTGCTATTTTATTTTTTCAAGCATTATAGATGGAAATTGATTCACTGTCAAAAACACTTTTGTGTTCTTTTGTGCGTTCAAGAAAACTCAGCAGGTAGATCTTGCATGTTGGAAATTGATTCACTGGCAAAAATACTCCTGTCATTTAATTTTCAGTATCAACGAAGCCATTATATAAAGTTTAGAAACACCCATTTTGTTGAACTAGTCCATTATTTTGTATTGTACATGTGTGAATAAGATAAAAGTAAAATGACGTGAATGAAAGTTTTATAAGCCGAATTGTGGGGTGCCACATATCCCTTACAAAGTGAAATATCATGAACTACCCACATAAATAGCAAGGTTCTCAAAACTAGACCGGACCGACCAGTTGAATCGGAAACGGACCTGTAATTGGTCCGGTCAATGCTTAAAACTACTGCGCAAGCAAATTGGAGAAAAACCGAAATAGAACCGATAAAAATCGACGATCTGGCCGGTCTAGCGGTTTGGCGGTCTGATTTTTTTTTCTTTCCAAAATCAGAAACAACAAACATAACTGATGAAGGCTTTAATCTCTACAATTAGATGTGATATATACAAATTGCTATTTTATTTTTTCAAGCATCATAGATGGAAATTGATTCACTGTTAAGAACACTTTTGTGCTCTTTTATGCGTTCAAGAAAACTGAGCATATAGATCTTCCATGTTAGAAATTGATTCACTGGCAAAACTACTTCTGTCATTTAATTTTCAGTATCAACGAAGCCATTAGATATAGATTAGAAACACCCATTTTGTTGAACTAGTCCATTTATTCGTATTGTACATATGTGAATAAGATCAAACTAAAATGATGTGAATGAAAGTGTTATAAGTCGAATTGTGGAGTGTCACATATCCCTTACAATGGAAAATATCATGAACTACCCACATAAAATAGCAAGGTTCTCAAAACTAGACCGGACCGACCGGTCGAATCGGAAACCAGACATTTACCCGGTCCGGACAATATTTAAAACTGTTGTGCAAGCGAATTGGAGAAAAACCGGTAAAAATTGGCGATCTGGCCGGTCTGGATGGTTCGACGGTCTAATTTTATTTTTTTTTTGGATTTCAAAATCAGAAACAACAAACATAACTGGTAAAGGCTTTAATCTCTACAATTAGATGTGATCTATACAAATTGCTATTTTATTTTTTCAAGCATCATTGATGGAAATTGATTCACTACTAAAAACACTTTTGTGCGTTCAAGAAAACTCGACAGATAGATCTTCCATGTTAGAAATTGATTCACTGGCAAAAACACTCTTGTCATTTTATTTTCAGTATCAACGAAGTCATTAAATATAGATTAGAAACACCAATTTTTTTTAACTTAAAAATAGGCTGTGAATGTTGTTTTTTTTTAAGAAAATAAACAGGTTGATAGAACATTGATGCTAGATGGAGGTTGATAGAATAACCAAATCTCTTGTTCTTTTAACAAACTACAAAGACAAGTAAAAAATAAGAGATAAAAAGTTGGGAGAAGAAGGGTTGACACATAGAGTGACTCCAAAGAATTAGAGGAGCTGTTGATAGGACTAAAAAGAGGAGAATACTGTTTTATCTCATCAAAATTTGAGAGATATAAATACAATTTAGGATTTACTATGAATTAAGCTTATAAAAGAAGTCATAGTGAATTTTTATTTATTCTTTGGTGTCAGATCTCGAACCGAGTTTTTATTGATTCAGAATAAATCCTCAACTAAGTGACTTCTTGGGAGACAGGCGAATTTTTATTTATTCTAAATAATAGCTATTAAGTTCAGCCTATTTATTTTTATTTCTTAAGATCAAGACGTTTTTTCCTTTTTTTTTTAATATGTTTTGTTTTCCTTCTTATATTAGTCACTTAGTATATTTAATTATTTATAATAAAATATATTTTTAATTGAAATATTATAATAAAATAATAAAAAATACTATTTAATTAAATCCAATTGAATCCTCAATTCAACCTGTTAAACCTTTAAATTTTAAACTGGTGTCTACACCGGTTTAATATCCTGATTTAATTACTTTAATAAATAGTCGAACAAAGCTAAACTATATGTGACGTTGTTTGAGTCAAGAATATTAGTGTTTGCCTATAAACACTTTACTCTGTAAATACTTTGAAACATACAGAATCAATCATGTTATTTTAGACATTTTTCTGTACTACTTTCAGTATTTATCATTTTAATCTCTCTACTACTTTATGTATTTTTTTAGTTTAGTAATTCAAAACTATAAAAACACCATATGTAATACTCTTTATAGCAGTTAAAAAGTCATAGTTGAGGGAAAAAGTTTTTTTTTTTTTTCTCAACATAATTGTTTGAAGAAAAACAACTCTATTGAAAACTATTAGCCGATATCTTGGCTAACTTTTAAGTTGATCAACAATTATTAAAATTAATATTTACAAGGAAATAGTAAAAAAATGAAATATTAAATATTTATTTAGTTGTCACCCTAATTATTAAAAATTCGCAGAGCCGAAAGATCGTGAAATGTTAGTTGTAGAATTAAACTATACTCCCTCCGATTCTTTTTTTTTTGGTACAATCCCTCCGGTCCTTTTTATAAGGAGCAATTTGAAAAAATTACACATACCAAAGAATCACATTCTACATAGTTATTTTCATTTAATACTCTTCTAATTTTAAATTTATTCCATGTATATTCTTATTTAATTACTTTTAATTCAACTGACTTACTTTTTTAATATTTTCTCTCAAAATAAATAAGGGCATAAGTGAAATTAAACATTTAAAACATTTGAAAACTGGTCAAAATTTCTTATAAAAAGGACCAATTTTTTTTTCCTAAATTGTTCCTTATAAAAAGGACTTGAAGAAGTATTATTTTATGACATAATTAAACTATTTTATTTAGATAAGCGAAATGACAAATTATTAAAAGCTCACATACATAGTTGAGAAATTAGGGTTCGAATCCCGATCTTAGCTTCCAATCTAATAATTTCAATATTTATGTCAGCAATGTTGGGCCAACGTCATAAGGCCCAATTATGTAGGGGCCAACAAATTAAATTAGTAGACATTTTGGAATATCCTTTTGTAGATTTTTTTCTTTTATTTATATTTTGCAAAGCGATTAACTTTTTTATGGTCAAGTTATCAATTTTTAAGTATTGTTGTTCTGTACTTTTGTGCAAGGAGGTGCGATATTATTATTAGGATAATGTTAACTAGTGTCCACAAGCACTAATTAAATAGAGCTGTTAAAAATGAATTATCCGACGTGTTTCGGGCTGATCCGAGCAAAATTTGGGCAACATTCAGTTGGGCTTGAAAAAGCATGGCCCAAGCTTGGCCCTATACGGGCTAGCCCACTTTGGATTGTGTTGGGGTCTTGTTTGTCCATGTTTTATTTACTTATTTTGTAAAAAAAATTTGATTGTAATTTTACAAATGATGGAAACTATATTCTTTACAAAAAATAAAAAACCAAAACCTTATTATTTTATTTCTAAAGCATGATAACCTATTTTCAATATTTTTTTTTTATCATGAAACATATAAACATACAACAAACGAGAATACTAAAATAATAGAATTCATCATAAAACACAATATCAATTGTTATGTTGTGAATTCTATAAGGTGTGAGATATTTTAGGGTAAAAGAAGGAAAAAAATATTGATCGGATTTGGTTTGAAAAAATTTGGATGACAATGGTGAATAGATAAAGTTTTAATCGCTTTTTCGTTTAATGTGGGTTGGATCTAGATAAATCTTTTGTCTGTATTCTCTCCGATTCTATATATAAGAAACATTTTACTTTTTAGATTCATTATTGTCTACATATATTAATTTACAATAAATCTAAAAAGTTAAATTTTTTATAGATATAAAACCGGAAGAAGTATTTGATAACCGATTTTACAATTTTTCTAACCACGGGTACCCACTTACCCAATTCGAATTGTCAAATTGAGTCGATCTAATCCAAATTAGCTGATTTTACTTGCTTAATCCGTCCTTACTCATGTACACACCTATGCTATACTCGACATTATGAGTTTGACTTTTTAATATCAAGGAATTGCACTTAAATCCCACAACGATGGTTGTAAAATATACAACAAATGTCTAGAAATAAATAAGAAAAATCAATAGAAAAAGCATACAATAAATATCAAAATAAAAAGATCAACAATAAAAATCTAAAAAATAATTAATTCTTTTGATCATATTTTAAGCTAGTTTAAGTGTCTTTCATATCTGTTCAAGAAAGAACAAAAAATGTTAACATGATTTTATTTTTTTTCCTCTTTCTTATAGATATTGACACTTCGCATTTTCATATTCAAATGTATACTTATGAATATAAATTGATATAGATATCTATTATAAAAAAGATATAGATGTGGAAACAACAGATAAATAAATTGGATTTGATTTATTTCAATGTCAAGAAACATAAGAAAATTACATCTTGGATGAACAGTATGCATCCATTAATTCAACCTTTTTTTCCGAGGGAAACACTCAACAAATTTCCGTATGATATTTACAACCACCAAGTTTATCTATTTTCCAACGTGCATGTTTTGCAGTCATCTTGTTGATAATCGTAAATGTCTAAATAAAGAAGGTTGGGGTTTTCTGACTATGTAAAACTGCAGAAATATAACGTATTTTTAAATGGATTAAATGTTGGTCTGAATGAAAACATGCAATTTCCTCCAAACGTGACCGTGTGGAATCCAAAATCATCATCTTTGGATTTGCAATGAAGGGTGATTTTCTTAGAAGTTTGACCTATTGATACATTATTGATAATTGATGATTGTAACATTTACTTTACTAAAAATACTAGCAATGGTTTCTCCAGCTACAAATGTAAGTAATACAATTATATTAATTTATAGAACTCTAAATAGAATAGTAAGTATTATTTCACAATATTAATTTAATATTTGTGAAATGAATCTTTTGTATAATTTGGAGCATATAGTCAAACATTTAATTTATAGTAATTTCCCTATTGTAGAATTTTTAAAAATAATAGAATCACTCTTTCATTTCTTGCCTAAAAAAAATAACAATGGATGACTCATTTAATTCTTTCTTTTTTTTTTTCTCGCTTTAGTCAAACATTTTTGTGTCCATGGGATGCTAGGCAGAATGCAAGAGTCAAACACTTTAATTTATTATTTATATTCTCTCCGGTCTTAAATATAAGCAAAAATCAAAATGTATTTGACCTACATTTAGATCAAATACATTTTAATTTTTGCTTATATTTAAGACCGGAGGAAATATTAGTTAATCACTCATAATCTATAAATTAATGTCTGTGTGATGTTAGTCAAATATTTTATATCATAATAAAAATTTAAGTGAGCTTCTACGTTACATTCGATAATTCGAATGTACTAGTATATAAATTTATAAATTAAAGATTATTTTTATGAATTAAAAAACTATTAACCGATTATTATATTCTCGAGATATTAATATTATAAGAAAAAACATACAATTCTATTATTTATAAGCATTACACTAATTTTTTAATATTTATTCATAAAAAAATTCAGTATTAAAATTAAAAAAGTATTAAATTTTATATTTTTGACAGTTTTGATAAATAATATTTGGTTATTATAATTTTTTTAATGATAGGGAAAATAATTTCTTTAAAAAATATATTATTTATCTATTAATTTAATAAGCTAGTGCACCAGTACATTTGAAATAATGAAATGTACCATTAATTTTTCTCAAAAAGCATGTGCATCTGTGTGTAAAAAGTGTCATTTACGGTGATAATTTTTTATATTGGAAAAATAAGTTTGAATAGACCATTATAAATTGATCCAACTAGTATTAGTTTCTGTAAGCATGTAGTCAGAAGTTCAATCTCTAACTTATGCGTATGAAAAAAATTCAGTCGAAATGACAGAACCTATATCTTATGTTCTTCTGACAAAAATTAATGTCTACTTTTTTTAAAGCATGAATAAACAATACATAACAGGTATTCTCTGGGGCGGAGCCAGGGTAAGCTCGGCCGGGCCGCGGCCCACCTTGAAATATTGGAAATTACTTGGGTGTCCTTATAGATATGTTTTTCTGTTTGTGTTTAGTGAATCATGCTGGTTTTTTTTTTTTTTTTTTTTTTTTAATTTTTTTATTTACCATTTTTCTGTTTGTGTTTAGTAAATCTTTATTTTTCCTATTTCTTATTTATAAAAAGTAAATCAATTATTCATCTTTTGATTAGTAGTATTATTTATTTTGTGCAAGTTTTAGTTCGAAGTTAATTATTTATTATTACGAGTTTATTGTACACGTAAATATTATCTTAAAGTTTGCCATTTAAATTTTTAGTGACTTTCTTTTTACACGAACAAACTTATGATATTTCACCTTGAGTGATCAATTTTGTACTTATCACAACTTCAATTATTATATGTAATTGTTTTTTTTTCTAACTCTGTACTGATTATTCTTTTAATCTCTGGATTTCTTGGATTTACTTGATTACATAATAACATAAGGTAATCATAGTATATTATAACAAAATTTAAAAATGAATCAAAAAATTTATCTCGCGAATTTTACTATAGATCATCCAGAGTGAGAGTGGTCCCAAAGTGTTCTGCCTTCTTGTAACTGGGATTTGGGTCCTCTCCTTTGGTTTCTCTATAATCTACGGGATATACTACTCACATACGTGTAATCAACATGTTTTGCATTTATCACAATGTGGTATCTCAATATTATAATGAATAAACTCACAAGGTGTGAAGATTGGACATAGTTTAAATTTAAGGAAGAATTAAGATAAATTTTGTGTGTGTTGATTATCTGTTTTTTACATTATTATTTGTGCATTTAATTTACTATTATTATTGACAAGATTCATAACGTATATATTTTTACTTTGAGTCTTATTTAAGTTCATGATTTGATTTCATTTTAAGTTTAATTTTAAAAGGTTGGTATTGACTTGGGATCTGAGAGTGTGCTACTCTTGAGATCTCAGGTTCGACTCCCATTGGTGCCAATTTGATGGGTTAATTTAGCCTCTTCAAAAAAATGTTTAATTTTAAAAGGTTCACAATTCATACTCACTTTTTTATGTGAAATTTTTTATCACTTCAATTGACATTAGAAATCTACCTCTAAAGTTGAACATCTAACACTTCAATTCAAACTCACTTTTTTATGTGAAAATTTTTATCACTACAAAGTTCATTCCAAAAGAATCCTCTCTCCTCAGTAAACATATATTTTAATTATTAATAATTAATTATTTTGTTTTTCACTTAAAATAACAATATTAATTTATTCAAATAATTGATAAAGCATGTGATATGCAAATACAAGTTCAATATTACTTAAAACAAAAATGATAAATTTGCTAACAAACTTGTAACATTCAAGTTAATAGCATACAACAAAAATATGCTTACAAATAATATGATTGCCTAATATAGAAATTTATATTTTGTCCCGACCAAAAAAAACAGAAATTTATATTTTGTAAAAAAAAAATAAGTGAAAAATTTATTAGTATAGAAATTAATTCGTTCTAAAATGTTTTTAAGAAAGTCTGTAGCTTTCTGCCAAAAGAAAGTCTGATCTAGAGTTTTACCATTTCTTTTTTTGTTACTAAAATTATATCATTTTTTTTTTATTTGAAGAAAAATTATACCATTTCTTTAAAGCAAGTTTTTGAAAGCCTTTTCTCAAACAATTAGTTACAAATTTGTTAATTAAGAAAATATAGAAATTGATTTGTTTTTTTACTATTTTTAAGAAAGTCTTTAGCTTTCTGTCAAAAAAAAGAAAAAAGAAAAACAAAGTCTGATAGAGATTTTTGTTTTACTATTTCTTTTAAGAGATTTTTTGAATGCTTGACATAGAAATTTATATTTTGTCAAAAACTTCGTAATATTTCATCGGTCAAAAAAATATCTTTTTTTTCTACCTAAATAAATGGTAAAAAAAATATAGAAATTGATTTGTTTTAAATTAATATTCTAGAAAGTCTTTAGCTCCGGTCAAAAACACTAGTCTTGCGGGCTGTCGCTGACGCTCATAATATTATTCAAATTCAATCACATATTAAAAGTAAGTGTCAGTCCACGTTGAAAAGTATTAAAAAATATTATAAATAAAAGATGAATGTATAATTTTGATACATCATTAGAATGGGTATTTTGATACATCATTATATATAAAAAATTTAAACTCAAACACTTCACATATATAAGCGAGGAAGTTGAAATCGAAACTCCAGTCATAATATTCGACTTAACATTTCCAACGTTTTTTGTTAGTTGACTTAAAATTTTGGACTTTTTTTTTATTGATTCAACAATTAGAACAGTTGAATGACAATATAATTTTTAAGAAAAATACTAAAGTGCTCCCCAACACTAGTTAAAGTATATCAATATGAAAATTTTATCTTAAAATTTGTGAATTCAGCATATTAAAGATGTAAAAAGTTATCTTTTTTACATTATTTTTTTTATAAATTAAAAGCTTATAGATATTAAGGTAGAGATAGACATCTCAACTATGTTGGCACCCATATCATTCCCTTTCCTCTATCTTTGTTTTTTTGATAGGCCATTTTCCTTTCCTTTCATTTCCTCTATCTATATCTCATTATTATTAAAAAAGAAAAACTAAGCTAATTACAAGTGGGGGACTAGACCTTAACCCCAACGATATAAGATAAAACAAACAATCAAGTGGTACAGTATTGAGGATGTCCCAGCTTCTCATTATTAATATTGCATAAGCATGCCCGAGTGTGGCAAATTTATCCACACACACATTATCCTCACGATAAATGCGTGACCATTGCATATCAATTAATTTTATCTTTTTTATTTCATTTTTTTATATGCTTAAATAGTTTCAAGGCACCGTTTAACATATCAATTTTCATTAATTAAATTAATAGTAGTGTTTACCTTATAAAATCGTTTTATTTATAAAAGGTAGTTTTTTATTTATCTTTATTTGTTAATATTAATAGAAGACATAAACTTTTACCCAAAAAAAGAAAATTAAATAGACTTATGTCTTAAATGCAAAATATAGATATGTAAAATCTCGAATTCGAACTTGAGTCATTGCATATCAACATCCCTCGAAACTATCAAGTTGCACTTATGAAATTTTATTTTATAAAAGAAGAAAATCTTATAAAAAGAAATTTAGTAATGCATTATTGCTGCTTAAATATGAAGTTTTATATTATTAACTTATTGTGAAAATGTTTCCAAATTTAGTAGTTAGACTTACCTCGTGATTTTAGCTATATTTAACCAATTTGAATGTATATAGGAATTTTGTTTTACTAATTTTGAATATTATTCTACCAATTTGTTTACTTATTTTCATTTGCTTTAATACAGAAAAGTTCAGAAACACACAATTCATCATTCCACACGCACCCTTCATTTTATTGTATATTCTTCATGTTCTCAGAACAACCTCGAAATTACAAAAAACATGTCTTTCAATTCGATTCTGTGTTGTCATCAAACACTGATTCTCCTCAGTGTTTTGTTACTTTTCATTTCTTCACATAATAATTATCTCTGTTCTGCAAATAATAGCACTGATGATTTCTTCACTATTTCCAGTTTCACCTACCCTCAAACTACTCTTAAACCCTTTGATTTTCATTATATTAGAGGTGTGTGATCAAATTCTCATTTACCCTTTTCTTTATATGTTCTAAATATTCTGTCTTTAATGTTCATGAAGGTTTTCTTAGTGTGAATTTTAATGGGTTGAAATTGAATTTCGAGTTTTTAGCTGAATTTGTGTTTGTGTGATATTGTCTATGAAGTACGGCCACTCCTCCAATTAGGTGTCCTGTGTCGAACACACGTCAGCTTATACCGACATGGCACCTAGACATATGATTACGTTGAATTATATCATATTCTCAAATTATTATCAGGGTCGACTTGTGTGTAGGTGTTCGTGTCTGTGTGCGTGCTCCATAGGTGATAGTAGTTTATTTTGGTCTTTTGATTAGTGTGGAATTTGGTCAATTGACTTATTATTATTACTATAATTATTATTTTGTTGATCCTTGTTTTTTAATTTGTTATTGGTTTGAAGAGTTCCATTTGAATTGTTATAAGTAATTACTGTTTTGCTATTCTCTATTAGTACATGGTAAAGGTCAGAATTAAACCCTCATAAAAGGAATTTATTTGAAGAATTACAGTACTTAATTTAGTTGTGTTGATCTTAGGAGTGTTGTGTCTTCTGGTGCTAATAGGCAGGTAAACTGCTAGTATATTAAAAATGTGTTATTGATAATAACTAGCACTGACACTTCAAACTAAAGACCTATCCGGTGTTCGACACCTACACGTGTAGTTACGTTCATATGTTTCACTTTCTCAAATTATTACTAGTGTCCACGTGTAAGTGTTCGGTATCATATCTATGCGTCAGTGCTTCATTGTAGTGATATGTGGATACTATTGTAGTTTTAGCAATGGAACAGCCATGGCTTGATATGAAGAACATGATACAGTCTTATGATGATAGTGAGGTGTCAACGTGTCAGTGTAGTGTCTGGTATCCGTGTCTGCATCAGTGTTTCATAGGTCATGACGTGTCGTGTCCGGTATCCGTGTCTGCGTGAGTGCTTCATAGGTAATGATGACCTTTATATCTTGATAGTATTGTAATTTTAGCGCTGGAACAACCATGACTTGACATGGAGAACATGATACAATATTATGATGATAGTGAGTCGTCATTAGTTCACTAATTTCATTGCTACTGTTCTGTTTGTAATTGTGGTAATTGGTTTCTGAAACTTCTGTGACTGATTCTTTCCCTACAGTGCTTGATTCTTCAAATGTACGTTGTTGCTAATGTCTCTATAGATTTAAACCGATGAAACTTTTCATGGTGTTGAGTTTATGTCTAATTATTATGCATGGAATCCTTATATTGATAAAAAAAAAAAAAAAAGAATAATAATCAGCTGTTTCGCATTGGTGATGTTATGGATGATCTTACATTGTCTCTTGATGTTTTTGTCATGAACCAGTTGATATACCGCCGTGGTTTTCTGCAGTCTCCATAGCATTGAACTCAGATGTAGACCTTGTAAGTATGTTAATATTTGTAACTCTTTTTTTTGTAGGAGCAATCTAGAATACTGCTAGCATCTGCATTGATTTTTGTTGCCTGAAACAATTTTATTTCTTTCGATCAAATATATTTGATTTACTTCTTTTTGATATTGTTATTTATATTTTATAGCGTACCCATGAGGTAATAATTCAAATTGTTCAGTTTTCTGGTTGAAATCCTATATTTTTAGTTACATTTCTTTTTTATTTTCTTTGCTTTATACGTTTATTTAATCAGCTTTGAAATGTTTGATTCCCTCATTCGGCCATTCATATATTGTTTTCAGGACGTTGCGAAAATTGAAAGGGTTCCAAAAAGATCACTGCCAATAATATGCTTTAGAGATGGAAGTCCTCCTCTACCAGATGCTTTAAACACATCTCTCAAATATTCAGCTATCTCAGGTACAAGCCCTATCTAAAATGAAATCTGTTCTTGTTTGGATAAAAAGCTTGATTAAGTGCTTATAGCATAAGCACTTATTGTATAAGTGCTTAGGTATAAGCTATTTCTATTACAAGAGATAAAATAAAGTCAAACTGTTTTCATAAGCTATCCTGTAGAGCTTATGAAAATAAGTTGAAAACAACTTATGGATTTGACACAAGTTGTTTCTATCAGTTCTTCGTCTTCTTTTCTTTCTCCGATGACCAGGAAAAATGACTTTTGTTTTGAACTGGCTAATGTAGTGGGAAATTATAATTACTTTTTCGTTCCTCTTTTTTTAATAGGAATAAACGGTCGTGATACTGAGCAGTGCTTTCCTATGGAGAAAAATATCACTATGAAATTGACTAATGAGCTGGTATTGTTATAACTCATAAGTCCTTTTATTTGTGTGTGATGTTATTGTATCTTAAGCTCAGTTTCTTCTTTCCTTTGTATCAAAACTATCAGCTACACATGACTTTGTATCAAAATTTGTTTTGAAAACTTGTGCAACACACGGGAAGGAAATCATTGAAAGAACCTACGTCAGTTACAATTTAAAATCCGTATTTAATTATTGAGCAGCAAGAATGTTTAACTTTGTTCAATCAAAAAAAAAAAAAAGAATGTTTAACTTTGATTTGCACTATCACATTAACCATAAATCAATGTTGTGTATACATGCCGTTGTTTCAAATCAAAATTCTTATATTAGTAATGCGTCCAAAGTGTTTTTGCTTATATTTATAATTTCATAATGTATAAACCTAAGAATTATTGTTCAGATATCTCCAGGTGCTTGGTACATTGGTCTTTTCAACGGCATCGGAGATGCAAGAACACAATCAAGGATGGTATGGTTTACTATCCAAGTATTGCTTTTACAATATCATAAAGTATATCCCACATATTTTTAATCACATGTTTCTTTCATTTTTTGTCATTTCAATACAACTAATGTAACTAGTATAAATTGTCCATTCCGATTGAGGCCTGTTTGGATAAACAATTTAATTAAGCGCGTATAGCATAGGCATTTATCATATAACTTCTTATGTATAAGCTTTTTCTATAATAAAGTCAAATTATTTTCACATAAATCATAGTTGTTTTCATGCTATAATGGAGAGTTGCTGGAAATGAGCTGAAAGCAGTTTATGAACATGTTATAAGATGTTTCCATAAGCTCGTCCAAACAGTCTCACAAGTGGCTATTCTAATAGATAAGCTCAAATAATCCAATCCAAATAGGCCTTGAAAACAAACTCATGTATTGTATTGCATCCCATCTCAACAAATATTCTTCAACTTGGTTTCCACTTTGCCCATTCAATCTAATAACAAACTTCTCTACTTCTGCAGATTATTCGAGGCACATCGTACTCCTTTAGTGCCAATATAAGTGTGGAAGCTTGCACACATTCGATGATGAGGGGGGAGTTCTGTAACAGTACAGTCAATCCACTTTCATGTACAGCATCTGATGTCTATAATTCTACGAAGGCGTCTACACTGAAGAAACCAACGATTGAAAATGCGGTGACCTGCAAAAGTAACTTCGAAACTTTGTGTGTTCAGGAAGGCGTACCGAATTTATATTCCCTGGATATAAATAACGTGGTCGAAGAATTGACCATTACGGCTGGAAATATCAGATTCAATATTACACCTTCAAGTAACACTTCTGGTGCGAGTGATGTTAATTTATTGTGTTTTATTCGACATGGTGCAATACCTGCAAATAGTTTGTATGATTATTCCAGTGATTTAAATAAAGCCCCTCTGGTTATTCGTTCTCCATTGATCGGTCGTTGGTACATTAGTGTACTACCGGTTAATCTTACCAAAAAGTTTGGAGAGACTCATGACGGTGATGTAAAAGTTTGCTATTCCCTTGAATCACAAATGTTTCAGTGTCCACTTGGAAAAGCTGGACCAAATTGTACAACGAGTAGCTACGCACTTCAGGTAGTATTCATTGCTAGACACGTCTCTTTTTATTCTCTTAGCTGCTGGTGCTTTTTCTGATATGTTCCCTCCGTTCCTTTATAATTGTCGCTTTTGCAGAAGAATTTTGTTCCTGTTTATTTGTCATTTTTAAATTTTAATGCAAAATTAATTATTGTTTTGCTAATAATAATACCCTTGCAGAGAGACAAATAAGTAGAATGAAATAATAAATTAGTTAAGCGTGTGTATATGTTCATGCTCAAAGATATTATATTCACTGACAGAATGTTTACTGCAGACAGTTCTAAGGACAAGTCCAAACCCGTTTGAATCATATTATTTGCCAATTGGTGAAGGAGCATCTTCTTCTGCCAATTTTCCTCTCGAACCACTTTTAAATAACTCATCAAACTTCGGAGAAGCCAATGACATTTGGACTTATTTTACTTTCGACATTCCTCGTGGTGCAGCTGGCCGAAACATTCACGTACGACTATCCTCAGATACGAAGATCAATTACGAAGTTTATGCGAGATTCGGTGGATTGCCTTCTGTTGATATCTGGGACTATTATTATGCTAACAAGACAAGGAAAAGCGACCAATCAATGTTTTTCATGCTATATGATTCAAACGACAATAATGTTGATTTTTACATTATTTATGCTAGAGAAGGAACTTGGAGTTTTGGTTTAAGACTTGTCAATACTAGCAGTGATTCTTTGAAACAGAAAACTATCATGTCTATTTCACTTGAAGGATGCCCGAAACAATGCTCCTCTCATGGAAGCTGTAAATACTCTTTTGATGCTACCGGATTGACTTCATACAGGTTTATTTTAAGCCCTTTTGGTTGATTCTTCTCAATAAATTAGTTCTGTTTTACGTTTCTTTTGTTTTCTTCAGATGACAAGCATTTCATAAAATAATAATCAGATAGTATGCTGCAGAATTTTGCATGAATTCTGGTTGTTTTCAATATCCTAAGTATATTAACAATTTTCGATGTTTTTACTTTTTGGATTCAGCTTCTGTTCTTGTGATCGAAACCATGGTGGCTTTGACTGTAGCGTCGAAATTGTGTCACATAAAGGTGATTGTGAATTTTAGAAATTTATGAACTTGATTGTTCTATTGAAAGTATTATGGTTATCTGAATCCCCCTCCATTTCTTTCTTAAGTTATTTTTATATTTATTCGATTTCGAGGCTACTATTTAGATCAGAATAATTTATTTGTTTAATCGTTATTGTAAAATTTTGTAGGGCACATACTTCAATCAGTTTTTCTGATAGGATCAAATGCTGCAGCCATACTTCCTGCCTTTTGGGCGCTTAAACAGAAGGTAGTTATGTGTTTTTCCTCTTGAATTATTTGGTCTTATCATGTATGATTCATGATTTAATTAAGTCATTCTATATATATTTTGTTGACAATGATTCGCGATATGCAGGCGTATGCAGAATGGGTTATATTCACAGCCAGTGGAATTTCAAGTGGAATATATCATGCATGTGACGTAGGCACCTGGTGTGCATTGAACTTCAGTGTTCTACAGGTTACAAATATTTACATTATGGATTGCTTAAAATAATTTCAATGAAGATATTTGAGAATTTACGTTGACTTTACTTATCAACATTTCAGTTTATGGACTTCTGGCTCTCTTTCATGGCCGTAATTAGCACTTTTGTATACCTAGCTACCATCGATGAAGTATATAAGAGGGCAATCCACACAACTGTTTTTATCTTTACTGCTCTCATGTCGATAACTAATGCAACCAGGTAAATCAAACTAAGACCTGTTTGGATTGACTTATTTGAGATTAACTACTGGTATAAGCACTTGTGAGACTGTTTAGGTGAGCTTATGGAAACAACTTATGAGTTATGACATGTTCATAATTTGTTTTCAACTTATTTACATAAGCTCTTCAGAGTTTATAACTTATATATAAAAATAGTTTAACTTTATTTTATCTTTTGTTATAGATATAGCTCTTACATAACATTTATATAATTAGCGCTTATGCTATGAGTGCTTAATTATGCTTTTTTATCAAAACATAAACAGGGTCCTACCCATTTGGATTAGCATGTTTTTGAGCTTACGAAAAATAGGTTATGCAAATAAATAAGCTTTTATGTTAATTCATAAGTGCTAGTAAAAATTGTATCTTCATAAGCTATTATTTCATAAAATAAGTCAATCCAAACAGGCTCTAAATATGTATATATATCATGCTAAAGACGTCTAAGTTTTGTTCACATTTATCTATATTAAAACGCGCAGGTCTACAAATATTGTTCTTGTGATTGTGATTGGGGCTCTTGGTCTTCTTATTGGATGGTTGATAGAAATGTCAACAAAGTACAGGTCCCTTTCATTTTCATTTGGATTCTCACCAAATTTCCTTCAAAGGTAAATTCTTTTACCTAGTAAATTTGTTTGAGCACAATGTCATTCGAGTTAGAGATCTCGAGTTCGAGTCTATTAAATGAAGAAAACAAAGCATTGAGAGAGGGTTCTATAATCTTGAATCTCCATGCAGCTTGTTAACTATAAAGCTATGGCTCTATAATCTTGTGAAGACACTTTTGAGACGGTTCCGTTGGGGTTTTATATTGGCCGGATTCGTCGCATTATTCATGGCAGGAGTAAGCTGGATGCTTGAAACAAGTGACAGCTACTGGATTTGGCATAGGTATCACAATAACACTGCTTTATCCTCTATCTCTTTTGTTTCTCGATCGTTTTGTAACCTTTTTTTTTTCTCTTCTATAAATGGTTACAGCTTTTGGCATGCTACAATATACACATCTTCTTTCTTCTTCCTTTGTTCAAAAGCAAATATTGTTGATGCTGAGAATCAGTTACCTAGAAGCGAAAACTATGCTCTAACTCGTCAGGATTCATTTTCAAGAGAATAGTTAGAAGAATATTATATAGAATTGGTAGGTCCAAATAGCAAAAGGGAATGCGAGGTATAGTTTTAGTGTAAAGATTTTTTGCACCGTCAAAGAATCATAATCGTCAGATCATTAAAAATGTTTGACTTTAGTCATAACTATTTCTATAGTCAGACATATGATAGATTGTGATTTGTTGACAGTGTATCTTTTTTTTATAATGATAGTATCAAACTTAAACTCTAGTTTGAGATTTATTTATTGGATTTTGTGTTTTTCTTTAAACTAGTGTTAGGCTACATGTATGGGATTGGTGATGATGACCAAATTAGAAATCAACATAGTAGTCTCTTGTAAATTATTTTCATCCCTAGGTTTGCTTCTCATATCCATTTTAGGATATAGATAGATTATACTTTTTTTCTTACATGTCTTTATATGATAAGATAGGAGAATGAATCGAACAAGGCATAGTATATAAAATGGAGAGGTAAAGGTTATGATCATATGTTTGCTTTTGTATTTTTTGTCTTGTAATATTGATTTAGAATATTAATAGCATTGGAATTGTATTATGTGAAGAGATTTACTGGTCAAAGCAAATCAGCGTAATTGAATTTTTTTTTCTTCGCCAAGTAGTTTAGTGATTAGAATTTCACCTTTTAAAATAAATAAGTGGAAAATTCAGAGTTTGAACTTACCAACTGACTTATGTCCAATATTATTATTATTATTGCTGTTGTTGTTTATTTATTCATTTGAATTATGGTCTTGTTATTTAATTTGGTTGACCTTTATAACCCTCTCAAACATGCTGCTTTTTTTTTTAATAAACAAAGTTAATTAAACTACGAAATCAATTATTAGTTGGTTTTGTGATAATTGACGCCGAACTTAATAGGAAAGACCACGGTTCAATCCCTGTAACTGCGATCGGCAGAATTTTGCAACTACTTGATATCATAACTAACCTCCAAATCATATTAAACTTAAAAAAAAAAAGTTAATTAAACTACAAGCACGAGTACCATGTTTGGTCAAAGAAAAAAAAATTATTCTCTCTAATGTCAATTTGGATAAAATAATTTAACTTATTTAAAAAAAAATAAATCCTTCCGCTATTTAAGTAGCAGATCAAAGTTGTAATTAGCCTAATTATTTTGAAAATATAATGTTGTTAATATATTTATTTTTGTCTCATATATTCATCAGTATTATGTAAAATTGTCTAAATTTTAGTTTAAAAATTTATGTTGTCTATATGTAAATTGAGAAAAATATATACGTTGTTTGAGTTCATTTTTTGGTTGTAAACTTCGTATAATTATATAGATTAATTTCTGAAATTTTGTGAGACTTGGATGAACAATAATTCTTAATTTTTTTTAATGATGTTGCATACTTAAGCTCGGGTTTAAATTAGAAATTTTGGTTAAATTAGAAGAGAATTATATTATCTCATATAAGTGTTCTTAGGTTGTAAATTTCTTTTAATTATAATTTTTTTTTTGGAAAGAATTATAATCTTTTTTGTAAATTTCTTTTAATTATAATTTATGCATATAAGTTTGAAATATATTATTAAGAAAGTTTGTGATTTAATAGTTTTTGTCAATGCAGATAAAAAATGCAGATAAACAGATACTTTAATTTAATACCAATAGATATTTTAGAAGTACTTTGAAATTTTCAATTGAATATTAATAAATTTTGTTGTACGAAAAAAAAATCTTAATTATCTTAATTAAATAATAACACGTACTATAAAATATAATTAACTCTTATAAAAGTGTCAATTAAATACCACAAATTATTTTTATGATAAAAAAAATCTTTTAAAATCTCAATCAAATCCCTTTAGATTTAGTGGAGATTTGTTTTAGAATTAGTAGCCGTTTGTTTGTCCTTATTTAAAGGCATACAAACCAACCAGTGCTCAGTGGCGCGCAACCAGAAAGACAATCAAAAGGGGATTAGGGTTTGCAGAGATCGATTTCTTCAACAAAGCTCGATCCATGGCTACTAAGTCCTCTAAGAAGCGGCGATTATCATCTTCCTCAATTCCAATTCCAGACAAGAGCAGAATTAGTTCACTTCCAGACTCAATTCTATGTCACATTCTCTCATTTCTCCCAACAAAACAAGCAGTTGCCACAAGCATACTCTCAAAGAGATGGATACCATTATGGCTCTCAGTCTTCACTCTCGATTTTGATTTCAACGAATTCCCAATGCGTCCCAATGAAGCAGTTCATATGTGCAATCGTGTATACTCAGTCATGCGATCGTGTCACAACACACTTCCAATACAAACATTCCGTCTCATATGTTCTCCTATTAGAAGAGATCTAAAAGGGGAACCCGTGGTGATCATCAACCTTATTATTGAAGCAATACAAAGAAGAACTCAAACCCTAGAACTTGACTTGAGTTTTCAACTTATACACAACAATTTTGTTTCCAACATACTCACTTGTAGGACGCTTACTGTTCTTAAATTAAGAAAGTTATCACTCCCGGACGACATTCCTCAAATAAATAACAATATATCACAACTCAAAACTCTTCATTTGGACAAAGTTTGTTTTGAAATTCGGATGCACCTCATCGACTTTCTCTTATCCTTTCCCCTTCTTCAGGAGTTGGAAACAAATGGTGTATACACATGTCTTGTTCCAAAATCAGCAGACAAGATCAAATGCTTGCCTAATTTGGTCACGGCCAAGCTTTTTGATAACATACCTATTCCTTTATTCTTGCTCTCCAAGGCACACACATGTCTCACCATAAAGCTCGTAAGTTTCATTCATTTTTTTACATTACAAAACTAATCACCACAATATGATTGATTTCTAATGTTTTGTCATTCATGCAGACATGGCCCGCCTGGGTCCAAGTCCCTATTTTTTACAATCTAACTCAAATGGAGATATTCTCTGGCTTAGAGCATCGACGTTGGCGTAACAAGTGGATGTGGATTCTAGAAATGCTTCAAAATAGTCCCAAGCTTCGACATCTTATCATTCATGACCAGGTTTCACATATAATTTCATTCATTTCTTTATATTTATATTTTGTTTAACTCTACCTCTCTACATATGTTAACTTTTATTTGCTACAGGAGATAGAAAATGATCACGAGAAGGAGTACAATTGGGAGGACCCAAAGATTGTTCCCGAATGCCTTTCATCTCAGCTCAAAACTTGCTTGTTTAGGAATTATAGAGCCAATAAGTGCCAACTTCAATTTGCAGAATACATTATGCGCAGTTCAAAAGTATTAATTAACATGACAATTCATTGTGCCTGTTCCATATATTTAAATGCCAAGTTTCAGATGTTACAGAAATTACCTCTGTGTCCAAGTGGCTGTAAAGCTGTATTTGAATACAACAAGCCCAAGAGGACAATTGTGAAGCCAGCTCGTTATTTGTGTTAGAAGGATCTAGACCTTATTGTCTTTTAGAAGGAAAAATAATATTGTACTGTTGAGTCTTGTATTTTTTGTACCTGCAATCATGAATAGACAGATGTATTCTGATGCTGAATTCTAGGAATTTTATCTTCTCATCTCTTAGGCTTTCCTTTAACCAGGAATTCAATTTCTATTGTTATTGTTACGTTTTTCTTAACAGAATGACAAGGGAGGCTAGTGTGTGTATAGCTTTTTTGTTAGATTCTAGCGCGAGTCGATGGTGTTTGAAAGACAATAACTCTTCCTTACTTTTCTTTTCAGTTATGTATAAACTGTTACTGATGATAATATGCATCCCAACTCTGTTCTTGACTTGGAGGTATTGCAGAATTTGTTTTCTTATTATCAGCAGCCCTTAAACACACAATTAACCGTAAATGAATCATCATAACAAAGGTAACAATACAGCACTCAAAATTCCAATCAATATAATACAAGTTTTCCTTTTCTGTGAAGTACATCACAAGAAAAAATAAATAAACATTATGGAAGTATTCTCCCTCCCAATTCATATCTACAAGCCAAAATTCTTATGAACAATTTCCACAAAATATGAATTCTACCTATTACTATCAGCAAATGCCACCCTGTTGCCAAAGTTACTTGATAATTTTATTGAAGAATTGTTTACTCTTGTGGCCATATTTTGTCCTAACTTATTTTTTTAACCCTTGATCTTTTTTCTTTTCTTTTTTGGATTACTTTTCCCTTACACATTCCTTTTTGATGCAATTTTTGTTTCCCGAGATGAACTCTATGCTTGTTACTCCCTCAATGAGATGCTCCTTTGGGAAGTAGTCGAATATGATCGAAAGTTTGAAGCTGATATCTCTCTATAATCCTTGCGAATGGCCCAAAGGACCTCAGCACATCTCTTCATGTTAGGCCTGCTTTGTCTATGAGGAGCCAAGCATTGCAAAGCTAGTTCAAGTATCTTTTCTAAGGCCAAATTATTTGCAGAAGTTTGATCCAGTCTTGGGTCCAAGACTGAAATCGCGTTTCCCTCAATAAACCTCTTCATAGCCTGCACTTGTAGCAAATGAGTCACATTCAAGAATCAATCTGTCTTAACAAAAGTTTTGAATATAATGGATTGGTAAAGTGAAATTATGAAGAGGAGATGATAAACTTTATATCATGTTATGAAAAACAATTGAATAGCAAAAACTAAACAAATGAACACAATGGATTGAGAAGTTGCGATCACGAAATGGAATGTCATATTACATAAAACTTGTGAATAATTGAAAAATTGAGTGAACGCAACGGATCAGGAAGATGCGATCACAAAGAGGAGGTGTTAAACTTCAGAGCAAAATGGAATATCATATCATGGAAAAGCAATTGTTATCAATAGCAAACCAGAATCTAAAGTATAACGCAAACAATCGACAAGATAAGTTTAATGAGGTTTGAAACATTGCTACTCATCCCTAGTAGCAGAACAGCTAAGATTTTCTTATTATTCAGAATCTGGTCACCTTGCAAATACTACAATACAGATTAAAACATTATTTGCATACTACAACAACTGAATATCTGGAAAAAATGAGTCAATAAGAAAACAATCCTTCCTTAACGAAAGCTTTGAACACAATGGAATGGGAAGGTACAATCAAGTAGAGGAGGAGCCAAACTTTAGAACAGAATGGAATAACAAATGAAAACCAACTGAAAAGATGGAAAGAGGAATAAAATGAAGGAAAACAGTACTCACCCATTTTACTGTTATTCTCTCTTTGAGTTCAAATTTTGGTTCAATGGGGCGTCTTCCTGTGACAAGTTCAACAAGTAAAACACCGAATGAATAGACGTCACTCTTTTCAGTTAGTTGATAGGTTTTCAAGTATTCAGGGTCCAAGTAGCCTGCCGTTCCCTTAACTTGAGTGGAGACATGTGTCATGCCAGAGTCACTGTCCGGCGCTTGTCTAGCAAAACCAAAGTCTGCTACCTTAGCTCGAAAGTGCTCGGTGAGGAGAATGTTGGAAGATTTTATGTCTCTATGAATGATAGGATGATCTACAAAGAAAATGCAGAAGCAACTATAAGATTATGTTCAGCTTTCTATTGTCATTAGGGACAAACAAATGTGAACTTTGCCATAACCAAAATGAGTTTCTTGATGACCAAAAGAGTTATATACCCATATACACATGAAGATAGGTGAGAGCATGGGATACATCAATTGCAATGTCTAGACGAGCAGCAAGGTCGAGAACGTTTCCATGAATGCCTGTGATGATACTTTGAATAAGTTGTAGGCACAAAAATGCCAAAAGGCAAGGGCAAACAAAAAAGGTATAAAATAGTTGAAAGGCTAGAAAAACTCACAATCTAAATGCTCTCTGAGTGTTCCATTAGGAACATACTCTACTACAATGATTTTTTCATCCCCGTGCTCCAAATATCCAAAGAACTTTACCAAGTTCAAATGTTCGACCCTTGATAGTGTTTGGACCTCGCTCTGGAACTCGGAACCTAAACTTTTCTCTTGCACACTCTGTAAAAGAATAGGTAATTACTAATTAGTCACAACATTTGGATTCTCAATGAATAACATACTCATTCTATGAAGCACTGACACGGATCAAAACGACAGACACGTTGAGACCGGTACTAATTTGAGAAAATGATTTTATTGAATGTAATTAAATGTGTCTGTGCCGTGTCCAAGTTTCGGAAACCAGACACACCTTCAATTAGAAGTGTCGGTGCTACATAGCTCTCATTCCAAATAAATGTAACCCAAATGACCGAAGGAAAGGAATATGCTAAAAACAATTTAAACAACCTTCTTAGCTCGCTTTACTGCAACAATAGTTCCATCCAGAAGTTTAGTCTTGTAGACTGCCCCAAAACCGCCTTGACCAATCTTGAAAGAAGGAGAGAAATTTCTTGTGGCTTGGATGATTTCCTCCATGGTGTACTTGACAATGCCAGGCTCTTTCCTCTGGATTGTGTTGTTGTATAAACCGATGTTGGTACCTCGGTTTGAGCCACGCCCTCTCTGACTACCACCTTTTGAAGCATTTGATGCAACTAAAAATACAAATAAACAGCTTATTGTAATCCATTCAACACCCTTTGATAAGCATAAGATAAATTTACCTACACACTTCAAAATATCCTAAAAATAAAACTTTTGGATTCACTAGACCAAAATCTCCTATAGATCCAAAACAACAAGAATCAAAAGCACACACATTCTCCAAGTAGTGATAATAGCTAATTTTCAACCAATTTTTAATATTATTCACAAAAAACAAAAGATAAAAAAAAAAAAAATTAAAACAATTACCAGAAGCAGTAGATTTGAACTCCTCAGAATCTACAACACTCTTAGAATTATTACCATCCGGCGGCGTAAAACAAGCAGCAAACAATCCAGCAACCGACATGGCGGCGGCAATAACTGGATTCCGGCTGCCTGAAGAAGACGATTCAGAGGTTGTTGAGTGATGTGAGGTACTGAAATCAGAAGAACGGGACATATTATCCGGCGTACTCCGGTGACCGGAGTGTTGGCTCCGATTATGAACAAAAGTTGTAGTCATGGTTTTTAGAGAGAGAGAAATTGGCGGTTAGAAGTTAGAGAGAGAAAGTGTTTGCGTCAACAGAAATTACAACGACTTAGACTTTTTTAGTTTTGGTTATATAAAAGTGGTTGACGCTATAATGCGCTGTGGAAGTTAAGGTTTGCAAGTTGTATGTATCTTTAATTTCGGTGTAGTTGCTTCAAGAAGTAGAGTACTACGATTTAGAATGATTGACTAATCATTTTCTATTGCATTTTTTGTCTTCCTTATATAGAAATAGAACTATTTATATAGAAGACTTTTCAAAATAAAGAGCTAGAATAGTTGAATTAGTCTATGCACTATTGGTTATAAACTACTCTTATTACGAGTCCTACCAAAATCCTTCTAATTTTATCAATATTTTAATTTGATTCTCAATTATGTACAAATAATTTTCAAATGACTCACATTGACACTAATATTAAGGAAACTTTTCGTAACAGAACTCAAGTTTTATCTAAAAAAATAAAAGAGAGAGTAAAAAACTCATAGTGTGGACTAATGGAAGGATTGTTTCGAGTCGGAGGTTGAAAACCGAACGTTGAAGATGGTTGATCACAGTGAAAGGGGGGGCACTTGCAGAAGATGCTTCGACGCTCAAGTCAGTATAAACTTGAAGTCGAGGTCGAGGTTAGAGTTAGACATACCTTAGAAGGTGATGAATGATTATATATATATATATATATAGGCCAATGTATGTGGCATTTGGCTTACAAATGTTACATTGGACTTGGTTCAATCCAAAAATCTGATCTAGAACATAAACAAAAAGATATATTTTGTATTGAAAATGATATTTTTTTTATATTTTTAAAATGTTCACTACATAAGTTTTAAGAACACTAATTAACATTTTCTTTTTTTAAATTTAATTATTTTGTGAATGGCCGATGCTAAATTACGTTTTCTATCACCATGTTATTGGTACTAATTTCCACTTCATGCATTTCAACTTAACTTTTTCTATAAATAAGAGTTTAAAATCGAACATCTAACCACTTGTTAAAGGGGTTGAAGACCTTTACGTTAATATTGACAATGAAACCGACTTTGTAAAACATTCCTCATATTCACCCGTATGTCAATGCTTGTTATTAAATGACGTGAATAGTGAAGATGTGTCGATTAAGCATTTTGTTGATAATCATCGTCATAAAAGAATACTACGTCCATTCTTAAATATAATTATCTTGTTGATTAAATTACAGGCATTAAGAAAGTTAGTAGTAAATAGTAATTATAAATTGGGTCATGCTAATTAATGCCTCCGGACACTAGTTAAAGATACCAATAGGAGTAATTTTTACATTGAAAATACCATTTGTTATACTTATAAAAAGTAAGAGATATATGGTTGTGGTTATTAGGATACTACTTTGTATTCGAGGTGACCTGTCAATTGCACCTATTGAGAAAGAACAAATGAAAAGATCAATCAGTGTACCTTAGAAGTTAATTAACTGTTGCCTTCTGATAAGATGTTGAATATCATAAAATAAAATTACTACCCTTGTTAGGTTCAATAATTTAGATAATTATGATTGTCATGGCTTTAATTGTAGCTTAGGAAAAACAACACCAACAAGAAACTTTAAATACATCATTACTTTATAACTACATAACAAGTATTATGTATCAATGGATTTTGCTCAATAGCACAAGGTAGAGTTTTTTTTTTAGCAAGTTAGTTCAAACATGATAACTGATAGCCAAACCATAAACTTACAGTACTCATCTTTGAAGCAAAGCATTGAATAATAATTCATGTTAGTACTTAGTACACAAGATATATATTATAGATCATGATGTGAATGTCATGTTAACATTTACAAATATATACCATTTTGTTCCTTCATTGGTCTAAGCAGCATGTATAATGTAACATACATTTCTAAAGCATTAGGGTGTGATTTATCATTGGATACAAATGAATGAACTTGATTACCAATCTCTATCCAACTACAACCTGGGATTTTTGTGTCGTGTTTTTCTTCCATTGTTTTTCGAACTATTTCCACGTCACACCAATGTTTCTGAGAAGCATAAATGTTAGACATTACTGCATAGTTTACACTCTTTTCTGGCTCAATGGTGAAGAGTTTTTCTGCAGCTAATTTAGCCAATCCAATATTTGAATGTAGTTTACAAGATCCAATAAATGCTCCTAAGGTATCTGATTCAGCTTCGATTGGCATTGATTTCAAGATTTCAAAAGCTTCATTTATAAGACCATATCTTCCTAGAAGGTCAACAAGACAAGTGTAATGTTCAGAATCAGGAACAATATGATACACATCGGTCATTAATTTGAAGTATTGGAGTCCCTTTGTCACTAGCCCGCAATGAGCACAAGCCGAGAGAACGCCGAGAAAAGCTATTCGATCTGGTTTCATGCCACAAGATAGCATATTCTCAAACATCTCAGTTGCTTCTTTGGCAAGACCATGGAATGCATATGCATATATCAATGAAGTCCATGTAACGAGATCAGGCTTTGTAGTTAATTCAAAGCATTTGAATGCACTAGTAATGCTACCACACTTGGAGTAAGCACTTATCAAAGAATTTGCGACAGATAAAAAACCTTGACATGATAATTTAACCGCAAAGGCATGCGCTTGCAGTGTTTCCTTAACGGCAGAAGCATAACCACATGAACTAATTATGCTGGAAATAGTCAGTTCATCGGGAAGAAACCCTTCATGAAGCATCTCTTTGAGAAGCTTCATAACCTCATTGCCACCACCGTGATTTCCACACCCAACAATTATGGTGTTCCATGCCACAACATTTCGAATTGACATCTCATTGAATACTCTACGTGCATCAATCATATTTTTGTTTTTGGCATACATGTTTACCAAAGCACTAGCCACTAAAACATCTGAATCAAATGACTGTCTCAGAACAAGACTGTGAATTTGCTTTCCAAAATCATAATATTCTAAAGCATCATCACTTATTACACTAAGCAAGCTACTAAAAGTGAACTCGTCCCCATTCTCAACATCTAACCGCATCAAATTGAACATGCGAAAAGCCTCTTCTGGTAAACAATTGAAGGCATAGCAAGAAATCATCACATTCCACATAACCAAATCTCTAAATGGAGCAACACAAAAAGCCCTCCTTGCATTCTCAACAAAACCACATTTTGCATATAAATCAACAAGAGCACAAGCAACAAAACAATCCAAATCAAATCCAACTTTCACTATAAAACAATGCAACTGAATTCCCATCTCAATATCATGAACCTCGGCACATAAACAAATCAAACCATTAAAAGTTATATAATCAGGAACCACCATTTCCAACAACATCCTTCTAAAATAAGAAAAACAAAGTTCCATACTACTCAATCCCTTCTCATAGTCACATGATCCAACAACACCGCGAATCATAATATTCCACGACACAACATTTCTCACAGGCAATTCCTCAAACAGTTTCTCTGCATACTCAGTTTCTTTACATTTAAGATAAACACTCAAAATCTGATTTTGTAATGAAAGAACTTGACAAAATCCAAACTTTATCAAATGGGCATGTAACTGTTTTCCTTCAGGAAGATATCCCTTTTTGGCTGAGATTTTGAGGGCTTTGGAACAGAACAAATGAACTGTGTTAGGGTCTTTGAAATGGGTTTGATCAGGAATTGGCATAGAAGCTCTGAGTCTGGTTATGGAGCTCAATGAATGGGGTTGGTGAGTAGAGAAACAGAAGCATTCTGTGAAGAATGAGAAAGGAAATGGAGGGAAAGGGAACTGCTTTTTGAAATAGAGCATAAGATAAAGGCACTAAAAAAAACATAAAAAGGTTGACGCCTATAATTCTATAAATATACTGTGAGCAAATATAAATATGGTTGTGATGTTTTTTTTAAAATGATTTATTTTAGTAAAATGATTTATTTTAAAATAAATATTATTTTTAATTTAAAATTTAAAATTATTATTTTACTTCAAATTGGCTCACCTAATAAATGAGTGTATATTACTTCCAAAATATTACATCAATAGAAAATAATGTTAATTCAGTAAATTTGTCATATTTATTAACAATACGATTATAATTTTTATTATTATACATGTAAAAATTTTAAACGAAAAAACGAAGTATTGTAATTGTGATTTTTTTTTCTAAAGAGATTAGAGAGAGGCAATACTCAATCCATTAAATATTTAGAAGTTGATTTGACAAAAAAAATTATTTAGAAGTCAAAAAATGTGGATTGAAATTTATAAGTCCCCGTCATATTAAATGTTTTTGAGTCCTTTTTCATTCTAAATTGCACAGGATTTTTTCTTTTTTATGGATAAATTGCAACTTGAAGAACATAGTTTTGAGTTTTGATAATTTATTTGCTATTTTTTTATGAGATTGATAAATAAGTTTATTTAATAACTTCTGGTACTCTTTTTTTATTTTTTTTATTTTTATATTTGGTTTGCATATTCTTCAAGTTGGTGATTCCGAACAATGAAATATCTCTAAACTTAAAATTCAATCTCTAGTAAAAGATATAGGATATACTTTTGTTGAGATAGAAATATGCATGCCTTTGAAGTCTCACTATTTTCTTTGAGTTAACTCATGTAGTGGTCATATCGTCTATAGACAATAAAAATAGTAATATTACCTTGTCGAAGCTGCAAGAAGAGAGTATAATTCACATTGTTTGGTTAAAAGCTATATTTTCTCATTGTAAAGTTTAACCTCTTAAATCACACTCTAGGAAATTGCTTCAAATTGTTATAACATGCACATCACCTTAGTTTCACAATCGCCTGACATGTCAATAAAGAAAAGTGTTCTCGACATCCAATTGATAGAGCCATAAACTCTGGTTTCTTTCCTTTTGCATTTCTTCACTCGTAGCTTGAGTATCGTTAGTGTCTTGAAGATCGTCTTCAACATTGGTAGGCATACTAAGCGGTCGATGAAAGTTCATTTGAATTTTTTTATGGGGTTTAGACAATTTATTGATAGAGACATAAATAATAATTAGGTACGTCGATTACGTTCATCCACTTCATGAGAACATCTCTTTGGAGGTTTTCCCGATTATGTATATAAGGTATATCAACGTTATTATTAGAAGTGACTGGGAGAAAACTTACCTCAATAATATTCGACTCCTTAGAGAAGGTTAACCAATATTCAACTTTCATAAGTTGAATAAGGTGAAAAGAATTTATAAGTTTATCAAATTTAAAATTAGTCTACTATTTTTTATTCTAAAAACAACATGTTCTGGACTGGACTTCTGAGGCTAAGTCCCTTAAAACCAAAGGCTCTGCCCTCCTGAGGGGCACCCTCCCCTCGGCCAGATGCTCACCATCTGTAACGGCCGACCACCGGAATGATGGCATTTACTGCTCATCATGGCCAAACGGCCAGAATTCCGGCAGCCACTTAATGGGCATTAATTGCCCATTAAGGGCCTTGGCCCAGCGCTGGGTATAAATATACTCCTCATCAGAGGAGTCAGGTATGCTTTATTCACCATTTTGTAACCTTGTTTGTCACCCATATACTGACTTGAGCGTCGGAGTGTAAACAGGTACACACCCCCCTCCGCTTCAATAGGGGCTTGCTGCACCAACCTTCTGCTGTTCCGCCACTACTTCTGATCCTGATAAGATCACAACCATTGTCATTTTTTTATATTAATATAACACACATTCAATTTTAGATCAAACTCAATTTATGTTATTCTTAATGATTATTATTCCCCTCCTTAATTAGTCAGAATCATTCATTTTCTCCCATCTACCAAGAAATCTTACCGTAAGATATATTCTAATATCCAAATGCATAAACCATTACCAACAAAATATTTTCTAATGATATTTTTTTAAATGTGAACAATTTAGGGGATCAAAATTTTTAGCCTTTGATTGGTACGCATGAAATAGAAGCGAGAGATTGATCGACGAGAGAAAGTGGAACGATTTGCCATACTTCCTTTGATTGGCAGAGTAGAGAAAAAGCAAAGACAGATTAAATAAGTGTGGGGTCCGCACATTTTTGCTTCTCTCCTATATTGAGAAGAAAGAGGAGAGAAAGCCTTATATTTTTTCTTATTTCCTTTTATGTCCTCATCTTATACACACGTTGCAAGCTTGCTGGGACCCACACTCTCTTAGTTCTATCTTTTCACAGTGTGTCAAATAACTTGATTCATTAAAATAAAAAAATAAAATAAAGGGTGTTATTGTATTTTCCAAAATTAAGCACATTTCTCTCTTTCTTATTTCTCTCTTCTTTCTTTTATAACAATCAACACATCAAATTTACTCTATTTCTCACATATTTATCTCTTCTCATACTCTCTCTCACATATTTCTCTCTTCTTACTTTCTTCTCGCACCCAAACATACCATTAATGTCCAAATATCATTTGTCCTAAAATTGTGTTTACTAATTATTTCAGTACAGTATTCTGATTTACTCTATCAATCGATATTCTACTCTACCAAAAAAGTTACATATTCACTCACACACCTGACCTGAGTGAACAAATATTCGAGTTGACTTTTATTCAATCAAAAGCCAACAACACGACAAAAAACAAACAAACAAACAAACGAGTAAGTGGGGTGCGTGCGTAAGTAAGTTATCAAACGTTTCATTCCTTTTCATCATACCCAATTCCCATTTTTACGTTTTTTCTTTTCTTTCTCTCTTTCTCATAATAATAATAATAATAACCCTTTTTCACTGCAAAAGTTAAGGTTAGGGTTTATACTCTCTATTTTTATTTCAATTCTTACCCTTTTTCTTCTATTGTTTAATGGTTTTTGTTATTCATCATTTGGGTATTCCTGGTTAAGGTGTTTGTTGTGTCTTCTGATGAAAAATCTATCTGGGTAGGTTTAATTTGTTTCATAGATGCTAATACTCTGTTCTTATTGATTATGTGGATTGTTTGGTGTGTGATTTTTTTTTCTTTTTCTAATTTTGTGTAATTGGGTTGATCATGAATTTGGATTTATTGACTTTGTGACTGCTTTAAGGAAACAAGGCTTTCCAATTATTGTATTTTTGCAACTGTATACTATTTATATATAGTGTATAAGACTATATGCAATTTGTTATTTTATTTATCAAAATCACAATGAAAAGGTTTTGCTGCCTATGTAGCACTTACGGTTTAAATCTATGAAGCACGGACACAGACACATAATATGACACTGACATGTCAACACCGATCATAGTTTGAGAAAATGACATACTCCCTCTAGTGTTCATTATAAGAGAAGTTTTACTTTTTAGGTTTATTGAAAATGACATACATTAGTTTTTCAATGAACCTAAAAAGTAAAACTTGTCTTATAATAAGATCCGGAGGGAGTAATTCAATGTAATCATATGTATTGGTGTCATGTCGGATACCGACGCATTTCTGAAATTGGGACACACCTAATCCGAGGAGTGTTCGTGCTTCATAGCTTCAAATTGATGGCATGTCTGACATTGCCACGTGGTCACATTCAATTTTTTCTTAAATCACTACTTGTGTCAGTGTTGTGTCTTGTGTATGTGTCGGTGCTTCATAGGTGGCTGCCTACACTAAACTTGTGATTAATGTTTTCACTTTGTGTTTGTTTGCGCTATTCAAATTGTCTTTGATGCAATGGCTTTATGGGATATCTTTTTAAGTCCATTCTTTTTTTCGGTACAATATTTTAAGTCCATTCTAATGTGAAATATATTGCCAAATACTCATTTTTATATTTGTGATTGCAGAATAGATGTGTAAAGTTTGGCGGCTTCTGATCCACTTTTGACCCTAAATAACAGAAGAAAGTAAAAATGTTGCTGGTAGGTTTGATTAAATAACTGAAAACAATTGCTTGAAAAATGGGAGGTTGTTGTTGCTCTGCCAGAAAACCTCATCTTCATGGAGCTCCGGTGTATTACTATGTTAGTAATTTCATATCCTCTCTTAATCTGATGTGTAGCTTATGTAGCATGTATATGGTAGCCAATAACAATCTGTCTAGTAATGTCACTATTAGCTTATGTCATGATGAACCACCGACAAAGACACAGAAATGAACAACAGATACGTCACTGACACATTCACCAGTAATTATTTAAGAAAATGAAAGTTATTGATGGAACTGCATGTGTGGGGTACGCCGAAACCTGTCGAACACCGGACACACCTTCAATATGAAGTGTCGGTGCTACATACTCATGAACCCCTTGACCATGCTCAATGAAAATAGATATATGGTGTCTAATAAGCATCTGTCTATTAAGTTCAATGAAAATAGATATATGGTGTCTAATAAGCATCTGTCTAGTAAGTTCACTCAGTATTGTTAAATAGCGGCTACAACATACTAGAATTTGAACAAATTACTATTGTTCCACAATACGCTATTTAGTATAAAATATTGTCAAATAGAGGTGTTATAACTTATAACACTACTGCATATCGTAATTTGAACAAACCGCTAATCTCCGTCATCCACAATTGACAACACTGTGTTCACTATTAGTTTACGTCACGAACCCTTTTATCATTCTGAATGAAGATATATTTATGATGGAAGATAGTGCACATATTGATGCTAAGTGAATCTTGCCTGTACTGTATTCTCCATAAGTTCTCTTACATTATATACCTTTTAATTCACGACTCCGTTTATGACTCCAGAAAATAGAAGTTTCCCTGCGTTCATGATTGTCACATTCTAGTGTTAAGCTATAGCCATATGTGTTTATGACTCTAGGTATCAAAATTGAGTCAACTTGCTTATAAGTTTGTTTAAACTTGGTTAGACTCGCATATAAATGGCTATATTTCCCTAGCTAGACATGCCTAAAATGACTCTGTTCGTTGTTTTGTGAGAAACAACCAAATTGCAATTGCCGAATGATAACTGATAAGGTCGCATAATGTACCAAATACTGACCTCATACTCAGTTATAGAGCTCAGCTGCTCAGATTTGACGGACCCATAAAACATGCTCACAAACTCCAAGAAATAAAATGGTACATGAAAAATAATTTAAATTTAATTATGAAAACTGTTGAATGTTGAAGATTCAGTTTGAGGTTTTATCTTGTAAGTCGCCCTCTTCAGCAAAAGCAAGTAGAAATCAGTTTACATAATAAACACAAGGAAATCAAGTGTTACTCCTGCTTTCATACTTTTTTACTTTCAACAGTCTCACTCATCTATGCTTGTATAATTGTCATGAGATATGTTTACATGTTAAAGGAAAATTCATACTATTTCATAGTCATCTTGTTGTCTGAAGCTGACAAAATAACTTTTATTAGGGAAAGGTGTTTAACCACGTTAACCAGATCTGACCTCTGCAATATTTCATTTACAAAAATCACTATTTTCGTGCTATAGGTGAAACGGCTGAGATTTTAATCTGAACATCATGGTTATTCCATTCAAACTTAATATACTAATGCCATGAAATGCTCGTCAAATGCCACGTTGTTGTGGAAAAAGAGATATTTAAAAATTTGGATGTAACTTATTCGTCGAATCCTTAAAAAATGATTTTGTCCTGCAAATGCCAAGGTGGAACTGTGTTTGAGAACATACTCGTTTTTCAAAAGAAATCATGATGCTATTACCACTGTTGCATTAATGTGTAAGGGTTGTGATTATGAACATCATGTAGGCTTGCAAAAAAAAATGCTGCAATGGACTTCTCACACCACTTCTAGTTTCATTTTCCTTTGCTTTTTATTACATTTTGTCATAAACTGCTGAAATGAATATCAATAGTTATATTTGACAAAATAAATGTTTACTCAAGGAATAAGGGATCTAGAAAGGCAATCCTTGGAGTTGTCACTTTGTTGAAAGATTAAAAAAATTCCTAAAAAATCATTGCTTGAACAGATGAGAGTGATGGAAGAAAGCTTAAACTAAATGTTTGATCCCGTTTTAAAATTTTTATTGATTATTTTGATTTCTGATTTTTTTACGGCAAGAAAGTGAAATAAAACCGGTAAGTAGCTTCCAATTTTTAAGTTCTGTGGTTGTACTTAACTTTTTGTGAATATTATGCTGATAAGAATGAGTACAAGGGAGCGGCTTCATTGTCATATTACTAAGAAGTCCCACATCGGATATGAGTTGGCCTGAATATGTCTTTATAAGCAAGTGGCAATCCTCATCTTACAAGCCGGTTTTGTAGGGTTGAGTTAGGCCCAACTCTCAATTCTAATATATCTCTTTCCTTTTTCATTATAATATGACGTATGCAAAATTCTTTTTTCAGTGTCCACCGATTTTAGAAGAGCGCGACGCTTTAACCTCTACTGATGGTGCGACCGATTCACTCACTGCTGGATTGCTGGTAGGCTTGAACGTGGAAGAATCCACACCTGATACGTACCAGTCTCCTCCTGCACCTCTGCCTTATGATGTGGTTTTGGGAGGTACAGCGTCGACAGACTCTGAGTCAGGCAGAGACACTGTTGTTAGTTGTAGTAGTTTTGAAACTTTAATTACATGTGAAGATATTGAAGAATCTGACCTTAAAGCTCAAGCTAAATCTGCACCAATATCTCCAAGCAAAGCAGAAATGTGGAAATCAAGTGAACCGCATGCATTGGTGATAGAAGAAGAGGACGGCTGTCCAATTTGCCTTGAAGGTGAGTATAAGTTATCTTTTAAATTTAGATTTTTCATGCTTCATTTCAGTTTTGTCAAATAACGGTATAGCATAGCAGAATTTAAACAAATTGCTATTATACTGTGATACACTCTTTAGTACAAAGTGTTGTCAAATAGCGGCTACCGCTATAGCACAGCAGAATTTAAACATTTTGCTGTTTTTTGCAATCTTTAACTGACAACATAATTGTACGAGGAATTCTAATTGGAAAGTATAATTTGAATTTGTTTTTAATGCAGAATATGATGATGAGAATCCTAAAACTCTAACAAAATGTGACCACCACTTTCACCTAGCTTGCATTCTTGAGTGGATGGAAAGAAGTGACTCTTGTCCTATATGTGATCAGGTTTGTCATTTTACATTAATTTTTCTTGTTAACTGTACCATGAAAAGAATAGCAATGTAAGAACCAAATCAATTAAATTGGTTTGGTTTTTTCCATGTTCGGGTCGAATCAAACAAACCTAACCTCTATTGATTTTGGTATCAGTTTGACGTCATTTAAAACCAATCACCCGAGACCCAAACCAAAACATTATATTGGATTTTTGTTTCTTTTATTTAGTGTTATTATAAAAAATATGATGTATCTACGTTTTTATTAATCATAATATATTACGTTTCTCATTGTTAACCATAAAATACAATTTGTCTGACCATACGCATCTTCTCTTACGTTACAGGAGATGATATTTGATGAGGCACTGGACTAGTTTGGTCATTTCAAAAGAAAGCTAGCTAAACACTTGAAGGATAACTGGTTTGATGATGGTATTGTTGATTCACTTTCAAATCTACAAATTTTTAAAAAAGGTCTCTTTTAGTAGGTCAAATTCAATATGTATACACCACTTTGCATGTCTCATTGACTGCAATTACTCATGTTGGAATTTACCTTTCATAAGTGAAAGAGTGCAACATTTCTCAAGACAAAGAAATTCATTTTCACAGAGTGGCTTTTTCTCTCCTTGTATTGCTTTTTTCCTCTCTGTTTTCTTGTACAAATTGCTCATATTTATTTGTTTTTCTATGTTTATTATTTTGTTTGTCGAAAAAACAAATGTTAACTGGTCTTGTAAATAATTCCTGCTTTACATTTTATTATATTTTCTACATTTTCAATGTATATATTATGCTGGAAGCTTGGATCCCATCTTTTACTGGACACGACACGAACACTTTGATATGTCTACACTGATAATAATTTTGAGAAAATTGCATAATTCAATGTAATTATATGTTTCGGTAATCCGAGGAGTGTCCGTTTGGGCTTCATAGCATTTAACCTCTTCATGAATAAATCATCTGTTGATGTTTATGTTATATGCACATGCGTGGGATATCAATCATTGATTTTCTCTATGTTGTCAATCGCACGCTATAGCGCGGCGGTGGTAGGGTTTGGGCGCAATTCTTTACCATCTTGTTTTTATTAAGGGTATAAATATCAATTCAGACCCTTTTAAGGGTAATGTTCAGTTCTTCATTATGATATGTTCTTGCTCACAAACAATTGTTATTTTATGTTTTTTCTATTTCTGAGTATTTTTTTTATGTTTACTTTGGACACTGATTTTTAGTCTTTGCAATAGTCACTATGCCGCCATAGCATTTTACAAAGGCCGGTTCTACACGGCGTTATATAGTATTAACAACAAGAGATTTTTTCAACAACGGTTGAGATTATATACTATTTTATCCTTGAAGTGAATTGTTCACTTAAGAGAAGCTAAATTCTGAGCTTAAAGGGTACTTATGAACATTGTTAATGAATGATATATTATGCTTGTTTGTTGTTTGAAAGTGATGACAAGATCTAAACTTGTTGCTGTTGTATTTCTGTGTGCATGTGTGTACACAGTTTGGCTTAGTCTCTAAACTCCAAATTGCATGTGAGTCAGAGAATTAAACTAACGACACAATCAGTTCAACAGATACAATAGTACTATCAATATCTTCCTATCCCTATTCAAACAGTGACTGTATCAAATCAAACTCATACAATGTTTCCTTTTATTCCCTCTTAAATTATTGGGCAAGGAATATAAATGTCGCAGGTAATCATTTTACGCATATTAATGTATAATTTTAATTATTTTTTATTAAAATTTACTTTCTTTACCCCAATATAAATGTCGTGGTTGACTAATTCACAATTCTCAAGTAGATCATTTAAAATGAGACAGAGGTAGTATGTAAATTTGATATTTTAAAAAATATTCATTTAGACAAAACGAATATTTTATATACTAACATTTGTCTTTATATATTAGTAAAAAAGAATATGATGTTATATGAATAGTGCACAAGGTTAATATGTGACACTTATTTGTAGACTTGTAATTTTTTGTTTTAAGCTTGCATTAACATGGATGTCGTGAATTTTGTTCGCATATTCATCGTTTTTATTTTTAGTGGTTTTGAATTCGTACTGAACTATATTGATTTGAATAAATAAATATAATTTATTTTTACTATAAAAAAAAAAAAAAAAAACTTTTTCATTAACAAATAAAGGAGCAAAAGAAGATAATAAAATACTTGGAGACTAGTTATAAATACAACCACTGAACAACCTAATTTACTTACCTCCAATTAAACCTCAAATCAAAGTCTTGATTACTTTTTTTTTAAACTTGATATCCTGCCTAAAAACCGACTAATCTGAGGGGATCAATTTCACCGTCCACTTGCAGAGGCCCCGTTTAAAGCCATAGTTTTTTTACTCTGTATGGACTAGTCCACCGAAATTGACACAAGAAGAAATCGAACCTAAAATCTTGAAATGAGCAAACTCCAAAAACTCAAGCCAACACCACTAGATCAACCCAAGTGAATTCAAAGTCCTAATTTACTTACTTCCTATTAAACCTCAAATCAAAGTCTTGATTACTACAAAATATTCTCCTAGAATGATAAACAAAAACTTCTAATTTAGTAACATCATTATGAGAAAAATTGACAAGGTCCCCACACTTATGCATTCATTTTAACAATAACCCTTCCCACATGATAGGTTGCTAGCCACTAGAAGGGGTACTCTCCTTTCTTTTTTTGACTAAACGCATTTCCAATCCAATTTGATTAATTTTGTTATAGATATCGTCTTAATCCTAACCAATGCAACCAACCTTCCTTAAATTAATACTCCCTCCGGACTCTTTTATAAGTAAAAATGCCTATTTGCACATTTATTAAGAAAGTTGTTATTTTTATTAAATTACCCTTTATAATATATTAAATTTGCATTGAAACTATGCAATCATGTCAAAAAGTAGAATAATTAATAGGGGTACTTTTGTAAGAGTAACAATAAATAAAGTTGTTTTTAGTAACTTTTGCTTATATTTAAGGCCAACTTTTTTTTGTTGACTTTTGCTTATAAATAAGGCCGGATGGAGTAATAGTAGTACAATTAATCTTTTTGTACGAGAATATCTCAGATTTGAAAAAATCCATATGCTACACTCCACAAGTTTGGGACCTGGGATTTCAAGAAAATGTAAGTAGGGTACAGACTTTAATAATCTGATTTATTGGCTCACAATTAGGAATGTGATTTAATTTATATATCCAAAGTATAAAAAACACTTTAAAAAATAATTGAAGAAAGAAAAATTATTATTGATAATAGTTATATTAATAATTATTTTAAGTGGGATTTAAATTACCTCTTGAAATTTAAAGTTAAAACATTTTATTGAGCTGACATAACTTGCAATAAGATTTATGAATCAGCTCTCTAATATTTATTTTTTAAAATAGTGCGATAGTTAAAGTGAATAAATACAAGTATCAGATTTCAAATTCCGTATATACATGTAATGTACCTATCGATTGAGAGGACAACACTCTTGTATTGTTATTTTTTTTATCAAGTAGTGTAATGACAAGAATTTTACTTTTTGAAATGAAATAGTGAGAATATCAATATTCGAACCCCGGTCAATCAGTACATTTCACATACAATGTTCCTATCAACTAAGCTATATTCACGAGAACAACATTCTAATTTTTTTTTTTGCCAAGTACATATATAATGAAATGTCATTGATTCCCTGCCAAGTGAACTAAACTAAGCGACAAGAGTCTAATATAAAATATTAGCATGACCCTATTCTAATTCCTTCAAATAAAATATTTGTGTCTTTATGGAATAAACAGTTTTTTTAGAAGTATTGACAGTGATTTACGCGTTTCTTGGTGAAAAGTTTTTGCTTTGGCCTCATTGATCTTTTGGGGTCTGCTTTAACATGCTTGTCCATTCTTTCACTTGTTCTTTTCCCATTTTTTAAGAATGGTCCTTCTCTTTACATGCTTTATTTTTTTAGTTTTTCTGTTATTAGTAATAAATAAGTAAAGATATTTCTTTTTTAATAAAGAAATATCATTACTTTTTTCCATGGAACCCTATATTTTAATTATTTTTCCCATTCCTGCGTTGAAAATAGATAGCTTAATGAGTAGACTTGAGTACATTTGTCTGCCACCTGCCCACCACTATTTCACTCTCCAACTTGTCTTTTACCAAAATAACCCTCAACACTTTGCATCCATTTTTCTTTAGGTTTTAAATCCACATTGTCTATTTTATTTTCTCTCCACCATTGTATTTTATTTGAAAAAAAATTTGACATTATAATTTAAAATGGCTGTAAAAAGGGTAATAAAAGTTTCTACTTTTCAATTTCAATCTTTTTTTAGATTAATGGTTTAATATTTTATATTAGAATTTTTTTTACTTTTCAATTTCTTCCTGTTTAAAAGATAAATTAGTTTCGATGACTGAATTGGATTACTTATAAAAATTAAAAATTATTCATTTGAATTGGACAGTAGAAAAATTGTGGTTTCATTTTTTTTTTCTCTACATACAAAACCATGTTAATGTAATAATCATCCCTTATTTCTTAATCATGTATAGTCATCCAAACTATAATTCCTCCATTTTCTCGTCCAAACAATATTGACACACATGTGGACTTGAAATAAAACTCATGTTATGTTAATGATTTTCTTTAAAAATTTGTGTTAAATTTTTTGACATTCCAGAATAAAAGTTTAAATTCTTATCTTCCCTTTTGTATATGTTATATACCATTTGAAATTGATAACAATTGATGACATTAAATACAATGATAACTTTTAAAATTCACATGCAATTAACCGAGCAACAACAAAACAACATGAAAACACAACTTTCTCTATCATTGTGAGAAAAAAAAAAAAGTCTTTCATCTTCTTGTCTCTTCATTGAAATTGTTTACCTTGTACTCTTAATTTTAGGTGTTTATCCATATTCTTACTTAAAATTTTCCACCCCAACAATAGTGGAGTCCAGATCCTCTCCATTTTGGAAATGAAACTCATATTAATGACTTGGTTTGAAAATGGTGTTAAAATCCATGATAGGAAGATGGTTCTTAAGTTTTTATTTTGCTCTTTTGTCTATTCTATACCATTAAAAATTGATGATAATTAATGACATTAAAATACAATGATGACTCTTAAAACTTGATGCAATTGATAGAGCAACAACAAAACAACACGGAAATACAACTTTCTTTACCATTGAATAAAAACAAATTATTTCATCTCCGCGCCTCTTCTTCATTGAAAAATACTAGTACATTGTAACTATACAAGTTTCTTTTTGATGAGGTGTCTATCCATATTTTTCCTTAAATTTGTTTAGTTGTATTTTTTTTCACCCTCTGGTTCCTAGAGGAAAGGGACCCTAGTAGTCCAGAGTTCTGGACGAGTTCTGGCATCAAGTGGTTCCAGTCCTCTCTTAAATGCAGTTGCGGAGGATCAAACTGTGATCTTTCCTATTAAGTCCAGCGACAATAACCAATGGACCAACTAATATTTGTGTTTAATTTTACTCTTTCAAACTGATTAAGTGTTCTATGCACAAAGTTTGTATTAAGTGACCGTGACTAATTTCGGCTACATTTTCTCGCCCAAACAATATTGACACGCATGTGGAGTTGAAATAAAATTCATGTTAATGATTTTTAAAAATTTGTGTTAAATTTTTTTATATTCTAGAGTAAAAGTTTAAATTCTTATCTTCCCTTTTGTATGTGTTATATACAGATTTGGATTTCCTAAAGTTATAATTTCCTACATTTTCTACATTTAGTTAAAGTTTTGGGGTATTTTGGTCTTTACAACATACATAAATGCACTTTAAAATACAACATTTTCTCTTTCTTAGTTCATTTTTGTTTGAATGTAGTAGGTGAATTTAGGAAAATCAAATGTAGGGAATCCAAATTCGTTATATACCATTTAATAATTGATAACAGTTGATGACATTAAATACAATGATAACTTTTAAAACTCGCATGCAATTGACCAAGAAACAACAAAACAACATGGAAACACAACTTTCTCTACCATTGTGCAAAAAACAGTTTTTCATCTCCTTGCGTCTTCATTGAAATTTTTCACCTTGTAACTCTTAATTTTAGGTGTTTATCCATATTCTTCCTTAAAATTTTCCGCCCCAACAATAGTGACACACGTGTTGGCTCAAAATGAAACTCATATTAATGACTTGGTTTGAAAATTGTGTTAAAATCCATGATATGATGTAGTACTAAATTAAAGATATTTCTTAAGTTCTTATTTTGCTCTTTTGACTGTTTTATACTATTGAAAATTGATGACAATTAATGACATTAAATATAATGATGACTCTTAAAACTTGATGCAATTGATAGAGCAACAGCAAAACAACACGAAAATACAACTGTTTTTACCATTGAATAAAAAAAAAATTATTTCATCTCCTCGCCTCTTCTTCATTGAAAACTAGTACTAGTACATTGTAACTATACAAGTTTCTTTTTAATGAGGTGTCTATCCATATTCTTCCTTAAAATTTATTTAGTTGTACTTTTTTTTTTTGGTTTTCACCCTCTGGTTCCTAAGAAAAAGGGACCTTAGTAGTAAAGAGTTTAGGACGAGTTCTGACATCAAGTGGTTCCAGTTTCCAACCAAATGCAGTTGCGGGAGATCGAACCGTGATCCTCCTTACTAAGTTCAGCGTCAATTATCACTAGACCAACTAACATTTAGTATTTAATTATACTCTTTCAAATTGACTAAATGTTCTATGCATAAAGTGTGTATAGTGATTAATTTCGGCTAAATTTTTTTAGGATTGATGTGGGGAATAGCCATCTCATATTGCATGATGACCATAATTGATCCTTGATTTTTTTCTTCCCGAACTCAAGTTAATAAAGTTATTCTTTTCAAAACATTGTTTCATAGTATCCTATATATATATGAGTATGTATGATTATTAGATTAGATAATAAAGTTATGAGGTTTTTTTTTTTACAATCAATGAAGTTATGAGTGTTTTACTCCAAAGCTATGTTTTTTAAGGGCTTAAATATGTAAATAGTCCCTGCACATAGGGGTCGTTTGAATTTTAATCTTTCAATTTTAAAAAATTTTCGTTTTGCCACTGCACTTGCAATCTACTTTAAAAAAGGTCCCTCAGTGGACTTTTTTGATGATGTGTCATCTTTTTTGCCAAATATCACTGATGAGTGGACTTAATGGATGCTGACTCATAAAAAAACACTTTGAAAAGACAAAATTGCCCTTATAGGTTGAAGAATGCTTTCACTCTTCTGAATCTCCATCAATATCTCAATCTTCTTCGTGTACCCTTCTTTTTTCCATGTGCCAGATCCATAACCATAACTCCAGTATTAAAGTAATTTTTCTTCAATTTTACCTGAACATAATCACCAAACCTATTCATCTTCTTCCCAAATTCAAATCCGCCATTATCCAGTACCCATTCATCTTCTTCCCCAACAATTCACCATCACCAGTTCACCACAATAAAGTAAAATAAAAATCGAAAGCAAATCTGGGTTTCAAATGCGTTTTCAAAGAAATCTGGATTTCAAATGCGTTTTCAAAGAAATCTGAGTTACAAATGAGTTTTCAAAGAAATTCAAAATCGAAAATAGAAAAAATCAAAATCTCTTTTTTTATTTCAGATTTGGGTTTCAAGTGAGTTTTCAAAGAAATTCAAAATCGAAAATTGAGGAAATCAAAATCTCTTTTTTATTTCAGAACTGGATTTCAAGAGTTTTTTTCCCAATTTTTCATTCTTAATCTTAATCTTCATGAAAATTTCAGATTTGTACCTATATAGCCTTAGTTGCTGCGTGTGGTGGTTCATTTTTGTTGGCCTGGGAGCTTTTGTTTTTGATGCTCTGTGGTTTGGCCTGGGTGTTATTGTGTTGCTATATTGGTTGGTTTTTGTTTGATCTCAAGAGTTTAGTTGATGTGTGTTGTGTTCATTTTTTTGAATCTAACTGATGTGTGTCGTGTTGTGTGCTCTTTTTCATGTTATTGATGAAGAAGAATTGTGTAGTTGTATTGTGCATGCTGTTCAAGGATTGAAGAAGTTGCAGGTAGTGTTAGGAATTGATGAAGATGATGAGAAGATTAAGGGCAATTTCGTCCTTTCAAAGTATTTTTTCATGAGTCAGCATCCATTAAGCCCACTCATCAGTGACATTTGGCAAAAAAGATGACACATCATCAAAAAAGTCCACTGAGGGACTTTTTTTAAAATAGACTGCAAGTGCAGTGGCAAAACGAAATTTTTTTGAAATTGAGGGACTAAAATTCAAACGACCCCTATGTGCAGAGAATATTTACATATTTAAATCTTTTTTAAGAGATTGGTTTTCGAGCATTAATTTGGCCCTAAAAGTATATTAAGTGAATTTTTAAAAGACATTGAATTGCTTTCCAATTTTCCCTTTCTTCTTTCCAATTTTTTTTTCCTTTCTTCTTTTCAATTCTTATAATTTATTGAGATTAGTATTTAGTGTTTCATTGTGTAATTTTTCTTTGTTTGTTTGTTGTTACTTTACTTTCATTTATGTTCCCGGTTGGCCTATCAATACAAAAAGTGATCATTTGTCTTACCATGGTGGTTGGTTGATAGGAGCAAGTAATGAATTTATTTGGTAAACAAGCAACCACAAAGCTAAAAAATTTATTTGTTTGATAGGAGCAACAATCTAACAAAGTAAAGGATTCCAACACAGAGCAGATGGAGGATCCTGAAAGTCCACAGGTGAAGGAAGCAATGAACATTCATGCATTGTGGATTAGAAATAAGTATATGAGAGAATTGTTATTTTTAGAATTTCCAAGAAATAAATTTTTTGGGTTCTTATATTGGCTTAATTTAGTATGTCATTTCACATATTGTTTCTGCAAACTGTTGTTGTTCAAAACTTCAATTGTATATCAGCCGTTTGTAAATAATGATATGGCTATGCCTGTGAAGAGATAGTAATAATGATATGTTAATGCAATGAATGATGTTTTGATTTATTTTTCATTTGCTGTGTAGTTAAGATAAATGGTCAACAAAATCAAGAGGAGAAAGTTAAACTTACTTAAAAATCATGCTAATTTGTGGAATGACAAGCAATAAAATTTTTTGAACAACTAATTAGTTGACAAATTACTCTTAATATACCAATTACATGTTGAAATGGTTTTATCAATTAATTATTTTCTTATGGACAACTATCATAGAAAGATTTAAAGATATTAATTAGATGATGAGTTTGAAGATACAAATATAATATAACTATAAATGTTGTTTACAAAGAAATATATCGAAATATTTTGTAGTTAATTATTTACTTATGGTTAAAAATGTTTGTAATTTCATTTTGATATTGAAATTCATTCTAATTTTATTTCTTCAATAGTATCTTTGTAGACATTATTGGAATATTATATATAATATGATATCATGTTAATAAGGAATAACTTCAAATGTAGTTGACCAAATATCTTTCGAAATTTGTAAGATTTTGTAATAATATCAATCTTTTTTAAATTTGCGAAATATACTTGACATCATCAACTATTTAATATTATATTTGGAACAATTTATTGCATTATATTCTATTTTTTATCATCTTATACAATTTCTTTATTTCATATAGCACATTGATTTATATATGTATGTATAGTGTTGATATTGTGTTATTATTATTGACCGTGCGAACGTACGGGTATGGTATCTAGTATATCTAATGGGAATAACATGATACTACCTAAACCCTAATCACATTTGCTATTTTGGATGAAATTGCTTATTGAAGACTAAATAATATTATATTATATAAAAAAATTGTCTCAGTTGGATTTGAACCCACAACCTCTTTATACAGCTTTATTATTTAACCATTAAGCCACTTGAATTCATTTGAAATATATTGGTAACACCACCTAATAACTATGACTTTCGATGCATCAACTGCATTTTATTTTTCATCCAACTTTCAATCTTTGTTTTAATCCAATTCTTGTTGTTTAATCTATCTGAACTACATTTTTTAAATATTTTGGTTGTGACGAACGATATTGAATTTTTTTTTCTCCTTATTATTGAAATTTTTCTCTATACAGTTATATTATTTAGCAACTAAGTCACTTCATTTGAAATATGTTGATACCACCACCTAATAATGATGACTTTCAATGCATCAACTACATTTTATTTTTCATCGCACTTTCAATTATTATTTTTAATCCAATTATTGTTGTTTGATGTACCTGAACTACATTTTTTAAATATTTTGGTTGTGACGAACGATATTGTATTTTATTTTTTTTCTTCTTATTTTTGAATATTTTTTGTGGCATTGTAATTTTTTATTTATCATATCATCAATTTTTCTTTTTATACTATAAATTCAATTTGTTTCATTTAAATTTTTTATAAAATCACTAATTAATGTTATATTAGCTTCTAAAAATACAATTGTTGATGCAATAAATGATTATGCTTTGAATTTAATTCCTGGAGAAGAAAAAAAACGTATTTGAGTTATGATTCTCCGTGTCATGTCAAATCGAATATTGACACACCAGATGATATTCATATTATTGAATTCTTAAACACCACCATTGCATATGAAGTTTCGAATCACAAGCTAAGATTAAAAGTTGGAGTACCGATAATATTGCTCATAAACATTGAACAATATTTGGGATTATGCAATGGTACACGGTTGATTGTTACAAAATTGAAAATATATGTCGTTGAAAGTAAAGTGATATATGACAACAACATTGGTGAAAAAGTTTGTATTCATAGGTTATCATTGAATCCTTCAGATAAAAGAATCTCGTTCAAGTTTCAACGTAGACAGTTTTCAGTGGTTGAAAATATTAATAACCGACGAAAAAGAAGAAGATACGGATAAAACTAGTAATGTTGTTTATATAGAAGTTTTCCGTATTACCCGTATGTCACATATTTGTAAATTGTTATGTCACATATATGATCCGTGCGAATGCACGGGCATGGTGTCTAATAAGATTAAGTTTTTAGCATTAATTTGGCTCCAAAAGTATCTTAGGTGATTTTTTGAACCACATAGATTGAATTCATTAGCATAGAGCTTAATTTACACTAAAGTTGATTTAACACAGTTAATTTAGTTTGTTTAGTTTATAAAAGTGTGACTTTTAGCTATTTTAGAAAAGAAAAAAAAAATCAAAACATTTCACACCTTTCAAATGATCTAAATAATTTTCAAATAAAAAATTTAAATTTTGTCTTTTCAAAACCACAAAGCAATTTTATATTCCGTCAAATCACAAATATATTTTAAAATTAATTATATGACATATTAAATTGGTAGTGTTTATCTCATAAACTTAACTCGGTTGACTGAAATATTGCATTATATATTAAAGGGTCGAAATTAAAAACTAATCCACTAAACAATTATTTTTTTTTTTTATGTTTTTATATTGAATGATAATATAAAACTACTTTATACTAGTATTAGTGCCATGTCTATTAACAGTTGAATATTTTTTGACTAAGAAATATATATAAATTAAATTTTGTCACCGTAGCTCTTACCTAATTCTTTAACGCATTCCAATTATTTATTTTTTTGAAAGTGACGTATTCTAAGTGTTTTTATTTTTGCGTCAAAAAAAAAGTGTTTTTATTTTATTTTATTTTATTTAATTTTTTTTATAGAATGACGTATTGTAATTCAAAAACACAATTTCCAATTTATTGAATATAGTCCTATGTACAAGGATAATTTGGTCATTACAAAGTATAAGTGTCTGTACCTGTACTAGTTTGAAAAATTGAAGATTAGAAAAAGAAATACTCACTCAGTTCCAAAATATAAGTTGTTTTGACCATATTACATAAATTAAGAAATGTAATCATTATTGTATAGAAAAGAAAAATTATGAGTAAGTTTACAAAATTGTCCTTCATTAATTGTATGGAAAAGATAAATGAAAGAATCGAAAAAAGATAGAGAAATAAAAAGTTAAGGGTATAATAGGAAAAATAGCATTAAATGGTTCATTGGAATTGTAAAGCGACTTATATTTTGAAACAAATATTTTCTCCAAAACAACTTATATTTTGGAACGGAGGGAGTAAAAAGATAGCAAAAACACAATCTCCATTGCCTCCCATTTTAGCAGGGAGGAAGAACAACACTCACACCACAACACAAACCTATCCGACAACAACCTCAAAAAACAACCATGAACAACTAACCTTAATCTTAACAAAATCAAAAAACAAAAATAATGTCACTCATTTTCCTTTTCTTTCTATTTTCTCAGTTCACTATTTTCACTTCTTCTTCTTCACCCATCATCAACAGCAACTCCAATGTAATTATTTTAACACCAAACACAACCCTCTTAAGCAAAAATCAAACCTTTCAACTTTGTTTCTTAAATTTACAAAACCAACAACAACAACAACCTCGTTATTATCTAGTTATCCGTTTCACTTCTCTTCCTTCCCCAAACATCATTTGGGTCGCAAACCGTAACAAACCCATTTCATCTCTTTCTGGTTCACTTCTTCAATTAACTCAAACCGGTCAATTACTCCTCACTCAAAACGCCGTCGTTTTATGGCAAACCAAAACCAATTTCAACAACAGCACCGTACTACAACCGAAGCTTTTAGAAAATGGTAACTTCATTCTTGTTAATCAAAACGGTGTCGTTTTATGGCAAAGCTTTGATGAACCAACTGACACGTGGCTACCAGGTATGAATCTAACTAGGGTTCATAATTTACTTTCATGGAGAACTTTAACAAACCCTGGTAATGGTTTTTATTCATTAAGGTTGGAACCACCGAATTATGGTCAATTTCAGTTAGTTTTCAATGAAACTGTTTCTTATTGGTCTACTGGTAATTGGACTGGTGGGTCATTTAGTGATGTTCCTGAGATGATGATTCCTTATCTTTATCGGTTTGATTTTAAAGACGCGTTTTTGCCAACTGCGTCGTTTGGATTCTCCGAACGGGCGATGGATAATGGTGTTAGACCGCCTACGATGTTTCGTGTTGAGCCGTTTGGTCAGATTCGGCAGTATACTTGGTCGAATCAGGCTGGTTCGTGGAATATGTTTTGGTCGAGGCCTGAATCGATTTGTTCGGTTCGGGGTGTTTGTGGGAGGTTTGGTGTTTGTACGGGCGATATGTCGAGGGTTTGTGAGTGTGTTAAGGGTTTTGTGGCGGTTGACGGTGGTGGTTGGGGTTCGGGTGATTATTCGGAAGGTTGTTGGAGAGGGGAGAGGGTTTGTGATGAAAATGATGGTTTTGAAGATCTGGGTGTTGTTAGGTTTGGTTTTGGTAATGTGAGTACTTTTAGTGCTAAAACTAGAAGCTTGTGTGAGAGTGTTTGTTTGGATTCTTGTGATTGTGTTGGTTTGTCTTTTGATGAAAAGAGTGGCTTTTGTAAGAATTATTTTGGGTCTCTTTTTGATTTTCAAAATCTAACTGCTTCAGAGAGTGGTGCTGGCAATGGTAATGGGAATGTGTTGTATGTTAGGGTTCCTGGCGGCACGGGTGAGGAGAAGATTAAGAGGTTGAGTGGTAAGGTTTTGAGTGGTATTGTAATTGGGTGTGTTTTGTTTTTGGTTTTGGGTGTGGTGGTGGTTACTTTGTTGGTGTTAGTAAAGAGGAAGAGATTGAAAAAGGAGAAGGAGAATGGGTTGGAGGATGATGGGTTTGTTCCTATTTTGAATTTGAAGGTGTTTTCTTACAAGGAGCTTCAATTGGCGACTCGAGGGTTTTCTGAGAAAGTTGGACACGGTGGGTTTGGGACGGTGTTTCAAGGGGAGTTGAGTGATTCTACGGTTGTTGCGGTGAAGCGTTTGGAGAGGCCCGGAGGTGGGGAGAAAGAGTTTAGGGCCGAGGTTTCAACGATTGGGAACATTCAACATGTTAATCTTGTGAGGCTAAGAGGTTTTTGCTCTGAGAATGCACATCGACTTTTGGTTTATGACTACATGCCAAATGGTGCCCTTAGCACTTATCTGCGAAAGGATGGGCCGTATTTGAGTTGGGATGTCAGGTTCAGAGTGGCGATTGGAACTGCTAAAGGCATAGCGTATTTGCACGAGGAATGTAGAAGTTGCATTATACATTGTGATATCAAACCTGAAAACATTCTTTTGGATGGTGATTTCACTGCCAAGGTTTCTGATTTTGGATTGGCAAAGCTCATCGGCAGAGACTTCAGTAGGGTATTGGCAACCATGAGGGGTACTTGGGGATATGTAGCACCGGAGTGGATTTCTGGCGTTGAAATTACAACTAAAGCTGATGTTTACAGCTATGGAATGACATTGCTAGAACTCATAAGCGGTCGCCGGAATGTGGAGGCACCACCTTCGTCTGGTGATAGAAAGAGTGGTTGTGAGACAGAGGAGAAATGGTTCTTTCCTCCGTGGGCAGCACAGCTGATAATCGATGATAATGTGGCTGTTGTGGTTGATAAGAAGCTTGGAAATGTATATAACATTGAGGAGGCCAAGAGAGTTGCATTGGTAGCAGTTTGGTGCATTCAGGATGATGAGGCAATGAGACCTACAATGGGTATGGTGGTGAAAATGTTAGAAGGGTTAGTGGAGGTGGCTCTTCCACCGCCACCTAAGTTGCTACAAGCGTTGGTTGCCGGAGAGTCCTTTCACGGTGTCAAGGCTGATTCGAGTAATGCAGTTTCTACTATTGGCAGTTCATCTGCTGACGATAACATGGAAGTGTCGGCTGCTGATTCAGAATCATGTATAGGAGATGTTTTTCCACAGTTGGATTGCATTGTCAATGTTCGATAACAAAGTGCTGATTGTAATCCATACGTATGAAGTGAAGACATGACACTGACAGATCGACACCGGTAATAGTAATTTGAGAAAGTGCAATATTTAAATGTTACCACATGCGTTGGTGTCAGGCACTAGCACGTGTTAGACAACAAACTAGCCTTCAATCTGAAGCTTCATAGTTCCATATTATAGCATTGTAACTTGTAAGTTAGTATACCTCTTCTCCACCTTCCCTCACTTTTTTATTCTATCTTAGGAGAGGGATTGGAAGAAAAAAGAATATTAGATGTGTTGATGTAAATTAGTTACCTTTGTTAGACAACTTTTGGCTATTTGAAATTAGAATGTTAAATATTGAAAGAATGGATTCCCAGCATCTAATTTCTCATATTCTTTTAAGTGAAATGTAGCCATATCAATATAAGTTTATGTTTGACATGTAATAATGCAATTATGATAAAAGCAATTATCATGATTCAATTCTGATATCCCAACTGATGAAAAATTCAATGGTTTACTTTGTAAATTATTCTGACCTAAAGATCAATGGTTTAAAAACCAAACCGGGCGGTTCTAGCGGTTGAACTGTGAACCTACACTGTCTACGGTTCGGTTATTTGAGATGTTCAACTACAATTTTGTCTCAGTTAGAACTGTTTATGTTTAAATCAATTGAGTCCTAACCACAAGGTCTCTCATTCAATTTCGGTTCGGTTTTTTTTTTGGTGGTGTATTCGGTTTTTAAAACATTACTAAAATTCCCAAAAGATATGTTATAAAATTCTCAACTTTTCTGCAACTTTATAACTTTAGCTGTGTGATACACTGCTACAGCATGGACTTCTACAAATAGCATTAGTTTGACTTATTGCAAGCTGAGGCATGTTCTGTGGCATTGGATTCTATAGAAACCATGGTTTCTCAAAATCAATCATTCCAACTTACTGTAGTTTTGCTCTTTGCTAATAAAATACTCTAACTTGACACTGTCCTTGGAAACAAGCTATGAACTTTGAAGCACGGAAACAGACACCGGACTTGACACTAACACATGATATAATTCAAAGTAATCATATGTGTCATGTCTGTGTTGGACACCGACGTGTGTCCTACACTGGGATACGTCTAATTCGAGGAGTTCTATGCATCATAGGAAACAAGTCAAGTTAGAGTGTACTACTTTTACTTTTCATATTCTAGCAACCAGCTAAGCTACAGTAGTCATTTTTTTACTATACTTATTAAGTGGCTAAACACCAGATCTAAGGGTTAAATAAGGAAAATGAGGAATGTGGAAAAAATTGCAATTTGATGTGGAATATACTTGTATTGTTTAGTTTGACTGTATCTGGTTACTAACAGACAACAACCATGTGATGAAATCTTTCCAAAGTTGTTCACCAAAAACTCTCAACTCAATGATTATTTTTTTCCTTTGATGTTACAAGGTATGATTTGACCAGCCAATGATTTTGTTTCTTAATTTTATTATTATAATATAATTACAATGATGAGAGAAGCACATTGTTTAACAACTGGTTAGATGCTGACAGCTACAGTTATTTTTATAATTCAATATATGTTACATGTCTCATTGGACAAATCTTCAATATTAATATTATGTTACTAAGGAAAACATGCAGCATCTTTTCCAGAAGCAAAAAACATGCTTGGTTATGGCCTTATAAATTCTGTTGATTTTTCTATGGTTTATTTTTTTATTTGATTTTTTTATGAATGTATCAGTACTTAAATTCTTATGTTCCATTTTATGAAACATAGAGTGGGATATAGCCTTGTAAGTAAGACATCTTGTTAACCTCCCCTTCCTTGATCTTCGACTCAAACATATATAACAATTGCTTCCTAATGAAAGCATGGATCTTCCCACCCTATCATTTCAAAAGTATTATGTGAAGGTCATATAAAACTATGACAGTATTTATTAAATTCAAAGGGAACCAAATATAAAAACCAGCACCTCCAATTTTGGAGGCAAATGAAACACCAATTACAAAATCCCTAAAAACAGGTCATGAGGTATAATAATATCTTAATGATACATCTATAACATTAATTAACCTGCAAAAATAGGTTAGACGTTGTGTTACATAAATCATTTTGAATTTCCATGATTATTACTAAGCCTAAAAAGATACATTCTGTTAATTCATTATGTCTCTTTCCTTTTGACTAATTTGAGTTAATTACTTTCATTCTTGAATAGTTTCTGTAAGCAAATTAAATTATTGAAGCATAGATATATATTCTATCCAACCACTGTCCACCCTAGTATTTATTAAATTCATAGAGAGCCAAATATAAAAACCATCAAATTCATACCTTTTCATCAACCAGAAGCATCTCAATAGAACTGATTTCAGCAGGATTCAAGAACGCAGGTACCTTCCACAAGGGCAAAACACGGACCTGATTAAAACAGTATCTTTCTTGGGCACATTCCCAGCAACATCATCAAACTTCTTGCATACTTTGGCCATCACTTAATCGCTAGGTTGTTCAGTACATGACAATGTTTTTCTGTTCAAATTGGAATGCAAAAATGGGTTCTACAACTCCATCTATTTATAGCCCGACGATTGATATAAAATATTAGTAAAGTAAAACTTAATATATTCATATCAGTAAAACATTAGAATTGGAAAGATAGGTTATATCATAACTTTCTGATAACTTCAAATGTCTTAATTTGAAACACAAGTTTTGTATGGGTGAAGGGTTGTGTGATAGAAACCACTTTGGGGGGAAATTGAGAAATAGAACATCTCATAGACTTGTCCCTTTTCCACCCTAACACATGATCAACAAATCAGAATATATAGAATGCATTTGTAAGTAAGTCTATAACCATATATGAAATACAACCAAATATATGAGACAAAATTGTAAATACCACTGACCTTCTCATCAACAAAAACCATCTTAAGAAAGCTAGACTCAAAGGGATTAAGAAAAGCAGGAACCTTTCACAAACGGAGAACCCTTACATTGATATCAACATTTTCTTTACCAGACAATATATCGGCAACATTGTCGAACTTGGCATCAACCTTCCCCCTTTCGTTACAGACCATTTTTGCAAGGATGAGATAAAATTGTTTTAAGACAATTAATCACACTGAATACATATTTATAGATGAATAGATAAAGCCTACACAAGATGCTGCTAATTCGAAATTCAAAATCCAAAACACTTCGTCTGGGAGGGAAAAATTGATAACCAGATACAGCCTACACGAGATAAACCTGTGTGCTATGCAAAACTCGTCCAGATTCAATGAACAAATTTTTCCCAATTTGTTGTTGGCAAACCCTAGCCAACATCGGGCCTTTCATTCTCTACACTTGTCGAGCAGAATCGCGCGGTGAACTAAAGGAGAAAAATGTGAAAAACCCAAAACGTATATTGCGAGAACATCGCGCCGACGTGGCATGGGTAAACGAAATGAACTGTAACATTTTTGCCTTTCAATTTTGTCAAGATTATGGATGTCTTTCGTATTCAAATAGTACCGTATATAAGTCTCCATTCATGTGCAAAGACAATGACATGAGACAAATTATAGTATATGATGTGCAGATGTTTTCTCAATGGTGGGTCTATAAAGTGATTGTAAGTCTCCATAACTCTCCTATGTACCAAAAACATCCCCTAATAACCAAATATATGTGAGAAAAAAATCTTACAAATAGTGAACGCTAGAAATATATTCATGTGACTTATTGAACATATTTTTTGGAAGTTACTTGGTTTGGTTCTAATGGTTTGATTAAAAAAAAATTGTGGTTCGCAATATCTTGTTTAATTGGCAAATAATAAATATTGACACTATTAAATTGAACATTTTTATCCGAATTTTAAATTCATAACTTAGTAATTTTGGAAACTCGGGAGGTGAAAAAGAGATGTGAGGGATGGAAAAAGAATTCTTCGGCAAACACAGGTAGCTTCAGTATATATTTTTTGACTGGATAGTATGTTATAAATTAATTCTCATTATTTTATTTTTTTTTCCAAGTAATTAACATGAGCTTGTTTTGTAAAAGAAAATAAAAATGAAAATGAGCTTGTAATATTTCTTTTTATAGTTTAAATTTTTCGTTTTCTTCACTATGATGTTCCTCTAAGAAAAAGACCTAACTATTTGGAACTCTACTTGAAAATTAAATATAGATCCCAAATAAAAATTGGAAAGAAAAAAAAAAAAACTAAAAGAGACATAAAATTTGGAGAACACAAATATTTGAGGCCTTATGTTTCCCATCCTACCCTTATAGGATCTGGTTCATCTACACATCAAAAAAATTATATGAAATATCACATCTATTCAAAATTTTAAGTTGTATACTTGAACCTAATATAATTATGAAGAATTTCAAACGGCTATTTTTTTATTTTTTATTTTATAAATAAGTCATTTGCTTCTGGATCATCATTGATTTAAATGTGTGAGCTAATTTTTCCTTTTATTTTATATTTTTTTATATTATTACTTTTCACTAATCTGGCTATGAAATGAAACATTAAATGCATTATTATCACCAATTGGGGTTGCGACTATCATAATGAATTAGATTTTCACAACATCATGAACCAAAACAAATTTTGAGTGACAGAAGTACTTACATTTAGTGTCTGATGAGCCCCGCTTAGGAATATCTCTAGATGATTAGACCTATCGGAAAAAGAAAAAAAAAAAACGTACATCCTAATATTGATGCATCAATGAGCGTAACATTCGAATAAATCTTTATTGTTTTTTTGACTAAAATAAACCTTTATTGTCGTTGACTATTTATCTTTCTCATTTCAATTTACAATTTACATTTCTATCCTTCTTTATGCCATAAATTATGGTCTGATTTCCCCATTTTCTGTCGTTACTTTTTAAAAGTAAATCCCTAATTCATTTCTTTATCTATATAAGCGTACTTGATACTCTACTGTAAGCATTATACATCAATTTCAATAATCTATAAAATATTGTATTTTAAGATTGAAAAACTCGACAATCTCCGGCGGCTTTGTTCATCAACCTAGTGTGGGTACAAGGTTAGGTTTTTATATTCGTTGTTCCAAAATAGATTTATTACTATTTTTTACATTAACTCTCTTATTTCTGGGGCAGGGGGACTCTATTAATATAAATTTCGGCCGCTAGGTAAGTAAAATATATATATGGCAAAAAATTGTTCAACCTATAAATTGAACTCGAATTCTTCCAAACAATCAATTCTTTTTTCCATTAACCATTCTTTTTCGTTATTCTCTATTAATTATTGAAAATTTTCAAATCACTCTAGATCTCGGTCAGCCGAATATTGCTATCGACTGTTGTGAGGATCTACAGAAGACCCATATCATAGATCTGATAAAGGTATGTATATTTGGATGCGTTGTATATATGATAATGATCAAATTAAGAAAATCAATATTAGTATAATAATTTGTTATTCGGGGGATTGTGCCAATTAAAACTAGGGGTTCGTTTGATTTGCAAAACAGTAAGTACTGGACAGAACAGTACAAGACATAACAAGATAATACTGGACTGGACAAAACTGTAACTGAGAGAGATAATGTTTTTTATATTCGAAAATAAAATGGATATTTTTGTATTTTTTATAGTTGTACTATGGACAAAAAATTGACCGATGGTTTAGAGAGGGACAAAAATTCTTGTTTTTGTCCTGTCCCTCACTACCTCTTCTGTCCAGTTCCATAACTATTTTCTGAATCAAATATGTTACAACAAAAATTACCCAGTCCAATACTCTGTTTTTTAGCGGATGAAACGTACCCTGGACATCATAAATTTATTTAAGAAAATTTAGTCAATGAACTAATATATGGATGTTAGGATATCTCTATAGAAATTAGGCATGACAAGAGGACTCACATTCACACGTACTCATTTGAATTCCCCCGATTTTGGTGCGGAAAAATCACTTTGAGAGGTACGGATCTGAGTTTCCCCAAATTGTTCCACATATCAATTAAACTCGAATTCTTCTGAAGAGTTCGTTCTTGGTGGAGTTCATTAACCATTTGAATATAATGTTTTAGTTAATTTATTAGTATATTTTCAATTCAATAATTTTTTATTTTTTTTTTATTTTACAGTAATTATTGAAAATTTTCAAATCACTCTAACTCTCTATCAGTCGAATATTGTTATTGACTGCCATGAGAATCTCCAAAAGACCCATATAATATATATGATAAAGGCATGTATACTTGGATGCATTTTATATACGATAATAATTAAAAAAAAAATCAATATTATTTGTGAAAAAAATCTATATTAGTATCGAAAATAGTTGTACAGGGAAGTGTGCCAGTTAAAACTAGGCATCATAATTTCCTTTAAGACAATTCATTCAATGAACTAATTTATGGATGTTAGGTATCTCTCTAGAAAATAGGCATGACAAGAGGACTTGCATTCGTATCTACTCATTCGAATTCCCCAGATTTTGGTGCGGAAAACTTGCTTTGATGAATGCAGATTTGAGTTTTCCCCAAATTTCAAAGTCCGGGACGTCAATAAAACTGTTGTTACCAATGTTTTAAATATCGGATTGTAGATTGGACATAGCACCGATTTGGACGACTTAAAAAAATTTGAGGTCTGTATAATTATGAAAATCCGATGAGAATAGCTGGAAACATGTAAACCAATAGGGTGTAACTGAACCGGTTTGGATCGTTTTTTGGTCAAAAAAGTATTTAAACCGATGAACTCTCTATTTATTTGGTTTTTGATATTTTTTAAAAATAAAACCGAACCAACATAAACCGGTTTGATTCGATTCACAACTTTTTTTTCCAATTGTTATATTCATTTGTGTTTTTATCCTTGTGTTTAATAAAATTAGAAATTATTAAGAAAGACTTGCATAGAAGAGTTTTCTTAGATATATTATTATTATTTATAAATTGAATATTATGTGATACATGTAGTTGATGTCATATAGTAGAAAGAACACTAGAATGGTACTGCATTATTATTGATGTACTAGGAGACTTGGATTGCTCTCTCACCAATGGTTGAGAATCACCATATTCGTGTGACTTATTGAACATAGTTTTTGGAAGTCACTTGGTTTTGTTCCAATGGTTTGATTAAAAAAATTGTGGTCCGCAATATCTTGTTTAATCGACAAATAATGACACTATTAAGTTGGACACTTTTATTCGAATTTTAAATTGAAAACCTAGTAATTTTTTACGGTAATTATTACATTATCTAAGAAAAAATAAAAAATAAAATTGTGTGGTTTTGTGTGGTCCAGACATAAGGGAAATATTTTTTACTAATTTTTGGGCTTTTGAGGTAATGACCTATATATGTTATATATCAATTCTCTTTATTTTATTTCAAGTAATTAACATGAGCTTGTAATATCTTTTTTTATAGTTCAAATTTTTTACATTTCCTTCACTATGATGTTCCTCTATGGAAAAGAACTGACCTGACTATATGGAACTCGATTTGAAAATTAAATATAAATATCTAATAATAGCGCAAAATAACAATCAAAAGAGACATAAAATTTGGAGAACGGGGTTCAGATATATTCAAAACTTTAATTTGTATACTTGAACCTAATATGATTATGAAGAATTTCAATCTGTTATTAATATTTTTTGTTATAAATGTCATTTGATGTGTTTGTTGCATATATTATAATTATAATAATCTATCTATCTATCTAAAATATCTATACAAAATGAAACTACTTCCAAATTGACTCAATTGACTCTATTTCATTTTTTCTGACCTCACTAAATTAGGGACATTTTAATATTTTTCTTTTTTTTTCAACTTTTTATAGCTATATCGATACACTGACACATTGGTACAACTACACTGACACACTGCATTTTTTTTTTTTTGCACTATGTAGTGGTATACTGACAAACAACAATTTTCAATTTTTTTTTTTTACTTAAGGACCATTGACACATTTTCTATTATTTTTCTCTCTTTTTTCTTTTCAACATTTTGACACTTTATTTTTCAATCTTTTTGCATTTATTTATTTTTAACTTTTTGACACAATTTATTCTCCACTTACAAAGTTGTAAGAACAATGTTTTTACTTTGAAGTTCTAATGTTTTATTAAACACAAGAAGGATAAAAATATTTTGGTGAAATGTAACATTCACTTTAAGAAAGATTTGACAAGTCCATAGCTTTTTTTTTTTTCTTTCCGTATATAATAATAGTATAATTTTACCCTTGTTAGTTTTTACACCTCCTTTGGTTTTCCTACAAAATTGTAAGTCAAACTATCATGAGTTTTAGTTTTTCTTTCATCATAGTATAATTTCACTTTTGTCACGTTTTCATTCACCTGATTGTCTTCTGAATCATCGTTTCGTTTGAACATGTGACTTATTTTTTTTACTTTAATTTCACAAATATGGCTATGAAATGAAATATTAAATGCATTATTATCATCAATTGAGGTTGGAACCATCAAAATGAGTTAGGTTCTCATAACACGATGAACCAAAAATCAAATTTTGAATGAGAGAAGTATTTACATTTAGTGTCTGATAAGTCCCAATTACGATTATCTCTAGTTAATTAAATCTATGGAAAAAAAAGTACATCCTAATCTCGATGCATCGATAAGTGAAACGTTCAAGTAAAACTTTATTGTCGTAGACTATTTATCTTTCTCATTTCAAATTACAATTTACATTTCAACCCTTCTTTATGCCTTAAATTATGGTTCGGTTTCCCCATTTTCCGTCGTTACTTTTTAAAAGTAAATCCCTAATTTATTTCTTTATCTATATAAGCGTACTTGATACTCTACTATTTATTTTATGGGTTTGATGATCCACTATATATATAAGTATTATACATCAATTTCCATAATCTATAGATCATTGTATTTTAAGATTGAAAAACTCGACAATCTTCGGCTCTGTGCAACAACCTAGTGTGGGTACAAGGTTAGGTTTTTATACTTGTTCCAAAATAGATTTATTACCATTTTTTTTGCATTAACTCTCCAATTTCCGGGGCAAGGGGACCCTATTAATCCATTGTTCGGCCGCGAGGTAAATAAAGCATGGCCAAGAATTGTTTCTCCCATAAATTGAACTCGAATTATTTCAAACGACCCGTTCTTTTTTCCATTAAGCACTCTTTTTCTTTATTCTATATTGATTATTGAAATTTTCAAATCACTCTAGATCTTTGTCAGCCGAATATTGTTATCGACCGTTGTGAGGATCTCCAGAAGACCCATATCATAGATCTGATAAAGGTATGTATATTTGGATGAATTGTATATATATGATAATAATCAAATTAAGAAAATAAATATTAGCATCAAAAATTGTTTTTCGGGGAATTGTGCCCATTAAAACTAGACATCATAATTTTCTTTAAGGAAATTATTCAATGAACTAATATATGGATGTTAGGATATCTCTCTAGAAAGTAGGCATGAAAAGAGGACCTGCATTCACACATACTCATTTGAATTTTCCCGATTTTGGTGCGGAAAACTCACTTTGAGGAGTACAGGTTTAGGTTTTCCCCAAATTGTTCCACCGATCAATTGAACTCGAATTCTTCTGAACAATTCTTTTTTGGTTGAGTGTATTAACTATTTGAGTCTAATTTTTTTAGTTGATTTAATAGTATATTTGCAATTGAATATGTTTTTTTCATTATTCTACATTAATTATTGAAAATTTTCAAATCACTCTAGCTCTCTGTCAGCCGAATATTACTATTGACTACTGTGAGGATCTCCACAAGACCCATATCATAGATCTAATAAAGGTATGTATATTTGGATGTGTTGTATATATGATGATAATAAAAATATATTGTTTGTGACAAAATCAATATTAGAATCAAAATAGTTGTGCAGGGTAGTGTGCCCATTAAAACCAGACATCATAATCTCCTTTAGGGAAATTCATTCAATGAACTAATTTATGGATGTTAGGATTTCTCTCTAGAAAGTAGGCATGACAGGAGGACTTGCATTTACATGTATTCATTCGAATTCCCCGATTTTGGTGCGGAAAACTCGCTTTGATGAGTGCAGATTTGGGTTTTCCCCAAATTTCAAAGTTTGGGACGTTGATAAGATTGTTGTTACCAACGTTTTAAAAACCGAATTGTGGGTTGAGCCTAGGACTGGTTTAGACGATTTAGTAAAATCGAAGGTCTGCACAATTAGTGGGAAAATAGGGACATCCAGTAGTAATTGGTGGAAACAAGTAAACCGGTAACAAATTCCTAATTTACCCGACCATTTTTTGTACGAAAGAAATACTATTTTTTCCATTCTTTTATCCGATGAACGCTAATCTTTGTTATGGATAAGTGTATTTATCGTGATATTTTGTAGGTTTGGTATGAATTTTTGCATTTTAATTTTTTTAGTTATGATTTTGAATGAATTACTTATAAAAATTAAAACTAAATATTTTATTTATTTAGTATCGAGTTCAACTGATTCACTAACAAGTCAATTGGTCCTGCTGATTGAACCAAGACCCGAGGTCACACCAGTTGACCTCCACTGCAGTTTTTAAAACATTGGCTGATATTCACTTATTGTATTTAATACTTTTAGATATTTTAAATTTAAATTTATTCTCAATAGAAAATATAATTTTATTTCACTATTTTTAATGTTTATTTAATTATATTATTTATTATGAATATTATATTATTAAAATATTTTATATATGTGTGGGATCTAGAGGAAAAAACTCATTGGCTGATATTCACTTATTTTATTTAATACTTTTATATATTTCAAATTTAAATTTCTTCTCAATAAAAACTATAATTTTATTTCACTATTGTTTAATTTTTATTTAATTATATTATTTATTATGAATATTATATTATTAAAATATTTTATATATGTGTGGGATCTAGAGGGAAAAACTCATTGGCTGATATTCACTTATTTTATTTAATACTTTTATATATTTTAAATTTAAATTTCTTCTCAATAGAAAATATAATTTTATTTCACTATTGTTTAATTTTTATTTAATTATATTATTTATTATGAATATTATATTATTAAAATATTTTATATATGTGTGGGATCTAGAGGGAAAAACTCATTTACGATCCACCTCGTTGCCATACCTATAGCTGTAAAAATGAGTCAGGCTATCTGGTTGGTCCATTAACCCTATATTTTACGTGGGTCGGGCTTTAAAAAAATCATCGGGTCTTATCAGACTGGCCCCCAGGTCTATCTTTTTCATGGGTCGTCATGGGTTGGCCTCACGGGCTTTTGGGTCGGTCCTTTAAAGAATCAATAAAATATATATATAAAAAAGGGCGAGACTTAGGTATAGTACTCCTAGGTCCAGTTGGTATTGTTCCCAATACAAATGCAACACCTGTCTTTGTAAAAATCTTGGGTGTTGTATTTTATTAATAAAACAATAACTAACATAAAAGAAATCCACATGTCACTTTTTAATAGGAAAACAGGTTGAACAGCACCTATTGTACAGTATATAAGTTTTATCCATAAAAAAATTCTAAAAATAGTTTTAGCTAAAAATAAGGAGTGTTAGTTACCATAAAATCTTTAGATAAATAAGTAACAAAAGATGAAATTTGTTAGTAACGAGATAATTATTAAACCAAATTTGTTATTATTATCTTTAGTTGAAAAAAAATAATAACAACTTAATCAATCATTATAATTATAAATAGAAAAGTATAAGAAGGAAATTTATTAGTAGCTTGAAATTTATTTGTTATGATGAGATTTGTGATGTAAGCTTGAAATTTATTAGTTTTGAGGGTGCACTTTATGAATCGCCATTCATCATCCACAGATCTCGTGACTTTTGCATGAATATTTTGTAGTATTTATTATCTCGTGAAATTATGACACATTTTTTTATGGATACTAATTTGTGTATGATACATATATATTTTTATTGTCCATTGAATTTGTTTATTAAAAACAATGTCAAAAAAATTTAAAAAACATGAAAGTTTTTCGGGCCGATCGGCCCATATAGTATTTGCTTATCAGGTCGGACTAGACGTGTCGAGCCATGAAATTTAACGGATCGGCCCACTTAAATCCCTTTATATGTCATGACCTCCGAGCCAAGACGGGCCAAGCGGGACCGGTCCTTTTGAAAGCTCCAGCCATACCTACTAGTAATGGTTGGCATTAAGCAAACTTTAGTGATTTGTTTGAAATTAGATCCATAGAAAAGACAATTAAGGTTTTCTGGGAAGTACAAAAAAAAATTAAGGTTGTTTGCGAATTGCGGTTCTATTTGTACTATTACTATTAATAATAGGGTGCTCAAATTAAAACCAATTCAAATAAAAATTGCAAACTAATTTAAAAAAATTGAAAACCGCAAAAACTCAAATATTTTTTGATGTGTTTGAATGTTCTTTTGTGAAAACCGTCGATATTTTAATACTAATTTAATATTTTTATTAGTACGATATATTGCATTCATCTATTATTTTGTTGGTTTTTCATTTTTTAATACTACTTATTATCTCAATTTAAACTTTTTGTTACTATTTTATATGTTTCAAATATAATTGATAATTGACATTCGATAATATTAATTTTTAATATATTAGTATATGTTATAATTTACATTAAACATATAGTTTTACACCGTATTTTTATAATTTTAATATTCAATAAAAAAAAATTAGAATTTGTAATTTGGATATCCTAAAACCGATCCAAATTAAACTGCACAAAATTGGATAAAATTTTTTAAAGTAGTCATCCAAAACCGAACTAAACCGCTTGTAATTTTAACTTTGAATCGGATGAATTTTTACCTTAAAACCGATCCAAACTGAACTGCAAGAACCACGGGTGGTGTTGTGTACCAGTGAGGGGGTGCAGGTGCACCCCCTAAAATTTTAATTTTTAACTAATATTTCTATGTGTTTTGCACTTTGCACCTCCTATTTTTTTTTCACCACTTATCAAAAATTCAAAACACTTTTTACTACTCTCATTTTTTCTCTTTCAACTTCTCTCTAAAATTAAATCATCTCAAACAAAATATCAAACCAAATGTGTACAATAGTGATAAATCCTCCAACCTCCTTGAAACAACACTAAAGTAATCAATAAAAAAATATTCTATTTTTATGGAATTTTCTTTTCATTATTATGTAAATCTTTTTTTTAAACAATTATATAAATTTTTCTTACTAAATAACAATGTTTTTTTTTTTCTCTTTATAATATTTATTTCCTTTTAATATTAATTAATATAATAATGTTACTGTTTTATGAAATAGGAAAAGGATTGATGTCTGGTACAAAAGCTAATAATATGCAAGGGGCAGGTCTTCCTCAGGTACGAATATTAACCATAGTCTTCATTAATTTTAGAGAAAAGATATAGTATGAGTTCTTTGAAATGATGTTGTCTATTATTTTTATTTTTTTTTATAATGATGTTGTTTATTATTGATTTATTGTGTAATATAAGTATATATATTAGTATTAATTTATAGCTCTTATTTTTTTACTAAAATTTATAGCTCTCTTCTCAATTTTTTTTTTTTAGAAAATAAATCAACTTAATTATATTCTTGTAAAACTATTTACAACAATAAATAGAGTTTGGAAACTCTCAAACATTTTAGAAGATAAATTCCACAAACTATGCATAGAATAGAAAATTACAAATTTCACCATCTTCTTAACTACAAATAATTTTATTTTTTTTGACAGTTAATATTTTTTTAAACCCAGTCAATATCCTCCTGGATTTGAAATGAGACTAAAAATTATTTAATTACCACACTACCAACCTCTTCCACTTATTCAACTCTTAAACTCACCTACATCAATATTTTGGATGACATTATTTATCCCTCTTCACCTTAATTAAAACATGCTCAATTAGTTTTTTAGCCCCTTTAAATTTAATTCCAACCTCTTTACTAAACCTTCACACACCGTCCGATACTTCAAAAATATCATCATGACATAATCAAAGAAGTATTAGAAAAACTTACTTGGTTTAACGATGTTATCATGGTCATTTGTATCTTCTTCTTCTTCTTCAACAATTTTTCCTTACATTCTTTATTCAACATTGAAAATGGTAATGGTGGCATGAAAAATGGTAGATTAGACCTATGAAGCTCTGACATGGTAAAAGTATGGTGTGTTGTCGTGTTAGACGTGTGTCGAACACGCGTATGACGCGTATCAGACACGTTTTTGCTGTGTCCAACGCAAAGAAAAAAATACAACGAATGACACATTGTTTTAAATAACGGTCACGACTTAACTAAAAAATTCTTAGAATTTAAAAAAATAAAATTACTTTTGATATTCCATTTTTCCTCTATAAAAACAACATTATTTGTATTTTTTTTTTTCTGTTGCTGAGTTGAGTTTTCCCCTGTCCACTTCACTTTGTCTTGTCGTCCATGTATCTATTTTCTATTAGAATTTCTTGTTTTATTTTTCTATTTCTGTGTTTGTATTGTTTCTTAGTAATTTGTATTGTACACTGTTTGTCAGAGCCGATTTGATTTATTTCGAGGCCCACGACAAACTAAAATTGAGCCCTTAAGAAGATAGTTTTTTTATTCTTCATAATACAAAAATTTTCATTAAAAATTGAGTCGTTAATATAAAAAATACAAAAACTTCATTACATGGGACTCGAAACTATCAATACTCACATTATTTCATACAAATAACAAAACCATTAAATTATAAGCTAAATTGTATCATTTATACAATTAACTGATACTTAAAATGTCTACAAATATTTTATAAATATCTAACAAACCGATTTTGAGATTCTGTGTGAAGGGCTGCCTTGCCCTTACTCAGGGTCGCCCTTGTTGCTTGTTTGTTTCTGTGTTTCACATGTTTTTGTTTGACCTTTTTGCATTTTGGTGGCTGGATTCTGTAACTTTTGTTCACTGTTTTTTTTTTTACATAACTAGTTTTAAGACCCGTGCAATCGCACGGGTCTATCGATTTTTTTATTATAAAATATTGTTAAAATATAAGTGACGTAGTGTATAAAAAATAATAATAATAATTGACGTTGTTCTGCTATTTTTTTGTAAAATTTATTAAACTAAGTCAAAAATATTTATTAAAGCAATTGTCCCGTGTATGATTTTTGTGTAATAAATTATAATTAATAATAATAAAAATTTATTATTGAATTATTTTTTTATTAAATCAATTGTCCCGTGTATGATTAAATTTTTTTATTAAAACAATTGTCCCGTGTATTATTATAATATTTATTTATCAATAATATATTCATCAACAATTGTTCCGTGTATTATTATAATATATTATTCAATTCAATTTTTTTTTTGGTACAAATTTCTTTTTTTTATTGAAGAAATTGTCCCGTGTATGATTAACTTTTTTTATTAAAACAATTGTCCCGTGTGTTATTATAATATATATTTACCCTGTGATTATTAGTATAATATATTATTTTATTTTTTAAAATATATAACATTAATTAGTTTTATTAAAAAAGAGTAAGATAAATTGACAAATTGTATCCTTAAAATACAAAAAAGACAAATAAAAAGGAACGTTAAATCTGACGACAAAAAACTAATAAAAAGAAACGGTCGTAGTAATAAATTATAACTATCGGTGATAAATATTTATCTAATTTTTTTATGTATGAGTGAAAAATATTTGTCAATGATTTTTTATATTGATCGATAAGAACTACTTGTTTTGTTTAAAAAAAATTATTAGTTAATTTTTATGTTTATCTTTAGAAGTTGTAACAAAAAAAAAAAGTGGTTTCTATTGCTATTTTTATGAGTAAGTTTGTTTTATTCTCTTTCTTAATTTTTTTTTATGAGTAGATTTGTTTTATGCTTATATTTTTTTTTGTTCTTTTTTTTTTAATATTTTTTTTTTTATGAATAGATTTGTTTTATGTTTATCTTCTCATTTTTTGTTTGTTATTTTTGTTTTGTATTTTTTTTTTAGTTTAGACTTAAAATTACTTTTAAGGATATTAACGGTAAAATACTATTAAACGTGCTAAGGACAAAAGAGGTTTTTTGATAGTAGTTTCTTTTAATATATTGTAAACTAGTTTTGAGACCCGTGCTTATTATTTTTATTCAATATTTAAATTTGTCATTATATTAATCTAAAAATTTATTTAAAATAAAATATTTAAAAATTTGTCATAAAAATGTTGTTAAAATATAAGTTATACTATTGCACTCTTTCTTGTAAAACTTATTAAATTACAAAATAAGTTTTTTTATTGAATAAATTTATTTAATTAAAGTTATTGTCCCGTGATATTTTTTAAATAAATTATAATTAATATATTCTAATTATTCAAATTTTTATTTAGAAGCTGTTAAAAAGCAAAAAAAAATAAAAATTAGCTTATTGATTTATGATAAACAAATGTCCCGTGTATGATTTTTTGAAATAAATTATAATTATCAATGAGAATTAATTCTTCTGTTGCTTCTAAAAATTATTTGTGAATGGACATGCTTATTGATTTTTTCTTGATTTGTAATTTTGATATTATATACTAAAGTAGAAAATTTATTTTATTAAAGCTATTGTCTCGTGTAGTTTTATGTAAAATTTATTAGAAGAATAAATTTATTTTATCTAAGTTATTGTCCCATGTATATTGTTATAATAAAGTACACGGGCCCATTGATTTTTTTTTCAATATTTATGTTCATCGTTCTATTAAAGTATAAAATTTATCTAGAATGTAATATTTAAAATTTTGTTATATAATATTATTAAAATATAATTGAAATCATTGTGCTCTTTCTTGTAAAACCTATTAAATTTTAAAAAAAATATTATTAAAGCTACAATCCCGTGTATGATTTTTGTGATAAATTATAATTATTAATAAACAAAATTATTTGATTTTTTTGATGTATCGGTGATAAATATTTTGTCGTGTGTCATGATAAATATTTTGTCCTGTGTTTTTTTTTTTTTATATTTATTATCGTTGAGTCTTCTATTATTTAAAAAAAAAAACTATTTGTGAATCGTTCATGTCCGTTGATTTTTTTTTAATATTTAAGACTGATATTATACTAAAGTATAAAATTTATTTAGATTAAAATATTTAGAAATATGTGATAAAATATTTTTAAAATATAAATTGTGCAGTTTATATAAATTTATTAAATGGCTATATTTGTTTTATTAAAGTTATTGTCCCGTGTGTATTTTAATACTTCCCCGTTCCTTTTTATTATTCTTTTTAGAATAGTAACATCAAATTAAGGAAGTATATTTTTGTACATTATCTTCCTATTATACTCTCATTTTAATTTACAAAATAATTCCTATTTTTTTTTCACACAGTTTCTTTTTCCAATAAATTTAATATATTATGTATCAAAAAACAATATTTAATATGTTATGTACCCATAAAAAAATAATATTTTTTTTTACGGTAAATATTTAGTTTTTTAAATATATAACATTAATTAGTTTTATTAAAAAAGAGTAAGATAAATTGACAAAGAGTATAATTGACAAATCGTATCCTTAAAATACAAAAAAGACAAATAAAAAGGAACGCTAAATCTGACGACAAAAAACTAATAAAAAGAAACGGACGTAGTAATAAATTATAATTATCGGTGATAAATATTTATCCAATTTTTTTATGTATGAGTAAAAAATATTTGTTAATGATTTTTTATATTTATCGATAAGAACTACTTGTTTTGTTTAAAAAAAAACTATTAGTTAATTTTTATGTTTATCTTTAGAAGTGGTTTCTATTGCTATTTTTATGAGTAAGTTTGTTTTATTCTCTTTCTTAATTTTTTTATATTTTTTTATGAGTAGATTTGTTTTATGCTTATCTTTTTTTTTCTTTTTTTTAAATATTTTTTTATGAATAGATTTGTTTTATGTTTATCTTTTCTTTTTTTGTTTGTTATTTTTTGTTTTGTATTTTATTTTTTGAGTTTAGAGTTAAAATTACTTTTAAGGATATAAACAATGAAATACTATTAAACGTGTTAAGGATAAAATAGATTTTTTGATAGTAGTTTCTTTTAATATATTGTAAATAGATAGATTGTTCGATGGGTTTTGTTTATGCTTTTCACTAATGGATTTTGTCAGGTGTTTTGTTTATGCTTTTCGGAGTAACAAATTTTTTTTTTGTTGGATTTATATCTTTCTTTAGTTGATTGATAGTACTACTAAGTTTAAATAAACATAAATCTTGCTTCTCATTTTAGACTATTTATAAATCATGCTGAAATATTGCTTTCTTTTATTATTAATATATAGTAAAACATATATAATCATGTTCTATGTTTTTTCCATGTCATGTCTAATTTCCGTGTCCGAGTCCAAGGTTCATAGAATTAGACAAATCATTCTCTCTAATCAAAGACCTCCTATTAATCAGCTCCCACACTATTTTCTTCTGAAAATAACTAAGGATTGAATCTTCCTAGAGGTTGTATGTATGACTAATTACATCCTTAGTTGAATGAGATCTTGTGTTCACCTAAGACTCCAATGCTCCTTCTTCATATCATATCCCTTAGGAACTGTGATAGGTATCAAATTGCTGCGTAGTTGCATAAATGGAATTCTTGAAGATTTAGAAAAATGAATAGAGTAAAAAAAACTGAAAAAAGAAAAAGATTAGTTGAATTCCTAAAATATGATTATTGGAATTTTTTTTTTTTGTGTAAACCGGGTATCCTCTGCGCGCAACTGCAGAGACTAATCCCTCGAGCCTTGTGGGACCCAAATGAGTGGCAAACTCTCCCTAAGAGTTTTAACACTGCTGCATGCCCAAGCCAGGGATCGAACCCAGAACCTTGGTTAAGCTAGAAGAGACCCGCACCATCTCATCTAAGTGTTCTTGAGTGATTATTGGAATATTTTTGGTTGCACGCACAGTGTTCTTTCAATTCCTCTTTTTTTTTTTCCTTTTCTTTTGGTACATGTCTTTCAATTCCTTTTTTGTGGTGAAATATTATTGTTGGCTGCGTTATTTTCCGATGATTTCCTAAAATAGGAATATAGGAAAGATTAATCTGTATTTGCTGCAAGAACTATGATATAGGGCTTTTTAAAAATGAGAGCCTCAATTTTTATTTTTTTTCATATAAGATAATATTATTAATAAATTAGAAGGTGCAAAAGTTTATTATATTACATCAAATTGCAAGGCCCGGCCCGATTTCTCCAAAGGAAAAAATTAAATAAAAGGAAAAGGAATAGTAACAAGAGATTAGGATCGAATTCGCGTAACACGTACCACAACGTCACCATCAATCAAACAAGCAACCACAACAACCAGCCACCCATCATCGGCGCTACCCTACTCCTCCTCCTATTATGAGAAACTCGGTCTTCATAACTCCATTGAAGTAAAAATAAAGATAAAAATAAAAATTTCACAATTTGATATTATTTGCAATTTAAATCGAGAATTGTTTTTTGAAAAGGAAAAAAAATTGCATTTTTTTATATTAAGAAGTCGCTTTTAATATTTGCATGTGTCCTCCAAAAACTTGAAAACGGCCTTGGATTTAAATGGAAAATTATTATAATATTTATATTTGGTATATGAAAAGTACATGAATGAGAATAAAAATAATTAAAATAGATTAAAAAAATATATTGAGATTTTTAAAATATCATAAGTCGCAAATAAATTTGTGGAATTTAATTTATTTATTTACAGTTGTATCTCATAAATAATAATAAAAAATACACTTGTTATTTTCACGGATGCCTCTCCTATATTTACTCCACAAAGTTTATGTTTTCTCGCATAAACATTTCTTCCTCTAGAGTCTTGCTCTTCCTTCTTCACTCTTATTTCACGTCTTCAATCGGTGAATTGTGTCCATTCTCTTCCTTTCAACATGATTTCTCTTCCTCTCAAGGTATGTGCTTATCATTACTCTTCCTTTCTTATCATTACTTTCAACATTCGTCTATAGTAATTTTGTGTGTTCTTTTTTATAAAAACAAACCATTTATTTTTTTAAGTCTTCAATTGCTTTTATTTTTACGCAAAATCACGTGTGTTGTGTAATAATTTTTATGTATGTGATAACTAATATGATTTCCGAGTTATAAACCTTTTGAATTATTTATGTAATGATGTTTTATGTGTGTCAATTGTTTCGGATTTGGATTGCGTGCAGTTAACTGCATGCAGTCAGTGAATTTGAACTGTTTGATTAAGATTAGACGGTTCAAATTTTAAGATCAACTTTAATTATAAAATCTGATCAAAATATTTAGGATGTCTGATCTTGATCAGACGATTTATATATTGTCGACTGTAATGCAGTCAATTTTTTCTGATTACATTGAACCCAAATCCAATTGTTTCATTGTGTCTAACATGTTTCTTGATGTTTGAACTCATGACAAAATGACAATCACAATTTAAGGCTCAAAGTAAATATTTTGAACCCAATTTAATTTAATAAACCACTTAAAATTAAAATACAAAAATTAGACCACAAATTAACTCACATTTTTTTAAAATCCATTTAATATCACTGCTTACTTGTCTTATGATTTTGGAGGCTCTCGAAATCCTAGATTCGATTCTTGCAGAGTTAAAAATATAGTGCAACCTTTTAATTGATCTTCGAGTGAGAAGAAATCAATTTTACATTGTCGATGTTAAAATACTTTGTATGAGGTCAACAATGGTTTTAGATTGGGTCATGCTAACTAGTGCCCCGGGGGCACTAGTTAAAAGCACAAAAAAAAAAAATTTTATATTGAAAACATAATTTTTTTACTTTTTCAAATATTGACTGCACACGTTTCGATGCATTTTTACTATTTTAATTATCTTTAACTAGTGTCCCGGAGGCACTAGTTAGCATTTTCCTAAAAAAATTGATATTAATTTAATTCTAAGGTGCATTCATAGTTGTAGATACATTAGTACAATCGTTGAATCCTTATTAAGTTTGTAAAAAATAAAAATCTTCAAAAAAAGTTTGTCAAAAAGATCATTATTTTTTATTTATTTAATATTTAAAAAAGTAAAAACGGTCAACATAAAATAATACCCAAAAAATAAAAATAAAAACCGAGACTTCTGATATATGTTGGGCCTTACCATTGAACATCAACCCAAACGCTAGGATTGTTTTGTTTTTACCACATGTATTCGGCGCACTTGACCGTCTGATATGGTTCGGGAGTCAGTTGTGACATCAAATGGTTTCGGCCATTTTTCGATCACAGTTGCGGAAGAAATGCTAAGATTTTACAAAATATAAAGAGAAAACTTTTACCATACTCAAAACTATTTTTAATATTACAATTTTAGAGCCGTGTATGATTTAGAGTAAATGCCTCTTTATTGGGTCTGACTAATGTTAGGTCAAATTATGAGTTTTAGAGGGCCAGAACAAAATATTAATTAAAAATTTATCGTAAAGATTAATATCTATTTTTTTTATAGAAAATTTAATTTTTATATTGTAGAAATATAAAATTTTCTTTTTATACTTTCAATCATATGTCAATATATGCAAAGTTTTAATATTACTTCCAAAAACACATGAAAAAATATCTATATTGAAATATGAATATATTTAGTACATAATTATTAAATTGTCGAAGATATGAAAAATATTTAAAATGACTTATTAAATAAACAAAAATAATTTAATTTACAAATATATATTGACCATAAAAAGAAGTTAAAGAAATAAAATACCCCTATATTATTATGATTTAAAATTTAGAACAATATTTACCAATAATCTTTTTTTGGAGTCTTGAGAAAATTAACTCTTTTGTTAAATTTTTTTTTTAAAACAATAATCACTTTTATGAACAAGAGTCATAGATTAAATCTTTAACCATTTGCTCAAAGTGTTAAATTTTTTTATCACTTAAAACCAATTTATTTTTGGTATTAATTTGATGTGTTTTCCTTTGTTGAAAATAGATGATGATAAATCTTGAGATTTTTTATAGCCATCCAAGGAGGTACCCATGTGTCTTTGTTGATGGCAAACTCTCATGCCCCCTCAATTCTCTTTTCCCATAAAAGCTTCTTTTAATTTTATATTTTCCCCCACATATTTATTAAAAAAATAAATCAAACCCAATACTAATAATGATAAAAATAATAATAATAATCCACCAATCCAAACCCCCCAACTCAACCATACATATAGTTAATTATTAACCAAGGTTAGTGAATACATGAATCCTCCAAATCTCTAACCCATCTAATCTATAAAAAAGGGTTTGTACATACATGCACCTCATCAACAAACAAACCCTTATTTGTAAATCTCCTTTTTCTTTTACTTTTATATCAAAACAAAATTATTCTCCCTTAAATTCCCCCAAATCAAATAAACCATCAAACCCTTATTTGTAAATCTCCTTTTTCTTTTATCCAAACACAATTATTCTCCCTTAATTTCCCCCAAATCAAATAAACCAAAACAAAAGTAAAAAAAAAATAAAAATAGAATTTAGTTTTTAGAGAGAGAGAGACATAGGAAAATTAAAAGGTCAAGGAAGTAACAACACAAAGTTTCATTTTTCCATTTTTCAATTTCAAGTCACCATAGGGGTCCATCTATTTTCCTCTCTAAAAAAAACCTGGTATGTCTTTCTCTCTTTTCTTTTATTTATTTTTACTTTTTTTTTACTTCCAATGAAAAATTTCAGATTTTGAAGATTAGGGTCTGCTTCTGTTGATAACTTGAATTTTGACCCTCTCTCACTCTAGTCTCTGCAATTAAATTCTATATTCTAGAGAGAGAAAGAAAGTGCCAGATGTGAAACGAAACGATTTTTTTTGGCCACACACAAAGGTGACAGAACCAACCAAAAAACACAGAGCTTCATTCAAATTAAGCCCTAGCTTGTATCAGATCTTACCCTTTTGTATTATTTTCCCGCCAATTTTCAATTTTGAGCTAGACCCAGATTCTTAATCGGTGCCAATTTCACACCCATAAACTCATTTTCATCGATTATTCGTAACAAAAAAAGTTTGAGAAAAAGGGTTAATAATAATTTTCAATTTTTTTTCCTCAAAGAAGTGGAAGATTTTAAGCTTTGTTTTTTGTTTCTAGGGTTTGAGTTCGAAAACATTGACAGGGTTGTAGTTGTTTTATGATTTTGAGATTGTTGTAGATGATAGTTTCTGTTGAAGTGTTGTTATACGACAGAAAATTGTGTCGTTTTGAGACTTTTATTTTTGTGTTTGATTGTCATTTTTTTTCCGTCTACCAATGATTGATGATGGACAGAACATTGATATATACAAGCTGTTGACTGTGGTTGAGGGTAAAGGAGGGTTTGAAGCTGTTTGCAATGGTGAGTTGTGGGATTTAGTTGGGGAAGAATGTGGGTTAGGTATGAATGTTGGTTCATCTGTGAAACTTGTTTATAGTAAGTATAAGAGTATTTTGGAGTCATGTTTGAAGAAATCTGGTGGTGGTAAGGTGTCTGATGAGTGTGGTTTGATGGGGTTTGAGGCTGATGTGAAAGAGTTGTTGTCGTTGGATAAGGCTGAGATTGCGGTGGCTGGAGATGGGGTTAAGGTGGGAATTGATGGTGCTAATGAGGTGAAGAGTGGGGAAAAAGATGTTGGAAAGTTGGGTGACGGTTATGGTGATGCAATGCAGGGAGTGGAAGAGGCTGATGGAGGGAAAAAGTCTGCTGAGACAATGGCTAATGTATGTGGTGTGGTGAAGATTGGTGCGTCTGCATTAGGCGAGACTCGTGATGGTGATATTGGTGGTAATGTTGTTCCGGGATTGGATTCATCTGGTGGTAATGAAGGGGGTCTTAAGAGGAAGAGAGAGTCTGTGTTTGATTTTCTGAATTGGGTTACTCGTGTCGCGAATAACCCTTGTGATCCTGAAATTGGTCCATTGCCTGAAAAGTCGAAGTGGAAGTATTACAGTAATCAGGAGGCTTGGAAGCGGGTTTTGCTGTATCGAGAGGCTGTGTTTCACAAGAAAAAGTCAAGCATTGAACAACAGAATTGGCAGGTAATCTTATAAAACTATGCTATTAATTTTACTTAACCAAACTTAAATTGCTCTAATAAATGCACATGTTGTTGATACATGCTTGAAATTTAGTAGACTCAATAGAAGTTAAGTCAAGTGAAAGTTTACTGCTAATTTTCATTCTGTTTTTGTTCTGTGCAATTAATATTATTTGTGCACTTACATGCTACATGTAATTATTCTGTTTCTCAAGGTATCTGGTACTTTCATGTGCAATGATAATTGGATGCAATTACTGTGAATTTTGTTTCATTTTTATTCCCAAGTTTTAATGTCAACTGTTACAGTTTAATTTGGTTTATTGAGAGGGGAAACAAAATAGATTCTGCTTGTCTTGTAGACCACTGACAGCTTATTAAATTTGATGTGGGGCCACATGTCACTGTTTTTTTCTGAAACATTCCTATAGTTGAATCTTTCTTTTTGGCTGCTAGCTACTGCAAACTTATGTTAATTATGACCAGCTTAAATTCTACAGGTATTTTCATATCCTTCATTATTTGATTATGTGATTCTTTAATATCATTTTGACATATAATGCAATACTGATCGGATTGAGCGGTCTTTATTTGAAATTTTTTTGATGAAAATAGACCGTAAAATCGATGAAAGTTCAGTTTTTTGTGGGGCACTACTTCTGTACTATATTGCAAATCTGATTTTTTTGTGGATTGAAAAATATTCATATGCTGTTCTGTTCGCTTAATCATGGATGCAGAATTTTCTTTTTGAGATATTGTCATAGTATTTGGGAAGTTTATCTTATTTATGAATATTATCTGAATTTATTAATGCCTTATTTTTAGTTAGTTAATGTTTGGATAGTATGCTATAATGTTTTTTTCTGTGAATTATCCAGTTTCCTTACTTTTAGTTAAATTTTGTTGTTATTATTATTATTATTATTATTATTATTATTATTTATTATTATTATTATTATTATTATTTATTATTATTATTATTATTATTATTATTATTATTATTATTATTATTATTATTATTATTATTACTGTTGTTGTTGTTGTATTTATATTAAGGGTGGCAAGGCAAATATTCTCACTATTATAGGCCGTTTTTATTTAAAGCATGGTTAACTTATGTATTTATAGGCCCTCTTAGGGACAGCATATATTGAATTGCAGATTAATTATGATGTAGTAGGCATCTATAATATATTGAATTGCAGGATAGAAGTAATTGCATGTTTTTTGGATAATAAAGGTCTTTTATTTAAATTACCAAAAAAAAAGGTCTTTTATTTATATTAGTTGATTCTCAAGAATCCTTAAATATCTATAAATGCTGTCACTGATATAGTTTAAACAGAATTTTTTTAAAATTTCCTTGTGATATGCATTAACACCAAAACCGTGTATAATTTTGCAGAATCAGAAGATGCACCCTTCCATGTATGATGATCCCGCTCCGACTACCTACAATCTTAGGGAGAGGGTGAAACGTGAGAAGAAGCCATTATTTGAAAACAAAAAACCAGGTTCTCAAAGCTCATCAGTATATTCGGACAGAACCCTAAGTCCTTGTACTGAGGAACAATTGCTTGATTCCGAAAAGCGCATCCTTGTGGGGCCAAATCATCAAGCTGAAGTGCCAGAGTGGACTGGTCCGATTCTGGAAAGCGATCCTAAGTGGCTTGGAACCCAAGTATGGCCATCATCGGTAGCAATTAATTCTCGATTTGTTATTGAAAGGGATCCTATAGGAAAAGGACGACAAGATTCATGTGGCTGTGCAGTTCCAGGGTCTGTCGAGTGTGTCAGATTCCACATTTCTGAGAGAAAGGATAAAGTTAAGCTGGAGTTAGGCGTGGCTTTTTACCATTGGCATTTTGATAAGGTCGGTGAAGATGTTCGGCGCTGGTGGGCCTATGAAGATGAGAAGAAATTCTGGCAAGTGGTACAGGCAAACCCTCCATCATCTGAAAGATATTTCTGGGATCACATTTTTCGAACATTTCCTAACAAGAGCAGGGAAACTTTGGTCAGCTACTACTTCAATGTCTATCTCTTGCAACGCAGAGCATACCACACTAGGTATACACCTGATGGCGCCGATAGCGATGACGATGAATCACAGTCTGCATTGAGGAATGTTTTTGGACATCAGACACAGAATTCCTTATTGTCCCCCAAGAAGCCAGCTAAGAAGGGAAAATAGCAATTTTTTCTCTCATTTTTTAGAATATACATCATAGATTTTCAAAGGTAAAAAATTGGAATTTTAAAGGATTGTTTGTTTTTGGTCAATTGAGGAGAGATGGTATTTTGAACACCTTAGGTATTGGATTTTTTAGTCTATATGCTTCAGATTTTGAAGTATAGCTTTTGTCTGTCTACAGTGATACTATATAATGGCCATAGATTGCACATTTATATTTTTTTCATCACTTGGTTTTGACTGCAAAGGTTATTTGAAACAGAAGCTTTTTAGGAATATAGGGAGATTTTATTGTAGAGGGTCATGAACAAATACATCACATTGCAATTCAAATTGGACCTTTTCATTTTATGTGTTCATTGTTTGATTTGATGCTTCTTTTCTTTCTTTGAATGTGGTATATAAGTTGTATGTTTTAGTGTCTGTTTTAATGTCTGTTGTGTCCTTACCCTGACTCAATGGATTAATCTCTACAATGTGTGTGGAAGATATTAATGAAAATTATATCATGTTCTCATTCAAGAGTTGTAGAACATGTCAAGAGTATAGATAGGTAGAATACTAGAATATAGTTGGGTACATACAGGTGGAGGATCATTAAAGAAAATTATTAGTTAAATTAATAAAAGAGATTTAGATTTAGGATTAGGCAATGTTTGATAAAAAAAAAAATAGTGGATAGTTGATAAGTTAGCTTATAGTGGATGAGTTTATAGGTTAGCTTTTAGCTTATAGTGAATAAGCTTTGAATTTGTAATGTTTGGTAAAATTAGCTATTGAACTAGCTTATAAGTATAAAATGATATAAAAAATATATGTTTAATTAATATTAAATTTTTTTTTTTCAAGTAAGATGGTAGGATAAAATTGAAAGAAAAAATATAAGCTATAAGCTACTTGAAATAACATTTGAAAAATAAATTATAAGCTAGTAATAAATGATATAAGCTCTTTTTAAAAAATGTTTACCAAAGGGAACTTTTTAGTTTGTGTTTATAAGCTATAAGTTTGGCCTTACCAAACAGAGTATAAATGATTACTATTTTTTGAACTAGTTTGTGTTTATAAGCTATAAGTTTGGCCTTACCAAACAGAGACAGAGTATAAATGATTACTATTTTTTGAATACAGTTTGTTATAGAATCTTTGATATAGTGAGTATAGTGCATGTACTTGTGGTGCCTAATCAACTAGAAAGTTCTCTCTAGAGTTTTAACATGGTATGAATGAAGGGGTAGATTACTAAACATATTTTACATTAGTCCCAAGATATGTCAATAACTACACAAGTAAATAACAAATAAGTATCAACAATAGTCAGGTTGCTAGACTTAATCAGTGCATTACCATTTGGCATCTACTTGTCCAATCAGAAGTTTATTTGATTTCCATCGCCTAACTGCCAAACAATATTTTGCTGGAATTTATCCCAAATACTTGCTAAAGCTTTCCATAAGGGAGAGTCATAAGCTTGAGAAGCTATACTGGTTCGAAGGTCTTTATTTCTACCATACTTGCTATAAAGAACTCTGCACCAAAGGTCATTAGGATTATTGATAAGGTTCCAAAGAATTTTCATAAGAAATACCTCATTCATTTGGTGAGGGCTCTTGATACCAAGTCCTCCATCTTTTTTTTGCAGACAACACACTTCCCAATTCACTAGATGTGGTTTGCGGCTTTGATCTCTGTCCCCCATAAAAACCTCCTTTGAATTTTCTCCATTTCATCACAAAGGGTCTTGGGAAGACTGGCGTATTGCATATGATAGTAAGGAATAGAGTTGAGCACTGATTTTGAAAGAGTGAGTCTACCAGCAAAACTGAGACATTGTTATTTCCAACCACTGAGTCTTTTTTTGAATCTTTTCAATAATGCGACGAAATTTTCCACGCGTAGTCCTACCAGGCGCAATGCTCGCTCCCAGATAAGTACCAACGGTGTTAGCCTGAGTGAAACCTGTATGACGCAAAATATCTTCTCTAAGTTGCTGATCAACATTCTTGGAGAAGTAAACTTGAGTTTTTTTATTATTAATCTTTTGGCCAGATGCTTTACAAAAGAGCTCCAAACAATGCATCACGCAATGCGCCTACTCAATAGAAGCCTCTGCAAAAAGAAGAAGATCATCGGCAAAAAGAAGGTGAGATATTTGAGGGCCAGATCTACATGCTCGCATTGGTTTCCAATACTTTGCCTCCACTTGATCTGCAATAATGTGAGTTAGACGATCCATACAGATAACAAAAAGATAAGGAGATAAAGGATCCCCTTGTCTAATGCCTCGAGAAGGGTTAAAAATATCAGTTTTATCACCATTCCAAAGTATTTTATAACAAGGAGAAGTAATGCAATGATGAATAATATTAATAAGCTTAGCAGGAAACTTACATTCACCAAGACAGTTCTCAATAAAATTCCAATTAAGACGGTCATAAGCCTTTTCTAAATCAATTTTAATAGACATGAACATTTTTGTACCTTTCATTGCATGCATCATTTCCTGGGCTACAATAATATTATGGTGAATAGTGCGCCCTGGAATAAAGCTGGATTGATAAGGAGATATGATATCATTGAGCATGAGCTTGATCCTATTAACAATTACCTTAGAGATGATTTTATAGACCACATTACATAAAGCAATTGGATGAAATTGAGAAACCATCTCAGGCCTGTCAACTTTAGGTATCATCACAATAAGAGTATTATTAATGAAAGAGATAAGAGATGGATTTGCCAACAAGCACGACTAATAAGATTTTAGCCATTCCCGCTCCTAGAGATTTGGATGGCCCAGATGAAATTGGATGGGGAGGAACAAACACGAGACAATTCACTATCCAAAGTGCTTACAACATGCGACGTAGTCATATTCATGCTATTGATGGGGAGTGGGAGGCCATTTGGAATTGGAAAGGACCACATAGAATTCAAACTTTGATGTGGATGGTTGCTCATGAACGCATACTTACTAATTATCGAACTAAAGTTTTTATTCATGCTATACGCGATGTTCTAAACTCGGTTGGGGATTGGAACCAAAGTTTTTTGAGTGAGAATTTGACAACAAGCATGACTAATAAGATTTTAGCCATTCCCGCTCCTGGAGATTTAGATGGCCCGGATGAAATTGGATGAGGAGGAACAAACATGAGACAATTCACTATCCAAAGTGCTTACAACATGCGACGTAGTCATATTCATGCTATTGATGGGGAGTGGGAGGCCATTTGGAATTGGAAAGGACCACATAGAATTCAAACTTTTATGTGGATAGTTGCTCATGAACGCATACTTACTAATTATCGAAGGAGCAGATGGGGCGTTGGTATTTCTCCTTTATGTAACAAATGTGGAGCAGCAGATGAGACTGTCATCCATGTGTTACGAGATTGCACTAGTGCTACCAAGTATGGCTAAGATTAGTGCCTTCTAATTCTGTTTTTAATTTTTTTTTTCCTTATCTTGCAAGGATTGGATATTCAAGAATATGAGCAACAATCTTCGTGGAGTTTATGAAGCTGATTGGACATCGACTTTCATGGTAGCATGCTGGTACTTGTGGACCTGGAGAAACAAAGAAATTTTTGAAGAAGGCTTTCAACGTCCAACTGACCCTACTTATGTGGTTCCCAAGATGGCTAAAGAGATTGAAGGTTGCTTCAACAATTCATGTAATTGTAATCAACATGACACTGCCTTCATTGGGTGGAAAAGACCTCCAGATGGGTGGGTGAAGCTCAATTGTGACGGATCTCAAAATAATAATAGGGTAGGTCTTGCTGGCTGTGGTGGTTTGTTAAGGGACTCAGATGGCAGATGGCTAAAGGGCTATTCACGAAAACTTGGAGATTGTGATGCTCTTCATGCAGAGATGTGGGGAATGTACTTGGGATTAGATCTTGCTCACCGACAGGGAATCAGAAAACTCCATGTTGAAAGTGACTCTAAAGTTCTGATTGATATGGTGACACAGAAAAATAACTTCAATGGAAACATACCCACTCTTGTGCGTCGTATCAGACAGCTCCTGAAATTGAATTGGCAAATTCATTTGTCTCACACTTGGCGTGAAGAAAATCGAAGCGCTGATTGGCTAGCTAATTTCAGCTACACTATAAGCTCTTTCGATGTTCATTCTCTCGAGTCTCCTCCTAGGGAGCTACAGAGTCTTCTTTTTGACGATGTCTCCGGGGCTTGCATACCTAAGAATGTCCGTCTAGCTATATAGTTTCTTTCCTCTTGGACTTCGGCCCTCTTTTTTTACCAAAAAAATAAATAAATAACAAATAAGTTAATTTATAGTTAGTATTATATCGGTTTTAAATTATAAGTGATTTTGACTATTTCACCAAATTGAAAAATTAAATTAATTTTGTATGCAAAAAACTAAAATATGAGTTGTTTTATAAATTTAATTTTCATTAATAGTATGCGAAAAATAAATCAAAGAATAAAAAGAAGAGGCTAATACATTTTTATTTTGCTGATGTACCAAAAAATGCATACTTAAACGTAATTGAAAAAATAATATTTAATATTTCATCGGTATTCCGTCTTTAATTATAGGCATTCTTTTAGTGAAAAAATTGTGAATAAAAAACCTCTTTTCAAACTGCTAGATGCATTTAATTTCAAACATCTTCGGCCCAAATTATAAAAGAAAGAAAGTTACACTTATTAAGAAAAATCAAAACATGATTATTGGGAGTATGTATTTTTTGTGTTTTCCTTAAAATAAATTATATTGGAAGATGTAAAAATAATTTTTCATACTAATCAAAATATAAAGTGAATATTATTAACCATTGATTAACATATATATTATAGGGGGGCAAATCCTCTCCATTTACTTAGAAAATAGAGATTTCAATTTCATTTCATATCCGGTTAAAATGTGACACATTAAACAATAAAATGATTGTGATTAGATTTTAATTGAAAATATGGGATTTGATCTCTTATCCCCTATTTCTAATCTTTGATAGGTGAAAAAACCTTAATCCCGCTAAAATCTCTTCATATACATATGGGACCCATTTATTCTCCACTTCAGTGATACTATTAACTATTATGCATTGGAAATAACATAGTATTCCCTTATGCATCATCTTTTGAACATTTTTCAGATATTTATTGGTGTTTAGAGGTCAAAAGTGTCAATTGCAAATGATATTAAAGTATGTAGATTGTTAGAACATGTTTTCTCATGCATGTTTGGTCACTTTACTTGAAGCGGCTTTGATGATCATCTGATCCACTCTGAATTCCCAGTCGTCAACATCACTGAACCGAAACATTTGAAGTGTCAATATTCCTTTTGTGGGTCAGTCAAGAATTAACATGCGCGAAGTTTAAACAGAAAATTCGCTTTCTTCTTTCTTCAAGAAAAACCACCCCCATAATACCCTTATGTTGGGTTTTTGTATGCTGACTAAATTTTGGCAAAACTATGTTCTAGTAAGATGTTGGACCAGATGTTGTAACATGTGAGTACAACATCAACATGCTCTGTTTTCGCGTTTCTCGGAAGATTTATTTTCGTGTGAGATCTCTGAAAGATTTGGTTGAAGAATTAATTCACGCAAACTTGTGTGCCAAAGATGCATGTGTTTCTAGAATCTTTAGAATGCGGTTTATTTGTGACTTGTTCCTTAATATTGCCGTAAATTATTAAGGAATAAAGGGTATGGTTTTTAAATATATTTTGAAGATTATTGCAGAAAACATAAAAGATATGTTTCAATTTCAAATATATGTTTGTGCTTCAAGGAGATTCTAACTGAAAATATATTTATAGACAATAAATATATTTATGGAAGAAATATTTGGTGCAAATTTATTTGTACAAAATATATTTTGTCTCTAGAAGATTTCCTGGAGCTGAAGTATTGTTTAGCCCGATTTGCTCAGGAAGATCATGCTAACTCGGGGCTATATAAAGGAAGACACTAAACCTAATTTACTCACCGAAGCCAATATATGAAAGATGCAGTCTTTTACGGTTTCGTGTCTTTGTTAATCCTTGTGCTTTATTTTGTATACCTCTCTGGATGTTACATCTGATTATCTATGCACAGAGATAGTTTGTTTAATTGAGTTGTAATTGTGAATTACTCATAAGCTTTTAAGGAAGAGTTGATTCTATTTTATTGGAGTGTGTCTCCTTGTTAGATTATTATTGTAAGCAACAATGTTTGTATTGTTAGAGGGAAAGTGAGATGATATCTCATATCCAGGAGTTCCTAGGTAGAAGCTGCACAGATAGTGGTCTATGTGATAAGACGTAAACGGGGCGTTTACCGAGATCTTAGCACCATGACTATGATAATGGCTTTTCTTCTTGGCCTGGTAGCCCCCAGAGTAGTTGACGTTGCACTGAACTAGGTTAATAATATTATGTGTTCTTTATTTTCTGTCATTTATTGTTATACTGTCCATTATGTTTCGCTGTATACAGATGTTGTAACATTTTACTCAACATCGTATTTTTGTAAGTGTTACGACATTGTGTAGAATATCTGTCTGCAATGCGCTAAAATTTCACCTTCATCTTCCCCAATCCAAAATTTTTCACTCAAGATGTAGCCATCTAGTTATGGTGGTGCACTAGCCATTCACGACCGCACCACCATCTTTAAACCTTTGATGGGTCGTTTAACTTGTTTAGGGTCGTTTGTCTGGCGTCGGTGCCGCCGCGGTGGTTGATATGTCAATCTCTTTCAATCACATTTGAGATCATCATCTTCTTTTTTGGATGTGCTCAAGATCTGTGGTTGTGATTTGCATTTGGGTTGAATCGGACTAGGATTGATAGCTTCGATGTGGGTTAGATCCATCTCTTTCGGGTTTAACTGGTTTTTCTACCACATGTCTTTGGTTAGAAAGTCAAGTTCTTGGTTTGATGTTGAGCTTTGTTAGTTTTTAGTTTTCCTGCTTGTTATTGTGTTTTTGGGGGTGGTGGTTGTTGTTGCCTCCACTGCATTGGTGACTCAGATAGTTGGCCAAAAATGCTATGTTAGCTCGTTGTGCCTGTCACAACGAGTTAGTGGCTTGTGGTTTTATGTCGTGTTGGCAATCAACCTCAATGCCGGCCATTCTCAAAATTTCGACTCTTTTCTAGTTATTACTCGCGTTCATCTGTGCATTACTATTTTTTATTTCAATTTGGTTTTGAGTTTGTGCATGAGTCTGCTGGATTGTATCAATGAGATGCAAATTTTCATTTGTTTCGATATTTTTTGAGTTGAATTGTAACTTTGTGTTGTTTATTTTACTTTACTGGTTACATATCCCTCCAATCTTTTGTAACTTTTTTAATTTTAATATATTTAATTCTATCTAGGCATATGGTTACATCTACTCCTTTTGCTTAAAAAAAGTTTTCATATGCGTTTCTTTCTTCACAAATATACCCACGCGCCAAAAAATACTAAAAAGAACATAGTTCACAGAGTCATGCGCCTATATTTGAAATTAGAAAACTCTCTGCAGCAAACTATATATGTGCTCCCCAAATAATGTTTTACGACAAACAAAACAAACCTCATTTATAAAAATAAAATAAAATCATGAAGTAATATTTAAGTGTAGTACAACATTTTATCGTTGATATGGATCGGTCTAACTCATCAATAAAAATAACTAAATATAATCATAAAAATAAACTTACAAACACCTAAAAACAGTTTTCTATCATTTGGTGATGTCAAAGTTAAGTTGCATGTGAATGGGTAGAGTACGGTGGATAGAAAGGAATCTTGGAAGTGCACAATTATGGAAATGTGGGTAGAGTACGGTGGCACTCGTACCCGTTTCCATATTTTCTTATTATTATTTTTTGGCTGTATACATTTTAATTAATTAAAGAATGTGTTCTCATTATATATGCATGTAATTAAAATTAATATTATGTCATGCATGATCAATACCAGCCAAACAGTATAAATAATAATCATGCGTGATCAGTGAGAATACAAAATAATTTCTTAATTTCTATCGACTAAATTTCCTCATTTATTATGTGTCAAAAAAAATTCTCATTTATTCTTATCAAATTATTATTAGTACAAATAAATTAAAATATAATTTATATATAAATAATAAAATATAATAGAGTATATATGTTTCAAATGGAAAATTATAAACATTAATAAGTAATTTTAAAAAATGTACAATTTTATCGGCAAACCATTTTATATAATCTAGGAAATAAAAATATTTAAAATTATAACTAAAATTATTATTAAAAATTAATTTAATTTTTTAACAAATTTATAAATAAATGGTAATTTTTCTTATTCTATTATTAATTCATGTAATTTTTCTTTTGTCTATCTTCAATAAATGGTAATGCTACAAAAATGAATAAATGGTGATGCTATTTAACATGACAAACTAACCAACGAAAAAACCGATAGAAAGAAAAAAATGATATCATAAATTTATTACTTGATAGAAATCGCGGGTGGTGATAGATAGTGTCAAATGTAATTGTTGTTGTTGAACTCTTGATAATATTAAATATATATCCTACTTTTTATATAATTAATAAAGTTAATTATATTTACTAATTTGTGGCATTTACTTAAATAGCTAATGACTAGATTCACATATTTTATGTGTGGAAAACTTAATATTTACTACGTTTAAATTCGAATTCCTACTTGTATGTAACATTCATGCAGAATTGTGTCAAAATAAATAAATTAATTAAGTTGCAATTACAAGACCATTTGTTGAAACTTACTATATGAGATTAAGGAAGTATATGAATATCATATTATTTTTTTATTTTATTTAATATAATTTGCGAAATGAGTTTATATATATATATATATATATATATATATATATATATATATATATATATATATGAGTTTCTTATCGGCATATAATTTTTTTATGCAATCGGTATAAATTTAATACTCCATCTTTATAAAAAAATATATAAGTTTAATACTCTATTAAGGTGCAAACTTATATGTTTATATTATATTATATCATATCTTTAATCGAAAAATAAAAATCATATTAACTCTCAGTCAACCTTTTTTTTTACCAAATCCAAATATTTATTCATTTCTATAAAAAATTACTCTTTTATGTTATTTGTCTATATCCTATCAATAATACCAAATAAATTCCATGTGGATAATTACTCAAACTAATCAAATAAAATCGCCTAACCATTTAATTTCCTCCAAAAATAATAGTTTAGATTTCAACTAATTTTACTTTTATGATCGTATCATATTATTATATATATTTAACAATAAAAATTCATATTTACTCTTCATGCAACTCATTTTATCTTATTTGTCTCTATCCTATACTAAATGTCAAATAGATTTTAAGTGGATGATTAGCTTTTTATCTTATTTATCCTGTCCTAAATCCAAATAAATTCTATGTAGATAATTATTCAAAATATTACTATGAAATATAAACGTGTAACCATTTGATTTTCTTCAAAAAATGTTTTATATTTGAATTTAATGCAATAACATGCAATTTTTAATCTCAAACATTCAATTTCAAACTATAATATTAAAAATTATTTTCAATTAATTTTATTATTATATAATTTAAACATTCGAATATTACATTAATAGTTGGGATTAAAAATTCACCATGTGTAAAAAACTCATATCCACTGTCCCACATATAAGTTGCAATAAAATATTCTTATAGGACTTGACAAAAAACAAAATAAAATATTCTTAAGTGACTTTTATTGTAAATTTGCTTCTCCATCCATTATTCATTACTATACTATTATCTATTGAAATGCTTATTACTATTAAGTATTAACAAAACATTTTTTTAGAGAATTATTAACATTATTTGCTTTTGCCCGTAGACGATGTGATAAACACTATTGACTAAATTTTGAGTAAAAAAAATAAAAATATCAATAATTCAATATTATCATCATGGGTTAAAATAAATCTTAAATATCATCATTATCAATTAAACTCGAGCTTAATATTTGTCATTATCAGTTAAGCTAGAACTTAATATACTTATATAACTCCTAATTTTGCTTATTGTTGTCTGAACTAATTTTACTTCTTTCAGTTGCACAAGCAAAGGCTTTTCCACAATTCTCTTCTTCCCTATATTTCCTAACCCTTCTCTCTCTCTCTCTCTCTCTCTCATAAGCTAGAAAGAAAGGAACAAAGAAAACGCAACCAACTGAGAGAGGCCAAAAAAACATGTCTTCTCCAAGCAAGCGACGAGAGATGGACTTGATGAAATTGTTAATCCTAAACTTTTTCAATTTTACTTTTTTTCATTAAATTTCTCATCTTTTTTCAATTGGGTATCTGAATTTGACTCTTAATTCTGCTTTTGATTTTTCTATAAAAAATTAGGATGATGAGTGATTACAAGGTGGAGATGATTAACGATGGAATGCAAGAATTTTATGTCCATTTTCATGGACCCAATGAAAGTAAATTCCCTTTTTCTCAATATTTTTTTTTTTTACTTGTTTCAGTGATTATTATGAAATATTTTGGGTTTTTTTTTTTTGTTTTTTGTTTTTTGTTTTCTATTATGAGTATTTGATTTTTGACTAGATGTTGACTTTGATGACTATGGATTTAGATAATTAGATTTGTGTATAATCTGGGAGATTCTCATAATCTTATGTTTTCTTAATTCCTGTTTTGTTTATTGTCTTGATTGTTCTGTTGATTCTTCATAGTCTATAAATAAATAAATGATTGGTTTTTATTCTATAAATCAATTTGTGTTAGTTTTCTTATTGATTCTCTTTTGCTTATTATGGTTTTCTTAGTTGAATAAAACATGAATTTTAGCATGATTTTTTTTTTTTGGTTTCTATATTGTTTACTAATTTGATGATTTTCACTTTTAGTAATTGTTTTGTCATGGTCTTAGATGTAAAATGAGGTTATATATCTAATTATGTGAAAGGTGCTGTTACTATCTTATGCACCTTGCATTTTTCAATGTGCTTTCTAATCCATGTGATGGTTTTTGTCAGGTCCTTATCAAGGTGGTGTGTGGAAAGTAAGAGTTGAGCTACCGGATGCTTATCCTTATAAATCTCCTTCCATAGGCTTCATCAATAAGATTTATCATCCAAATGTTGATGAGATGTATGAATCTTGTTTTAATGCACTTAAATTAAAGTGTTTATGTTGAATAGTTTACCTCGCATGTTAATTTAATTTTAAGACTATGTTTGATTGTCTTGGATGATGATAATTTCAGGTCTGGATCGGTTTGTCTTGATGTTATCAATCAGACCTGGAGCCCCATGTTCGGTAATGATCTGTTTTTAATCCTTTCGACAAAATACGATTTCATTTTCATCAGTTTGTGGCCTATGGCGCCGCAGGCCACCATTGCAGGCATCCCTTAACAATTTGCCTATAGTGGCCGACTGGCCGTCAAATATTGACCACGCCTTTCCGCCACGGCTGCCATTTAACAACTGTGGATTTCATTCAAGTTTTTCATTTTGATAATTTCTGATTGTTGTTATATGTCGAAATCTGCATTCTTTCAGATCTTGTCAATGTATTTGAGGTGTTTCTGCCTCAACTCCTTCTGTATCCCAATCCATCGGACCCCTTGAATGGAGAAGCTGCAGCTTTGATGATGCGTGACCGACCTACTTATGACCAAAGGGTTAAAGGTATTCATCCTTTCTAGAATTTCATCTTCTATTGACTGCAGTCTGCATCATATACTTGACAATAACAAGTTGTCATTCGCAAACCGAACTGACTTTGCAACTTCCTCGTGTTATTCCATAAAATCCTAAACAGAAAAGTGAGGATTATATGGTATTATCTAGGTGCATATGGGTACATACTCACAGAGTAGAAGGATGGATGTTAAATTTACCTTTATCTCAATTTAGGTTGTATACAATAATCTCGTGTGCAAGTAAATAAAAAGATTATATCTGTCGTCTAACTTGGCTATTTGGCTGTCTAGGTGTTTATTATCCTTTCATCAATGAAATAAACCTTCCAATTCCGTTGACTTTGTTAATGGATAATTTGTAGCTCAAGGTTTACTCATACGGTGCTATCTTGTTATCTCGAGTCATTTTCTCTTGCAATTTGCGAATCTGACCTGTATTGATCTGTGGGTTTAGCTGAATATAAGATGTTAATGATCTCAAAACGCCACATTTACTTTGTGAAAACATTTTTTATATTCATTTTTTAATAGTTGTGTTAATTTTACTTGCGAACAAAGAGATAATAGATTCTTGAAGTGAACAATTGTTTTCAAGAAATGCATCATCCCTAGTTAGCATTTTATCTTCTCTCCATCGCAATGGTTCACTTCATGAATCTCACATGTTCTTATTAGCAAGTTAAAATGAACACAAATTTTAGGAAATGAAGATAGAAAAATGTTTTCGCAAAATAAACGGGGCCTAAATGTCTATCATCATACATACATATCCATTGTTCACTCAAACTCACTCCTTATCCATAGGAAAGGTTATATTTCTTCTTTGCCATTTGCTCTCCTGTTATCTGCCTACTGTTGTCTAGTGTCAACCTATGTAGTGCGCATACCAAGTACTACATTGACATTAACCCTATTTACATGGGCAGTGTCTAAAATGTAGGACATCGAGACATGATACATACAATGGAATGTGTGTGTTTTTGGAGTGTGTTAGTAGAGATTTATTCTCAATCTTTCATGTGTTACTGTGTGATTAGAATTATATTTTCTCGCACATTCATTTGATCATGATCATTTATGTATGGTTGTGTGGTCAAAACTCAAAACTATCTTCATTTACACATTCAATTCATACCACCGCTATATATGTACATATGTGCCAGATACAAGGATGCACAGAGGAAGGAATGGCATCCTAAATGAAGTGTGTTCAACACGATGAATTTTTTTTCTTTTTATAAGGATCATGCGTCCTTCTATTATACCAATAAATACTTTATCATCTGTGGTTGAGACACTAGCTTGTTGAATATATAAATGTTAATGTTGTGGTCATGAAGATTTCCTCTCATCTCCATATTGGTTGGGATTTGCTATACAAAAAGGTTTAGCGGCGCAGCTTGTTGCCCGTTTACCTCTCGTTAATGTGTAATTATTAAGTATATAAATATATATTTATCATTAACTAAAAAAAAAAATATTCAAACAAAATTAATTGGTTAGCAACTTTGAACCATAAATGTTCTTGAACTTCTCTTACAAATCTTTCAATATTGTTTTCTTCAACATACTGTACTTGATCTCATGTGTAAGAGCTACTCAATTAGCTGTGCTCCATGCCATAACCATAGCTCAAATACTTGTGTAGGACCTACTCAATTTTTGTTGTTGAAGTGTTTATGTGAATGTAGACAAGAGGTGTCCAATCACACAAGTTTTATATCTTCTCGTATTTTCTTTGTAGTGCGTTTTGTTTGTTCGCGTCTTCGATACGTGCAATTTTCTCAACAAGTATCAGTTCGAGTTGTTTATCTAAAAAGCCTGAATACTTGCACAAATTCCGGCATGTATTTCATAAACAATAACTTCTCAACATTTACTGATGTCTTCTTTGACTTCCAATTTTCAGAGTACTGTGAGAAGTATGCCAAGCCGGAAGACATTGGAGCTGCCACAGAAGAGAAATCCAGTGATGAAGAAGATGAGGAGCTAACCGAAGATGAATATGATTCTAGCGATGAACAGATTGCTGGTAAAGCAGACCCTTAGTCTTGTGTATGCAAATCCTGTTCTTTCTGTATTTTATCTGTACATGATGTTCTTCTAGTTATGTTTTCACCTCATTCAAATGAATGTACTTGGATGTTAGTAGGGGAAAAATCCCCCTTCATGTTAATTAACTTTCTCACTGTAAATAATGTACCATTGATTTCCTCATGCAATCTTATTTGTTGTTAACTTACTTTTGAGTTTATATGTAGATTAAGCTGTTAGCCTAGTGTGGTGATTATAATTGCCTCATAGATTAAGTTGTTAGCTTTTAATAATATTTATTTTATCGCGTCATAATATTATTATTTTTAAGATTGTTTAAACTGTAGCAATAATACAAAATATAATTACATTGCTAGCCCTTTCGTGTCATTTTGACAGCCTTGCCCTCCGGTAATTTCCAACGGCTTATGGTTTATGATGCGGTGATAATTGAGGGTCACACGACTCTTGATTGGCCGCCGGAAAAATGGCTTTACCGGCAACTTTTGATATTTTTGAAGGCCTCACTGTAGTTATGCTTGTTTTCTTGTTGTGAGTGTACTTGATTTAACATTTATCAAACTGATTTTTGGTGGATCACTTCTACCATAACAATTGTATATGTGTGATATCCTTCATCATGGTATAATAGTTGCATTACATTATTGAGGATTGATTCCTTCATACTAGAGTTTAGATTCTAGTAGAAATAATTGATCATGATGTTGAAAAGGGTTAGGAGCATTTCTATCACCTTGTCAAATTGTAACCTTTAGTTAGCAGCATCAACCATATTCTTTTTTAATATCTAATTTAATTTTGTAGCATATTCAATTAACAATGTGACTTTAACTATATAAAAAAAATTGTAAAACAAAAGTGGCTAATGAGTTTCATCTAAGGAAGAATCGTTTGGAAAAATTTAAGTTCGATTTTCGTGCAGAATAATTTTTTGTCAGATTAAATAAATCAAACATTTTATGAATTTTTTTTAAAATAAAATATATTTTTCTTATAATAAAGACTAGAGAAAATATTAAACATATAAAAATAAGTCAAAGACAAAATTAATAATAATTTTTTTTTTACATTTACAAATGCTTGACAAGTGTCCTTATAAAGCTTACTCCATCATCCTTAATTATAAACAAAAATCAACTTCTTAAATTTATTAAATAACTGATGTATCTGGTCTATATTATAGATTAGATATATTAACTATAAAATAAATCTAAAAAGTTGTACATTTAATATAAAATGCATAAGTTTTAATGCAAAATTATTAATATTTTAAACTTCTTAACATTTGCACATGATAAAAAAAATTCATCTAAAAAATAGACTTTTATTTATAAATAAGGATTGAGAGTAGCTTATTTCTCTCATAAGAGTTATGATCCTCTCAATTTATTTTCTCCATTTTTTTTTTATTTCTATAATAATTTTGAAGAATTGGATCCACTAAATGTCATATCATCGCATTTATAGTACTCCCTTCGTCTCAAAATAATAGTGTTTAAGGTTTTCTTTATACATATTAAAAAATGTAATAATGTTGTAAAAAGATAATATGTTTATTAAATTACCCCTATAAATTATATGTTCATTTTCTAGAGAATAATCCATATTGTAATAAATAGGGATACATTGAAAAGTGAGAATGATATTTATTTTGAAACAAAATTTTGTTTCTTAAATGACAAATATTTTGAGACAGATGGAATATTATTTTTTTAAACTTTAATAATGAAAGCAAGGAAGAAGACAAAAATATGAAAAGCATGTCAACTCCTCTCATACACACGGAGAATGGATTCTCTCAATTTATTTTTTCTCAATTTTCACATCTCAACCATCAATTAATTTTTCCTCATTTCTTTTTAATTTAAATATTACTTTATATTTATAATTCAATTGTTTAAAACCCCACTTTATTTTCTCAATTTTTTTTTTCAAATTGAGAGGATCTTTTCTCTATTTCTCACCAATAGAATTAGGGTCATGCTATTTTTCATAGAATTAGTATCATGCTAAGAGAAGATTCCGTTTGGTATGATGGAAAAAAAATGAGAAAAAAAAAAATTACACAAACCAATGCATGAACTTGAACTAACTTAAATCTAATTTTATGCATTGATTTACGTAATTTTTTTTCCTTCCAGTTGCTTTCCATCGTACCAAACTTACGGATCATAAAATTTGAGGAAAAAGCTACCAAAGGAACACATTGGAGTTTGTAAGGACTATAGAGACGTGATAGATACGAAAGATAATTTGTTGGAGGCCCACAAATCTATGACGTGACTTTTTAGCTGATTGGAAGAACTACCTTCCATAATTACAGTAACTAGATAAATTTGGTTTCAATTTCACTAATCACTAGTATTTGGACTTAATTATTCCCTCCGATCCGCAAATTTTCAAAAAAACACATTTTTTAAGAAAGTAGGTAAATGAATTAATTGAGGAGATAAAACATCTTAAAAAGTGTAAAACATTGCATTTATTGGTTGAAATTGGAATAATGTCATAAAACATAATAATTATAATACACTTTTGCTTATATTTGAGACTTTTAATTTTTTTATTTTGTTGCTTATATTTGAGACCGGAGTGAGTACTTAACAATAAAAGTAGCTAATTACTGTTGTTATTATAAATCAATGATGAGAAAGAGATGAGAAGTACCATGTGTTTATTAATTTATGTGAGATTGGAAAGGAAAAAACACAAGAGGACGAAGAAGACAGGTTATTATCACATTTCTCTCTCCTCTGATTTTGCTTCACTTTCAACCGGTAGATTAATCATGTGGTTACAAATAGCGCAGTAGAGACAGCAGTAGACACTACCGCAGCTGAGGATGCGTTTCCGAATTGAATTGTGTGTAGTTTGATGGCATACGGTTTGAATATTTGAAATGTGCTATGTGAGTATTAGAAATTAACTTCATAAGGAAAATTACAATTTTATCATTTATAACCATTATACTAATTTTTTAAAGATTTTTTCACTATTATTTATGAGTAAAAACAAATCAATAAAAAGTCATTTTATTTTTTTGAATTTAGCTATTATAATATTTTTTAATGATACGAAAAATTTAAAAATTTACTCTTTTTACCTATTAATCTCAACTCCTAATATATTAGTATATTCAAATTTTCGAATGTACTCTAAAAATTCTCTTGCTATAAATTGGAGAGTCAATTAGAGATATATAGATATGAAAACCATTTTTTTTCTATGCATTTGTTTAAGTGGTCTAATACACTAAAATGTTTTCCAAGGGTGTTCAAAAATAAATGTGAAATTTGAGTTTTGTTTCAAGCTCCTCGGTGGACTATAGCTTTTGTGGTACTATGAGAAATGTCATTTTTGAACAAAATTGCAAACAAGTAGTTCTACATGTACAGTGTAAAATTCAATGTAAACTGATGGATGAACATACACTAATCTCTTAATTATATTTAAAGTCTTGTCCTGAGTGATTGTGAAAACAACAGGGGAAATTCATCTTGCATTGAATCAAGACAGCATTTTGATAGGGGCAACTTTGTCTATTACTCACAATATTTGGCAAGGAACGGACGGTTTGTAGATAACTTATGTCCTTCCTATTATTTGCCAATTATTATGTCTATAGGATAAAGGAAACGTACTTGTAAACTTGAGGAAATGGACTAATTTTGAGAAACATTCGAAATGCAAAGATTAATTTTAAATATCGAAAAAGTCGGAAACCTATTTAAAAATGTATTACAAAGAAGAGACTAATTTGATGATTATATCACGTTAGATATTCACTATGCATCATCATTATTTATTGTTGAATGTTATTATTTTATTGAATGATTTGTAATAACAATTTTTTTAACATATTGCAAGCAAATCCCCATTCGTATGAATATCCCAATAATCCTATGTTTTTCTCCTGTTAAAAATAATCCTATATTTCTGTGTTTTTGGAGTCTCAATTTGGACAGAGTGGTAATTGATGGAGAAAATTATAAGGTTTGATAGCAGTTTTGGTTCACATTTTTGCCATTTTGCAAAAACAGTCCCTCTAATTTAAAATATGACAATTTTGATCGTTCTATCATTTTTTAGGCTAATGCTACAAAGTGGTCCACCGTGGACAAGTGATCTAACCGAATACAAATTTTACAAATTTTATTGGTAGATTGAAAGTTTATATCATGTAGAGCATCCATAAAAAATTTAAAAAAAATTGAAAATCATTTGATATTTTATTGAGATTTATCAAAATTTACAGTATTTAATAAACCGTTAATCTTGATGGATCTCAATAACATATCAAATGATTTTCAATTTTTCTAAAATTTTCTATAGATGATCTATATGATATAAATTTTCAATCCAACGGTGGATTTTGTAAACTTCGTATTCGTTATCGGATTTTTCATGAATGTCCATGTTAGAATTTTCTCATTTTTTATCTATAAATTGACAATGTAATATGTTTTAAACATGGTATATAATTTGATGATAAAAAAAATATCAATATCAATAAAATTGTAAGAAAATTCCTTTATAAACTTAAATTAAAACATGCTATTATATTTTAGACAAAATATTTAATGTAAAAATCAAAACTATCAAATTTTAAAATAGGAAAACCAAATCTACAAAATGGTAAAAATTGGGGAACTAAAATTGCAATTAAACCTAATTTTGTTTGAAAGACAAATACAACACATTAAATTAAATACTTAATTATTATTTATATTTTTGTGGCATTAATTTGTTATTAGTACTACTTTGTTAGGCTTCAATCACTTCCCTTTCCATTTGACACAAAAGTAGAACTCCAACAAGAGGGACCTTGCAAGATGAATATTTCAGACTAACATAGGAGTTACTACTACTATACAAATACAATGGTTTCAGCAACCTAAAAAGAAAAGTAACACCTGCAAGATACAGATATCATAACCAAAAAATAATGAAGAACAGCTTACATTTAACACATTCAGGTAAATCTAAATCTATATTAACAGTATGGTTGTAAACTCTATGCAAAGTGCCACTAAATCTCTTTGCTGAAACTAGCAACAATATGTCTATTATTTATTATATACCATCTTACATATGACTTGGTCTCCTCTTACCAGAATCTGTTCTTAGTCTCTTTACAGGGTTTGCCCATCCAACTGACCCATTTGGTTGTTGAGAAGATGGTTGGCCAACCCATCCTTGAGTCTGTTGAGATAATCTAACATCTTTAGGGACTGAACCTGTCCCGGGACTTCTCATAGATGGTGAAACAGGACCAGTACGAGGTTTGGATAATGATTTCTCCCGATCATTTCTTCTTTTCTTGCATACAACAAGTTCACCAGGATGAGTGAGCAGCGGAGGAGAATCATCCTGCTCCTGAGGTTGCTCTCGCATGCTGCTACCGCTACCATATCCGGATCTTGATTCCTTTGGTGGCACACGGACTCTAATCCTGCTGTTTTCACCGCTAGAACCTGATCCGCGTTGTAGTGGTCTCTGTGGAGGGTGTGGATCGGTATCCACTTCGTTTATCAGCCTGTGCCGCTTGCCTTGGCCAGCCACTTGCCTGGGAGACGATACATTGGTGGTGACAGAAATTGGACCAGTGAAAGAGAGTGCACTTCTTGCGTCTCGGAAGTCGGTATCAGGAAATGCAATTTTCAATATATCGAAAAAGAGATCATGAACCTTCCTTGCTTCAGTTCTTACCTGAAAATAATGATACGCAAAACATTCATAAAATATGTGATATAGCGGATCCTCTAGGAATTCCACATCAACAACAACCTTGAACTTAAGACAGTAAAAGACAGACACAAACTCTTCAACATTTGGGAAAGAATCACTTTGAATACAAGGAGCAAGAATCATGGAAAGTATAGAGGGGAAGAATCACTTTGAATAGTGAATTTTCTTTTCTTTTTTTAACCAATGTTTAGAATTTAGAAGTGGTTGTCTGAGTTAATTGACAAAAAAAAGTGGTAAATTACAGTTTTCATAGGATATAATGGATAAATAAAACCATAATAATGGACAAAAAAAAGTGAACCATTTTGTATGACTATAAGAAATCTCACCTCAAGGGAAAAACCATAATAATGCATCGCACTCTTTAACATGTGCTGCACATCAAATACAAGATCTGTTGCTCCATTATACTCCAATTTATCAATCCGCTGATCAATCTTTCGTAAATCCAACAGACTATTCCCAGATCCACCACTGTAGCCAGAATTCTCAATCCTCTTCCACAAATCTGTTAATAGAGGTACAATTTGTTGGCCTTCCTTGTCTATCCTCCTTTGGAGCTTGCTAATTACATTTTTGCACTGCAAATGCAATAATTGTATGAGTTCAAATGCTCAAATTAAAGACAAACAAGTATGTGAAATGGAAAATGTCATATCGAGAACTGCGATGAAATTAATGTAGCCAACAGAAAGTCTTAGTGAAATATGGAAATGAAAGAATTAAAAATATTTTCAGGATTTCAACCGGTGAAAATTATTATCAGGCTTGCAAGTTGCAACCTTAGTTTGCAACCTTATATAGTTATATTATAACAATTGTTGTAAATCAAGAAAAAATAATATGGATCTCTGTTTCTTGTCATTGTAAGAGACATGCAATGAGACACACTCCATTTAGGAAAACACAAGACTACCGTAGAAGAAAATAAAAGATCGTTCATTTAAAGACACATACCCTTCTCTGGATGATTTCTGTCATCTTAGAGCCATGAGCAGAAGATCCACTTGAATTGATAGGCTTGCCATCCCAGCTTTCCCTGGAATGTTCACCACCGTCCTCTGAAGGAGCAGATATGCTATTCAAACGAGTAGGCTTTGGTGAGCCATGTAATTTGGATGTATTAGCGACCCTCCTTGAAGGTAAAGTCCGCTTATTTTTTATTGAAGAATTTTGATCATTCCTGCTGGCATTGGAATCTATGTGTGATCTTGATTCTAGGTCAGTCCTCAACTGTGCTTGATATTTACGGTCTGCTAGAGCAGACAAACGAGGTGTCATTTCACCACCAGACTTTTCTTCAGGTCTTTCAGCGGCATGACGGGGTCGAACACGAAGACTACGTTTGCGTTTAATCTTTGGTTTCTGCAAAACTTGTTCATCCTCACCTTCATCACGATCATGGATCCAACTTTCAGACTGCTGATGCTCCATGTGGGAATCAACGGATCCTGCAATTTCCCCTTCCTCTAACTCATCTGTCTGCCAAACATAATCATGATTCAATAGAATGAGATAGAAAACAACCACCAAAAAAATAAAAATAATCAAGACACAATGTAAACCACATACCATCCTTTTTGAAATAGAACCTGGTCGGGCATCTAATGCAGACAGGGAACCAAATTTCTGAGAGGAAATTGATGGTGATACTACCTGCTTCAATTTTTTATTGTCTGCTGATGACCCAGAGGAACCAGCTTCTTGAACCACCTGGTTATTGGCAATTTCTAAAGATGGAGGAAATTCATATCCACCATCTTCCAGCTGATCTTTAGCAACGGGCTGAGCTCCATCAGCTCCACTATACCCATCATCTTCGAAATCTCCTATTTCTCCTTCTTCATTTGCATATCCGTTTCTTTCTTCAGAGCTTGCTTCAGAGTATTCCAAATCTTCATCTTCCAGCTCTTTATAACTAGTATGCTTTTTGGGTCGCCCTCTTTTCCTTTCTGAACCAAGTTCACTTGTTTCGATGGCCGCACTGCCACCCAATAAAGTTTTCTTCAATGGTCTTTTTGATAAAGCAGCAATAGCAGCATTAACTTCTCTTGTATTGGCACGAATCCATTTAGGGACATGATCATAACGTGTCATATCCTCAATCCAATCCAGTTCATCATCCATTTGATCAAACAGCTCAACTTCCTCTTCACTCCTAGCAATCATGCGATTTACCTCTTGCAATGATGGAACATCATGGACTGTTTCTTGATACCTCTCTTCATCATGTAATAATGTCTCCAAAGTCAAACGCCTCTCTTCATGCGTTGTTCTTTGGTCGAAACGTCCAGCATTAATTACCTCATCAGCCATATCTATCTTATATTGCTGAATATTGTTCCTTATGAGACCCTCAATAGATCCTATGTAGCGATCCTTGCCTACAAGTTCATCATCCAGATCAACAGTGCCCCCGCCTCTCATTTCATCCTCTTTCTGATGACTTGGGATTTTGTCGACAACTGCTTCCATGTAGATAACCTTGACTGGTCTTTTCTGTCCAATGCGATGAGCTCTGGCAACAGCCTGCTCCTCATTTTTAGGGTTTGGATCAGGATCATAAATAACAACTGTATCAGCAGACTGAAGGTTAAGGCCCCTCCCAGCAGCTCGAATGCTAAGCAAGAAGATGAAACAATCTGAATCAGGGCCATTGAAGTCATTTATAGCTGATTCACGATCTTCCAAACTAGTCGTCCCATCAATTCTTCTGTACACAAGTCTTCGCCACTGCAGGTATTCTTCCAAGATGTCAAGAAGTTTTGTCATGGTACTGAAAAGTAGAACTCGGTGTCCAGTTCTTTGAAGTTTTATGAGAATCCTATCCAGGATCCACAATTTTCCACAAGATTTTACAATGAACTCTTTAGATAAGTCACTGAAGAATGGATAATTAAGCAACGGATGATTGCATGTTTTCCGCAGCTCCATGCATCTGTTGTTTAAAGTTTTATATTGCTTCACCGGGTAGTTAGGATTTCTCTGAAGCTTCCGTTCCTCATCCTCGGGATCAAGACGCAGGGTACCAGTTGATTTGACCCAATCATAAATAGCACTCTGGACAGATGACATTTTACATCGTAAAACTATAGAGTCCTGCAATGCAGTAATAACATTAGGTCTGAGCCACAAGAAATAGAAGTAATCAAGTAAAACTAGGAGCTATAATCACACCTTTGGTGGTAATGAGCCTTCAACATCTTCAACACGACGCCTGAGCATGAAAGGCTCGAGAATCTGATGAAGTCGATGGATTGTGATGACTTTCTTCTCTGTCTCAAGCCAATCATCCTCTGCATTTTGAGTAGGACCTTCCTTTTGAAATGGTTTTGAGAACCAATCATGAAAGGCTTTCTTATTATCAAAAACCTCAGGAAGAAGTAAATTTAAAAGTGACCAGAGTTCCTTCAAATCATTCTGCAGAGAAAATCATACCACAAACAATCCCATCAACAAAATTTACAGTCTCAGGTATCTATATTACTTATCAATTATCACATACTTAACACCAACTCCATTAAGAATATTCCAATAATTTGGGGAAGAGAAGGCAACCAAGAAAAATTATAAGTCAAGCTATTATAGGGGATTTGAATTTAATTGGCAGTCTGTCATTGGAGACAATTTACATTAAGATATTATGGCATCATTTAATCCAACTTCATCTAGTGTAGAAAGGCTTTGCTTGTGGGTAGTGTTATTTTTCATTCTTAACGTTAATCATTTATTTGTCAAGACACTAAAACCACTTTAATACACTACCAGCAACAGTTAAGCAAGCAAAATTAACATAATCTGAAATAGATTCGACCAAAGAATATGGTAACAAGATAACATATGTCATAAAAATACAAGCCAACAAAGAATATTAACTGATTTTTGGTGGACAAACATTTAGAGCAAATTTTATATATATATATATATATATATATATATATATATATAGCCCCATTTATAATATCCATTTTCAAAAAGCCGTTGTTATGACACTGACATTTGTATGGAGTTACTTTGAAGTATAGGGACCGGATTAAAAAATGAATGTCGTGTATAGGGTCTCAAAATACTATAAGTTCATAACTTTTTATTTTTCCCTACAATACAATGTCCAAATTACAACAAATACGGAGGGCCACGTTGAAAACAATTGTATGTATAAGGACTAAATTAAAAATGAGTGTCATGTAAAGACAATATTTTAACCTTGGTTTTTAATTTTGAATGGTTCTGTATATATTTTGCTTCACATGTGTCCGTCTCACCTAGAATAATAACTGCACATTACAGCCTCTCATCCTCATATCTTGATATTATCCGAAGAATAAACCCTTTAATTTGGTCTCTGAACTATCAATTCTCTCCAATTTGGTCCCTGGACTATCATTCTCTTTCATGTTTTTAAAAGAATCGAGGGGTTAAATTGATGGATTAATGTTTAGAGACTATTTAATATTTTTGACAGTTCAGGTACCAAAATAGAGAGATTGATAAATCAGGGACCAAATTGCTGTTCAAAAAAAAAAAAGAGGGGCCAAATTGATAGTTTATTCTTAACTAAATAAAAGCTCCATTTTGCACACATTCTTGTGTTAGTGCGTTATGCAGCCTTGCATGTCTGCTCTAACATTTAACATGCCAACGGACAAATACTGGTTATAAAGGGAAACACAAGCTTAACAAGAAGACAAAAAACTGATACTTGATCATCAGAAATGGTATTGTTTTATCCTAGTGCGCAAAAGAAATAAACTATAACTCTATAAGTATATGCAGCAACAGACACTATCTGTTTACAATAATGTAGTATGGTGTACCAAAAGAAAGCATACCTGCAAAGGCGTTCCTGTCAAAAGCAGGCGTCGTTGACAACGATACCTATCAAGATCACGTGCTAAAACTGAATCTCTATCCTTCATTCTTTGTGCTTCATCAATCACGATATACTTCCAATCAATTTTTGAAAGTTTTGAACGGTCATACATGATGAACTCATAAGTAGTCACCAAAACATTAAATTTCAGAGCAGAAACCTATTGTAAATGTAGAAAAGAAAATTAGGAAGTAACTAAAATTCATACTTTAACTGTAGAAGAATCATGAGATATGATTTTATTCTCCTTCATTTTTATTTTATCTTGTTTAGTCTTATTTGATTTTAGTACAATTTGATTTGATTCAGTTCATTAGTAGTCCTAATGATTGGGATTTGGGACAACATTTATGGTAATCTTCTGTGACAGTACTAGACGGAGGTAATAAACATGGAAATATTTTTCCCATTACTTTTTACATTAACATTATATATGAATAATAACCTAAGGCACACTTACTTGATGAAACAATTTTGTTCGATAATCCTTCCCTCCAGCATAAAAAATGCACGACACAGATGGTAACCACTTATATAACTCACTCTGCAAAATATAGATAGTTTTTCTTGTTAAAACAATTACAAAGAATAGTAATATTAATCAAATGAATAAGTTTAAAAACTCACCTTCCAGTTAACCATAACAGCATTTGGGACTATTATGAGATGTGGACCATAGTTTCCTTTGAATTCCATCAAGTATGCAATCAATGCCATAACCTAGAGAGGCAATAAAGTAGATGGAACAGTCAATTATTACAGTCACTATTATACATTGCCCATAAAAACATAAATGAAGGTTTAACATCTCTCGTGTAAGACCTAATAAATTTAATTATGAAATATGAAGTCACTCAGCTGCCAAAAAAGATTATGATAAATGTTCTTCCCAATCTAAGAGGAAAAGCAACAAAATAATAAGGCTAACCTGTACGGTTTTGCCAAGACCCATCTCGTCTGCCAAAATTCCGTTTAATTTGTTGTTGTACAAAGAAAGCATCCATTGCAATCCAACCTTCAAAAAATATGTGGTAAAGCCTTGAAAACTTGCTCAAGAATACAACATAAGGTGCTCACTTAAAGAATAACTATTTCAATAATGTAGCAACCTACAAGCTGATAGTCTCTCAATGTTCCAGCCCGCAATAGGGATGGTGGTCTTATGACCATTTCATTCACCGCATGGGCAAGGTTGTAATACCTAGAAAGTAACAAATTAGATTGTGTTTAGAAAAGAGTTATATAAACAGTTTGCATCAAAATGTGCAAAAGAAACATATAAGCCAATAAATTTCACCATGCATTTTTGAGTCAAAACTCATAACATACAAACATATTAAAACTAAATTAACAAAAACTCACTTGTTGACGGATGAACTGTCTCTAGGAGCATTCATCTCCATAAAACGATTCCTAATCATCACTTCCTCTCCTGCACAAGCAGCAGCAGCTCTGACTTCTTCTTCAGAAAGACCCTTTGGTCAAAAATAATAATGAATCAGAGACACATAAACGATCTTATGTATTAAGTTCATATAGAACATCAGAAACCATTAAAATGAGATCTTCAACTAATTTGTATAGAAAAAATGAGATTTAACATAAAGATTTTTTCTCATAACAGTGGATCAGTAAAGTCAATGAAGCATGCCTGCAATCGTGCAGCATCTGCAGCTGCTTTTGCTGCCTCTTCTACTTCCTGTTGATTTTTGGCAGCTGTTATCTTGCTTCCTAATTTATGTAGATACTCTTCCGTCTGGCTTAAGAAAGATGAAAGAACAGCATATCTCTCTGCTGCATCACCCGGAATGCTAGTCTGCTGCTCCAGCAACATCTCCCTATATCTGTCAACATCATTGTTTTTTAAGGCTTCCAACCTTTTGCTTCGATCGTCATCTTTACGTTTTGAGAATTCCCGCAACATCCTCTCATGATATTTACCCACCCCCCTGTTGCGGGCAGTACGGGCATCACGAATTGCCCAGTGCGCCTCAAGAAGTTTCTTACGCCATAAGAATATAGATTTGAGTTGCTTCTCCCTTGCAGCTCTCTGAGATGCCTGCACTTGTCTAACAAGTTCCACACGCTGACGTTCACACAGCCTAACAAACTTACGATATGGCCTATCTGGCATTGCCATTATCTCTTGTTGCTGTTGATCAATCTCATCCCTCAAACGTGCCTGAACATCTAAGAGGCGAAGCTTTTTCTCTTCAATTTGCAGTCTCAACACAAGGTCAGGTCTTATTCGTTTCCTCTCTAAGTTCACAGACAGCAAACCTTCGATCTTCTTTAAGTTTTCTGTCCGTTTCTTGCTAAGTACTTCTGCACCTTCCTCAAAAAGAAGATCTTTGACATCATATGCCAGTGATAAATTATTGCTGTTGTTTACCATCATTGATGACCCAAAAGAGTCATGTTTCTTAGTGAAGAAAGGAAAATCAAACAGGGGTCCATGATATTTTCTGGTCGGTCCTACATCCTTTGGCTGAGAAACAGGGTTTGCTTGTGCAGGTTTTGTAATTGGTAGCGTGTCAGATACAGGGGCCTGTGATACAATAGCTTTTCCCCTATCTAATGCCAACTCATTTCTAACAGGAGTACTGTTATTTCCATGTTCACTGTCCTGCTTTTGCTTAAAAGAGGATCCAATTGTTTTCTGCTCTTCCTTTCCTGCAGATGATGTCGAAGCAGATTCCTTTGATATAGATGGCATAACAGCATGAGTATGAACTGGTGGTGGAGCAGATTTGTCATCTCTTGAAAAGGATTCCTGCTTTACAGAACTGTGTCCATTAACAGCAGAAATAGATTGTGATTCTTTGGCATTGGCCTCAGCATGCCGTGGTTGTTCTGCAACAACATTACCAGCAGATTTGACTTGATTTTGTCCCCCTGCGGGATGGTTTGGTTGTTTTGCCTGCATCTCAAGAGGCGGTGGAGTGATAGCTTGAAGAAGTTCTTGAGGCAGAGTACCTTCTCCTTTCTATTAACCAGCATAAGAAAGAAAATTAGTAGGATTAACATTATGTATAAAACATCTTTGCTAGTAGTGCACACACACACAGACACAAACATACAGGCCCACATAAGGTGACTGAATTAGAAAGATGTAAAAAATGAGAAAATAATCAGAGTTATAACCTTTATCCGCCTAAATGCTAGAATCTGTGCTTTAAGAACATGTAGCTGTTGCTTGGTAAATGCACTTTGCCGGTCAGGTATCTGAGCTGGCGCCCCTTGAGATTTAGCATGATTTCCTGAACCCCCTTCTTTTGTTGGAGCTCCAACATGAGTAGTAGATTGGTTTGACTGCCTGATATACTGCATTTGAGGAGGTTCTGAACCAGAAGATGAACCTTTTGCATTCAAAGGATGGTCTGCTGCACCTAAGTTCATGGCTGCAGAAGATTGCTGAGAATGCATAGAGGGCATTCCATTTCCAGGTTTTACTTGTTGCCTCGGAGGAGCTTGAGACTCTCTACCATGTACATTGATTTGCTGCATGGCCGTGTCACTGGAGTGACCAGCATTGGTTGTTGAACCAAGATGGCTGGGGGGCACAGTATGTCTGGCTTTCGAAGAACCTGACTGTCCAGACACATCACTTGATGAATTAGCATGTGCTGAGCTCTCACTTGCAACTGCTGGAGAATTAACCTGCTGCTTCGAAACAGGGACAGGTGACGAATGTGCACCAATGTTGCTCTCGGTGGCCTTTGGTGGTTGTATGACCATCCTTGACTGCATCATTGGAATGAGCTTTGCCATTAAATTTGCATTGGTAGGATGTGATAAATCGATATTATTTTCACGTGCCCATGCCTGCATGGCCTGCAATTGAGCAGCTACTGCAATCTGGCTGTTCATTACATTTTGGTTACCATGCTGTACTTCCGGTGCTTGAATAGGTCTTATCTGCTGTCCTTGCTCCATTGGCTTTTCTCCACGGGAAACATGTTCAGATGAACTCCTAGAAGACGATCCTTGAGCTTGATTCATTGCCTGCATTGACATAATGTCCTGCATTTTCAGATTCCCCATACGCATTTCCTGATCTTTTACAGATGCAGGGTTCAACATTCCCATCTTAGTTTGCTGCTGCGGATGAATTCCCATACCAGGCTGCTTTTGTTGCGCAGCCTGGAAAGCATATTGAAGGTATGCTTGGTGCACAGGGTTTAACATTTGCTGCTGCTCGCTACCTTGACCTCTGAGCTGGGCATCTTGGTTGGAACCATGTTGACCTAAACCCATGAACTTTTGAGACTGCTGAGGCATTTGCATAGCATTAGGAGGTGAGAAGTTGTTACTCCCAAATGCACCTTGACGCCCTGCTTGATAAGCTAAAAATGCTTCATTCCCTTCAGGTTTTCTAAGCAGTTGCTGTTGAAATGACTGCATTTGAATACAGTTACACATAAGTCATGGTTCCATAACACAGCATAAAGAAGTAATGAACATGAAAGCATAAACAAGATCAAGATTATAAGTTGTGACAAACTCCCGAGTCCCAACCAACATTATGACATAGCATACAGAAAATCAGTCCTATATCAGTGATCACAACATTCTAAGAAAGAAGTCAATACCATGATGACAAGAAACATTAGATACAAAACTAAAATCAACGAGAAACATATGATTTGACATTAAGGACATCCCTCAGATTTTTCTAATAATAAGTTATAAACAGCAGGAAGAACAAAGGTAAATCAACATTATGCATAAGCTGACATAACAGCACGTTTAACACTTGCAATTTCAGCTTGTTCTCATTGTTAACTACAATCAATCAACATGTTTAAACCACGACAAATACAGCCGCAGCACCGGAAGAGAGAAATTGCGACAAAAAGAGAAGGGAATTTAACTTTAATCGAAAAAACACAAATCTCAAGCTTTATCAATTAGACATTTGATAATCCTCATCAATGTTCTACGAGGAAACTCTAGTCCATGGACATTCAGAAAAAATAAAAATAAAAATACAGAATAGTTATTATGTTTTCAAATAAGTAAATGTTACATGAACATAAAATAAATGCAGGAAAGATCAAATAGTTTTAAAAAATATGAAATAAAAAACAACCAAGTTCATAGTGATTAAAAGGAAACTAAACTGGAAAACACTTAATGACATCACATCAATACTGCCTAGTTTGACTAATCTTGCATACTCAAACATTAATTAATCTTGAAATAAACAACCCACAAACCCGACAGTCTAGGACAGAATAAAGACAGGTACGAGGTTGTCATAATTAAAATCCAAAACGCAGAAGAAAAAAAATAATTAATTAAATAGAAATTTCAGCATAACTCAAATTCCAGCATGCACCACACTCTCAATTCCCAAAGCCAAAACCCATAAACCAAAAAAAGCAACACTAGACATCTTCAATATTCAACACTACTGCTACTGGTACATGTTATTTCAAATCAAAGTGTCAGAAATTCCGCTAAAACCCACAAATTTCACACCTGTCTAGAACCTATCTGCTGCTGCTGTTGCTGTTGCTGCTGTTGATGTTGTTGTTGCTGCAAAGATTCAAACCCTAATTGTGATGCAGAAGATGAAGAAGACGGCGAAGCAGCTGCCGACGGTGTCGACGCCCGCCCCGCCGTCCGGCCAGGCCCACCACCACCGGACTGCATACAAACTAGCCCACAATTTTAATGACACCAATTCACAAACCCACAATTCAGATCACTCACACTACAAACCCAATCAAATAAAAATTCAAAATTTATCAAAATCAAAGAAACCCCAGAAGAGAAAAAACCTCAAATCCAATTAAAAACACAAAATTTACGGTTTTCCTTTGAATCAAAAAAGTTGCTTGATTACTCCAACATTTTTATTTTCTCTCTCTTGGTGAATCTTGTAGACAGCGATTTTCTCTCTCTAAAAAACTGCGAGTTTTAGGGAGAAGATGGATCTTGGGAATCGAAGGGTAACAGAGAGCGAGGTTGTCCGAATCGGTGTGGAAATTCCACTACGCGATTGTGCAATTTTCGGTCAAACCCTAACTATTTTTTTTCTCTTTTTTAAAAAGAAAAAGAAAATGTTTTTTTTTTTGGTAGAGAGAGGAGAGAGAAAGAGTTGAGATTGGTAAATTGAGATGAGAGTGTATTATTTAAGAGGACCCTTTGTTTTGTTATCCTTTGAGATTGCCCTTGCTTTCTCAACAAAATTACTAGTATACCTTACTTAAAAAAAGTATAAAATGTATCGTTTTTTCAATATAAAAAAACTTTTTTTTTAAAAGACAGTATACTTTTTTTTTTTTGAAAGATAAAAGACAGTATACTTAGTTTTAAAATATAAGAAAAAAATTATTATTTAGATTTATTGAATAAATCGTATATCTAGACAATAAATGATTGGATACATGATTTATTCAATGAATCTAAAAAGTGTTTTATGCTTATGGAGTACTATATTAAGTTCCTTAAGAGAAGGAAATTTCTCTTCTCATCCCACGTTTTTTTTAACCACCCAACAATTCAACTTTACTCATAATATGAACTGAATTTTTTAAAAATTCGAAAAACATTTTTCGAAGTTTTGCGATGTAGAAATCGATGATTCGACCGTTTATTTTTCAAAAAACAGAGAAATAATATTTTTCGAGTTCTATTTCCTGAACAAAATCCAGAAAAATACAAGCCCATGAGGTATGAGTCTTACGAAACACGAATCATCTCCCATGAATTATCACTGGATGAGATCCTATGTTATCTACACCATTTATTTATTTTTTAAAATTGGTCATTGCAGGGTATAATGTTATTGGAGAGAATTCCTTCTCGAGTCTTACCCTCTCTATGAATATTCTATATATCTTTTACATAAATTGTAATATTATTCGAATATTGATTTTGTGATCGATGTCGGCTAAGATCATTTTATATTGATTATATTAAATTTCAAAATTACTTTTGTTGTGAGTGGAATCACTTCTTAAAATCTTGATTTATTAATCAGAGTATAATGTAATTAATTATATTATTATTATTATTATTATTAATCATCGGAGTATAATGTAATTAATTATATTATTATTATTATTATTATTAAAATCTTGATTTATTAATCGGAGTATAATGTAATTAATTATATTATTATTATTATTAATCATCGGAGTAAATGTAAATGTTGCAATTTTTTATAAGATTGAGTCCACTTAACCTTAAAATCTTTATATTTGTAGAAGTTACTGAAGACATGTTATTGAAAAATTCATGAAATGTTTTGTTTTTTTTTTTGTTGCTACAACAAATTTTTTACTTTTTATTGATTTTTTAGAGATTGTTACACCTTAGTTGTTTTTAAATGATAAAGATTTTATTAATGGATCAAGTCTAACAGTACCAAAGGAACAATATATGGCGGAACCTCTTGGATCCAAATTTGATTGGGCTCATTATATGTTTATTGGGCCAAAGCATGGGTCAATCTATTACCACTATGCCTCACATGAGATAAAATGCAGTTTCTAACCCGAATTCTATTCCACTTGTTCCCCATGCTAGGGTTTCCATGGATGTACGAGGAAGCTGCGCCGTTCCATTCACTAATCAAATTACCGTCTCGTTATCGCTTTCAAGGATGGCCGATTGGAAACCGCAATCAACAACAAGGTGGGTGGTGTCATAGAGCGCTAGTCCCTTTGCCATAGCCGAGCCATTGCCGCCAGGATGCTTATGAGTTGCATCCGCTAGAACATGTCTTTGATCATCACGGAAAGTCCCGCTTAATCCACAATAACCATCATGAGACAGGTTTGCATCACAATTTTCTTTAATTTGATTTGATATGTTGAAGGTTTTTTCCAAACATTATAGCAAGAAGACTTATTGTTGGTTTTTCCATGATTGTTGTTGTTTGAATTGTTGGTGTTGTTGCGAGAATACTATATTTCATTTATTATCGCAGCTATGTAAATAAGTTGATCATCATCATCTAAGTTCCGAAGTTGCTGTTGTAACCAGTCTATAAAGATGTTGTGGTGATAGCTATTGAATTTAATACCAGACATAAACCAAAATTTTGTGACTATAGAACATCATAAATGTGTGATCCATAATTTCTCTTTTAAGATTGCATCTAGGACAATAAATGTTGCAGGGAATGCCACTGTGGTTGAGCTCACTTTTGAGAGGTATAGCCTTGTTGGGAATGCGACATGATAGTTCCTTATGTTTAGGAATAGTATGAGGATCCCAAGTCATTAGATGAAGTTTCCATCTGCTTGTTCTCCTGCCATTGATGAATAACATTATACCCGATTTTGATAGTCTAGTGACCATCCCTAGAGTGCATCCACATTAATTGGTCCTCATGTGGTCCAATAATGATGGTAATTGCTTGATTTTTTCTCCTTCAAAAGGAGTGAAGTTTTGATCAATAATGTCGTTGTACCAACCCGACACATCATTCTTTATGAGATCTTTAACATAGACGATATTAGTATTACCAGGTTGGAAAGAAATAATTTTTATACCCGTTCTGGTTGGTTAACCATATATCACCCATATTTTGATATAAGGACCATTACCCACCATCCAACAACACCCGCTCTTAATGATCTTTTAAGCTTTTTGGATATTCCTACATGCGTAGCTGAGAGCTTGGACAATCTTGGCATGAAGGATTTCTATTAGAACTTTGCTTTGATACACTGACCCAACAAAGAGTTAGGGTTATTCTAACCTCCATAATTGCTTAGCTACCATAGCTTTATTAAGATCCTGATATTCCTGAACCCAAGTCCACCATTAACATATATTATTAGAATATAGAATATTCTTTGTATAAATTATAAGTATCTATTATATTCACTTAGACATTGCTTAGGCCCAACTCAATATCTTTGTATAAAAATACTCATTATTGTATTATGAAAAAAATGAGATACATAATTCTATTGGAGTAGGCGGATTAGTTTCTAAAGCCAAAAATGCTTCATGGCAGCTAGGACACACGAGTTTAAGGTTAAGATATATTCTGAGATACTCGTATTGCATTTTAGATCGATGGCAAGTAGTTCAAAATGTGGATTTTGATTTAATTGCAGAAGATGAAGTTTGTTCTTTAGCAATATTTTTATGAGATGTTTGACTTGAAGGGGGTTTCTTTTTATTATTGTTAACCCCATAATTCTAAAATAGAGCATCTAACTTAGGCAGTGGTATCAAAATGTCCACCTCTAAGATTCTGAAGTTCAACTGGTGAAAGATCTCTAGTAGAGTTGAATTTCTTGATATCACCGTCTAAGTTAAATGTTACATTTTAGAATTATGGGGCTAACAAATAGTAAAAATAAACCCCCTTCAAGTGAAAAATCTCAGAAAATACTCCTAAGAACAAATTTAATCTCTTGTCGACAAATCCAAATCCTCATTTTGGGTTACTTGCCATCGATTGTAAAATACAATACGAGTATCTCATAATGTATTTTAACCTTAAACTCATGTGTTCTAGCTGTCATGAAGCATTTTTGGATTTAGAAACTAATCTGCCTCCTTCAATAGATTTTTGTCTCTAATTTTTTTTCTTCATTATATAGTAACGAGTATTTATATAATGATATCGAGTTATGTCTAACTAAATAAAAAAGATACTAATAGTTTATACAAAAATATTTTATATTCTAATACAAATAAATATTATGTGAAAAAGCAAGACATCATAAACTCTTTCTCCGTCCTTCTTTCCCTATCGTGTAACACCACCTACCCATATTAGTACCTTCAACAATATTCTTCCTCACTTTCCATCAAACAAGCACATACATGTTACTTTCCTGCTTTAAACTTAGGAGTGTAAGCGGATCAGAAGAATCCAATTGAACTGATATTCAAACCAATCCAAATCGAAAAGAAAAAAAAAATTAGGGTTTGGATCAAAAACAGAACTGAACCAATTAAAAACAAAAATGGTTTAATTCGGTTCTCGGTTCCAGTTTTCAGATTCAATGGACAAACCAAACCAAATCAATATATAGTATATATGTTAATTATTTTTTAGGCAGCTCATATCTATAAAAAAACTACAACTGACCTAACTACTTTTAAAAAATAAAATTTGTCTCAATTAGAAACTCTAACTTAAAAACGCAAACTTATAAACACTCACAGCCGCAAACGCAAACTCAAAAACGTTGCTCTAATCTCACCTCACCCTCATCCTTAAGTTGCTTTCATCTCACATCACGTCATCCTCAAGCTGCTCTCAACACTACGCAAACAACACTTTCACGTCACGTTGTTGCTCTCACCTCACTCTCATCCTCAAGCTGCTCTCATCTCACACATCATCCTCAAGTTGCTCTCAACACTATGCAAACCACACTCTCACGTCACATTGCTGCTCTCATCTTAAACCCTCTGAACGGTAACTTCTCTAGTGTTTTTTAATTTATTTTTTTTGTTTATAATAGTGAGCAACATTTGAAGTGTTTTTTTGCTTATAAATGGGACCGGATGGAGTACTATATTAGGTTCCTTAAGAAAAACATTTATCGAAGTTTTGCGATATAGAAATCGGTGTTTCAACTGTTTATTTTTCCAAAAGCACAGTGATAATGTTTTCCGACTTCTATTTCCTGAACATAATTAAAAATAAAAAAAAATAAAAATATTTTTCAATTTTTTTCAAAAATTTGGTTCATATTTACCAAAATAATGGTCCGGGAGCATAAATGGAAACTACAAGGTGAAAAAAAAAACGTGAGGAGTGGGAAGAGAAATTTTCTTAAGAGAAACATTATGTATTCTTCAACGGCTTAAATATCATTTTAGTCCCTGTATGTTCGCGAAATTTTGTTTTTAATCTCTGTATATTTTTTTGTTGCAAATTAGTTCATGAATGTATAATTTTTTTGGTTTTAGTCCCTGCCGTCTACAACGGTTTCAAAAATGCTGATGTGGCAAATGGATTCACATGTGGTGACTATGAGTTGGCAAATGAAGTTGATCTATTCATAAATGAAGGACCAAAAAAAAAAAAAAACTCATTTGCAACAAAGTTTGAATCCCTAAATTCCCAATTTTTTATCTTTCTCTTCTCACCTTCTTCATCTTCCTCTCACCTCCCTGAATTTGTTTTGGTGGAAATTTTGTGTGGGGAAGGAGATGCTTTTAAAGCTTTGGGGTTATTTATGAGTTATAGAGCAAATGTTGTGTTCCTAGCTTGATTTCTTGTATTGTGTGATTGGTGGTTTGAGAGGATTGGGGAAGATTGAAGAGGCAATGAGATTGGTGGAGAAAATGCTTAAAAAGGGGGTATGGTACTTGATGTTGTGACTTTCAATTCCATCCTTCAAAATGTTTGAGATGTTGGAAGGACAAATGAGGCAAATAAGTTGATATTACTTACAGTTGGTTTGTGATGGTTGTTTTTTCTTTGATTTCGCCTATTGGGTTTGTGGTTACAAATGAGAATCGCCGGATTTATGAGCTGTGTCGTCAGATTTGATTTCCTTTATTTGATTTCTCTCACTATGTTTTTATTTTCTAACCCTAATTGATAGGGACTAAACCCAAAAAAAATAATATGGTAAGTTTAGGGAAAACATCATCCTAGTCATCATATGCCACTCACACTCACCGCGTGAATTAGCTTCATTTGACACATCATAACTGCCATATGTGAATCTGTTTGCCACATTAGCGTTTTTGAAACGGTTGCAGATGACATGGACTAAAACAAAAAACATTTACACATTTAGGGACAAATTTGCAACAAAAAAACATACACGGACTAAAACTAAAATTTCGCAAACATACAGGGACCAAAATGATATTTAAGCCTTCTCAATTATAAAAAAATACAAGCCTGCGAGGTATGAGTCTTACCGAGCACGAATCATCTTCCGTGAATTATCACCGGATGAGGTCACGTGCTATCTACACCGTTTATTTATTCTTTTAAATTGGTCATTGCGTGGTATAATGTTACTAGAGAGGATTTGTTCTCGAGGGCCGAGGTTATGGTGCATAAGGGTGATGTTTATGCACCATGCATAAGCCCAAAATTTCTCACGCCCCCCCCCCCCAAAATTACTCACGCGCGCCCCCCAGCCCCCCATACAGATTCGCTTTTCCCACCCTCTGTTCTGCTGACACACACACATTCTATTTTTTTTTTTAGCCTGCTGGGCCTGCAAGCCCAGTTCCTTTTTTGTTTGTGTTGTTGGTTTTTTTTTACACAGTTTACACCCCAGATTTATTCTTTTTCTCCCCTAGATTTGTTACAAAATCATTGGTTATTTATGCAATATTATTTTGAAAATCATTATGAATAAAATATGGTTTTAGTTATAATATTTATTTTAAATTAAATATAAATATTTTATTTGAAACCATAAGAGAGCTACTTTGGTTTTCAGATACAACACTAGTGACACCATTAAATTATACTTATGGTTTCGATTAAAATATTTATTTTAAATTAAATATGAATATTTTATTAGAAACATAAGAAGACTATTTTGGTTTCAGATACAAAACTAATGAAACCATTATGTCACACTTATGGTTTCAGTTATAATATTTATTTTAAATTAAATATAAATGTTTTATTTGAAACCATAAAGGAGCTACTTTGGTTTTCAGATACAACACTAGTGAAACCATTAAGTTATACTTATGGTTTCGATTAAAATCATATTAAATTAAAATGATTTTAATTAAATAGTTTTGTAGTACAGATCTCTGAAACCATTCCACAGCACAAATGGTTTAGGAGTACACATCTTTGAAACCATTCTACAGCAGAAATGGTTTTGGCATGATTTTAGTTTAAAATTAACTACTAAAATAATTAATCATACATAATACTCTGAATTTTATCCCTAATCAATAAAATAAAATAAAATTCAATCAATCAAAATTAAAAGCGTGATAAAAAAAACTGAGGGGTGCGCTAGAAATTAAAAAAAAAAAATTGGGAGTGGAGCTAGAAATGGGGGGCGCGCGTAGCAATTTGGGAGGGGGGAAGTAGCAGGTGGGGGGCGCGCGTACCAATATGGGGGGGGGGGGGCGTGAGAAATTATGCACGGTGCATAAGCCCCCATAACCCAACCCGTTCTCGAGTCTTACCCTTTCTATGATGATTCTATATATCTTTTACATAAATTGTGATATTATTCGAGTATTGATTTTGTGATCCATGTTGACTAAGATCATTTTATATTGATTTAATTTAATTATATATTAAATTTCAAAATTGTTTGTGTTGTGAGTGGAATCACTTCTTAAAATATTGATTTATTAATTGGAGTCTAATGTAATTAATTGTATTATTATTATTCTGCAAATGTTGCAAAAAAATTTATAGGATTAAGTCCACTTAACCTTAAATTATGTACATATAATATATCCATATTTAATTTTGTGTGTATATATGAATTTTGTGATTTGAGAAATTTCACTCTAATGTAAAATATTATGGCTCTTTTTATTTGTAGAAGTTACCGAAGACAAGTTATTGAAAAATTCATGAAATCTTTTTTTTTTTCGCTACAACAAATTCTTTGCTTTTAATTGATTTTTTTAGAGATTGTTACATCTTAGTTGTTTTTTAATGATAAAGATTTTATTAATGGATCAAGTCTAAAAGTACCAAAGGAAAAATATACGGCGGGACCTCTTGGATTCAAATTTGATTGGGCTCATTATATGTTTATTGGGCTAGAGCATGGGTTAGTCTATTACAACTATGCCTCACATGAGATAAAATGCAGTTTCTAACCCGAATTCTATTGCACTTGATTCCCCATATTAGGGTTCCCATGGAAGTACGAGGAAGTTGCGCCGTTCAATTCACCAATCGAATTACCGTCTCGTTATCGCTTTCAAGGTTCACCGATTGCAAACCAAAATCAACAACAAGGTGGGTGGTGTTATAGAGCGTTAGTCCCTCCGCCATAGTCAGGCCATTGCCGCTAGGATGCTTCCAAGTTGCATCCGCTAGAACCTGTCTTTGATCATCACAAAAAGTCGCACTTAATCCACAATAACCATCATGAGACAGGTTTGCATCACAATTTTCTTTAATTTGATATGTTCAAGGTTTTTTCCAAACATTAGAGCAAGAAGACATATTGTTGGTTTTTCCATGATTGTTGCTGTTTGATTTGTTGGTGTTGTTGTGAGCATACTATATTCCATATATTATCGCAGCTATGTAAATAAGTTGATCATCTTCCAAGTTCCAAACTTGTTGTTGTAATCAGTCTATAAAGTTGTTATGGTGATAACTATTGAATTAAATACCAGGCATGAACCAAATTTTTGTGACTCTAGAACAACATAAATGCGTGATTCATAGTTTCTCATTTAAGATTGTGTCTAGGACACAAAATGTTGCAGGGAATGCCTCTGTGGTTGAGCTCACTTTTGAGAGGCAGAGCCTTGTTGGGAATGCAACATAGTAGTTCCTTGTGTCTAGGAATAGTATGATGATCCCAAGTCATTAGATGAAGTTTCCATATGCTTGTTCTCATGCCATTGATGAATAACATTATACCCGATTTTGGCAGTGTAGTGACCATCCCTAGAGTACATCCACATTAATTGGTCCTCATGTGGTCCAATAATGATGGTAAATGCTTGATTTTTTTCTCCTTCAACAGGAGTGAAGTTTTGATCAATAATGTCATTGTTCCCACCTGACACGTCATTCTTTATGAGATCTTTCACATAAACGATATTAGTATTACCGGCTTGGGAAGAAAGGATTTTATATCACCCATATTTGGATATAATGACCATTACACACCATCCAACAACATCCGCTCTTAATGATCTTTTAAGCTTTTTGGATAATTCTCCATGCATAGCTGAGAGTGTGGACAATGTGAGCATGAAAGATTTCTCTATCTCTATTAGGATAGTACTTTGCTTTGATACACTATCCCAACAAAGAGTTAGGGTTATTCTAGCCTCCATAATTGCTTATCTAACATAGCTTTATTAAAGATCATGATATTCCTGAACTTAAGGCCACCATTAACATATATTATTAGAATATAAAATATTCCTTGTATAAATTATAAGTATCTATTATATTTACTTAGACATTGCTTAGGCCCAACTTATATCATTGTATAAAAATACTCATCATTGTAGTATGAAAAAAATGAGATACATAATTATGTTGGAGTATTCAGATTAGTTTCTAAAGCCAAAAATGCTTCATGGCAGCTAGGACACACGGGTTTAAGGTTAAGATATATTTTTAGATACTCGTATTGCATTTTACATCGATGGCAAGTAGTTCAAAATGTGGATTTTGATTTATTTGCAGAAGATGAAGTTTGTTCTTTAGCAGTATTTTTCTGAGATGTTTGACTTGAAGGGAGTTTCTTTTTACTATTGTTAGCCCCATAATTCTAAATAGAGCATCTAACTTAGGCAATGATATCAAAAAGTCCACCTCTAAGATTATGAAGTTCAACTGGAGAGTGATCTCTAATAGAGTTGAATTTCTTGAAATCAGTGCCTAAGTTAAATGTTCCATTTTAGAATTACGGGGCTAACAAATAGTTAAAAGAAACCCCCTTCAAGTGGAAATCTCAGAAAATACTGCTAAAGAACAAATTTCATCTCCTGTCGACAAATAAAAAACCTCATTTTGGATTACTTGCCATCGATTGTAAAATACAATACGAGTATCTTAGAATGTATCTTAACCTTAAACTCATGTGTCCTAGCTGCCATGAAGCATTTTTGGATTTAGAAACTAATCTGCCTCTTGCAATAGAATTTTTGTCTCTCATTTTTTTCATTATACGGCAACGAGTATTTATAAATACAATGATATTGAGTTATGTCTAATTAATGTCTAACTAAATATAAAAAATACTAATAATTTATACAAAAAATATGATTCATATCAAAAACCGAATCGAACCAATTAAAAACTGAAATGGTTTGGTTCGGATTTCAGTCCCAGTTTTCATATTCAATGGACAAATCGAACCAAACCAATATATAGTATATATGTTAATTATCTTTTAGGCAGCTCATATCTATCAAAAACTACAACTGACCTAACTACTTCTAAAAAATAAAATATAATTTGTCTCACTTAGAAACTCTAACTTGAAAACACAAACTTAGAAACACTCACAGTCGTAAACGCAAACTCAGAATTGTTGCTCTCATCTCACCTCACCCTCATCCTAAGCTGCTCTCTTCTCATATCACCTCATCTTCAAACTGCTTTCAACATTGCGTAAACAACACTCTCATGTCATGTTGCTGCTCTCATCTCACCTTCATCCTCAAGCTGCTCTCATCTCACATCACCTCATCCTCAAACTGCTCTCAGCACTATGCAAACAACACTCTCACGTCATGCTGCTGCTCTCTTCTCAAACCCTCAGAACGGTAACTTCTCAAGAGTTGTTTTGATTTTTTATTTTTTTTCGATTTAAGTGGGAATAGACTTGAAGTTTTATTTTTATTGCATTTTATTATTTGAAGAACTTATAAACTTAATTTCAATATGGTTGTATTTTGTATTTGATGAACTTATAAACTTAATTTCTAGTTGTATTATGTATATGTATTTGATTAACTTATGAGAAAAGAATTGGATTTCGTATTTGATGAGCTTATGGGAAAAAATATATCGGGATAAAAATAATAGCATGGAATACATCATAAAAACCCTATTATAATATTTGAACCAAACCGAACCGATGAGTTTGGTTCATATTCATTTTGAAAAATGCTAAAAACTGAACGAAACTGAATCAATCGAGGATTCATTGGTTTGGACATCAGATTCACTCAAAATCGATCCAAACTGAACCAATCGGTCTAATTACACCTCAGTTTGTGCAGATTGACGATTTGACAGGTATATTAATTCGATTTTGAACCAAACAAATTTTATTTACATAAAATGAAAGAAAAAAGAAAAAGGTTTAGATGTATATCATCAAGAGCCAAAACGTCTACCAATAATACAAAACAAAACTTAAACAACAAAAACACAAAAAATAAATTGAGAAAAAGCACCCATCACCAAGAATTGAACATAGGACCTCTTGGTGCCTAATTCATCAGCACGGCTAGTCTTCAGTAATTTGTTTACTCCCAAACAAATATATATACATAATTAAGGGTCAATCGAGGCTACACTTTACCAATCCCTATTGTACCTACGCTTACATTTAACCATTTCAATTATGTGATGTGTTTACGCCAAAAGAGATAGGCGGTTGATAACTCTATAATTTGAGTATATTTATTCGAATGAAAGAATGCTCCTTTTGTAGGAGAGTCGAGAGAGTTCATATAGACACTCCACAAAGTAAAGAGTGATTTAAAGAATTGAAATAAAACGCAGTATATAAATATAAAAGCAAATAATATCGACTCTAATAATTATTAAATATTTCAAAAGTATCAATGCTAAAACTAGTTTCAATTTATAAGACTCAGGCATGATTGTGCAGCTGCACTTTAGTAGCACTAAAAGTATGAATTCATAAATCATTATGCAGCTATCTCAACAAATATTATGAGGTCTCGATTCTCATTGCTATGCCTTATAGTTTTGGAATTATATCTATCAAAGGAGATGAAATCATTTTATTTATCATCATAATCTCCTACTTTGTTGTTGCAGTGTACTTTCTTTAGCCTAAATTCTTTCTAGATATCAAACTTTTCAAATTCCATGGCTTACTCTGAAAAGGATGGTCTATTTAGCTTTTGTAGTTCACTATTTTACCTTACAGATAATCATATCATATTTTGGTCACTTTGCAAAATTTAGCAAGAATTATCCCTGTGATTATTATACCATATAAATCAAACTAATTCAGCCAAATGGTATGATCTATTATTCCAGGATATAAAAATGACATACCATCAGTCAAGTAGCACCCTGTTACTGTCACTCCATAGAATCATATTGATAAACCAAGAGGGCACTTATTAGTGATCGAACTTTCAGCCTTTTGCATTGATCTCGTGCCAGAAGTTGAACCATTGACGGCTCAAATCTTATGAGCAAAGTTGCTAGTGATTCCTATTTAACATCATCTTAAGTAACATTTAGGATAATCAAGGCTCAATATTATAGTACAAATAATTAAGTTACATTACAGCTGCAGATGAATGAAAAGGCTGAAACATGTCTTAATTTTGCATTGTGAATTGCATTTCATCAAGGCACATGCCATCCAAGAATTATATTTTGAAATTGAACTTGAGTCATGGAGGTTACACTTTACACCTCATTTTGGAGTTAACCATTTTACCTAGCAAAGAATCATATCTCTTTGCTTTCATTATAGCATAATCTGCACTCTTTGCACTTTACCATGTAGTACTGATTAAGCAGTTAGGTAGAACAAAAAAACCAGTCACTATACACAAAAGGAAAATGAAATCATATGATATTGTAAAACCGAAAAATAGTAGAACCAAGGGACACCAAATACGTCGTGTCAATTATACAGACAACATCACAATTACAAATGAATGCATCAGTGCACTCCAAAGAATCAAAGGCTTCTTTGCATTCCCTTCATTCAATGATTAAAAATTTACACTACAAGTGCTATGTCCAGGGTCAATGATCGATGGCAGAAAGACACAATCTCAAAAATCACATAACGAATATCAATTGGTCTTAGGGGTAATCGAGCCGACATTTGACCATATCAATTATATGATTTAAATAAAGTACTCACATTACAATATCATCTAGGTCAATGGCTCAAACACATCATCCTACAATTTTCATAGCCAATAGTTATTGAATTATCGGGAAAAGTAGCTAATAGATATTGAATTTAAGGGTCACAAGGCATCATTTAACCATCCTTTAATTTATATGGCCAATAATAACAATTGGGTTTAAGAGACACCGACGCTGCATTATAAATAAAGAATTCAAATTGCAATATCATCTCATTCTAGGGTCATTGATGGTTTAAAATATCATTTCAAATCATGTGTGAATTCACATAATGATATCAATTGTACTTAAGGTCATCGAGACCACATTTGCACATATTTTGAATAAAGTGTTCACATATTATAACAGCATCTAGGGCCAAGGTATCAATGACTCAAATATATCATCCAACAATTTGCAAGGTCAATAGCTATTGAACTTGAGGGTTATCGAGACAAAATTTAACCATCTCAAATTTATATAGCCAATAGCAATTGAACTTAAGGGTCGTTAAAACAACATTTAACCATCTCATAATTTATATAGCCAATAACAATTAGACTTAAGGGTCACTGAGGCAACATTTAACCATTTCATAATTTATATAGCATACCAATTGGACTTATGGGTCATCGAAGCAACATATAACCATCTCAAAATTTATATAGCCAGTTGCAATTGAATTTAAGGATCGTCGAGGCAACATATATCCATCTCAGAATTTATATAGCCAATAATGATTGGACTTAATCGAGGCAACATTTAACCATCTCATAATTTATATAGCCAACAATTGGACCTAACGATCATCGAGGCAACATTTAACTATCTCTTAATTTATATAGCCAACAATTGAACTTAAGGACCATCAAGTCAACATTTAAGGGTCAGTGAGATAATTTGCATTACGAACAAAGAGTTCACATTGCAATAGCATGTAGTTCCAAGATCATTAAGAACTAGAAGATACCATGTCAAAATTCACACAATGGATAAAAATTGGACTTAAAAGACACAGAGACAACATTTAACCATTTTGGTCCAGAAGCTTTCATAAAGCTAGCGCACTTTGCAATTGCAAGATTGCATTTGGATCATCATCAAAGAATAAAATATACCTCCCCAAATATTATGAATAGAAATTTACTCAAAATGCATTTAACTCACCTAACCAACTTTTACAAAGTGAATAAAGAATTGAAATTTCAATTTCCAAAATACCGTAGCAAACTAAAAAACGGTCTTCCCCTATATTAGTGGCAAAAAGGGTCTTGGGACCGATCACATTTTTATAAAGCAGAAGATTGAATGTTTTGAACAGTAAAACATGAGAAAAAAATGGGTATTTCAATGTGTATAACAAAAATAGTTTCTTGACCAACATTCATAGATGTTTGATCAAGAAATTGGGACAAAGCATGTTGCTTCAATTAAAGTGTTTTTTTTTTCGAGCAGAAGATTGAATGTTCTTGAGTTATAAAAAATGTAAAAATGGATACCTTTTTTAAGCAGAAGACTGAATGTTCTTTCTTTTATCGACAAGACATTTGCTTGCTTTGTGTTCCAAATAGCTAATACACATAGTCCTTAATCATGACATATCAAAATCAGAAATACAAATCTGGGCATGTAAAATGAAAGACAACTTTGCTCTGCTCTTATCAAATATGAGATTTATCTATCTCCACTATTTTCTTTATTAAACAAATAGCTAATCATAAAGCATGAGATTTAATGGCATGAGATTTATCTATCTCCAGAATATAGTCATATACACACATCAGATTTAATGGCAGCGTCAAATTAAGAATTGCCAAATAAAAGAAGTGGCATTTCGAATCACCAAACCTTTAGAGTTGGTTCTCCTTTATTTGAGTTTGCAGCTTGTTTTGCCATTCCTTGTTGATGTGCACGAGCAGCTTGTCCTGCTGCAGATTTCTCAAATTGCTCTTGCCTGCAATCAACAGATACAAGTTAATCTACAATTACTTAAATTGTTAATTAGTAATATAGCAGCATTTAACGTCTTTTGTTTGTTCATGCTCCTCCACCCCACATCTACATGTACGTTAACTCCATTACATATTCAGGACATGTTTGGATTAACTTATTTGAACTTATCTACCGACTTAAGCACTTGTGAAACTGTACGAGAACTTATTGAAACAGCCTTTGTTTGACTTATTGAAACATAAAGCTCTTGTGGAACTGTATAGGAGAGCTTATAGAAACAACTAATGACATATTTAGGGTCTGTTTTGATTGACTTATTTGAAATTTTGAACTTATCGACTAACATATGCTCTCGTGAAACTGTTTAGGAGAGCTTATAGAAACAACTTATGACAAACCTATTAGCTGTTTTCAGCTTATCTCCATAGTAATATATGAAAACAACTTATATAAAGGAAAGTGGCATAAAACTACTTTTTCCTTAGCAGTAGTAAATTGACTTCATGTACTTGGTCAGTTTCCGCACTCAAAAGGAAAAGGAAAATGGAAATCATATGATTATGTAAAACCGAAAAAGAGAAGAACCAAGGGACACCAAATAAGTCGTCGCAATTATACAGACAACACCACAATGACAAATGAATACATCAGTGCACCCAAAGAATCATAGGCTTCTATGCATTCCCTTCATTCAATGATTAAAAAGTTTACACTACAAATGCAAGGTTCATGGTCAATGATTGATACCATCTCAAAATTCACATAACGAATATCAATTGGTCTCAAGGGTCATCGAGCCGGCATTTGGCCACATCAATTATATGTTTTAAATAAAGTATTCACACATTACAATATCATCTAGGTCAAGGGCTCAAACATATCATCATACAATTTTCATAGCGAATAATTATCGGGAAAAGTAGCCAATAGATATTCAATTTAAGGGTCACAAGGCAGCATTTAACGATCATTGAATTTACATGGCCAATAACAATTGGACTTAAGGGACACCGACGCAACATTATAAATAAAGAATTCATATTGCAATATCATCTTATTCTAGGGTCATTAATGGCTTAAAGATATCATTTCAAAATATATGAATTCACATAATGAATATCAATCTGACTTAAAGGTCATTGAAACCACATTTGCACATATTTTGAATAAAGTATTCACATATTATAATAGTGTCTAGGGCCAGGGCATCAATGGCTCAAACATATCATCCAACAATTTGACCATCTCATATTTATATAGCCAATAGCAATTACACTTAAGAGTCATTGAGGCAACATTTAACCATGTCATAATTTATTAAGCAAAAAGCAATTAGACTTAAGGGTCATCGAGACAACATTTAACCATCTCAAAATTTATATACCCAATTGCAATTTGCAATTGAATTTAAGGATCATCGAGGCAACATATAACCATCTCAAAATTTATATAGCAAATTGCAATTGATCTTAAGGGTCACCGAGGCAACATATATCCATCTCATAATTAATATACCCAATAGCAATTTAACTTAATCAAGGCAACGTTTAACCATATCGAGACAACATTTAACCATCCCATAATTTATATAGTCAACAATTGGACTTAACAATCATCATCAAGGCAACATTTAACCATCTCATAATTTGTATAGCCAACAATTGGACTTAACAATCATCATCAAGTCAACATTTAAGGGTCGCTGAAATTGCATTTAACCATCTCAATTCACATTATGAACAAAGAGTTCACATTGCAATAGCATGTTATTCCAGGATCAATAAGAACCGAAAGATACAAAGGCAAAATTCATATAATGAATAAAATTGGACTTAAAGGCAACATTCAACCAATAGAATCATCCATTACAAGTATGAAAAAATAAGTATCAAGTAAAAATGTTCTTTTGAATAATCATAATCAAGAATGAAAATAAAAAAAAGGGTCTTTCCTTATATTAGTGCCAAAAAGGGTCTTGATATCGATCACACTTTTATAAAGCAGAAGATTGAATGTTTTGAACAGGTAAACAAGAGAAAAAAAAAATGGGTATTTCAATATATAGAATCAAAATAGTTTCTTGACCAACATTCATAGATGTTTGATCAAAAAATTGGGACATAGCATTTTTTTTCCGAGCAGAAGATTGAATGTTCTTGAATCTTAAAAGATGTAAAAATTGGTACCTTTGTTTAAGAAGAAGATTGAATGTTCCGTCTTTGGAGAAATCGCCGCTTTTTCTTGTGGATAATGATCCTCTGTTTCAAGACAACAAATAGCGTATAAACAAAGCAGAGCATCCGAATAACAAAAGACGTGTGTGTTCTTATATAGCTATCTCATGTCATGGGCTTTATTGTTTGGTGAGAACTTGTCTACCCATTTCATAAAATTGGGTCATTGACCCATCCTAGATGTCATAAATATATTGGTTTAAAAATGTGTCATTGAAAATATTAATAAAACATTTAATTATGCAATATCACTATTTATAATTACAAAATCGCCCCATTTTAATGAATGCATATGCTGCAACTCGTATCCCCATGAGCTCTCCATTGCAACTTTCAAAATTCAAAGCGCAGAAACTAAAAGGTTGCAGCGTTATTGTGTTCTTGCAAATATTTTTTTTTTTTTATAATGATTGCAATCTTTTATTGTACTATTACTTTTTTATTTTCATTTTTTTCATATAATTTGAGTAGTAGTATTCTTTAATGATGTTAAGCGTTTGTTTGACAAATTTAAAAAATTAACTTATAATTTATAAGTTAAAAAATCTGTTTGGTAACAGTTTTTTCAAAAAGAGATTAGCTTATAGTTGATGATTTATGGCTTTGTTTGATAAAAAATAGCAGTTAGTTGATAAGCTAGCTTATAATTGATGGCTGATAGTTTATAATTGGTGACTTGTGATTGATATGCTAATTGAAAATTTTAAATATTTTATAATTAACTACCTATAAATTGATAAACACAAAATAATAAGGATAGCTATATTATTATTATTATTATTATTATTATTATTATTATTATTATACTTTATATATCAGATTTTTAAAACATCACATTAAACTATATACATTTACTTATTTCATTTTAAATTATAATTAACGATAATAAATTTATAAAGAGTAAAGATGAACTTTAGTTAAAATAATAAGGGTAAAAGTGAAAGAAAAAATGATAAGCTAAAAGCTATAAGCTATTTGGAATAACTTATGAAAAATAAGTTATAAGTCAGTAAAATAAGTTATAAGTCAATTTTTTGGGCTAGCCAAACAGACCCTGACTGACTTATAATTTATTTTCCATAAGTTATTTCAAGTAGTTTATAAGCTTATAGCTTTTCATTTTTTCTTTCACTTTTACCTTTATTATTTTAACTAGTTTTGAGACTCGTGCATTCGCACGGGTATGTTTATTTTTTTCCATATTTAAGTTTGTTATTATATTAATATAAAAATCTGTTTAAAATAAAATATTTAAAAATTTGTTATAAAAATGTTGTTAAAATATAAGTTAAGCTATTATACTCTTTCTTGTAAAAGTTACTAAATATGTTTTTTTACTGTATAAATTTATTTAATTAAAGCTATTGTCCTGTGATATTTTTTAAATATTTTTAAAATATAAGTGAAGTCATTGTGCTCTTTCTTGTAAAACTCATTAAATTTAAAAAAAAATTATTATTAAGGCAAGTCCCGTGCAGTATTTTTGTAGTAAATTATAATTATAATAACAAAATATTTAGAAATATGTGCTAAACTAATTTTAAAATATAAATTGTGCAATTTTATATAAATTTATTAAATGAATAAATTTGTTTTATTAAATTTATTGCCCCGTGTATATTTTAATAGTAACAAATTATAATTATCGGTGATAAATATTTATCTAATTTTTTATGCATGAGTGAAAAATATTTGTCTATGATTTTTTATATTTATTTATAAAATTAATTGTCTTGTTTAAAAAAACTATTAGTTAAATTTTCTGCTTATCTTTAGAAGTGGTTTCTATTGTTATTTTTATGCTTTTTAATTTATTTTTGTTTTTTTTATTTCTTTTTATGAGTAGATTTGTTTTATGTTTTTTTTTTGTATCTTTTTTTCTACGAGTATATTTGTTTTATGTTTATCTTCTCTATTTTTTTTTTCTGTTCTTTTGTTTTGTATCTTTCTTTTAGTTTATAGTTAAAATTACATTTAAGGACATAAACAGTGAAATATTATTAGACGTGCTAAGGAGAAAAAATGTTTTATAGTAGTAGTTTCTTTTAATATATTTTTTTTTGAACAAGCCAAAATGAGATATATATATATATATAAATAAAAAGAGTAAGGTACAAGTAGACCCTTCAGCACAACAAGGTGTGCAGAAGAGACCTACTAAGGTTTACATAAGGGTCCCAATAGATCAACAGAACAAGATAAGTTTCTTTTAATATATTGTAATATTGTAAGTAGATAAGTAGACTAAATTCATTTTTACCCTTTATAAATTAATTATTATTATAATTTAAAATAAAATAAGTAAATATATAGTTTATCATGATATTTTTAAGAATCTATGAGTGAGCTCGAAGTTATTATTATCAAGTAAGTTTTAAAGTTTATGGAATCTTATTTATTTACACATCATGGAATCTTATTTACACGATTGCACATCATTTACCAACGAATCTTACGAATTTCAAATCAATTTAAATAACAAAATTGTGAAATAAATTCAAATCTTTAGTGTGATATAAAACTAAGGAGAGTGAGGTACAAAATATTTTTTACAAATAATTAATTACCTTTTTTTCTCAAATAATTAATTAAAAATAGTTATAAGTGTCCCAAAATTTCCAAAGGGGTGCCAAAATTCTCAGAAAATTAAATCCTATTTTTTTGTAAAAAAATAAAAAAAAAAACATTGAAGTGAGAAGGGGGTTCCACGCGCGACTGGGCGAGATGAAGCCCAGAACTTCATCTTCTTCGCCCGTTTCATGCAAAACGGGTCCGCGACCCGGTTTCCGACCCGTCGCTTTTTACATCGTCTTTCAACGGCAGGCGACATTATTTTTTCATTTTTGATCGCAGTTTAATTTTAGGAAGATTCGCGGTGTTAGTTTCATGAATCGTCAATCGAATCATTGTTTGAAAAACAAAAGGTTTCTTACAACTATTTAGAGTCACCGGTTCTGGGTTTTTAAATGCCAACAAAACGATTCTAAATTGATTTTAGGGATTTAATACGCATAAAAATCCAAGCTTTCGATTTAACAAACCAAAAATCTTGTTTTTCATAAATTTATGGTTTTCAAGGTTTTTTAGAAACAACTCCATTGATGAACCTCCATGGCTCATGAAAGTTAGTAACATATACAGAACACAAGCAACACATAATAAACTTAAACAAGATTGGTTCAACCACAAAATACAAAAATTTCAAATTAAAAGAATTGTTAGCATCAACAGCAACACTCATCGATAGAAGAAAAAAAAATGTTAAGTTTAGATGAGAAAAATGAAGAAATTTATTTCCTACAAACATGAAGAAATATTCAGTGTTAAAATTTTGTGGGTACTTTTATAATTAAACTAGTTTAAGTTACTAGAATTGTAAATTATATATTTTTTATAACATAAATTGATGGAAGAGAAATGGATGATCATGATGCTGCCAACTAGGATGGGTCACTCTACCCATTCTAAAGTAATGGGTAGTTAAGAATTTGCCTTATTGTTTTAGTGGGCCAAGTGCATCCAATTAGATTTTTATAATTTTATTTTATTTTTTGATTAAATTAGGTTTATAAAATTATTCATCCAATTACAAATTAGCTAAAGGATTAAATAACTTTTTGTTTTTAAAATATAGCGAATTTTGATTTTAGTCGCTAAATATAATAGAATACTTTAGGTGTATATATATATTAGGAGTATGAGCCCGTTTGAATTTGACTTATTTTTGAACTTATGCAAATAAGTTAAGTTTTATGTTGATTCATAAATTTTCGCTGATAAAAAATGTATTTTTATAAGTCGTTTTATCATAAGCTACTTTGAAAAGTTGATAATAATACATAAAGGGTCCGTTTGGATTAACTTATTTTTGAGCTTATGCAAACAATTTATGTAATTTTTATGTATTATTATAAGTTTGTCAAAGTAGTTTATATTGCATGAGTTGTTTGCATAAACTCAAAAATAAGCTAATTCAAACGGACCCAAAAGCTTATTTTATTTGCATAAGTTGTTTCGCATAAGCTCAAAAAAAAAAAAATATATATATATATATATATATATATATATATATATATATATATATATATATATATATATATTGATTTTATACTCTCTGTTACAAACCTAATAAAAACAAAAGGGTTAATAGGTCTTTACCCCCCGCAAAGCATGCGAATTTTGTTTTTTCCACTGTAATTATTTTTTTTAGATCACCCTTGTAATGTTTTTTTATTTTTTTCGTAGTGTATTTTACCCCCTTGTTGAATTTTTTCTTTTTAAACACAAGGGGGTAAAATACACTACGAAAAAAATAAAAAAAACTTTACAGGGGGTGATCTAAAGAAAAATAAATAGAGAAGGAAAAACAAAATTCACCTACTTTGCAGCGGTGTAAAAACCTATTAACCCAAAACAAAAAAAGGAAACAAGGCTACGAGGACTATTCACGAAGGAAAAAAGTTTCTGTCGCATCGCTCTAAGAAGCTCAAAGATGCCTTCCGAAGGAAAAGTGTGCATTGAGAGATCGACATCTAAAGAAGCGTCAAGTTTAACTAAGAAGTTTGTGCATTGATTTTCCTCTCTAAAAGGGTGACATATTGTAACATTGCCGTGAGAAAAAAGCTCCTTAATATCTTGGATCAAGACAACATGAATATGAAAGTAGATATTGGAACCTTTGATGAGATTAATACAATGCAGGGAGTCGGAGTAGCATATTAACGTCTCAAAGTGCATATCCTTAGCTAAGATGAGACCATAAAAGATAGCAAATAATTCAGCTAGTAAAATGTCCAAAAGAGTTCTGAATAAAGCCAAAAAAAACTTAATTAATAGGTATTAGCCAAAGCTGCTTCTAAAAAATTCACACAGAAGAACATCTTTTATTTTTTTTTTTGATAAAAAGAACATCTTTTATTTGTTATCTGTAATTTATGAGAGAGATATTTTGGTATGTATGTATGAACGGCAGGGTGAGTGGCTTTGATGAAATATTTTGGTAGAACTGGAATGATATGGTCTCAAACTGTAGTACGATTTGCCGTTTTTTCTTCCCTTTCTTTTAGCCTAATATTCCCTTAATTAGACAATCAAATATACATGCACACAAGAGGTAAAAGCAGTAAACACATAGAACTCTCTCTAAAGTTCTTGAGTATTGCGTCAAAAGTAAAGTTCTTGGGTATTAAAGAGAGGAAAAATAAAGGTTGATAAGGTAAGCAAGAAATTATGGATTTAATTAAAATTAGATACATGGATTCATCGGTGTAGATGTTTCACTCGGTAGACAATTTCAACCGTAGATTTATAATCGGACGACTTCAATTAATTCACTGTTTATTTAACATTTTAACATAATATTATGATATCTAATATCCAATGCCCCAAATATTTATTTTTAGCTAATTATAGACATAGAGCCACACAATATACATTAAAATAAGTTAAATTCTTTGATGTCCTTACAGTCAGTGGTGGAGCCGGAGGTGGCTCAGCCGGGCCACGGCCCATCCGAATAAATTGTTAGTACCCCTACATATATAAAATTATAAGTGTATGATATATATATTGGTTGATGCATTTTAATCATCAAAGAAGAGCAGTTAGCCCAGTGGAAGTATTGTGTGTCCTTCTGGCTGCTTTTTTTTTTAAATTTTTCTGTATTTTGCTTTATCGCTTTCACTAAGTTTAGTCGATTTTATTTTTTTTTTTGTTTTTAAAAGATAAAATAAATATCAATTTTATTGGGTAAATTGGATATCAAAAACCTACATTTATCAAGATAAAATTACATTATTATTTTTGTAAAAATAAATTTTCTATTAATATATCTAATATTATCTTCCTCATCACTAACTTTTTGTGTGAATAAAACACACTTTTTTATTTATTAAAAATAATTATTCTCTTTTAATTAATACTATTTATTTTGGATTATACCATTCTCTTTTTACCATTCTCTATTTATTTTAGTATATATGTAATATAATAAAAAAAATAATCATTTTATAATTAACTTTGTGTAAGTATGTGTTAGTTCAAAGTTAATTATTGATTATTTCAAGTCATTTGGTATATTTAAATATTATCTTAAAGTATGCGGTTTAATTTTTTAATGACCACTTTTTTTAAGTGAACAAACTTATGGTATTTCATCTCTAGTGATTAACTTTATACTTATTACAACTTCAATTGTTATATGCAATATAATTTTCGTGTTTAATTTATATGTTATCATTTTTTTAGCGGCCCACCCAATTCTTTTTTCTGACTCCGCCACTGCTTACAGTTTAGTAGGGTATAAATATTTATAAAATATGACATATAAATTAATATTAATGTAAATTAATATAAAATATGACATAATATTGATTTCGTTTTGATAAATAGATGAAATGACAAGCCATAAAAAAATACACACAAAGTGGAGAGAATGATGTTCAAACTCGGTCAATACGACACTAAATTTTTGATATTTTTTTATAGTTGAGTTAGGATTTGTAGATGATATTAAATTTTGTTTATATATATTGATATCTAACTAAACTCTTAAATATCTGAGTGTTTACTAAAAAATAATTGATATTAAACGTCTTAAATTTTTTGGCAGGTGGGCTCAATTGAGATATATAAATGTAAGACAGTATGAGTACAGAACATGTAAACAAAATAATTGTTGATAGAGAGAGTAAATCATCCAAGTTTAATTTTTTCAAGTACTACGTACAAGTTGAGTTAATAATTACTATTTCATAGTGAAAATTTGTCTGAGAGTCCTTGACTCTAAAATAAATATATCAAGGGTAGTGAAAGACTTGTCTTGTACATCAAGGGACCAAGTTGCAACATGGTAGGACTTTTTTGTCCGTATAGATAGTAAAGACTAAACTCATACACATAACTATAAAGTTTGAATTTGAACTTGAATAACAATATTAGTTAAGTTAAACTATACTTCTTCTGATCATCATTATAAGCAAAAAATCATTTTTTAAATTTATTAAAAATTGATGTATTCGGCCTATAATAGTGATTAGATACAAACCTAAAAAATAACATTTTATTTATAATAATGATCAGAGGGAGTACAACGCAATATAACATAGAAATAGAATTTTATTACAATTTCAACATTAACTATCCATGCTATTGCTATCGTGGGTCTGAGTCTATATTAAAGAAGTTTAAATTTACTCTTAAAAGTTAGTTCATAAGTTGTCGAAACACATATACTTTAGAAAATTTCAATAGAACTTCAATTTAAACTAATTCTATTGACTGCAGCTTTAGAAAATTCAAAGTGTGAACTAATAATTGAGTAAACTTTATGAATATATATTGGGATGAGAGAAATGATATCTTTGCGCATATGAATATGAGGATATCGATTCTCTTTAGTGTAGATTTCAGGTAATCAATTATGAACGTTAATTTGAAATAAAAAAGTTTACTACTTTTATATTTTAAATTTGATTCCATACAATAAAACGATATCGCCTAAAAAATTAAAATTCAATAGATCAAATATACTATACAACGTCCTGCAATATATATTTGATTTCCCACAATTATAGTAGGATGTTGTAATTGATCTGGTCTGTTCAATTTTTCATTGATAATTGAGACTAGTTTGCTTTATAAAATTATATTTAAATTTTATATTATCTGATCTCAAATTAACGGACGTAATTAAAAATTGCAACACCTCCGTACTTAAAAAGAAATAGAGAAGGATCATTTGATTCCTTGTATGCTCTGAACCTTATTGTCAATGAAGATGTTTATTTTCATTATGTTGTTGAGATTCTCTCTATCCAAGACTTTTTGAAGTTTAATTAGAATGTTCAATTAATTCACATATTAAGAGAATGTAATCAAGGTGCTCACGTGCTTGCTAAGATATGATCTTCTAAGGATGATAAGTTTCACAATTTGAGACGGATGCCTTAGCTATTTGAGAGATTAGTTATTTCTGTTGCTTTCTTTTTCTATATATATATATATATATATATATAGAGGATGTATATTATGAGAATGTTGTGCTTATATGAGAATGTGAGAATGAATTTTTAGCCATTGGATTAAATTTAATGGTTTAGATTAGAGTGGTCCACAAAAATTTAATATCTATTGTCCACACTTGGTCCAAACTTGTTTGAGCTTCTCATCTTCTCAGATCGTTCACCCATCGCCGTTATCGTGTCGCCACCGATTGCTCACTAATTACTTCTCATCTTCTAAAAAAGGAACGCACAGGAATATACACAAACTCAATTCATCATCTTCAAAACAAAAAACCCCCAATTCATAAAATCAATTTTAATAGAAGAAGGAGATTGAGTCAAAATAATTTCCATCGAGAGAGAGAAACAAATTGAGTTGTTTGTTGGTGTTAAGTTTTTCTTTATTGTCCTAGTTGTAGTGTGGAGTGGAGTTTGGGTTGTTTTTTGATTTTGACAGTCCTGCTTTTTTTTATGCTCTTCTGATAGTGTTTGTTGGTGTTCTTATGCAAAAGCATTCATTTGATATGAATGGCACATGAACAGTAAAGAGATGTTGAACACCATATGTTGGGCGGTGCAGAGCCGACAGGGGCGGAGGTGGTTCCACGGCAACAGATCTGGTCGCGAACGAATTTGTTTAGAGGATGAAAGAATTATTGCATTTGCTGGCCATGTAGAAGAAGAAGAAGAGTGGGTTCATAGGAAAAAGAGAGCCACACATTAAAGTTTTGTGGAACACTTTAATGTTAACCATTAATTTTAATCAAATGGCTAAAAATTCATTCTCACATTCTCATATAAGTACACCATTCTCATAATATACATCCTATATATATATTTTTAAATGTTGTACTGTGAGATTGCTCAAATTTAATTACCAGGCATTGATAGTGGTGATTGGTTGACCATGTGTGCGTGTTTCCAGGGACTTAGTGAAAAGTTAATTAATAATCAGTGAGTTGTTTACTTATTGGCCATATTCTGTCTACTATGTCATTAAGTCTCATATTCGCGAATTTAATTCAATTGATAGATATATAGAGATTGAAATAAACATTTACACTTATTTATTTTAAGGTGAAAATATAACCAATGATAAGAAAAATTGAAAAGTGTTGAATTAGACTTTTAAATTGGTTGTTTTTTGTGTCAAAAAAACAAATTGGTTGTTGTTAACGGTCAAATTTTTAAATCGGTTTTAACACGGATAAAAACTAACTTATAAATGTCCCAATTTATGTTCACAACAACTTATACTATTTTTGTTTCAATTTCTTTTATTTGCTTAGTGGGTCACATATATTCAAATAAACACATGCATACGAAGTGTGTGGAATGTGGCGCTCGAATTTGAACTCAAAATTTTATGAAAAAAAACTTTATAAGTCGGTTTCAAAACGAGTAATTTTAAAAGTATTCATATGCTAAATCGAAAATAATCTAATTTGACTAAAGAATCGACAAAAAATGTGTTTTATAATTAACTACTTAAAAAGAATATTATTTTAGGATTGTTGCACCTTTACATATTTTACAAAATGTCTTATATTGAAAATTTATATCATATAGATCTTGTTGAATGTGTTTGAAGTCTCACATTGCTTAGGTTCCCGGGCTGTTGAGTGTATAAATATGTGAGAACAACCTCACCCTATGAGCTAGCTTTTGGGGTTGAGATCCAAGCATATTTAACAAATCTATCTTTATAATATTTTCTTGGTGGTTTTGAAATCATTTAATTGATTTATCATTTCTGTGTATTAAGAATAATTTTGTAAGTACTATACTATGAAATATTTGACTCAAGTAGTTAATAAATTCTCTAAATAAATTGTTTATGAGAACTCGAGTTTAATACACGATCTGAACAATTTTTTAATAAATTTTATTTCTCTCATACCTCCAACAAAAATTTACAAGCTGGCAATCAACATTTAACATATTTACATTGACTGTTTGAAAAAGAAGAAAAAGTTTGATCCGAATAGAAGTGGAAATATTATTATAATTTTGATTTTTGAATGCTATCACGGATTTTTGGCTCATAAGGTTGAGGCTTGGAAAAACCCAATTCAACCACATACATTGCCACCAAGACCATGTTTGGCTCCTATGAATCTCGCTATTGTCATAAATGCATAAAACAAGGTTAACCAAATAAAATCCACATATAATTTTGGTTACATAATCCACATATATACAAGTTCAATATTCAATTACATTTATTTATAATTTAATTGGATCTATGATGTATTTTTAATAAGTTCTATGATTAAATCATAAAACTTAATTATTGTATTAGGGTGTTGAAATATATTACAAAAATTAAATCATTTTAACATAAAAAATGTGTATGTATGAATTTTGTGATTTGAGAAATTTCACTCTAATGTAAAATATTATGGCTTTTATATTTGTAGAAGTTACCGTAACAAAAAAAAATATTTGTAGAAGTTACCGAACACATGTTATTGAAAAATTCATGAAATCTTTGCTTTTTTTTTTGCTACAACAATAAAGTACCAAAGGAAAAAATACATGGCGGAACCTCTTGGATCCAAATTTGATTGGGCTCATTATATGTTTATTGGGCTAGAGCATGGGTCAATCTATTACCACTATGCCTCGCATGAGACTAAATGCTGTTTCTAACTCGAATTCTATTGCACTTGATTCCCCATATTAGGGTTCCCATGGAAGTACGAGGAAGCTGCGCTGTTCAATTCACTAATCGAATTACCGTCTCGTTATCACTTTCAAGGATCGCCAATTGCAAACCGCAATCAACAACAAGGTGGGCGGTGTTATAAAGCGTTAGTCCCTCCGCCATTGATGCCAGGATGCTTCCAAGTTACATCCACTAGAACCTGCCTTTGATCATCACAAAAAGTCGCACTTAATCCACAATAACCATCATGTGACAGGTTTGCATCACAATTTTCTTTAATTTGATATGTAGAAGGTTTTTTCCAAACATTATAGCAAGAAGACATATTGTTGGTTTTTCCATGATTGTTGCTGTTTGAATTGTATGTGTTGTTGCGAGCATATTATATTCCATATATTATCGCAGCTATGTAAATAAGTTGATCATCTTCCAAGTTCCGAACTTGTTGTTGTAACACGTCTATAAAGTTGTTGTGGGGATAACTATTGAATTTTATACCAGACATAAACCAAATTTTTGTGACTCTAGAGCAACATAAATGTGTGATCCATAGTTTCTCATTTAAGATTGCATCTAGGGTACAAAATGTTGCAGGGAATGCCTTTGTAGTTGAGCTCACTTTTGAGAGGTAGAGCCTTGTTAGGAATGCGACATAGTAGTTCCTTGTGTCTAGGAATAGTATGAAGATCCCAAGTCATTAGATGAAGTTTCCATCTACTTGTTCTCATGCCAATGATGAATAACATTATACCCGATTTTCACAGTGTAGTGACCATCCCTAGAGTGCATCCACATTACTTGGTCCTCATGTGGTCCAATAATGATGGTAATTGCTTGATTTTTTTCTCCTTCAAAAGGAGTGAAGTTTTGATCAATAATGTCATTGTTCCAACCTGACACGTCATTCTTTATGAGATCTTTCACATAGACGATATTAGTATTACCGGGTTGGGAAGAAATAATTTTATACCTGTTATGGTTGGGTAACCATATATCACCCATATTTTGATATGATGACCATTACCCACCATCCAACAACACCCGCTCTTAATTATCTTTTAAGCTTTTCGGATGTTTCTTCATGCGTAGCTGAGAGCCTGGACAATCTGAGCATGAAGGATTTCTCTATTAGGATAGTACTTTGCTTTGATACATCAACCCAACAAAGAGTTAAGGTTATTCTAGCCTCCATAATTGCTTAGCTAACATAGCTTTATTGAAGATCCTGAACCCAAGGCCACCATTAACATTTATTATTAGAATATAAAATATTCTTTGTATAAATTATAAGTATCTATTATATTTACTTAGACATTGCTTAGGCCCAACTTAATATCATTGTATAAAAATACTCATTATTGTATTATGAAACAAATGAGATACATAATTCTATTGGAGTAGGAGGATTAGTTTCTAAAGCCAAAAATGCTTCATGGCAGCTAGGACACGCGAGTTTAAGGTTAAGATATATTCCGAGATACTCGTATTGCATTTTACATTGATGGCAAGTAGTTTAAAATGTGGATTTTGATTTATTTGCAGAAGATGAAGTTTTTCTTTAGCAGTATTTTTCTGAGATGTTTGACTTGAAGGGTGTTTCTTTTTACTATTGTTAGCCCCATAGTTCTAAAATAGAGCATCTAACTTAGGCAGTGGTATAAAAAAGTCCACCTCTAAGATTATGAAGTTCAACTGGAGAGAGATCTCTAGTAGAGTTGTATTTCTTGATATCACCGCCTAAGTTAAATGTTCCATTTTAGAATTATGGGGCTAACAAATAGTAAAAAGAAACCTCCTTCAAGTGAAAAATCTCAGAAAATACTCCTAAGAACAAATTTAATCTTTTGTCGACAAATCCAAATCCTCATTTTGGATTACTTGCCATCGATTGTAAAATACAATACGAGTATCTCATAATGTATCTTAACCTTAAACTCATGTGTTCTAGCTGTCATGAAGCATTTTTGGATTTAGAAACTAATCTGCCTCCTGCAATAGAATTTTGTCTCTCAATTTTAAGGTTAAGATATATTCTGAGATACTCGTATTGTATTTTACATCGATGACAAGTAGTTCAAAATGTGGATTTTGATTTATTTGCAGAAGATGAAGTTTGTTCTTTAGCAGTATTTTTCTGAGATGTTTGACTTGAAGGGAGTTTCTTTTTACTATTGTTAGCCCCATAATTCTAAAATAGAGCATCTAACTTAGGCAGTGGTATCAAAAAGTCCACCTCTAAGATTATGAAGTTCAACTGGAGAGAGATCTCTAGTAGAGTTGAATTTCTTGATATCACTGCCTAAGTTAAATGTTCCATTTTAGAATTATGGGGCTAACAAATAGTTAAAAGAAACCCCCTTCAATTGAAAATCTCATAAAATACTGCTATAGAACAAATTTCATCTCCTGTCGACAAATAAAAATCCTCATTTTGTATTACTTGCCATCGATTGTAAAATACAATACGGGTATCTCAAAATGTATCTTAACCTTAAACTCATGTGTCCTAGCTGCCATGAAGCATTTTTGGATTTAGAAACTAATCTGCCTCTTGCAATAGAATTTTGTCTCCCATTTTATTTTCTTCATTATACTGTAACGAGTATTTATATAATGATATTGAGTTATGTATAATTAATGTCTAACTAAATATAAAAGATACTAATAATTTATACAAAAAATATTTTATATTCTAATACAAATAAATATTATGAGAAAAAGCAAGACATCATAAACTCTTTCTCCGTCGTGTAACACCACCTACCCATATTAGTACCTTCAACATTCTTCCTCACTTTCCATCAAACAAGCACATACATGTTACTTTCCTCCATTAAACTTAGGTGTAAGCGGATAAGAAAAATCCAATTGAATCGATGATCCAAATCGAAAAAAAAAAACTCAATTTTTATGGTTCAGATCAAAAATCGAACCGAACCAATTAAAAACCGAAATGGTTTAGTTCGATTTTCAGTTCCAGTTTTCATATTCAATGTACAAATCAAACCAATATATAGTATATATGTTAATCATTTTTTATGCAGCTCATATCTATCAAAAATTACAACTGGCCTAACTATTTCTAAAAAATAAAATAAAATTTGTCTCACTTAGAAACTCTAACTTAAAAACGCAAGTTTAGAAACACTCACAGCCGCAAACGCAAACTCAGAAACGTTTCTCTCATCTCACCTCATCCTCAAGCTTCTTTCAACAATTGGGGTTGATTGCAATGTAAGTCCCACATTGCTAATGAATGAAAAAATGGTAAATGAAATTATATTTGAGAAGTCCCACATTGCTTAGAGAAGTGAATGGTGGAGGAGCTCAATGCTATATATAGAGACCTCAATTTTCTTGTTTCAACACGCCAAACAGTAACACTTGTAAACACTTTAAGTTTATATTTGTGTTTTGTTTCTTTTTCTCTTATGCTCTTGTTTTAGAGTATTCGAGATGTAGTTCAAATATTTACTTTGGAGAGTGTGGGTGTACTGGGGTCATGGAGTGGTTGAGAGTGAAGTCTATATGTTGTAACAATTTTCATATAGTGTTTATTCTCTGGTTGTCGGTTTAGACAACGACCATGGTTTTTTTCTCCGATTTTGGACTTTCCACATTATATTCTTGTGTTGTTGATTGTGTTCTTATATTTTCTCCATGCCGGTTTTTCCCAACATCAACACTACGCAAACAACACTCTCACATCACGTTGCTGCTCTCATCTCACCCTCATCCTCAAGCTGCTCTCATCTCCCATCACCTCATCCTCAAGTTGCTCTCAACACTACGCAAACAACACTCTCACGTCATGCTGCTGCTCTCATCTCAAACCCTCAGAACGGTAACTTCTCAAGTGTTGTTTTGATTTTTTATTTTTTTCGATTTAAGTGGGAATAAACTTAAAGTTTTATTTTTATTGCATTTTATTATTTGAAGAATTTATGAACTTAATTTCAATATGGGTGCATTTTGTATTTGATGAACTTATAAATTTAATTTCAATATGGTTGTATTATGTATATGTATTTGATTAACTTATGAGAAAAGAATTGAATTTTGTATTTGATGAGCTTATGGGAAAAAATATATCGGGAAAAAAAAATAATAGCATGGAATACATTGGAAAAAACCAATTATAGTATCCGAACCAGACTGAATCGATGAGTTTGGTTCAGATTCATTTTTGAAAAATGCTAAAAACTGAACCAAACCGAACCAATCGAGGATTCATTGGTTTGGACATCGGGTTCACTCAAAATTGATCCAAACCGAACCAATCGGTCCAATTACACCCCAGTTTGTGCAGATTGGTGGTTTACAAGTTCAGTTTTTGCAGATTGGCGGTTTGACAGATAGATTAATTCGGTTTTGAACCAAACAAATTTTATTTACATAAAATGAAGGAAAAAAAGGTTTAGATGTATATCATCGAGAGTCAAGACATCTACCAATAATACAAAACAAAATTTAAACAACAAAAACACAAAAACACAAAACAAAACAACAAAAACACAAAAAATAAATTGAGAACTGAGAATAAAGAAATAAAAGAAGATGATAGTGATGACGATGAAGATCAAAGAAAAGGAGAGGAAAAAGAAATAGTGAGTCTGTGTTATTAAGAAAATAACTGTAACAAAAGATTAAATTTTTTAGAAAATAATTATTGAACATATATTTGAACCCAGAGTACATGGTTCGAATACCGCAAAACTTAAAAGGAAGGGAGTAGAGAAAGCCGTGAGGCACAGTGCCGGGGCGAGGGGCCCGAGCTGTTACAACTTATATCTCTAGCTGGAGTGAATTGTTTTCTTCTATATTATGATTTAGAAATTTCTTCTATACAAAATTATTTTCTTCTATATTATGATTTTCAATAACTTTGTTATTTTAATGGACATATATCATTGGTTAAAGTAGTTTTACACTGACATCCAATAAAAAATCATTATTATTTCATAATATTGTTTTTTAATTATATGTTATATTTTGTATCAAACATATTATTTTACTATGTTTTTATAATATTAATAAAAAAATATTACAATTTGTAATTTTAATATCCAAAGTAAACCGCATTAAATTGGACCGCATCAATTTTTATAACATAGTCATATATACAAATCAAATCGCTAATAATTTTACATTTGTACTAGAATATCCACATTCATATTCGTTCTATTTTGCGATAACTATCCTCGTACATAATATGTATTTTTACTCTACAAATCATAGTTATTTTTGCAGGTAGAAAATGAATATGGGAGCTCATTTTTATTTTTTTTTGGTACATGGGGGAGCTCATTGTTATTTATATTTTAAAATTGTTTTTAATCATAATTTATAACCTTAAATAAGGAATCATAATTTTTTTATCTTAAAAATGTTCAAGTAGAATAACAAATATAAGGATTTTTTTGTTGTGATTACTTACTTTTTACATTTATTTTGTGATAATAATGAATAAAAGTAAAAGTGTAATTTTATTAAAAAATACAAAAATAATTTAAACTCGGGAAAAAGTAGAAGTTTGCGCAAAAAAAATTAAAAGAATGGAAGTAGAAGTCAAAGAGTAGTAGAGCATTTCACTTCAAGAACATGTCATGCGGTTGAATTGTACTTTTGTCAAATTGGGATTCGGATTTCATGCAGTCGTGCAGTCATGCCATTTATAGCGGTACGATCAAAATCAAACGGTCATAATTTAAAGACTATTTAATGACTGCATTTGTTTAAACCGTTCGATAGTGATCAGACGGCTATAAAATTACTGCATCAAAAATTCAACTGCATCTAATCCATTTCCGTCAAATTGAATAAATATTACACAATTGCCATTAATGAAAACTATCAGTTCTCCGTGTGTTTTCTTTGTGACATTCCAAAAGAAAATTTGAAAATCAAAACCTCTATAACATGTTTTAGTTTTTTAGTTCCCAAAACTGATAAATGGGAAACTCTTCTCAAAAATAATTTTGTAAAATTAAGTTAACAAACAAGATTTTTAATTTTCAAATTTTAAAAACTATAAAACAATTTTTGGGAACTGAATCAAACAGGCCCTGTATATATCTAGCTCAATGAGGAGATCCTGCTCCTAGACAAACAAGTGCCTCCAAGTTGCCAAGGTTCCCACCATCCCTTTCAGTCCCTTCACGATGAACATAAACTTAGTAAAGTATAGGAAAACGGACCTTCAAGGGAGAATCATCAATCCAAGAATTATTCCAAAAAGAAGTATTCAAGCGATTACCAATAACCTTAAGCACACTTTCTAAAAACCAGTATGATGTAGAATCAAAAGGACCAAATCAATACAAAATGTGCCCTTAATGTCAATTATCATGTCATATTAAGAGAGGTAAGATAACTTAGTCTAAAACTAAAAGGAAGAATTTTTAATAACTTGATCTATGAAGCACCGAAACCTCTATGATTAGACGTGTCGCGGTGTCCGACACGTGTCGGTGTCCGACACTCGTATGACACCCCCACGACACTCCTACAAACGTGTCGGAGAGGTGTCCAAAAAAAAAAAAATTTCTTTATTCCGACACTCCTTAAATCGGTGTCCGACACCTATAAGACGCTCCTACAAACGTGTCGGGGTAAGTGTCCAAATTTTATTTTTTATATTTGGTTATATTTTCTCAGACATATATACAACGATTAAAGATGTGTCGAAATAATAATATTGATCAACGAGGGATTAAAGATATTGCATTTTGATTACATTATTTTTAGTTTTTCGATAGTAGTTGGATGAGTAAATGTCAAATGTACTATCATATATTCTTTTAAAACTTTTTTTATTGAAAAATTTGTTCAATTTAAATGCATATGTATGTATTTTTAATTCTAAAGTTATATTTTTTATAAATATATAGCGGTGTCGGTGTCATATATTTTTTACATTAGCGGTGTTGAAGTGTCCGTGTCGTGTCGTGTCGCGGTGTCCGTGTCAGAGTCCGTGATTCATAGGACTTGATCATAAAAAGACCTTAATCATAAAGATAACTTGGTCCAGATTGATTCGAAACTCTTTTTATTACAACAACATACTTGTACATTTGCGAGTGTGTCGGCTACCTATAATTAAACCCATATCTCCTCATCATATAATTAAGGGTTAAATATGTTTTTAGTCCCTACATTTATGTGAGTTTTGATTTTTAGTCCATACATTTTTTTAATTATATTTTTAGTCCCTACATTTTTTTAATTATATTTTTAGTCAATTTTTTATGACTAGGATAACAAAATTGGCCATATAGGATAACTTAAATTGACTAGGATAACATTTGCTTAGAATGACGTGACATATACGTGTCATCCTATGTGGCTGATTTCGTTATCCAAGTCATAAAAAATTAACTGTAGGGACTAAAAATGCAAACGGCGAAAATGTGGGGACTAAAAATATAATAAAAAAAATATAGGAGCTAAAAGTCGAAACTTCACATAAAAGTAGGGACTGAAAACATATTTAACCCTATAATTAAGGAAGGGTTAACTAATAGAGTCGCATGCCTTTTCAGTCCACCTTAAAAATAAGACACTTCTTCCTTGATTTCCTGAAAAAAGATAGTGATATAACATATTTTAAATAATATTTTTAAGGATTTAAAATATCTGCATAGTCAATATAAAATATTTTTACACAGACAACCAATGAAAGTCCATTAATCTACCACATCACCTCACTTTTTGTATGATTACTAGTTTTGTAGCCTGTGCGACGCACCGATGACTATTTTTTGGTCTTCTGTTGCAATTTTGTTTACTACATAGTATATTAGAAAATGAATCAAAATAATTCACCGTAAAGTCGAAAATTCATTCACATAGCTTAGTTAGTAAAATGACCTATAACACAAGTAAATACCATCCACTTTATAAACTAATAACATACATTTTATAAAAACACAAGTAAATATCTTTTATTCATATTCATTGAAATACTTCGGGACATACAACATTTACAATGGAGGACTTTTTTTAAGTGTCATTTTAAATCATTGTACACATATCAATATACAGTTTTGATCACTAATATTTTTAATTATTAGTTATCTATTATAAAAAAGTTTTTATTTTGAAAATATTTGTCGGTACAAAATATATTACATGCTAACATTTATTTTTATATATTAATAAAAATTATGGTTAAAATAGATTATGTTAATAGTGTACAGTGTTCATAAACGACACTTTAAAAAAACGAAGGATATACCTCCACCGGTGAGAATGGATCCTCTCAAGTGGGAAAAAAATTGAAGAAATAAAGTAGGATAATTGATCATTGGATTACAGATATAAAATAATATATAATTATAAAAGTAATGGAGAAAATATGATTGATGGTTAAGATGTGAAAATTGAGAAAAATTAAGAGAGAAAAAATTGAGAGGATCCTTTCTCCTCCACTAATACTCCTTATATGAATAAGTTTTTTATTTTATTTATTATTATATAATGGGCCCACACAATTGAAACCAAAGTGGCATGGCTAGATAAAATCTACGGTACCATTTTCACATTTCCTTTTTATTAAGATTATTGATTTTGAAACTAATTGTGTGATAAGGAAGAATGATGGTTTCTCATTAGATGTAACTATAAAAATATTTTACACCGACAATATATGTTATTAAATTATATTTTTAAGGTAATTTTTTTACAATTTAATTTTATTGATGTTGAATTTTTTTTTCTGTCATCAAATCATAAACCATGTGATTTAAAACATATCACAAACTAATTTTTTGTTCAAAAATATAATTTTAAGAGACCAAAACTATATATATCAAATTTTCGAATAGAGGAATGAATTTAAAAATGACTAAAAATAGAGTATCAAAACCATATCTAAGCTTCTTATAAAAAAAGAGAGTGTATATACGGATTCCTTCAAATAGAAAAATGTGTATTCCCTCCGATTATTATTATAAATAAAATTGATTTTTTTGGTACATTGAAAAAGTGATGTATTTAGTTTATAATATGGTCCATATACATCACTTTTTTAATGTATAAAAAAAAATCAATTTTACTTATAATAGTGATCGGAGGATGTATCTATGTACTAGGTTTTTTGATAGGTGAGAAATGCTGATGCACATGCAATAGTACCACGCCCACAGAAAGTGTTAAATTACTTTGTTACAAAATAAATAAGGAATTAACAACTGTCCCAACTACGATTCATCAAGTTTTCACCTAATAAGCTACTCGTCTTTAATTTGTCTCATAAAAAAACAAGCTACTTGTCTTTAAAATTGCCTCTTATAATCATGTTATCAACCAAGTATTCCCCTTATATGAAATTACTTTTGCCAATATTTATCATGAAATTAGTTCCCAATATTTGTTATGAAATTATTTTGCATATATTGTTTGGTATTAAGTTACTTAAATTAGATTAGTCCTCTCATTTTGTAACCAAAAAAAAAATTCCTCTCATTTCAACTGAATTTCTTAGAAACGATAGATTCATAAATTGAACTTATAACTATTTATTTAAAAGTCCTAAATTCTTTTGGACTTACTTATTATTAGTTTGGGTTCCTTTTTTTTTTTTTTTGTCAAATAGTATAATATAAAAATTTCATTTTTTTTAAATAAATAAATAGGAGAAAAACGAAATATTTTGGTCACTTATATATTGGTGTCTCTTGTGCGTTTTGTTTGTTGTCATGCATTTATTGTTGCTACTCACATGTTCTAGCTGGTTGAAATATTTTTATTTATGCTGCATGCTTATTAATTTGTCATTGTGTTTTATGTGCTTAATTCTCCAAATGGCATCAAAGCTATTGATTAGGGGTTATTTGACATGTTTGGATGATAGAGGAAAGTACAAATATAAAGATGGCTTATTTTTTTAAAAAAAGAATGATACTAATTACCACTAGTAGAAAGACAAGAATAAGATATTGTGAATTTAGTTTAGTCAAAAGAGATATTATATTTTATATTTGATCGGAAAAAATGTGATAGATAAATTCATCACATGTAAAATACCATTTACAAACTTGATGAGATTAAATGTAGTGAGGGATGTGGTGATAAAATTTGCCCCTTTTTAATTATTCTGTCACAAATTTCATCACAAATACGTATGACATTAATTTTGTGAGGATAATGTGGTTTAAACAAACGACTCGGATAATATTGTTCATGAACTCAAATGTAGACGAGTTCGATCTAGAAAAAAAATTGTGTCAAACTCTTCAGTTGAATTTTGAGTTGAATACGAGCCGAATCTTGCGAATCGAACCGAAAAATTTATGATCGATCTTTAAACGAGCCGAGCTCAAACCAAGTTCCGAGCTGGATCAATTCTATTGAATCACCTACCAAATAGTGAAAAAGAGTGGATTTAAAAGTGTTGATAATTGCCGTTGAAAAAATTAAAGATAAATTTACTTTCCGATGTGCAAATCAAATTCTTATGCAACCCTCCTATTTTACCATCTAAGTAAATTTGTAATTGCTAAGTTTTTAATTAATTTCAATTTCTGTAAATAATTATTTTTATTATTTTACAAATTTTAATACACTAGCATATATCTATAAATATAGTATATGTTTTCATAAAACCGTTAAATAAATTATTTATGATGTGTAAACTATAACATGTATCCCAAAACATGATGTTTTCTAACAAAGTTGAAAAAACATGGAGTTTTTGGATGTGTATCAATTCTTAATAGTACATCAAAAAACAGTTTTTCTAAAACATCGTGTTTTATGCATGAATTTGAAAAAAATCGAGTTTTTAATTTAGACATGCATTCTTACTTTTTTTTTCTTTTTCTTTTTTTACAGAAATAAAAAGATACTTATTTATTTAAATTGATAGAGTATATTAAATAAGATCACACATTTAATATTACTAACAATATAAATGATAAATCTACAAACAAACTCACATCATCAAAATTAATAATATACAATGATAAACCGTCTATAAATAATATAATAAAATTAGAGTGACTGAAATATTCGTGACTCTAAATCTTCGCAATGTCCAAATCATTAATTGAATTTGTAATTGACGAAAACCGAATTTTCAGTAAAAATCAAACGAATACCGCAACAAAATAAAAAATCAAACAACACCTCACACAAAAGATGATATCACAATAAAATTAATAATTTAATATAGGTGAAAGCCACTTAATTACATTAAAAGAAGAAAAAGATACAGTAGGATGATTGTAAGTCGAAATCACCTTATTGGTGAGTGAATGAGAAAGAGAGTTCTAGCTAGGCTTGTGTCAAAAAAAAAAAAAAAACTAGGCTCTTCTTTGGTTATCTATTTTTTTTTTTATTAAAAAAAATGCAAACACACGAGACATAAGTTGATGAGACTTGAGATTTTTAATAACGTTAAAACACAAAAGGAAGATGGAAAATAAAAAATAACATTGGAGAGCATGATATATTAGGATGAGCTTATAATAATTTATACATCAACTTAGCAAATATAAGCACGCAGTTGATGGTATTTGTAGATTGTAGTGTTTGGTGGTGTGAAGTTAGTGGTGAAGCAAGCTTATATGTGCCAGCTTATAAATATGTGCCGGGTCATCAAGAAAAATTGTGAGATGATTCTCATTGAACTTAAAAACACCCGCATATAAATAAATTGGACACCACATCTTTATCTAAACTTTAAGACATTAGATTTATGAGTCTTCTCTCAATTATAAAGTACTCAATTTTCATTTTCCTAATTGTGAGACTTAACTCACCTCACATTTGCCCCAACGATATCCCCTCAAATGCGAGTCATTCAAGTAATATCTCCCTCTTAAGCGAAAGTTGTTTTTTCATCCATACACTTGCACCATCCTTCAGTGGATCGTCTGACTCTGACCACCTTGAATTTGTCAAGAAGACGTTCGATACAAGGAGTCGGTCTAACTCTTGTCAAACCATCGACTTTGATGCAATTATTCAGCCATTGAGGGGGAGTCTCACTAGGTTCAACACATTGGGGTAAGAGCAACCACATAAGTGACTTTTAATACCACACTTTCATGCAAAATTTTACGACATTAGGTTATGTGTTATCTCACTTATATGTTGCTCAACATCGACAATCCTTCTAATCTATTTGTCACTTAACTCCCATTTGATATACCTCAATAATATGAAATGACATAAAAATATATGTTTAATTAATATTTAATTTTTTCAAAATGACATGAGTAAAATTAAGAGAAAAATTGATAATTAAGCTACAAATTAAATTAACTTATCAAAATAAGTTATAATTTAGGAGATTATATACTTAGAGAAAATAAAAATCATCAAACAAGTCTTCTTTTTTAATCGTATGAATTAATAACGAACAAAACTTTATCTTCACAAATTAAGCATACCAAAAATAGTTGTCATATATAATTCAGTTATTTCTTGTTGAATAGGGGGAGTGGTGATGATCTCTATAAGAAGAGAATTATGAGAGAGAGAGAGAGAGAGAGAGAGAGAGAGAGAGAGAGAGAGAGAGAGAGAGAGAGAGAGAGAGAGAGAGAGAGAGAGAGAGAGAGAGAGAGAGAGAGAGAGAGAGAGAGAGAGAGATCAATGGAGGCTTAGGTTTAAAAGTGAATTAGATTGAGGTATGATGCATACATTATATAAGGTGTATATGATGATAGTATTAGCAATTTAAGAGGGGTAATTTAGAATATTATATAGGTGTGGTGTATTTAACACCAATCATTGTCTAATAATAGTTAGATTTTACTTAGTTTTTACAAGAACAGTATTTTTATTTATTTTTGTATAGAAACTTCGCCAAATTGCTTTTCCATGTTAAAATCAAAATACTACATGATATATTATGTATATTGCACAAGTCACTTTAACTTGATCAAATGAATCATATTGTTTTAAATGTATTAGTCAATTTCTGCATCACTTTCACTCTCATAGTCTTAATGTAATATTCAAAGTTCAATAGCTTAAACTTTTACTCAACCCACTTAAATCATTTTCTAGATTAGAGGTTTTACCTTGCTAAGTTACCATAAATTATGTTGATTTCTCAAATAATGGAGTAATCATAACATTAATCAATTGTATTAGTATATAGTATAAAAACACAAACATATTTTTCTATAGATTACTATTTTTTCTTTCTAGCGTGTGCTTCTCACTTTATATATCTTTCTTGTCTTACTTACTTTCTTAGTGTTTGAATAAGTCAAGGTTCATTTTCTTTGAGGTTAAGAGGGTGAAAAACAAGCCAACAAAAATAAATAAAAAATTTACATTCCTCGTGAAGAATACTACATTGAAATGAGCAAAGGTTTGAGCCAATGTTTGTATTTAATTATTCTGTTATCTTAGCTTTGACTTTTGCTCTCAAATCAACCATATAGGCATATGGCCATTGAAATCTCACCATAAATGAGCAAGGTAGGTCAACTCTGCGACTGTGATGAATCCTAGAATTGTTGTTATTATCGTTGTTGTTCTGAATTTTGTTTTTCAACTAATTTTATATAGTAGAATTTAATTCATATACATTGTCTTTTAGAATTGCGAGTAACTTATAGCATGGCACACAACGAATCATAAAAGAGGTTTTGATGATACATACCATATTAGAATTATAACTTTGACTTAATTTAATCTTATAAAATTGTCATGTAAAGTGAAAATTGTTTCTATTTATAAATTCATGTTCAGATCATCTGACATTTGATGTAAGACTGATAACACTGTCAATAAAAAAAGTTTTATATTAGTCAATTACGTTATAAAATCACATATTATTATTCGGTGTGTGTTTATTGAAGTTGTATTGGAGTCTCACTAATTTGTTAAAAAATATAAACCGTTGAACATGTATATGTTGTAAGACAATTCCCTCTTATAATAAGTTGACTTTTTAAGAATGAGATTCAAGTTCATTTAACCGTGCTAACAATGTAAAATAAATTAAATTTAAGTTGCATGAAGATTAAACTATTTTATATACTTATTTTACAAGGAATGAAAAATGGAATGGATACATATCGATAAGAAAACAGTTCAACCACATAAATGTTATAAATTGTTGGTAGGTTGCTTACCAAAACCATAACCAAACCTCACATAGCAAAACATTTTAATGTTATATTATTTTATTTTCTCCAACTATATATATATATATATATATATATATATATATATATATATATATATATAATGTGAATATTACTATAGTACTGTAATATTGGTAGATGACAACTCTTACTCTAAAAAAAGTTGTATATTTGAGTATGTGACCCCAAAACTTTATGCTAGTTTTCTTCCTCTCTTTCCCTCTCCATGTTCCTCAACTACTCTCATTTATTTCTCTACATTCATTGCTTACCACACTTAAACACCCTGTTTGATTTCTGTATAATAATTTCTTAGAAAGAAAGAGAGAGAGAGAGAAATTACAAGGAAGAAACACTAACTAGTTATATATAATTATTTTATTTTTTTCAAATTTTTTTAGAGAGTAAAAAAATACTATAGATAGGTGGGGTGATTTCAACTTTAAAGATTTTCAACAACCTTTCAGAGCATTTATAGTGACACATCTTATGAGATTAAGAAGAGACGGTGTAATGTGAAGAAAACCAGTCTGGCCTTATTAACTTCTTCACCTATAAATCTCTTTCTCCATAACACACTCACATTGTACACTTCCATTGCATCATCATAATAATAATAATACACTCTCACTCTTTCTTTCCTCACATTTTCCTCTCTTCTTCATTTCTACCAATTTTTTACTTACTATATAGCTCAACCTTACCGTCAAAAAAAATATAGCTCAACCTTCTCAACAAAGTTATCTTCATTCACAACCATTAATTCTTCAAGGTAAACATATATTTTTTATTTATGTAAAAAAAAATTAAAATTTTCATTGATTTTTCTAGTAGGCTTAAGCTTTTGATTCATGGGTTGACAACACTATTACTATCTTATTTTGTACTTATAGAAAAAGATTAAACTTTTGATGAAATTTTTTCTAGTAGACTTGAGATTTTGATTCTTGTGTTTACAACATTACTATATAGTATATATATACTCACCACCCCATTTTTTAATTTAAGTAAAAAAATTATACTTTTCATTGAATTTTCTTATATACTTGATCTTTTGATTAATTTTTGGCTTGTAACAACATTTTACTATATATACCTCATTTCTTATTTAAGAAAAAAGATTAAACTTTTGATTGAATTTTTTTTGTTTACTTAGGTTTTTGATTATAGGGTGGTGACTAGATAACATTACTATACCCCATGTTTTATTATTTATGTAAAAAGATTAAACTTTTGATTGAATTTTCTTGTAGGTTTGAGCTTTTGATTCTTGGGTTGTGACAACATTATACTACATAACAAAAGTTTAAGACAGTGTTTGGTGGCTTTGGTCAAAATATGGAAACTTGTACGGCTCTATTGCTTTTAACGGCTATTACAGCTTACTTATTGTGGTTCACTTTCATCTCACGGTCATTGAAAGGTCCACGTGTCTGGCCAGTATTGGGCAGCCTACCAGGCCTAATCGAGAATTGTGAACGTATGCATGATTGGATCTGTGACAACCTCCGCGCGTGTGGTGGCACGTACCAGACCTGTATCTGTGCAATCCCTTTTTTAGCTAAGAAGCAAGGTCTCGTGACGGTCACGTGCGACCCGAGGAACTTGGAGCATATATTGAAGACCCGGTTCGACAATTACCCGAAAGGTCCTACATGGCAAGCAGTGTTTCATGATTTGTTAGGTGATGGGATTTTTAACTCTGATGGTAACACGTGGTTATTCCAGCGTAAGACAGCCGCGCTGGAATTCACCACCCGGACATTGCGCCAAGCTATGGCTCGATGGGTTAGCCGAGCCATCAAGGACCGGCTTTGCACGATTTTGAAGAAAGCTGAGGTGCAAGGTGAGCCGGTGGATCTACAAGACGTGATGCTTCGGCTCACTTTTGACAATATTTGTGGCTTGGCTTTTGGGAGAGACCCGCAGACATGTGCCACGGGTCTGCCTGAAAACGGCTTTGCAACCGCTTTTGATAAAGCCACAGAAGCCACGCTTCAGCGGTTTATTTTACCTGAGGTGTTTTGGAAGGTGAAGAAATGGCTTGGACTTGGTATGGAAGTCGGCTTGAGCCGAAGCCTTGGTTTTGTGGACGAGCATTTGTCAAGTGTGATTGAGAAGCGTAAAATTGAATTGATGAGTCAGCAGAAAGATGGGTCCCTTCTTCATGATGACTTGCTGACTAGGTTTATGAGGAAGAAAGAATCCTATTCGGACAAGTTTCTTCAACACGTGGCATTGAACTTCATCCTAGCTGGACGTGACACATCATCGGTTGCATTGAGCTGGTTTTTCTGGCTGGTGATTCAAAATCCAAGGGTGGAGGAGAAAATCCTATGCGAGATCTGCACGGTCTTGATGGAGACACGTGGCGCTGACATGGAAAAATGGACAGATGAGCCGTTGGGATTTGAAGAAGTTGATCGTTTAGTTTATCTTAAAGCTGCCTTGTCGGAGACACTAAGGTTGTACCCTTCGGTGCCAGAGGACTCAAAGCATGTGGTGAACGATGATGTGTTGCCGGATGGAACTTTTGTTCCGGCAGGATCATCGGTGACATACTCAATATATTCAGCCGGGAGATTGAAGTCAACATGGGGTGAGGATTGCTTGGAATTTAGACCAGAGAGGTGGTTGTCATTGGATGGAACAAAGTTCATCATGCATGACTCTTTCAAGTTTGTTGCATTCAATGCTGGCCCTAGAATATGTCTGGGGAAGGATTTAGCATACCTTCAGATGAAGTCTATCGCTGCCGCTGTTCTGCTCCGCCACCGTCTTGCCGTGGTTCCTGGGCACCAGGTGGAGCAAAAGATGTCACTCACCTTGTTCATGAAAAATGGGCTCAAGGTTAATGTTTACAACAGGGATTTGAAGGGTGTTTTTGCAAATATAGAAAATGAAAAGGTGGGAGAGATTCAGGGGAAAGTGTCCAATGATTTGAAATGCAATGGAAGTTAGTGTTTTGTTTCAAAACATGAGAATTTTAATTTATAGAAGAGAGAACAGGGTGGAAAAAAGAGGAGAAAAAAAATAAAAAGTAACAGGGTATATTATATTCATGGTATGTTATATAAATTTATTATAATTCATATGAGAATTGTCAATGGATTAATTTCTTTTATGGTAGGGTGAATGCATGCTTTCTCTCAATTCATCTTGCTTGTAGAATCCATGCAAATATTCAATTGTAATTCTTTATTTCTTCTCTATTTTCACCTTTATATTTTAATTTTGATTGCTTTCAAGACATTATTATGTAAGAGCTAAACTCACATTTAACAGTGTTGAATGTTTTGATGTTCATAAAAGAACACCTTAAGTTTTGGTTGAATTTCAACTAATGGTATGTTAACAAGTTTGTCACACTCATCTTGGTGATAATTTTTCTTCTTTTATTTTATGAAATTACTATAATTCAACTAAATAGTTCAGATATCACAATTCTTAGTTAAATTCTGGTTCTACGATCCTTACCAATAGCTGACAATGGAAGTTGAATGCATAACATGAACCAATGGTAAGATGCATTGAATCAGAACGAAACAGCAAATCTGCGACAGATTTTCTCAGACGAATACGATAAGGCAGAGTTAGTAAGTCAAATAACATGTATTATTCTACGTATAAATATAAATATGTTTGAATGAAGTTATAAGGGCAGAAACTACCCACAAACTATCTATACAGAAAGCATTTAGATCATGGGACAAGGAATGTTAATCCAAGATTTCTTTCTGGTAAGAATATTAAGGCCTAGCTAGCTATATGATCAAAAAAATTGATAGTGGCTCTCTTCTATTTTGGCATGGTGCTTTTATGCTTCAACAAAGTGCTTGACATATTTGGTTATGTGATTTTTGTTCCATCTTTTCATTTCTCTCTTTGAAAATCTCTAAGGTCTATATTGTAGCCTAGAGCCCTAGACCTCCTTTGATATCATCATAACATGCTTCTTCAGTCTAGAATTTTTTCACCGGTTGAAAAGATATTCCAGACCAAAGTGCCAATTAAGTACAATATAACTGAGACTTTAAATACATCGTTCCATGAACCTGCAAAAATAATTCGATTTTAAACGAACGGCCTCAATGAGAAAAAAGGTTTTGAATGCAACAGGTGAAGAATTCTTACCTCGTTGGAGTATGTATCCAGTCGCAGCTGTCCCAAAGACACCGGCAAGCACTCCTGCCGTATTCGATAGTCCCAGCAAAACTCCCTGGTATATTAAAATAGTTAGCATTCATATACAAACACAATGTACGAGAAAAAAAAAACTAGAACGATATTGGGGTTGAGTGTTGCCAAAAACCTCGGAAGTTTGGCTCACAATAAAGGGTCACCATACTTAACTTGCACAAGACAAGACCATAATAACCCTTTAGCCTTTAGCATGATCAGTCACTTTATTTTTGGTTTTTGTGTTTTTTTTCTTTTAAAAAACTACAGAACTTTCTGAAACTATATTTGTTGTACAGAAAAGTTAAAACAGAAACTCACGGCATAGCGTGGTCCAATATCTTGGTGATTGGAATATAGGCCAGATTGTGAGAATGCATCACATCCCTGTAACAGAAACAATAGATTGTTTAAGAATACAAATATACAAAGTAATTCAAAAACCTGAGGAATCTGAATTCAGGAAGATGTATATGTTCAAACCTGACTGCAAGCCATGCACAGTACTGCCATGGCGGGTGTTCTGACATGACTTAGCTGTGTAAGAAAAAATGCAGGACCTAGAAACCCTATTGATTGCATGATCTGCCAAATAAAAGAAAAATTTAGTAATGGAAAGGCCTAGAATATGCATGAAAAAATTTAATAACAAAAGTAGTGATTGCTTGCCTTTCGAACAGTTGTTATGGAAAGGCCTTTGCTCACAAGTGTGTCAGCAATCCAACCTCCTATATTTGCAAATACGGCCATGGTTAACCATGGCAGGACACATAAGAGCCCCGATTCTGTGAGGTTGAACTTCAAAACCTGAGGAAATAACCCATAAAGTTCATTCATCAAATTTGTTTGTTTATCAGTAGTTGGAGTGAAGTAAATTTCCTTCACTTAGATTTAAAGACATTACCAAGTAATATTAATAGTAATCTGCTACTTAACAGAGTTGAGAGAAGACATTAAGATGTACATTAACATCAAGGAGTTCAAAATAACAAACATCATTTTTATAAATCGACAAAATGTGCAGCCAATTGAAGCTCAGCTTGATTGAAAACAATGACGAAATGTAATGTACAAAATTTTACAAGTTTCATGCGAATAGGAGAAGAATTATACCGACAGTTGGATGTGACTTTCATATAAAAAACTTAAATTCTTATACTACGGATGCAAGCAATGTGGTTTCATTCCTACTTGAAAATATTTGAGATATTATAGAAAGTATCCTCAAGAACATTCATACAAAAAATACTAAAAGAAAATTGAAAAGGTAAGTACCTGATTGTAGTATGTAGGCATCCAGGTTAATAGAATAAATGTTCCCCAATTGTGGCAGAAGTGAGAGACTATTAAAGCCCAAACAGGTGCTTTTGATAAAATTAATTTCCAAGGAATAACTGTCACAGGTTCTTTAGATACGCTGCCTCCAAGTATGAGCCTTTTCTCTTCCGCCCCAAGATCAGGATCTTCTTTCGGTGTGCTATATGCCTGGAAGAGCAAAACATAAGAAATTACAAATTACCGCTCACATTTATACATCTCATCATAAAATAACAAACTTATTGCACATAATAACCTATTTACTCATACATCCAGTCGAAGGAACACTAACTCGCATAAATAACTTTTATAATTGGTTATTTGTCATATATTCAATCATATGTTATGAAACACTTAATGAGACAGTCCCTAACAAATCAGCACAAAACATGATAATATACTTCATATGGTTAGCAAAGTAGAACTGCTTGATTTCCTATTAAAACATTTTTCCAATAAGAAACAGATGCGTCATACATTTGTGAATGTCATTGAAACCGTGAAAGCTGACTTACTTTTTTCAACCACAAGGCAAACCAGATACTTCCAAGTGATCCAAATGAGTAAAACACGGATGGCCACCCGAATTTGTGAATTAGAAAAGGCGAGAATGCCAAACCTGTGACAGAACCAAGGTACATTCCACTGTATACCAGCGCAAGTGATCTGCTTCTCTCCGATACCGGAATCCATTTGGAAAGTATATTATTCATTGCAGGCATCGCAACACCCTGAAAACAAAGAATCCGAAAAATGCGTTGTCAAATTGTAAGAGCAAAACTCATTTCAATTACATGAACCTGATATACAAATCACAAGTTTAGTACAGCAATAGAATGGACTAACCTCGCCAATTCCCATAAAGGCACGCATAACAAGCAGATATGGCAGCCCAAGTTTTGCAGCAACAGGAGTTAAAACTGTTGCAATTGACCACCATATAACTCCAAAACCTAGTACTAGCTTCCCGCCAACTTTGTCTGCCCAAATGCCACCAACAATCTAAACCCAAAAAGTCATTCTGTCAATTTCAAAGCAATAAAATACGAACATTTTATGAACATTGGGCGCATAAAAAGGCACTTTGGACATTAGAACTTGCTAGATTACTAGAATATACTTCTAGGAACAGTACATATGGCAGGTTCAACCGGCAGTGATACATAAAATACTAGATGATAGTTATATGAAAGTATGAAACCAATTTCTAGTTTAAGTTAACCGGCCTTATGTATATCAGTTCACCTGTGTAAGTAGGTAACCCCAGAAAAAAGAGGACTGAATGAGGCCAACTGTTGCACTATTCCAGTTGAACTCTTGCGACATTGGAAGTATTGCTATGCTCATATTTACCTGTAAACAAATGAAAATGTACAGCATATCAGTAACACTAGGTTAATAAGATTGTGGAAATTTAGAAACAATTAATTAAAAATAAACAATTGCCTGAAATAGTTCGAGAAAAATTCTAAGTAATAACTTGTGTAAGTAAAACAAAAGTAGAATTTTGAAAATTGTATTTCAATCTGACGGACATATTTCTTTCTAACAACCAACATCCAAAACAACAAAAGGTGAAATGGTTTCTGTTTTGTTTACTTAGTTGATAGAATAATCAAACAAATTACGCTACTAGGGCTAATGATCAACCAACCAAACACCTTGTCTCTATTCATGTAACTAAACACCCTGCAGGTATAATCGATTGAATATGATGAGGCGAATGTAAACACCAACATATAATTAGCATAATAATTGAAACTATAAACAAAAGAAAACTTTACTCACGCGATCCATATTACAAAGGAGAAATGCTGTGAAACACAGCAGTACAATAACCCAACGCTTAGGAAACTGCTGCCACCAAGGAGATATTTGATGCAAATTTCCTTCCAAAAGAATAGCTTCACCAGTCCCTTCAGTTGATTTCAGCTTATCTATATTTGGTTCTGCAAATTCGTACTCCTCAGCCTTGTAACAAACACGAAACTTATTTGCTTTACCAACCTCAGGTTGCCGGTGCTTTCTTTTGCTCAAACCAAATTGTTCAATATAACCACTGCTATAGGGAGCTGAAGAAAGGTAAGAATGACTTCTTTTGCAAGCTTTTAATTTGAAGTTCGAGCTGAGGCTTGATTGTCGGGATAATGGAGAAAAAATCTCCCTTTTGTTAGTGAATGTTTGTATTTGTTTTGAAACTCTCTCTTCCAAAGAAGAATCAATATGAGAATGCATTGCATTCTGGCATCTTGAAAGAGGATCCTTCGCAATCCTGTCACCATACCGTGTAACTGATGCACCCGAAACAGAAATTCCCCCTCTTTGAATCGACAGATCCTTTTGTGATCTATATGAATTCCCTGCCAATACCAAAAAATGGCTAAAATTTTCATACTTTTCAATCATGGTCACTGATCAACATAATCCAAAAAAAGGCTTTCATATTTACCGAACCATTGTTTATTTTTACTCAGAAAACTAAGCTCTGACAAATTTGTAAAAAATACGGATAAAACCTAAGCTTATCTCAAGAAAGCATCACTTACATTCAGTCCATGAATAATAGTGTTTTATTTTGCAAATTAGTGCCTGAGCCTCTTAACTCAAGAACTAAATTGACTTTCAGAATGCACATTCTATGGACATATGTGGTAAATTTCATTTTTCAGGGACTGATATATCAAAAATTATTTTTTTGGTATTAACCCTCTTGAGCCCAATTCCTTAGTTACAAAACTTTTGTTGTTGTTACTACCAGTTTTCACTACCGTTTAGCGGTGACTAATCTTTGTAAAGGAACTTATTGGGCACACAATGCGAATTCTCCCCTACGAATTTTCTCCATATGCAAGAACCAGGAAACGAACCCCCGACACTTGCATTTCAGTTTAACTAACAAATATATATTTTTAATGAACAATAGTTTAACTAAAAAAATGCATTTCAGTTTAATAAAAAATGATAATAACTATAACTATAACAGACATAACTATAACTAATAATGATAAATAATGGAAATAACTAACAAATAATGACTATAACTATAACTATAATAACTAAAAAAATTAAATGTGTGTGTTTATTTCCATTATTACTAGTGATAGTTACTATAGTTGTGAGCATAAATTCCAGTTCTATCAAAACTCATTAACCAATAAAATCTACACAACACTAGAAAAATTTCAACAAAATGTAAAAAACTAAAATCATTTATGAGTAATAAATAACAAAATCTTGTGACTAAATTATACATAATTAACAAAATGCAAGTAATTAGTGAGAACTGAGTGTGAACCTGAAGTAACGAAGGAACCGAAATTGCGGTTAGAAATCAAACCGCTCATAGCCATTGGTACTTTAGAGAGAATTGAGTGTTGAAAAGTGAAGAAAACGACGTCGTTTCTTAGCAAAAAGTTGTGTTACTCTGTTTTTCTCTTTAGTTTAAGAAGAAGGAAGAGGATAAGCAAAGAAAGCACAGAAACTCTCCAGTTTGGTATATTTCCAAATGAAGCTATTTTCTCATTTCTTTTTATTTTTTATTTTCTATAAACTATAAATAAATAAATTTAGGCTAAATTGCACTTTTGTCTCCATAAGTTTCAGAAATTCATGATTTTGGACCTTAATCAAAAGAAATATGGTAAATAATGTATTTATCCCTGCAAAATAGGCGAGTTTTGCATTAATTCCTGTAATTTTTTTTGTAGGAATACTCTCTATAGTGTTAATTTTTTTTTAGTGTATTTTACCCTCTGTCGATTTTTCCCCCAACATAAGGGGTAAAATACACTACAAAAAAAAAAAATTAAACATTACAGGGAGTATTCATACAAAAAAAAAAATTACAGGGTACGCAAAACTCGTCTATTTTACGGGGGGATAAAGTTCTATTTACCCATAGAAATGATTGTAATTTTTATTTTCTATTTTTTCATAATTTTGAAAAGAGTCTTCTCATATCTTGATTATCGTGTTTGTTGCCATTAAAATATCATTTTGTGGCTTTTTACAAGACTTAACTTAATTGATAATATCAAGGGAAATGATAATTATTACGAAAATTGAAAGAGAAGAAACATAAGAAGGCAAAATTGAGGGAGCAATTTCAATACAAACTCATCCATAATTTCCTGAAAAAGGGAAATTACAGTTTTTTCTCTTTTTAAAAATTAAAACATGTTTGTCAAAAATAAATTAATTAAAACATGTTATATTCTTGTGTGAATAATTCTTACTATTTAGCACTTCTCTAATATCAATATTGTTAAGTTGAACGTATGTATTCGAGTTTGATTTTGAAATTTTGTGGTGGGTAAAAATTTATATCGCGTCATTTTTTAGTATAAAAATCTGATCAAAAGAATAAAAGTATATGATTTTAAAATACCAGAACTAATTTCGTGAGTAAGTGTGAAAATTAAAGAAACTATTATTTAGAATTGTGATAAAAAAGGAAATACTAGTACTACTAAAAATGAAATCTTAGTGGCGATATAAACAAGAGATAGGAAGGATCCATAGTAAGACACGTAGTACATCATCCTCTACCAAATATTAATTTATAATTGCTTAGATACCCTTCCTCTAGACGTGGAAGAAACTTGAAAAGCGCTTTTACATTTTTTAATTAATTAATTAACTGTTTTGTCAACGTCACAATAAAGTGCAATATATTGAAGAAAATAATGAAAATTCTTTTTATTATTTTGACATAGAAAATGAATGAAAATTCTTTTTGTCGTTATTATTGTTAATATTTTTCGTGACCTATATTTTATTTTTGAAAAATCTTTACGAATGATGGTATTTTCATATTAATGCCTGGAATATTCTGGTTATGGACCATGGCTATTATCGTCAACAGTGTTTTGTCATTATTCGTCATTGTTTAATTGGAACTGAGAGACAAAAATTATCCTTTGGAAATTTTCAAGAATGCCTAAAAAATATATTCAAGAATAAGAAATTAATATCATATTGGATGAGAGGTCGTATGAAAATATGTTTATAAATGCGAGGATAATTTTCATCAAATAGGTAAGTCGGGTTTTGTAAGTTTAAGTTGTGTAAGTTCAAAATTTTAAAATGATATTCAATGTGGTTTAAAATTCATTTGGTCACATACGATCAATTTTTTATTATTGAGCAATTCACTATTTATATTCTTGCATGAAGTATAATATCACTAGCTAGCGTTGAATGTTAGAAGTGATCATTTTATATCCCACCAAAGACAATAGAATATGAAAAGAATGTACTAAAAGTCTCATATCATAAAATCTTAAAATGTATTTTATAAGTGAAAATAATTCTTATCTAAGAGTTCATCTCTAATTCAATTCACTACCACGTCTAGAGTTTAAAATTAGGGGCAGTCCTTAGGATGTGCAGGGGGCTCTAAGGTACCGGGCCTTCAATTTTTAAGGGTCTTAAAAGTATAAAATAATGGACTGATGATTCAAAAATATAAAATAAAAAGTTATAATATTTTTTTTAATTTATTTTTGTTCATCCAATCTAAAATAGCTAGTTAGGTTCATTTTTTAGAAAAAGAAATTTTTTTTGTCAAGTTTCAAACACAAACATATGTATCTACTAGAAGGACTGGTTTTTTTAAATAGCTAAAATATATTTTGTATTATTTATTAAAATATAAATATTTTGTAGATTAGTTACAACTTAAAAGGATGACTATTTTTTATATTATTGATTTTATTTAAAATTTAAATGAATATTATTCTTTAAATTTTTGCATTTTTTATATAAGTGTTTCATTTTTAATATTTAATGTTGAGCCTCTAAATTGTTCGGACCGCCCTAATTAAAATTATCAAAATTATTTTATGATTTGAAGTCCATGATTAATAAGTTAATTTGTCTTCACTCCTCAAAACATTAGCACCTACATTTGCAAAGCTGGTGGATCAGATAAGCCTCGATTAGGGGTAAATTTTAGAATCCCAATTAGTGTTATAGTACGTGAAATATTGGCATTACAATTATATATGCATATATTATATTCAAAATTAAAACCCAACTTATGTTACTAATTTAGGGACTTAGCGTTTTGCCTCCTCATTAAGCTAACTGTTTTAGGTAAATTGTCTTTGAGAATCATCTCATCTCAAGAGACAGTTGGATATCATATTCTTGTTACTAGATATGGGTTGCGTATGAATGATATGAATTGTCACATTTAGGGGGCACTCCGAGTTTTCTCTAGTGTGTGCTTGGTGGAAGAAATATAGGATTTGTTTAGATTCAATTATTTTTTTAGCTTATGCAAAATAGTGTATGCAAACAAATAATTTTATATATTATTATAAGTTTTTTAAGATAATATAATTTATAAAAATATAATTTTGTTCGTGAAAATTTATGATTTAACATGAAAATTTATTATAAATTTTTTAATCAATCTTGCACTCTTACGAGATCAATCGTTTGAATGATAATAGAGAGAGCTTGAGAGGTTTGAAGAAGATAGTGAACAAAGAAGTGTGTGCTTTGAATCTTTACAAAGTGATTCTCATTATTTGTGATATTTATTTTGCAAAATGTTATTTGTAGGTAAAGTCAAAAATAAATTATACGTAGACAAATATTAATCTAACAGAAGCATGAATCGGTTCATACAGAGTGTAAGCATTGGTTCATTAAAACAAAAGAGCAAACAAAAAACACATCAATATTAAAGATTTGTATTGGTACAAAATAATTATGTACCGTACAAGATTCCCAGAATGCATTTGTAACTACACAAGATGAATATGTATCGGTATAAAATACTCTCGTATTTTAGTGCATAGTTTCGAAGCATTCATGCAGCAGTTCATACAGGTTTTGCACCGATTCAAGAATTCTATAACTCTTGAACCAATTCATCATTCTCTAGTTTGCACCAGTTCAAAAATCAGTTTTTAGAAAGAAAAAAAAAATCTTTTTTGATGTGTTTTGCAAAAACCTTAAGAAAAATACTTTGCACCGGTTCAATACTTTGCCTACATCAAATCAATTAACTTCGACCCTATTTTTGAAATCATTCATGTGCGTCCACATTTACAATTACTTATTGCTGTTGCAGGGAGTTGTTAGTTTTTGGACTCATTTCGTATTGACGGCGGGTCATTCACCAGTGATTACATCTATGTCTAGTGTTAGGCTTAACTAAATGTTGGACACTTGTGTTGACCTACATTTTGTATGGTTTTACTGGGTTAGGTTTTATGCCCCCAGTTTTACTTCTCTTGTATTTTTTTTCTTCGCTTGGATTTAATTTATTTTGAGCTTATAAAAATAAATAAACTTTTGTGTTGATTCATAAGTTTTCAATGATAAAAATTGTATCTTTATAAGTTGTTTTCCCAAAAACCACGTTGAAAAGTTTATAATAATACATAAAATTTATTTATTTGAATAAGTTATTTTGTATAAGTTTAAAAATAAGTCAATCCAAACGGCCCTATATTATTATAAAAATATGGTAGACGATGAGAGATTTTGAACGTACCAACCTAGTTGGCATGCTTAAAGATCATTTGATCCGCTATTCTATTAATTAATTTATCTAAAAAGTTAGTAGAACATGTGCATGATAAATAAATTAGGCAAAATTACACGTTTGGTCCGTTATCTTATTTTTTTGTAACATTTTGATCATTTATCTTTTATTTGTAACACTTTGGCCCTTTATTTTATATATTTGTAACACTTTAGTCCTTTATCTTTTATTTGTAACACTTTAGTCCTTTATCTTTTATAACATTCACATATAAACCTTTTTCTAATATTTTTTTATTAAAAAAATGCTTAATTTTATTTGTTAAGACACCTTTTTATTAAAATTAATTAAAACTCATAATTTTGATGAAAATGTTCATCATCTTCATCAATTCTTTCATATTTTCATGTTCTTTAAAGGACCAAAGTGTTACAAATAAAAGATAAAAGATTATAATATTACAAAAAGATAAGATAAAAGACCAAAATGTTACAAATGAAAGATAAATGATCAAAACTTTATAAAAAAATAAAATAGAGGACCAAACGTGTAATTTTGCCAATAAATTACAAAAAATGATATTTAGTGGATATGATCAAATTTAATTTGGACATTAATTAATTATACAAAAAACCAATTACAAATTAATTAAAAAAAATTAGTTGTAATATTTAGTGGGTAGAGCCAAAATAAAATATGTTGTTTGTTGACCAAAATATAATATTGCAATTTTTTGTCATAATTACAATTTATTGCATTTTTATATTAAAGTAATATATTTATAAATTAATATAAAATAATATATTATAAATTAATATATTCCATTAAATTATTTATCCCATCCACTTTTTATGTCATAAATACAATACATTTTATTCATTAATTATGCTAATTTGTTTGACCAAAATCGTAAATTTTATATATTTCTAGGTTGAAAAGTTATTTTTTTAGTCAATTTAAAGAATTTATTAAATGTTAGAATCCGATTTTTTTTTAATATTAAGTCAATATTATCTATTATGGCTTATGAATTAATTTATTTTCTATACATTTGAATGTTGTATATCTATATATACACACTAAATTGTGTAGATTTATATTCATTTCATATAAGGTTCATTTTTTGTAAGAATTTGTGCATCGAAATACAAAAAATGAACCAACAAAATGCAGATGCTAATAGATGTCTTTTATGTAGGCGTTTGAGAACAAATTGCAATGTTGAAAGTTGTGAATTTGGCATGTACTTTCCTGCCAATAGAAATGATGATCTTAGGTGTGCTATTGAGGTTTATGGGGTAAGTAACATCAACAAAATCATGAAATCTGTGGCACAAGATCAAAGACAAACCACTGCAAATTCATTTCTTTTTGAAGGTTATGCTTGGAGATTAAATCCAACTAATGGTTTAATTGGGTATAACTCACTTATGGATGAACAAATAAATTTGTCTATGCGTGAATTACAAATTGCAAATAACCTTTTGAAGTTTTGCAAGGATCATGAAAACTCAAATTCTCAAAGGGTAAGATATATCTTGATGTCTTTTAATCAATTTTTTCTTTAGAGAATACATTTAATAATCTCTAAATGTTGATAAATAAAACATAAATTGATTGTGATCATGATTTTCTGGTACAAAAAAAAAAAAAACTATTCCACGCTATTTTAAAGCCCGATCGTTTATTTCTAATCGAACGGTTCAGATTTCATATTAATAAAATTAACTCTAAACAATATTGTGTGCTCATCTATTACAAATCATAAATATTTTAATATTTTGTGATATATTTTTTGAACTATTTATTTCACTATAACTATAATTAAATCTAAATATCTTTCGTTTTTTTTTTTTTTTTTCATTTTATTTACAAGAATGATGGAATTCCAACTAATCGTGAAAGAGGAGAATCAAGGTATGCTCTCTAATGTAATTTTTTTTTTAAAAGAGACAATTATCCAAATATTCTATTGTGTTGTGGCTATGTTCATATTATTTTCTATTTACCTAACACAATCATATCAATCAAATTTTTATACAAAACAGTAATGCTGCATCAAAGGGAAAAGGAGTTGTTATTGATCTAAATGAATTGCCTGCTGATGATGAGGCCACTCAAGAGAAAGAGAAGGGAAATCTAGATCTTATTGATCTAAATAAACCAGCTAATAATGAAGCCGGTGATGAGGAGGAAGATTAATTTTTTGCTCCTGGCGCAACTCTATTCTTTTTATGAGTGGGGGATGCATCTTATTTTGTGCTGAAAATCTTGGTGGTTGTAGAGCTGGATCTTGAAGGTTCTGATGGGTTGGTGATCCGCTTGGTGTCTTTATCTTTTTAGTGGTTTATCGCCGGTTGTTTCCGAACAGGTGTTGGGATACTTCTGGTTTGCGTGGGTGTTTTTGTTCTTTTTGTTGGTCATAGTTTTTGTGTCTTTGTCGTTTCGGTGTGTTTGTAGTTTTTTTTGCCTTTTTTATTTCTTGTCTTTTGTTTATCGAAACTCTGGTTGTGAGTGTTTTCTGATGCTTGATATCTGTCTTGTGTTTGCACTATGGACTTTTTGTCCTTATCTTATTTATATTTGCATTAAAAAAATTATATCTCAAATGAAGATTTTTATTGTATTTTGATAAAAAGTTTCCGCATGGATATTTTATTAAATGGAAATATCATTATATGCAACAAAAAATAATGAAATATCAAAATAAATCAAGATATTATTTTTACAAACAGTTATAATTTTAATAGTTTAAATATAGTCATACCATTTTAATTTTGTAACAAAAAAAAAAATTATATATAGTTTTAATCTTGTGCTACTAGGTTAAATTATATTTTTTTACCAAAATAAAAATCTTTTTTTACAGACAAATTAAACTTTTATGAACAATGAGATTTAAATACAGAAAGTTCTAAGGAGGATTTGATAGTTAGGACAGGTGAGATATGGAGTAAAATGATAATTAAGGAAGTCGGGAGATCGATTCTTCGGTTTTTCACCACCAGTTGAATCTGGTTCGGGAGTCAGTTCTGGCATCAAGTGGTTCCAGCCCCCTCCCGATCGCAGTTGTGGGGGATCGAACCGTGGTCCTTCCTACCAAGTTCAGCGCCAATCACCACTGAACCAACTAACGATTGGTAGATCGATTCTCACCCACATCAAAAACTAACAATTAATGTTAATTATTAATTACTAACATTAGTTGTTTCAAAATCCAAACCTCTTAGTTGAAAATCAACCATAGGTTAATCAAATCTCACCTAGCTAGAACAATCATAAAATAATTATTAGTGTCAATGTTATGATTAATGATTGGGTGATAAGTAAGTTTAATAAATGTTAATAGATTAAATTAAATAGATAGTCTTTTGATTAAATAGTTAACTTTGTGTTTGATCTAATAAAAAAAGAAGAGATAGGACAAGACAACTTCAATGTGTATTGTGTTTGATTTTAAAGTTCTTCAACATATTGCCCTTTAATTGAATTTTTCAATCTCGTTGGGTGTTATGATATTGACCTAAGTTATTGCATAGTTATAGTGGAATATGTTAGGGAAAGGTCTTGAAATCTTTTTGATGTTTTAATGATAATAAACTATAACGATTCACGATTATAATGTGTTTTGTCATGTAACAAAAAGTGAGGTTAAACACATAGTTAAAATCACAAGTCTAAAGAAATTGGGATTTATGATCATATGAGATCCAAATCATATCAGATTTCTCAAAATTATTTTGAAAGTTCAAAGTTGAAGAAGACTTATGCATTAAGACTCAACAAGTCAATATAATGCAATCAATAGATTGTTTATGAAGTTCACAATGGAGAATTAATGACTATCAAGAGTCACTTTATAAACAAATTTTAGAAACAACATCCGAAACAACATCAGGAGCAAAAAATTATTGTCAAAAGATCATGATCAATCTAATTAGATTGATGAAATGAAGTTTGAATTTGTGATAAATTTATCAAAATCAAGTTCATAATCAAGATTAAATGCATTGGATGAAGATCAGAAACATAATCCGCTATGTTTCAGAAACCGGCAACATAATTCAAAGTGCGATAACTAGTTTCTAAGGTTTGTTCACAAAAATTGTCAACAAAAGTCGTATTTGATTGTTTGGGAATCAAATTGAGATGCAACATAGTTGGTCTATTTTAACCGGAGCCGTCGGTAATGAAGGGGAAAAGATTGGAATTGGTAAACTCAATCTTTTTCAATTTTGACTATTTTATTTCTAAACTTAACCCTAATTAATTTTGAATTAATAGATTGTTGATTGATTATATTGCAGATTATATTGTGGATCTCTATAATTAAGTGAAAGGTGCCCTAATTAATTTTGAATTAATTGATTGTTGATTGATTATAATATGCATTTTCTTTTTAGTGACAGTTAGTAGATGAGGATACCAGTGAATTTAGTGATTTCAGGCAACATGTTTTGAAGTGGTAGGACAAAATAAATGAATAATCTATTTTCATGCTTTATTAAGAAATTTATAGAACTTTCTTTTTTGATTTGCTGGCAAGGAGATGATCATCTAAACATGGTCAGTTTATACAAACTCACACAGAAATAGAGTTTCCCTTATATTTCAGATTCAACATATGCACCTTTGGACATTGAATTGCACCACAATTGTTTTCACTCAAATGTAAGTTGTATATAAGATTTTCACTTTTTGACTTAATGTTAGTATATAACAATAATATATTTTGGGCTAGGGATTTGGAAACACTGTCACTGTCACACAAGCATACACGGAAGTTGTTGTTAAACAAGAAAAGTACAAGTTCATTGCAAAATTAGGCTTAGAAGCAACCGTACATTAATTTAATGATATAAATTTATGGCAAACTGTAAATACACTAATTTAAAGATAATTTGCAGGTTTTTCGGGTTGAATTTCCTCTTCCAAAACAGGAAAAACTGAAATGATTTTGCATAATATACTGATTCCTCTTTTTTCTCCCTCCGAGACGACCACTCCAGCCGCACCATTTATTACAGCAAATGATTCATTATCGGTGCAAGAAATGGATAGAAAAAGTAAAAAAAAAAACTGAAGAAGGAGCGGCGTGTGAAAAAAGTTGAATGATCGAAAATGAAAATGAAAAACAAATTGTCACTTGTTATTTTGAGCTTTACTAATTGGGTTGATGCTTAATAGTAATAAGATGCTCGTGCGTTTGCACATTTTATTTTTTACATGCATGTGTACATAAAGAAAAAAGTTAAAATAAATACAAATAAAAAAAAATGGATGAAGACGAATAATAGACAAATAAATAATTACTGTCTAGCTAAGTTCAAAGTGACAATTGCCTCAGAAAAATGTTCAAATTGTAACTAATGTAAAATATATACATAAATCTAATAGAAATTAGAAATTATAATCACTTTATATTTTTAACCTATATGATCTTCATTATGGCATGATATATATGACTCTAAGAGACATCTTATTATACATGATATATTGTTAGTGTCATGTATATAGTTCATGATTTTTTTTTATTGAGATACATGATTCTAGAGTCATATTTAATTCATAATAACGAAGAAGAATCAATTGTGTATGATTTATATAATATTCAAAATTAAATTTTATTTATTTTAAACTTGATCATTTACTAATAGTGTTTCTATGCTCTTTAATTAATATTCATTACATGGTGTTAACAAATTAATATTTGTAACAATGCTTAAATTTCTACATTAAAAATAAAAAATCTAAAATTTAGATTATAATTTAATTTATATATACAGTCAGTGTAAAATTATCTTACACATGCATCCAATAATGTGACATGATATATATGACTCTAAGAGACATATATATTGTTTGTGTCATGTATATAGTTGATGATTTTCTTTGTGATTGAAATGCATAACTCTAGAGTCATATAAATGGATCATCTCCGACTCATCCTCTCCAATTGTCCATGTTGTAATCATCTCAACCATTCATTTATGTTTTTTTTTTCTCTCTTTGAAACTTTTCTTTTACTGTTAGTCATTGGATGGAGAGCAGAATAGTTGACAGCACAGAAATAGTAATAGAGGATCCAATTCCTCATATTTAATTCATGATAATGAAGAAGAATCAATTGCATATGATTTATATAATATTCAAAACTTCTTTTTTTAATCTTAAACTTGATCATTTACTAAATGTATTTCTATGTTCTTTAATTAATATTCATTACATGGTGTAAAAAAATTAATATTTGTAACAATGCTTAAATTTCTACAATAAAAGTAAAAAAATCTAAAATTTAGATTATAATTTAATTTATATACATAGAGCTCATTTGGATCAGCTTATTTTTGAGTTATACAAATAGCTTATGCAATTTTTATGTATTATTATAAGTTTGTCAAAGTAGTTTATGATAAAATAGCTTATAAAAAAAATAATTTTCACTAGTTTGAAATTATAAAATAGCATAAAACCTAATATATATTATATAAGTTATTTGCATAAACTCATAAGTTAATCCAAACGGACCCTTAAAAGAATGAGTTTTGTACTTCATAACTAAGAGATTTCACTAAAAGATAAAATATCTTAAACAATCTAAAATAAGGTTGAAGAACCATAAGCATATTCAGAAGAGTATTATATTTATTAGAAACCCATATCACTCGGTCAAGGATACATTGGATTCTATTAAGAATCAAGCATCACTTCAAAGATATCAATCACTCAAGCACAACACAATCATTAAGTGATTTGATCAAGAAGTTCATTCTTTAGTGGTGACATCATAATCATATACATCTATTCAAAAGAAATTTGCAAACATCTTTAATTTTCTTTGGGGTTAGGTAATAATTTGTTGCGTGTTAGTTAGTCTAGTATGCCTAGTGAGGAATATATAGAACAAACTTGTAAGGTACCAGAAAAGAAAAGAGTCAAGAATCTGAGAGGTTATTCCAAACACTATAGTTAAACTCTCACAATTGTGAGGACGATTAGTCAACATTGGATGAATTAGTATAAATTTTGTGTGTCTCAATCTTATATCCCTTCTTTTTATTATTCACAGATGGAAAATGCCAACGAGTGCCCCGGGGCACTCTTTAAGAACCTTAAATAGTAAGTTTTAATAAACTTTTTATGGGAATGTGTGAAGTCAATGCATTGAAAATTGAAATGTTTTATTTTTTGCATAAAGAATTTCTTTAAATAAAAAGCTTAAAGAGTGTCCCGGGTGCACTGATTAGCAAGATCCTTCGTAGATAGATATACATATGCACACATACTACACAATCTCATACTTCAAAATCATATTTATCAAGACTGATTCAATTCTTCTTTTAAATTGAGAAACAAATTTTTAAAAGGTCATAATTCAAACTACTTTCTCCTTCTTGTGATTATTATATATACTTTAGTATATAGCACCCTTCGATCTGAAAATGAACCCTAGATGAGAAATCGAATATTTTGTTGTTGTTCAGATACTATCCGTGACAAGATGATTATAAAGTCGATTAATGGGCACTTCGCGAATCATGATGAGGAACATAAGTGACCTATATGAGATTTGCCTTTTTTACATAACAAGAGTAGTATATTGGTCCCCTTGATATAGAGTTTGACTACAAAAATGCAAGATCATTGATATAAGTCAATATGAAATATTAAACTTATTTGTTGTTACTAAGTCAACTTGGGTATTTTTTTTTTGACAAAATAAACGGTATTCGTTCATTCAAATAAAATAGAGTACATCGATGTAATACAAATTCATAATCGCTAAAAACAAAAAGGATAAATCTGCGAACAAACTCACAGTATCCATGTTAATAGCATAAAACGGCAAATTACATATGCCTACAAATATGACTATATTGAAGTGTCCGAAATATCTATGCCTCCGGATCTGTAGCGTATTATGTCTAAATTGAAATATAGTCATATTCATGCACATAACTGAAAATGTGGTGCGCACAAGTGGTTCTATAAATCGAACTCTTGAGTTGAGTTATTTCCCTCACTTATACTTTTCACAGTTTTTAAAACCCTGGCTGCACTAGGACTCCCCGTGTTCGATTATAACTAGCACCGTAGATGGAAGGACTCTTTTCGTGTGAAATGAATAGAGGTACTATCGATTTTCAACTATCCACGGATCTGCACACAATAGATAATCATTTGATCCCTCCGCTTCGTTTTACTTGTTTTTGTTTGTGATTTCCCTTTAGATGCAACATTTTATTATGATCATCAATGAGTTGCTACATTTTATCAAATTTGCTTGTAAAAATATCATTTCCCATGTCTAAACAATATATTTAGATTGACTTCGTATTTCAAATTTTACCAAAGGATATCCTGCATTATGTCTCACCCTCTGTATCATTCACCATTTAACATTGATAGCAAAATGACTCAAAATTTATGGTGTACCAACAGTCCAACCCTCAACTAGAAACCATATGTATTTCTGTTTTCATTTGCTCTTATCTTCTTCATGATCGCATACATTCCACTTGGCATAAGCACTGCTCGGAAAATATTCTTTGTAATAAAAGCAAAAAATTATGTCTATAAACAAAATAAAAAAGAAATCAAAGCAAAATCTACTTAATGATATTAAATGATATAACCATCAAATTTTGGAACATTCAAAATTCTTAAATCATTGCAATTGGTAATCCATTATACAATCCCATATCCAAGTGTTCATAAAATATACCAATTGCTATCAACATTTTACTAATGCATAATCCAAAAGCAGATATACCACTTACTTAACTCTTCCAAACAAGGAGAGAATCAGAACTTCTCCTTATTAATTTGGAAAACTCAACTTCCACATTAAGTTTCACTCAATCCAATAGTACTATTACTACTATGGAAAGAAAGAAGTGAAGAGTTACAAGAAGGAAAAAGAGAAAGAAACAGGGAGATAAGATGAATATTGTCATAAAGAAAATAAGCTAGATATAGAAACTAAAAAGGAATCTGGAGTTGTTATTGGCCAAAAATAATGCAATTAAGTTGGACGAAAATCGTAGTACTTGAATTCCAACCTTCAAAACCCAAACTCAGAAATTCCAATGGTTTAGTCTTCTTGAATCTGACTTAGTAATGAACTAATATATGCTTACAGAACCACATTTTTAGTGATAGTTTGGTGAAAGTAAGTGATTTGTGGTATGCTTTTCACTTTTTGACACCATACATTGACTCCACCTTCCCATCATTTCCTCCCAGCAACAAATACTTATCTTTCCTTGTTAAACTGGTGCACTCAAATCCAAGCACATCCCCCAAAACTTTCTGCACATGATTAGCAACTTCAATCGAAGATTTCCCACCAGCTTTAACAGACATTTCTTCCGGTAACCGGTCAAGGAAATTAATCTCATAAACAGGCCTAGGATTCATGAAAAAGAAATAAGGGTCCCAGAACTTGACTCCACGAACAGTGGTCCCATAGAACATGTTCTGCTTGCAATCAACTGCTACGGGGACAATCCTATCACTCAGCTCTGCAAACAGAGCACTGAACCGTAGCAAGAAAGGCTCACGACAGGTGGTGCCTTCTGGGCATACAACGAGGTCACCCTTCTGAAGAATCTCGGTAATCCGGGCTGCATCAGCAGCGCGGTCACGGGTGAGGGCAATGGCAGGGATTGGTGAGAGGAAGCGGGAGAGTTTGCTAACACTGTAAGTGACACAGTAGACTTTGCGGCCAAGGGCAATGGAGATGACGATAGGGTCGAGGGCACTACGGTGGTTGCAGACGTAGAGGTTTCCAGGGGTACCTGGAGAAGGTGGTGCAGGACGGTTGCCGCGGATTACCAGTTTGATACCAAGTATTTCGTAGGTGTAACGAACTATGCGTTCAGGGAGAGGGAGGTTGAAGTAGACTCTGATGATGGAGAGGACGAAGCCAAAGGGGAGCCAGGCAAAGGTGATGAGGGCGTTTATTGGGTCTGGACGCTGTACGAAGCGGCCGTCGTGGAAGATGATTCGGCTCTTGAGACGCTCTTGTGGGACTGGTTTTGCTGATTTGTTTGGAGGTACCATGTACCCTTCCTGTTATTCATCAACATTAAAGTTATTAGATCATATTTTAGAGGGCCATATCATAGTTTAGTTGCTAATATTTATGATCAATGCATAAGAATAATACTTGATCACTTCATTTATCAACGATAAATACAGTAGAAGTCTCATTGTGATTAATTAGAAAGGATTAATGAACATTCAAGCAAAAAGTAAAATTTACAAGGGCACAACAATAGGTTCTTTTATGCAATGAGACTTGAGTACATAAAATAACTTTTTTTTTAATGAAACAATATAGCTAGCACCATGTTAAAAGGAAGATTAATTGAATGAAACAAAACTATATATGACAACTGTGATGCTATGCTGTCATATGTAAAAGATTCTGTTAAAGGAAGTAAGAGTTAGGCCAAAGATTGCTTTAGCAAAACCAAAATCTAATTGATAAAGGGTGTTGTCAATTTGTCCATTCATTCATTCTTATGTTTGCTTTCACTATATACAGATCGGGAATTTTATCCTTCCTGGGTCAATTTCATGTGTGCTAAGGCAGAAAAGGTGGGTGTGTGTGAGTTCAGCAACCATATGAGTGAAATAAATGAGAAGAAAATTGTAGGTGGCAATTCCTACTTAAGGTTGTACAACTAGTAGTACATGGACCATGGCTGCATTAATTAAATCATGATCGATTATTATACAGTATATGAAGAATGAATGGACCATGGAAAATGCTGGCAGTTGGTTGGGATGGTTAATACTGTGGGTCCCACATAACTTACAATTGTGAAAATAAGCCAAATGAAAATTAAACCATTCACTCAACCGTATAAGTTAATGCAGGCATGCAGCTAGTACTTCAATTAAAATTCCAATTTAACCCATCATGGCCCAGGCCCTACGTACACCGCATTGAACATTTGCACCGATCCCATACGCTTATATCATCACTGGTTAAACACTACACGCTAAATCATATTCCTAACAAACCTGACCCTCTTTAAGTATTCAATTTAAGAAAACTATTTATTTCAAAAAAATTTCAATATATTAGCTCCACATATTTTATAAAAATTTACTAGTCAAAATTCTTAAAGAATATCTCAAAAGCACTTGTTAGCATTTTTTGTGTTAAAAAATTGATAATTCATAGTAACTGATAAGGACTCTTTAAGTCCCACACAATCTTCTTCTTAAGTTCTCTGATCTTTTTCCTTCTTGGATATGAATCAAATTTGGTATTATTTTCTAAAACACATTGCACTAACCATTTGTGTTAGATTCGGCTCACCTTTCATTGTCTAATCTAAATATGAATATATTAGTAATTGATTCTAACGAAGAAAAACCATTTTAAATTTTGGAAGATAGGGTAACTTACTCTCATCAAACTAAACCTAATTAGTTAGCTAATGAAATAATTAATAGAACATGCTATGCATGAACATATATTGTAAATAATTTGGTCAAAAAAGTTAGAAAAAATCACAAATTCTCCTATTTTTAGAATAAATACTATTCACCACCATTATTTATGGGAGAAAAATTGTGCACATCTATTTTCAATTGTGTTCAAATGATACATACTCTAGTTTACATAAGATACTTATCCAAACGAATTTTGAAATCTCTAAAATGAATAAAGTATAATGTGACAAAAACAACAATATCCAAGCATGTGCTATATGTTAATTAAGCACCTCATTTTCTACTATCAATTTTCCTACCCACTTGGTTTCACTTAATCAAGAAGAAAACAGATTATCGACAAAAAACAGAGTAGAAAACAGGATGTGCACCTTTGAGCTATTCCATATATAAAATTATTTGAAAGAAGAAAGAAAGGGGAAAAAAAACCTATATTCCATAATGGACCTTTTATGTTGATTTGACATTGACAAGTTTCTCTTTAAATTTCGGTTGTCATTTTCTTAATGAAAAATTAAAGTTCCTTCAATTGTCATATTCTTTTACATCTTACTGATGATAACTTAATCAGTGATTATTTAACTTAACAACAGATTAATTAACCTTATCAGAAACAAATTTTCCATCTATTAATCAAAATATTTATCCATCATAAACTAATACCAACTCTTTTCACACAGCTATAATCAGTAACCTAAATAACAAAAATGTTCAAATCTGCAGAGATATATAAAATCGATTCATGCAATGAAACTCACACCAAAATTCAACATATAAAACTTGATAATTAGTAGTATAGTAGAAGCCAAACCTTGCAAATTGACATGAAATCATGATCAGTTTTGCGATCTCCGAGTCCAACATCAGGCGATTCATCACCAAACTCTTTCTCAACCGCCGAACGCTTCAAATCTCCAACAAGCACACCAGGCTTCTTCACGAATCCAGTCGCCTTCTTCGTCTTAGGATTCACCTCGATTTCCGTTCCCAAAACCTTATCTCCACCTAGATAATCCTTCACAAACGCATCCACCATCACCGTCGGATTCGCCGTCACCACTACCTTCCTCTTACACCGATCAAATACTTCAAAACTCTCTCTCCTTACATCCGCAGCATAAAACCTGCACAGTAAAACATCAAATTGAACCTAATTGAACAGAATCAGAAAACGAATGAACGAAAGAGTAAAGTTGTTACAGTACCGTGGAAGAACAGCGCGTGAAGCGAGTTCGATATCACGGATTTTGAGACCGGCGAATGAGATGAAAATCAGAATCTGAATACCGAGAGCTTCAGAAACAAAAAGATAAGCGATGATAACAAAAGGAAGGGAGAGAAGAAGAACGAAGCCACGGAAGAGACTTCCGGCTTCAACAGCAACAAGCATGAAGTAAGGAAAAGAGCTTCGAGAAATGAGAAGAGTTCCGTCGAGATCAGCGGCGACGGATTCACGCGGCGAAGAATTTGCGTTGCATTCGGTTATCGGAGGGAAGTTACGTTTCAGTTTCGGCGGTGACATATTTCTGTTACGGTGGTGACAGGTGTACTCTGTTTTTGAAGAGCGCGAGAAAGGAAGGTGAGGGAACGTTGGGTTTTAAATGTTGGTTCAGAAATAGTGAATTACGGAATTAGCCTTGGAAATTCTCGCGGTTTTGTTTGTTGTTGGTTGTTACCCCTAATTTATGATGGAAATTTTGTTTTCTTGCTGCTTGGTAAATGTAGTTGCACCAACTAGATTTATGACTAGATTTAATAATTGTTGTACTTAAAATCTAGATAATCAAAATTCTATCTACCAATTTAAAATAGAAAATAACATTGAAGGATTGAGATTTTGAGAATAACACACTCTAAAATAATAAATTTTCATACAATACCATTGATTTTTTTTCCTACTATAAACAAATTTAATTTAATATTATAGTTATGTTTTATCATGTTGAATTAATATAGTCTGACAAAATATTATTGTGGTAAGTATTTTTCTATTTGAACTCCAAAATCTTGATTAACTCGTAAAAGATAACATTTGATTCGAGAATTTCTGGTTCGGGTTTTGCATGTATTTTTTGAAAGGGAGATAAGTAATTTTAAATTTAGACTTTCTCTATCTTGATAGTTTATCCAAAATTTTAGATTGATGAGACTTAATTCACACTTAAAAAATCTCAACATATCTCTAGTCTTGTAAAAAAAAGTACTCCGTATCTCTTCAAGTGCAAATCTCTATGTGTCCATAATTTATCACAACTCACTTATTACTCCACCAACCGGGTTTTGATACCAAAGTTGGACCATACATGTGAGTTTTAGCATCATATCTTCATCCAAAATATATCTTAATGATTAACATTTATGAATAATTTCACTTGATGTATCTCAACAAACCACATGTTTGATTGCTAATTGAGAGTATCGCAAAACATGGACAAGTTTATCCCAAAACCTGAATTTACTAAGATGTACGAATATATCAAGATATTTTAGTGAGTGATGATCAATGATAAAGAAGAATGCAATTGAGTTAGTTTATTCTTATATGACTTGTAATAAGTCGAGAGTAAAATATTAAAAACCATCAAAATTGTTTCAACCTTTTAGTGTATCCGTATAGAATTGGGATAACATTTCTATAGAATTGGTAGTAGACTCGTCATTATATTCCAAGAGGATATGATGTGTTTCGGGTTATAGTTGATAGACTCATGAAGTTTACTTTATGTTATGATGAACATTTCATATTCTACGGAGAAGCTGTCAAAAATGTAGGTCAATGACATTGTAATGTTGCATGAAATTTCGTTTAACATAGTGTCTGATAGAGACTCTAAATTTACTTATAAAATTGTGAAAAATTTTGTAGAATGATGAACATTTCTTTCCTTTTTTTACCACAAAAGAAATAGGAGTATCACATATCAAAAGAAATAGGAGTATCAAGTTCAAACGATTCATACAATGTCTTCTTATCAAATGAGATATGCTTGTGGAAATTTTTATTAAATTTAATTTCCTTAGCGAGTGTCCAACACTGGTTAACTTTTTTTTCTTTCTTTCAAATCATGGTTGGTTGACTGATGAGTTGAGCTACGCTTTGCTGTTTCCCACAAGAGTTTAAAGTTCGGTTACCACCCTATCTTAATTCTTAATTGTGTGCCGTTCTTGGTTGGTCAGCTTCTCAACAGAAAATTGTAGTGCAGTAGGTCCTCTTTTTATGTTTTTGTCAAGTCAAAAAAACTTGACTAAAAAGAGTCTGCAATTTTATTCTTCCTTCAATTTTTTATTCTTGCCAAGAAATTACTGTAAATTCATTTCAATAAAAATATTATTATATACGCCTTCCGGTTCTATATATAAGAAAAAGTTAACTTTTTAAATTCATTATAAACTTGATGTATCTAGACAATAATATAGTCTAAATACATTAATTTTACAGTGAATTTAAAAAGCGAAATGTTTCTTATATATAGAATCGGAGGGAGTATGTTAATAAGATTTACTTCAATTCACATTGTCGATAGATTAAGAGAAAGTTTTGGATGATGTCATGGTCACAATTTAATCACACACATATGATTTATAAAAGGTAAAATGAGAAAATAACTAACTAATATGTATTTTCAAAATAATTAAACGATATATATTTTTATGTGAGTGCGACTAAATGAAGTGACTAAATATTTGTGACCATATAAGTATTTTAATTAGATTAAACATAATAATATCAATATTCGGATCCAAAACTCCGCATACATTTTTTTTTTAAGCAATGTGTGCGTTTTAAATTGTGTTTATCATATTTTTTTGGTACAAATTGTGTTTGTCATTTTGTCAAAAAAAATTAAAATTTAGTAAATTAAATCACCAAACTAGTCCATAACTTTATAGGACACTCAAATAATTTTCCGGCTATGTCAAATTTTATTTATATTAATCTTTTGAAAGTATATTGGTGATTAAATTAATAGTAAGTGAATAAAGTTAAAGACCAAATTGGTAATAAATTATTAAAATATATGGATTTATTTGACGATAAGTGTCTGAATACAAATTATAAATAACTAATTTGACAAATCAATAAAATCAGACTTTTTTAGATATTCACAAAATTAAAGACCTATTCAATAATGTCTTACAAAGTGGTTAATCTCATCGATAATTCTACCAAAACATGGAACCAAGATATCATTAGCAATATATGAGAAAAATAAATTATTTTATGTCAATAAAAAACATATCAAGGCGTCCAAACCAAATAAATGAAACAGAAAAAAATAGATAGATGAAAATATACCTTATTATAAATTGATATAAGTTATTTTTTTGAGTGAAGACTGTTTAGTTCCCTTTAAAAAAATTGACGGTTCAATTTAATCCCTTATAAAAATAAAATTTAATTTAATCTCTAACATTTTTGTATTAGACAAATTAGTCTTTGTTTGTTACGATAGATGGACTAATTTGTCCCCAATTTAAAAATGTGAGGACTAGTTAGAATTTATAAATTATATTTTTTTCGGTTTTTCACCACCAGTTGAATCTGGTTCGGGGGTCAGTTCTGGCATCAAGTGGTTCCAGCCCCCTCCCGATCGCAGTTGCGGGGGATCGAACCGTGGTCCTCCCTACCAAGTTCAGCGCCAATCACCACTGAACCAACTAACGATTGGTGAATTTATAAATTATATTTATTAGAAACTAATTGCGCGGCCATACAATTATGAGAGACTAGAATAAGTCTCCACTTTTATTTGTTTTCAAAGGATCAACATGCCGTATTATAATTAAATACTTATCATCTGCATTTAACTGCGAAGGCTAATCTCTCAAAATGACTGAGATTCATTTAAGGGTTTGATCGACCTCTCCCAATAAATATTTTTCCTCATACACCGGTCAAAGATCAAACTCATGATCAAATGATTGAATAACTCAAATATCTACTGTTTGTGTCACATTATGCTGGTAGGAAGTTGATATTTTAATGAAAACACGAAATGCACTGAATTAGTTGGAAAAAAAAAAGACAAAATAAATAAAAAATCTCCCAGGAAAAATTATAGATGAAATACTTATGATAAAAGCTAGAGAAGCAAAAACTAAAAAAACTTATAGGAAAGAAAAGCTAGAGAAGCAAACACATGAATAAAATTAAAAACCCTAGCACGTAATGTTAGATGTTGAAGTATAAGCAGTTATCTTTGCTGATTAGTGTATAATTAGCTTAGAGTAATTAGTTTAGTTTTGTAAATAGTTTGCTAGTATTAGTTTAGCAGATATAGCTGTACACATATACAATGCAGCTATATATAATACCTTGTAATATCATTTTTACACAATTAATAAAATTGACTTTCCCTTTTTCACTACACTTTCTTTCTCTCTGTAACTGACTTACAACAAACTCAACATGGTATCTTCGCTTTCGATCCTTTCGCTTCCGCTCTACCGTAACCGTTCTGATCGCCACCGTAACCGTTTTCTGATCCTCTTCTTTCTCTGTTACGATCTCCTTTGTGCCTCTTCACGATGCCGCCACGAATTGCTCCTCCACCGCCGGTTGATCCTGCTTCCGATCCGTCCAATCCCTTCTATGTTCATTCCAGTGATGGTCCGTCGTCCGTTAAGGTAACGCCGCCGCTTAATGGTTCTAATTACCACGCTTGGGAGCGATCGATGCGGCGTGCACTCGGAGCAAAGCTCAAGTTCGAATTTCTCGATGGTTCGATTCCAACGCCGATTGATTCTTTTGATCCGTCGTATCGAGCTTGGAATCGCTGCAACATGCTTATTCACAGTTGGATAATGAATTCTGTCGATCCATCCATTGCTCAATCGATTGTGTTCATGGAGAAAGCTTCCGATGTTTGGCTCGATCTTAAAGAACGGTTTTCTCAAGGGAATCTTGTTCGTGTTTCAGAAATTCGGCAGGAAATCTATGCCTTGACTCAAGATTCTCGTTCGGTAACTACCTTTTACTCTGATTTGAAAACTCTTTGGGAAGAACTAGATATTTACATGCCAATTCCCAATTGTACGTGCCCTCAGCGCTGTTCTTGTGCTGCAATGCGTACTGCTAGGCATAATCATCATATTCTTCATGCTATGCGTTTTCTTACTGGTTTAAACGATACTTTTAATGTCGTTAAGTCTCAAATCCTCCTTATGGATCCCTTACCCTCAATGACTAGGATATTTTCTCTTGTGCTTCAATATGAACGCCAATTAGCCTCTATTGTTCCTGTGAATCTTGATGATTCCAGAGCTTTGGTCAATGCCTCTGATAGTCGTAACCATGGTTATGGTGCTGGTAAGCCCAATTCATCTTCTTCTGGTGGTAATTCTAAAGGTAAATGCACTTACTGCCATAAATCCAATCATGTGGTAGAGAATTGTTTCAAGAAACATGGTGTACCACCACATATGTTACAGAAATATCCTGGTTATGCTCATCATTCTGCAGCTGAAGGGGGTGATTCTAGTGGAAATTCTTCAGCTGCATCACAAGACACTAGGAATGTGTCTACTGCTCCTTCCATTACTCAAGAACAGTATGATAAGCTGATGAATCTGCTTCAATCTTCTTCTGTTAATTCTGGTTCTACTTCTGCTACTTCTCATCAGGTTAGCTCCTTCAAATCTGCTGGTCATACACCAACAGATAAAGGTAAACAAGGTAAAAATCTAGCTTATTGTCATTTTTCCTTCATTTGTCACAATATCACTCTTGACACTTGGATCATAGATTCAGGTGCTAGTCACCACATTTGTGCCTCACTGCACTGGTTTCACTCTTACAGTGAAATCACTCCTATGGTTATCAAATTACCTAATGGTAATCATGTCACTACCAAATGTGCAGGCACAATTAATTTTTCCCCTGAGTTTAGTATAACAAATGTTCTTTATGTTCCTTCCTTTAGTGTTAATTTGATTTCTGTTTATCAACTTTGTCACAATGCACAATATTCTCTTGAGTTCACTGACACTGGTTGCTTCATTCATGAACAGAAATCACTGAGGATGATTGGTTCGGGTGAAAGTAAAGATGGATTATACTACTACTCAGCTCAGACAAACAAGCAGTGCATCACTTCCAATCACAGTTTTTCTCAGCCCTTTATTTCTGCAAATAATACTGCTCTTCCTGATAATGCATTGTGGCATTTCAGGTTAGGCCATTTGTCTCACTCTAGGTTAGCTTTACTTCAATCTAAATTTCCTTTCATTGTAAGTGATTCTCATGCAGTTTGTGACATTTGTCACTATGCAAAACATAGGAAGTTACCTTTTGTAAACAGTTACAGTAAATCAATAAAACCCTTTGACTTGATTCACTTTGACATTTGGGGACCCATTTCCATTACATCTTTACATAATTATTCTTATTTTCTTACTGCTGTGGATGATTTTACTAGATATACCTGGGTTATTCTTATGAAAAATAAATCTGAAGCTAGAGTCAATGTACAAAATTTTATTCAATTCATTGCTACTCAACACAATTGTGTTGTTAAATCTGTCAGAACAGACAATGGCCCTGAGTTTACCATGTCTGATTTCTATGCCTCTAAAGGTATTTTCCATCAAACATCTTGTGTAGAGTCTCCCCAACAAAATGGTAGGGTTGAGAGAAAACACCAACAGATTCTGAACATAGGCAGAGCCCTTCTCATTCAATCAAATTTACCTAAAACTTTTTGGTCATATGCAGTTTCCCATGCTGTGTACATCATGAATAGGGTTCCTATTCCTCTCTTGAAAAACAAATCTCCTTATACTTTACTATATGGTACTGATCCTGATCTGCATACACTAAAAATATTTGGTTCCCTTGCTTTTGCCTCTACCTTACATGCTCATAGAACCAAACTTGACCTTAGAGCTAGAAAGTGCATCTTTTTGGGCTATAAATCAGGAGTTAAAGGTGCTTTACTTTATGACATTTCCAATAAAGTTGTTTTCCTCTCTAGAGATGTGACACATCATGAACACATCTTTCCCTATCAATCCACTTCACCTAAGGTACCTTGGTCATATTACCCTTCTACTTCACCTTTTGTTGACCCATCCCTATTACCTGCCAACACTATTCCTTCTACCTCACATAATAATCCAACAGACACCAATACTATTCCTTCAGCCCCACCTGATTATCCGTTGGATATTCCTCATGATTTATCTCCTTCTCCACTTTTGCCTACTTCTTTTCCATCTTCTGATACTTTATCCACTCCCACAACTCCACCTAATTTTGCTACTCCCTTATCTACTGATATTTCTCTCCCACCTCATAAACCACCCATCAGACAAAGAAGGGCACCAATACGTTTGTCTGATTATGTATGTAATAATAATTCATCCATACTTTCACAAGAAACAAACACTTCAGGTAATTCTAAATATCCTTTATCTTGTTTTCATTCACTTACACACTTGTCTCCTTCACACAAGGCATATAGTATGTCTCTCACACACTGCACTGAGCCTGACTCTTATGAAGAAGCTAGCAAGAATGAGAACTGGGTGACAGCTATGAGAAATGAATTAGATGCTTTAGCTAAAAACTGTACTTGGAAAATTGTTGAGCTACCCTCTCATATTAAACCAATAGGGTGTAGATGGGTATACAAAATTAAACACAAGGCTGATGGCACCATTGAGAGGTATAAGGCCAGATTGGTAGCCAAAGGTTACAATCAAGTAGAAGGAATTGACTACTTTGAAACCTTCTCCCCTGTGGCAAAACTAACCACTGTCAGAACCTTATTAGCTCTTGCTTCCATAAAGAATTGGTTTTTACATCAACTTGATGTAAATAATGCTTTTCTACATGGGGACTTACAAGAAGATGTGTACATGAAAATACCTGATGGTGTTCAATGCAGCAAACCTGGCCTTGTTTGTAAATTGCAAAAGAGTTTATATGGGTTAAAGCAGGCCAGCAGGAAGTGGTATGAAAAACTGACTGCTTTACTCATTAAAGAAGGTTATACACAATCTCCTTCTGACTATTCTCTGTTTACTCTTTCAAAGGAAAGTAGTTTTACTGCCCTGTTAGTATATGTGGATGACATAATTCTTGCAGGAAATTCAATGGCTGAATTTGATAGAATCAAAGTTGTACTTGATGCAGCTTTTAAAATAAAAAATTTAGGACAATTAAAGTATTTTCTTGGTCTTGAAGTGGCTCACTCCACTCTTGGCATCAATGTATCTCAAAGAAAATACTGCCTAGACCTCCTAAAAGATTCAGGCCTTCTTGGCTCAAAGCCAGCTAGTACACCACTTGATACATCAATCAAGTTACATAGTGCTGCAGGAACTCCTTATGCTGATGTTTCTAGTTATAGAAGGTTGGTTGGAAAATTGTTATATCTCAACACAACTAGGCCTGATATTGCCTTTGCTACTCAGCAATTAAGTCAATTTATGCATGCCCCTACTGTTGTTCATTTCAATGCTGCATGTAGAGTAGTGAGGTATTTGAAAAATAGTCCAGGTAAAGGTATATTTTTCAGCAGAAAGTCAGAGTTACAGCTTACAGGATATTCAGATGCTGATTGGGCAGGGTGTATGGATACAAGGAGATCTATATCAGGGTATTGCTTCTTCATGGGTGAATCTTTGATCTCATGGAGAGCAAAGAAACAGGTCACAGTTTCTAGATCTTCTTCAGAAGCAGAGTATAGAGCATTGTCTTCAGCTGCATGTGAATTGCAATGGCTACTTTATTTGCTTGCAGATCTGAAAATTCCTTTGGTCAGAACACCTACACTCTACTGTGATAACCAGAGTGCAATCCACATTGCCTCCAACCCAGTTTTCCATGAGAGGACTAAACACCTTGACATTGATTGTCATCTGGTGCGTGAGAAGGTTTTGAAAGGAATACTCAAGCTGCTGCCAGTTTCAACAGAAAACCAAATAGCTGATTTTTTGACTAAAGCTCTAGCACCACCAAAATTTCTTGACTTTGTTTCCAAGCTTCACATGAAAGATATCTATCATGTCAAGCTTGAGGAAGGGTGTTGAAGTATAAGCAGTTATCTTTGCTGATTAGTGTATAATTAGCTTAGAGTAATTAGTTTAGTTTTGTAAATAGTTTGCTAGTATTAGTTTAGCAGATATAGCTGTACACATATACAATGCAGCTATATATAATACCTTGTAATGTCATTTTTACACAATTAATAAAATTGACTTTCCCTTTTTCACTACACTTTCTTTCTCTCTGTAACTGACTTACAACAAACTCAACATTAGATCTATTAAGACCATGCCTAATAAAATAGTCAACAATTTGATTAACTTTTCAATGCATATGAATAACAAACCAAGATGACAACGACCTAAGTAAATCCTGTTAGACAAAAGAGGAGTAAAGGGTGACTTAAATCGCAAACATTAAATATCAGAGACACTGCTGATGACGAATCAAACTCCACCAAAGAAACTATAAACTTGGCTTACTATAAAATTTATTTTAGACCCCTAAACATATTACATGTTAAGTCGAGCTTCCAATAAAATTACTTATCTTGCTCATAACATATTGTTATTCGACAATATATCCTATCATATTTTTATTTTTTAATTGTATATTCATTATATTCCTATCTTATCATGACCACTAAATAAACTTTAAATTAGACTATACACTTTTTCTTATCCTGTCTTTTATTCGTGCCACCAAACAAACCAACTATGTACGCATCAAATAAGATTGCAAATCTACAATAAAAAAAATGTAGAACGAATGAATGTTTATAGTTTATGAGCATTGCTATTTAGTAAGAATTTTATTTTAGAGAAGAAATGTAAGAATAACACATGTTATTATCTCATAGGATGATGTAATTTTAATCTCCTCTTTTAGTGGAAATCACGGGGGGTAGTCGATATCCCTTCGGTTCATCTGCCGATGACTAGTCCCACACTATAGGACAGTCTCATTTGTGCAGTAGTAACCACAAGCCAAGCAAGACTCATTTGGACTAACCATAATGTTCTTAGTGAGGACACAAAATCCCTCATGGACTAACATAATGTTCCCAACCATTGTGCCTTAACAACACCGGTGGGAGCATTATGGTTAGTCCACGACGGACCATGCGCCCGATAGAAACCAACTAAAACTAATAAAACTACGAAACTATAAAAGACAAAAAATTAAAACTAATGAGCAAAAGAGGAAAATAAGTGAATGGTAAAAAAATATGACACATTAGGTGCCTATTTATAGAATCCTTGCTGAATTCTTATTGGCTGGTGCACTATTACAGCCACACACGTGACCAATCACGGTTGGCCACGTGTCAACCAATTTTGACTGCATGGGGAGCTGTTTTTGACTGCCGACACAATTTCATTGTCTAGGCAACGAAATTCAGTAGATTTGCTATTTCGTTGTCTAGACAACGAAAATCAGCGTGTTCGTGAGGTAGACAACGAAAGACAGCGTGTTCGTGAGGTAGACAACGAAACCAACTTAATCTGGGCCACATCCCGCAGGCGCGCATGTATTGCTCACTTTTGTCAGTTTGTCACAAATAGTCATTTTTTTTCGTTGGCTATGCAACGAAAATTCTGTCTAGGGGCATTTTGGTCAGTTTGGGGGGCCTGAGAGCAAACATGGGGGGCCTCAATAGCAATTTTCTTAGAGTTATATATTTTTGAACTCCTTAACAGGCTTGGGCTCAATTTTAATGGGCCTAACAAAAAAACCTAATTGGGTTTCAACCAAATACGTCGTCGTTTAACATCACCTTCTCCTCATTCATCTCCCTTACCCTTTGCAATTTTTTGTCATTGAAAACGATTGCAGCTATACAAATTCACTGAAAAAATTTCCCAGTCACAAAAAATTTCCAACTCTCATTTTCTCTTTCCTCAGTTTTCTCACTCTACAAATCCATTTTTCTTCACTTCAAGGTACACGTGTACATCAAAATACTCCGATTTATTTTTGCATTTGATTCATTTTTATTACTTTATCTCTTTAATTCACCTAAGTTATTGTTCAAGAATTGTTGGTTTTATTCAAAATTGGATATTTTTTCTTGTTTTTATGTAATTTGTATGTTTTTATTTATTTTTTGTAATGTTTTGCTAGTTTGAAATCTATGTGATAATTACGAGGATTTAATTGTTTTTTTACTTCAGAAAGAATTAAAAAGAATTGATTTTGAATGTTTGTTTTCTGATTTTAATAGAATTATTGAAAAGAGAATGATTTTTTGCTTATTGGTGTTTTTAATTTGGTTTTGGAATTGTAATACTAATATAAATTGATTTATATTTTGATGGTTATGTTGTTTTTTGAAATAATTGTAACATGATAATGCCAATTACTATAGTTAGTTTGAGTAGCAGTGAAGTAAGATAATGTATAAGGTGAAAAAATTGTAGAATTCTTGAATGAAGTAATAGGAATTTAATTTTGAGAATTTTGTTTCGGCTTTTGTGAAAATTGAAAACCTTATTTGAGATGCTGTTTCTTGGATATTGATGTGAGATGCTGCATTGAGTACTGGTAGTTGCTAGTGTACTAGTTAATGGCGTTCGGAGTGTTGAAGTTTGGATTTATGAAGATATACCGATTTTGATTTAATGTTTGGTCGGTTATTCAGAACTATGTTGATAAATTTTTTTAGCTGTTATCACCAGAATTGGGATAGCTAATTGCATTTTGGGAGACCATTCACCTGAAATTAGGGCCATATTATAGGTGTATAATTTTTTTTGTGCTTGGTGTTATTTTATTGAATCATAAAAAGATAATTTCGGTAAATGTAAGAGAGGCAAAGGTTTTATTTTATTTTATCATAAGAAGCTATACCATTTTTAGTGTATGTTTTGTTTCAATTTTTTGAGAGGCAAAGGTGATTGTTGTTGATGCATGAAATTGATTTTGACATGGTTCAGTGCTGTCTAGTAGAATTAATTTGCGAATGGATTTGAAGTTGTGATTTAGAGCTTTCGCCTGTGACTGTTTTTTAGCCTGAAATTTATTGTTCATCTCACTTTTACATAAACAAATATAAATCATTTTACATGCAACTCGTTTTTAATCAAAATAAATTTTACATAAACAAACCATTCGAAATCAATTTTCGACACTATAGAACCAAACTCACAAAGAAACAAACAAACTGATATATAATACGCCAGTGTTTGGTGGGAAACTTGAAATTACGGAGGAGACTTGATGATAGTTCCCTCTGTAGAAATCAGTATAACCGAACCGAATGAATAACAACGACAATGAAGGAATTACTTGTTGTAGCCAGTAGTTTCGGTAAACACGGTATGCTTGCCATCTATAATTTAAGAGCAGCAGTGTATATTGTCATGCTCTTCATTTCTGTAGTGCATCTGTTGCGCTTATTGACATCTCATCCAAGTGCCAAATAGTTCATTCTGATATTTGACAAGTTAACACCTATTTAACTTGCTGCCTGATATATTGTGACACAGATTTGTGTGGCACCGCAAATTCTCTCAGTGAAATCATGCATATGAGTAATGTTGCTCGAGTAACATAATCCCGATTGCAGAAGTCTTTTGAAGGGAGCGCATAGCCGAGGTTATATTCCTTGTGTCATAAAGAAACTTCCAATTTCCTCATAATTGGCAAGTCAAATTGTTCTCTGATGTCAGAAACTGACATGGCAGTTATTAAACCTGAGGTATGATATCTTTGTGTATCTTTTTATTTTTTAAAATAAAACTATCTAGCCGAGTTGTTAAATTTTGTTTAAGTTGTACTGCTTGGTGGTAATGTTAATGTATTCGGTTTCATATAATTCTTTTCCAGTAATATTTGATAAATAATTGGATTTACACTATATAGAATAATTTCAATAGTTTCGTTTTGCCGTGAACCCAAATCAATGTGTCTGTTTATAGGTTTGGTGTCAATATTTTCCCCTATAAAATTGAATTCTAATCCCACCTTTAAAAGTCACTGAGATTTTGAAAACGTGGATGAATAATTCTGTATTCTATGTTGTGTTTTTTGTTGACATTTGAAACTTGTGATTATTAGAATGTGAATTGTGACAATGTGAATACAGGTTGTTATTGTGTTTTTGTTTCCAAGTAATTGATTTAGTGCTGAATAACTCTGGTCTAGTTTTCACCATTATCTGTTAAGGATGGTGATTGGTGATTGTAGGGAGGTATCATGGATTTAAGATTCATAGTTATCCATGCATGATCCGTCAGTTAAAATTCATAGTTATCCTCTTCTGCGCACAAACACAATTCCAACTTAAAAAACATTAGACATGCACAGTCATCTTGCCTTGTGGCTCATACATATCATTTAATTAGATTCTCTTTGAATCCTGAATATAGTTTCTTCAATAGTTTTTGGATTCCATTTTCTCTGGATTCCAGAGTGTCAGTTTTTATACTTCTAAATTTACCTATCACTGAATCAAGATATAAACTTACAGATGTCGGTATTTGTTTGTATTTTTAGATGATGAAGCCTTATGTGTGGCTTCAAACGTCCGATGATTCAATCCAACAAGTGGAACAAGAGATTGCGATGTTTTGCCCCTTTATATGTCAAGAAATAATTCAAAAAGGCATGGGAACTTCCAAGAATTGTGCAATATGTCTTCCTCAACAAGTCAGTCCTGCAATGTTGAGCTTAATTCTTGATTACTGTCGATTTCATCAAGTACTAGGCCGCTCAAACAAGGTTATTAAATGCTCTTATCTTGTGGATTATTTTCTATACAAGATAACCCTGTTATGAACAACAAATATCGCAGATTATTTCACCGAGTGATTTTCTTTTGTATAGGAACGGAAGGCTTATGATGAGAAATTCGTTAGGATAGACACAGAGAAGCTCTGTGAATTGACGTCTGCTGCCGACAGCCTTCAGTTAAAGCCATTGGTTGATCTTACCAGTCGCGCACTAGCTAGAATAATTGAAGGAAGATCACCGGAGGAGATACGTGACATATTTCATTTGCCTGATGATCTTACAGAGGTGTCTGGTGCTTGTGAGAACTCTGTAGGCCGATTATGTTTTCTTGGTATTTCAGTTTTCATTTCTCACACATTCTTATGATGCAGGAAGAAAAATTGGAGCCCTTGAGAAATATAACCGACGACCCAAGAATTAGACTTTTGAACCGCTTGTATGCCAAGAAGAGGAAAGAACTTAAAGAGCGTGAAAGGATAAAGGTGCTACTGGATTAGATATTGTTCTGTCTAATTTAATCCCGATTCCTTAATTAGATATTTCTGTTTCAACTATTGCTAACGAGAACTGCAAAGATCAGTGCATGTCAACGGGTGCAGGGTGGGGTAGGTTCTAAAGCAACTACCACACCCGTTTTTGCTCACTTTTGCGGGGTAGTTACCCGTACCCTGTGCTCATACCACAATGCATGTTTTTGCACTACCCGTCGTTGATTTTTTTTTGTGCGGGTATCCAATGGGTATAGGTCCAATTGTCTTCCCTAACAAAGGTGAAGATGCATTCTTGCATCATTTTAAGTGCACCCATATACCTGTGTTCATACCCACAATGCGGGTTTTTACCCCACCCACCACTGGTATTTTCTGCGGGTGCCCAATGAGTATGTGTCCAATTGCCATCCCTAACAATGCAGGTGGAGATGTATTCTTGCATCATTTTACATTCCCTAAATTATCAGCAAGTTTTGAATTTGTTCCTTTTCATGTTTCAGAATGTTGAAGTTGAAGAAGAACATGTAGATGAGCGTTCAGTTGATGACCTTTTGTCTTTTATTAATGGAAATGATAGAGGTATTCTGAGCATTTCAGTTCTCATCTTTGTGCACTTCCTATTATTATTCTGTAGATTGATTAAATTAAATGTGTAATATCTCATTCCTAATTTGTGTACTTTCTATTTAATTAATGTTACTCGTTGGCCAAAAGAAATCCCTTCTAAACACAAAATGGTACTTTCTAGTTGATAGAGGTTCCTTTTGACAATATAGTCTCGAGTTCGGGGGATGCACAGACAACTGCCCAACGTGGTGGTCTATAGCTAAAAATGAAAACATTCTAAAATTAAGATTACTAGAAGCATTTTTTAGATGGTAAATTATTCACCAGTCTCAACAATTTTATGACAGACTAGGCAAATTAGTATGGGCAAGGACAGTGCAAACATCTGTCCCCTTTTCTATAAATTGATATAAGAAATATATTTAACATGTTGAACTCTGGATAAGTAGAGCTAGAACTGGAGGGTTAAGTCCAATAAATTATTGTGTTTGTGAGCTTTTGTAAGTAATCAATGTTTCAAAGCATTGTGATCAGACAAGTAAATAAAATAAAATCATTAACAAACTGGATTAAACTTATATGATTTTTTTACTTTTGTGGTACTAAAGTTCATTAATAATTGGCCAGTGCCTGTATATTGTCACATCATTTTGGATAAGAAATTTGGTATGATTTTTGGGACATGTATAGCATTGCTAGTTGCATTTTGAAAACATTGAGATTCTTTTGGGGGCACAGTTGTCCTAGAGCCATAACCTTATTTATATCTTCAGTTTTCTTTTTGACTTCCTAACTGGAGGTGAAGAATTTTGTCACAGATCCGAAGGGGATTAAAACTTCCAAGAATAAAAAGAAGAACCGAAGGAAAAAAGACCAACAGAAGAATTCTTCTTTGAAGGAGGAAGTATCTGTACCAGATAAGAAGGTTGTTGTAAATGTTCTATTCTGTTATTTTATTTATACACTGTTAAATCATTTGGCAATGATGAATGAAGATATATAGTTATGGTCTATCACTGAAATATTTGTCGATGATGAATGAACATATAGTTATGGTCCATCACTGAAACATTTGTTGATGATGAATGAACAAATAGTTATGTTCTATCACCGAAATATTAACTGTATACTGTTGTCTTTTTCATTTCTCATAGGAGGTGGTAAACGGCCATAATATCAGACACCAAAGTTCGGAAGCTGATGGACCGTGTGAGACTTCAAATTTACATCATACATATGACGATCCTATGCTTGATTTCGATGATGATGATACAGATGATGAGATTGATCCAGCATTAAAAGCAAAAATTGATAGGTGAGGCTATGTTCTGATTAAGTTCACACTGTATTGTTTTTAAAATCGTATTGAACTTTTTTGTGGCCTGTCATCGTCTTTAGCATATAGTTCATAGGTCAACAAAGGTTTCTCTTACATATAAAGAGCAGTTTGCAGGGTGTTTACACTTTCTAAGATGTTGCATGCTAAAGTTTTTTTTTATATGTTATCTTGTGATGCAGGGAAGTGGAAGATTTTGCCCGCAGATTAAATTGTGACTGGCCAGAGAGAATAAAAGACTTTTTCTCGTCAGCACAAGAAAGGAAGACAGTGCTTTCTACTACCAACGGGAATGGTTTTTTAAGGCGACATGCTTGTATGCTTCTTCCATGTGTCTCAGTATTTTACCTTACCTATCAAGTGCTTAATAGTTGAACTTCAAAATTTGTGTTAAAAATTCCTTTTTCTGTCTGGAAAACGGAAACTGTTTTACGTTGTGAAAACATTTTCTGTTTTCATTTTCTAAAATGTGTTCATTGTAACTTGCTAATAATAAGATGCAAAACTTTTTTTTTAAGCAAGATGTGAGACTCTTGAAATGAACTATTGTGACGGAGAGAAGATTACATGCTAGTCAGGGATGATGCATTTTTGGAAATAATGAAAACAATTATTTCTTGCCATTTCCAACTATTATAGTTTTATTCATAACAGTTAGAATTATAAGATATTATGTTATATTCTAACAGTCACTTGTTAACATTACTTTCCATGTTCAGGACTTTGCTTTCAGAATGGAAATGAATCCTCGCAGATGGCCATTGGCTTGAAAATTTTGAGAGAAGCTGGCAAGCACAAGGAAATTGTTGCATGTCATTTGTTTTTCTTTTTTTGTTAGGGGAATTTTAATGAGTAACCTCGGGACACTTGTTAAGGATTCAAAATAAAGTATTAAAAGAAAAATAAAGCTCCTCAAGTTTTTTTTTTTTGATTGCCAAATATTTTATTTTTCTTATTCTTTAACAAGTGTCCTTGGCATCTTTTGTTTTGTTTTTTGCAGTTCATTTTTAAGTTCTTTATCTTGTACATGGAATTCTTTTTTTTCTTTCTTCATGCGTTTGCATTAATTTGCACAATGAATAGGAGTTTGTTTCAATGTAAAAGTTGGAGTTGATATCATGTGAATATGTGTTCATGGATGTCTGAATTTTATTTTATAGTGCTTTTACTTTTTTCTTGGTATTTATTTCTGATGAGTTTGAAAACATGTTTACAATGGTGAAATATGATAGCTTGCTGTAAAATATGTCTTCTTCAACATCTTCCTATAAAGTTAAATTTTGACATATAAAAATTTATTTAATAATAACATATAATTAATTTAATAGTAATGTATAAATTAAAAAATTATTTTGGTGAAAGAAGAAAAAATATGGTATAGACATTATAATATAGTCTATTGTAGACTTTTGTAATTTAAAAGTTAAAATTGATCTCCCATCATGAGAGACTTATCACCCTTATCCATGCTAAAATTGTCCCTCAGAAGATATCCGCAGCGTTCTAGATTCTATATGCAACCTTCATAATCTATAGAAAACAACACATTCAATTTAAGGGAATATTCGAATTTGTTTGTCTCTTTTCTTAAACACAAGCTAAGAATACTTTTGTTAAGTCCTTTCAAATGTCTATAATAATATATCTTAAGCAACATATGAGAATCTAATTTCACTTTCATGGAAACATTAATAGGTAGGAAGTATATATTTAATTTAAGACATAAATATGATTTTGGTTCTTGCAAATATAACACAATTTATTCACTACTTTTTATATAACATAAATATCTAAACAAAATAAATGTATTATATTATATTCTTTTTTTGATTTTTTGTTATATTTTATATTTAAAACCAAACTTTTAAATTGTTTAAATTATTTGTTACAGTATTGGTAAGTTAGATATCAAACTTTTTTTTTACACAAGTTAGATATCAAACTTGAATACTCTTGATTGATAATTTAATTTTGAACTTAATCTAAAATTAAGAATTTTACTTTTAATTTAGAAATTTAAATGTTGCATAATTTAATTAAAGAAATGAAGAAAACACAACTAATATGCCATACAATTTTAATTTTTATTGAATATTAAATTAATAACACACAATTTATTCTCTCATTTTTATCAATTAAATATAACTCTTGAAGTCATATGTATTAATCACTAAAAACACACCAACCAATTACATGCATGACACCACCAACCAATTATGAAGTTTAAATTAAAATTAAATTTTAAGGCTTAACTAGTACGTTGGTCCCTTAAGATATTTTTTATTTTTCATTGATCTCTTAGGCTTTGTTTGTGAGTTGGATTTTGGAGGGAAAGGGAAGGGAAGACTTATTTTTCTTTTTTAAATTGTAGGTCTATAGTTACTATTTTAAAATAATAATTGAAAGAAGAAAGATAAGTTATCACATAATACTTCAATCACACATTATTTTTAAAAGTATTTTATAATGTTCTTAATTTAGAAAAGAAAAATAAGTCTTCCCTTCTCTTTCCCTCCAAAACCCAACTCACAAACAAAGCCTTAAAGAAAAAAAATCTGGTATGATCTCTTAGCTATATAACTGATAGTCACAATGGTCATTTTCCTTGATTTTTAACACCAAATGTATTAGGTGGACCAACATTACATGTGGTCCACCATAGATCTCAATAAATCTTTTTAATTTAGAAAATTTGATTTTATTGAAAAAAAATAGCTATTGAATTTTGAATGTCCACTGTATCTAACAATGCATCATTATCAACTAATTTTTTTATCTCTCTATTTTTCACCTTCTTGAAATCATACATTTTTTTTTACTTCATTGAAATCATACATATTAATCACTAAAAACAACGTAAACCAATTACATGCATACCACCACTAACTAATTATGAAGTTTAAATTAAAATTAAAATTTTAATATTAATAAATCATACACATTTCTCTCATTCTTATGTATGTAAATATGACTTTTAAAGTCATGCATATCAATCACAAAAAACATTCACAATCATTTATTACATGCATAACACCATAAATATATTAGAATTCCTTTTTCCCTTTCATCATTTTTTTTTTATCTCTTATTTATTTTCATAGATTTCTCTTTTCTTTTCTTTCATTTTTTTGCATACATTAATACATATAAAAACAAAATTACAAATTTATGGAGTACATTGCTACTAGAAAAACAAAAATATATCTTATCCTCCAATTACTATTTACAATACTAGTATTAAAACAAACTTATGTTCATCCAATATTTATATAAGTTGGTCATCTCGAACTGTACCCATGACCCACCATTATTTACGTGTATTTACTAAATATCTTCATGTATCCGTTAAACTATGTGTCTTGTGCCTATGGTGGATTTTATCCATATGGCTTCCGTGTATGAATTTTTTTGTTATCCATTAAATTATTTATTTTAACTTCGATAAACAAAACATAATTATAAAAAAAAAAAAAAAAAAGGTTAAAAAATAAATAAAAAAAATGCATTTACACCTATTATCAATTCAACTAAAGAAATGTTTGAAATTTAATTGATTTATTATATATTTATAATTAAATAAAAAAAATAGGCATTTTTTTAACCTAAAAATGTGGGGCCTAAAACCCTTACTTTGGTCGCTTGACCCTTGAATTGGTACTGACACTCTAACGTCAAGTCAGTATTTAATCAAGAGGAAATGAGTGGAAATATGGAATAGTATAGCCAAATGAGTGGAAATAATGAGTGTTAATTTATTAGCTAAGTCTTGCATGAATATACATAGATACTGAAAAATTCCACTATGTTAGTGGAATGTAGATGTAGAATAGTACAGCCAAATGTCTGTTTTCGTACTATACTAAATTTCTATTGGCCGTAACTATATGTGCTATACAAAACACATGTGCCTTAGCGTAGTGAGCTTTACTCCGGTCCGAAAAATAAGTGTTTCTTTACCTTTTCACTGTAGACACATTTTTCTCCTCAACGTTTCTTAATCTTTGCAGTGATTTTTTTTTTCTCTCTTCCTCTTCTGTTACTCATCTTGATTGTTTCTCTCTTCCTCTTCTGTTACTGATCTTGATTGATTCATGCTTTATTGGTTGTATTTGATGTTGTTTTCATGTATCTTTTGAGTGTGGCTTTAATCTTATCATTTTCTCGGCTATGTCGCGAAGCAACTTTGCATGACCAACATTGTGAAGCGTTTTCCCAGCATGTTTCTCCTCTTGTAGATTGCGACGTTGGCAATGAATGTGTCGATGACATCCCCGCTAAGTGGGCGACATTCTGATCTGACACTGAGCCATTTTTTCTATTTCTTTGTTTTTCTTGTTCCCTAAAGAAGAGGTTTTGACGTAGACGTTTATGATTTCAAGTTCATTGTGGAGGGATATGATTTTTTCTTCCACTCCGTACAACAAATTAGATTGAATCAATTGGGTTAAGTGTCCAAAAGGAACGAAACCGCGACATTCACCATGTGAGACAGGTACAGAGTGTGGAATCAAGAAATAGTTAGGAAGGTAAAAGAAATAGTTAGGATAGTAAAAGATTTGAGTGAAGACTACTAAAACTTTGTAAAAATTGTTGAATGAAATTATTATAAGCTAAGTATAGAAGGGCAACTTACTTTTTTGCAATATCATGCCTTGCGATTTTGTAGTAATTATTTATTTAAAAATGAGATTCTGAAATGTTTTGTGACAATTTGTGTGGCTTATTGTTAAATTATTTAGAAAAAACAAGATAACAAATTTGTCTCTTAAAAAAATTTGATGATGGAGCTGCTTATTAATAAAGTGAAGACGGTATCCGCTTCGCGCTTGGTAAGCGCTTCGTGTTTTTTGAACAAGCTTGGCAAGCACTTTGTTGTAGCCCAGCTTACTGCTAGCCTAGAGCCAAGCTTCGACCACGACTGCTCGTCACTTCTGGATGCCTTTTTTCGTCACCCAAGATCCAAGTCAGCACTGGCAAAGATCTTCTAACTCCGCTCACTAGCGGAGAAATTCAATTGAAGTAAGAGCAAAACTCTATATGAACTAATCCAATATAAAAAGTGGAAATTGGCTTTGTTCATATTGATTGTTTGTTTTTTTTAACAGCAAACAAATATGTATATACATTGATTGTTTGTTGTGCTGAACCTGAGGGTCCATTTGACCTAGCTTAATTTTGAGATTATATAAACAGCTTATGCAATATAAATTAGGTTTTATGCTATTTTATAAGTTCAGAAAAATAGAAACAACTACATGAAAATAAAGGTTTGGATCTAAAAGCCGTATATTAGCAAGCAACAACGTTTCATTTGTTAATAATACACTCTCAGTTACAAATAGCTAATGTACCGTGTCCACAACTTAATAGTTAAGCACTTTAAAGACCAAAACAAATGTAGATACGACCAAGATACATTTATATATATCATGATTATTAGAAATATATAGTTAGTTGGTTAGATGGTAATTGACGTTGAATTTTGTAGGGAGGACCACAATTCGATCCCCGCAAATGTGATCGGGGGGTTAGAACCACTTGATGCTAGAACTGACCTCCGAACCAGATTCAACCGATGGTGAAAGTAAAAAAAAGAAAAAGAAACATACAATTAGTTAATAGTATAATATTAGTTAGTTACAAAAATAAAACTAGGAACTTTTAGTTAATTTTTGTTTTAAAGAAAATAAATCGATATACGATTACATGCGAGCCTCCGGATTGACAAGAGATCAATTGTTGATCAAATGAAATGTCTTTTCTCCGACAAGATACAAGACCTGTTTGATCATGTATAATTATCACCAAACCGGCTTTGCCATGACCCAAAACTCCTATATGACTGTATCAATGAAGGAAGGAATTGTTGCTTGTCATTTGTTTTTTTTGTTTTATTAGGGAAACTTTACTGTTTCTTATATAGATTCTCTTATGACTTGTTTTAGTCTCTTAATTTACAGCACACAGTAGAACCATTTGGCTGGATGTACCAAAAAAAAAAAAAAAAAAAACCATTTGGCTGGAATTTTGTTACAATAATGTTACATATGTTAACACAATCTCCTAATAGTTGCTATCACTCTCCTATATAACCTAATAGCTAAGATACAAGTCTTTTCTATATAAGTTAGGTTCGGAAGTTGCATTCCAAAATTTCTTAATTTCGGATTTGATATTCCAAATTCGGAGCATTTTAGTTAAAATGGAGGGTCTAACGAGCATTAGAGGAGACCTAAATAGAAATTTTCTCATCATTTATCAACACCTAGAACAACACCACCACCTCTATCTATTTATTTTTAAAAAAAATTAAAAAAACATGCAAAATCATTATCAACACCAAGAACAACAATAACAATAAGAACACCATCTCCACCAACATCATCATCATCATTAACATCACCAAAAGTAAAAATAACAACAATAGCAACAAGAACAAAACTCAGAAAAACAACAACACACAACCAGAAACAACTATTCTAGAAGCAAATCCAAAGAAACTAATCAACAAACTGAACACACAAGACTAACGGCACTAGCTACAATTCTAATTATTCTACAATGAGCTCACATCCATTGTTAAGTTCTAAATTTTGTAACATTGCAGCCATTGCATCAGAGGGTTCCCGAACACAAACTTTTCTTAAAGTAGTCAAAGACCACAATTCACTTGGGAGGCTATCCAACATCCAACAGTTGTGTACAAGGAGGATTTGAAGGCGTGGCATCGAACCATTGGCTAACTTCCAGTTTCTAATTGGACAATTTATCATCGTAAGCTCCTGCAATTGTCGGAACCCATCTTGAACAAAATTAAGATCAAAAAATATGGATGAATATTCTCTTAAGATCAAAATTTGTAGTTTGGTTAGACTTCCAATAGCTTTCACCCCGTCATCATTGAGTTCAAATTGGAAGATTGATATTTCTAGCTTATTCAAATGCTGCAATTGTTGTAGGCTTGACAACATTTTAGGCACGTCACCTTTAAAGTTATATTGGATGTGCACTTGTAATGTTTTTAGTTTGGGAAAACTTCCTTTCTCTATGAGATATGTTGTTTTTTTATCAAGCGCGATGAAACCGAGTGTTTGAAGATGCCACATAACCTCACTATCTGATTTGGAACTGCTGCCGCGTAGCACGATAGTCTTACTAGTATACACATGTGTTAGATGCTTAAGCTTTAATATTCCATATGGAAATGAAATTGGGATGATCCTCATCGTCGTCCATCCAACGTATAATGTTTGTAGATTATGAAGGTTGCATATAGAATCTGGAATGTTGTCGATATAATCTGAGTCTATTCTTAAGTACCTCAAGTGAATAAAGTTCCCCAAATTGGAAGGAATCTTAAAACTATTTCTATCAAGATCCAATACCCGAACCAATTTGAAGTTTTTGGTAAGCCATTTCCACTCGACGCTACCAAAAGAGTCGTCGTTTATGTCAGAGAAAAACAAAGAGCGGACACATGAATGGTCTTTGGTGTTTGAAGAAACATAGCGAGACATTGTAGAATGGACAGACAATCTACGAGGTTTTGTCTTTATAGAAATATCGGCTTCCATACAAACTTCGAAGATCTTGTCCTCTTTGCTCTCTATTATGCAGAGATCTCTAAGAAGATCGTGGACGCGACATGTTTGCACACCTTCAATATCCTTCACTCGTGCTACTTGGATCAAACTACGATCAATGAGCTCATACAAGTAGTCTTCCGCAACATCATATGCTTCTCTGCTACCAGTTTCTTGTATAAATCCTTCAGCAATCCATAGTCGCAACAATCGCCATACATGTATTTCAGAATCTTCAGGAAATATCCCTAGATACAGAAAACATGGTTTTAATCTTGAAGGCAAGTCGTCGAAACTGAGTTTAAGTACTACATCTTTGACTTTAGTCTCCTCGCCTTGAGTGAGATAGCGGTTAACATGACCCAAAACTTTGGACCATTCTCTGTGTGACTTTTCTTTCTTTGCTAAAAGTCCTGCAAGCACCACAATTGAGAGTGGCAAACCGCCGCAACTTTTAACGATTTGTTTACCGAGAGATTCAAGATCACGAGCGTACTCTTCTCCTCTAAATGCTTTTTTGGAGAAGAGCTCCCAACTTTGTTCTTCATTGAGAAATTGAAGGAAGTAAGGAGGATCTCGACCGGTATGCAAAGCAACTTCTTTCAAACGAGTAGTTATTAGTATTCTGCTTCCTAGGTTTCCTTCGGGAAAAGCATCTTTGACCTCTTCCCAATCTTGTATTTTCCACAAGTCATCAAGAATTAGCAGATACTTTTTCAACTTCAAGAATTCCCGCACTCTTTTCTTAAGCTCATCATCACGTAAGCTAGAGAAGCCTTGTGAATTACTCACAGCTTCGTTGTGTTTCTTCTTATCCTTCTTTTTGATTTTGTTGCCACTTCTAGATTCAGAATCATGGTTTGGCATCAAACTTTGAAGAAGGCCAAGCAAAAGTTCCCTAGTTCGACACTCGTTCGAAACGTAAACCCATGCATGACAATTGAAGTGTTTTTTCACCTTGTCACTGTTGTAGACCTTTCTTGCAAGAGTTGTTTTTCCCAATCCACCCATACCAATGATTGAAAGGAGGTTGAGACGCAGTGAATCACCATCTACGAGTCTGTTGATGATCACTTCAGATTCATGGACAAATCCCACTACATTTTCCTCTTCCACATCTCTTCTGAATTTTTGCAGTGATTGTTTCCTCCTCCACATCTCCTCTGTTGCTGAAGTTGATTGATTGCCGCTTTCTTGATTGTATTTGATGTTGTTTGCATGTATCTCTTTGAGTCTGGTTTTGATCTTGTCAATTTTCTCTGCTACGTTGCGGAGCAACTTTGCGTGATCAATGCTATGAAGCATTCTTCGCAACACGTTTCTCCTCCTGTAGATGGCGACGTCGGCAATGAATGAGTCGATGACATCCTCAGCTTCGTGGGCGACATCTCTGATCTGACTCAGAACTATTTGTTCTATTTCTTTGTTGTTGTTGTTTCCTAATCTAGAGGAACTTTCGAGGTAGCCGTTTATGAATTCAAGTTCATCCTTGAGGGATATGACTTTGTCTTCCACTCCACATAGCAAGCTAGCTTCGTGTTGAAGCAATTGAGATAAGTTTCCCAAAAGGAACGAAACCACACTATCTGCCATGTGTGTAAGGGTGGAAATTGTGTTTTTTGTGATTGTTCAATTCTGTTCTGGTTTACCAAGTTATAAGGAAAATGAAGTTGTTATATACTATATGTTATAAGAGTTTATGTGACAGGTACATGGAATCAAGAAATTGCTAGGAAGGTAAAAGGAAATTGGGCATCAATAGTTCACAAAGACTTAGTGGAGACTTTTGTTGTTCTTGCACAGGCACATAGTGCGGAATCAAGAAAGTGCTAGGAAGGTAAAAGGAAATCGGGCATCAATAGTTAAGAAAGACTTGGTGGAGGCTTTTGGTGGAGACTTTTGTTGTTTTTCCTTTGTTTTTCTGATACACATGGCACTGCAGTGCAAAGGTAAAGGCCTAAAAATAAGTTTCACGTTTTTAGAATGGACCCCTCAAAAGCAAAGGATGCATTATTGATTTTGGACCCATTACTTAAAATATGACTATTAAAATTTATTAACATAATTTCAATTATTATGATGTTTGTTATTCATAACAGTTAGAAAGAATATAAGAATTATAAGATAGTATTATGCTATATTTTAATGATGGTATTATTAAATATTAATCATCACCATAATATTACATTACAATACAATACAAGTTATGACGTACTCTTTTAACAGCAGCTTCTCAATGTAAGCAAGCCTATTTTGAATGGAATTTCAGTGAGGTCATTTTGTTTTGCAAGAAGATTCTCTTTGAACCAAAGCCATCATCAACAAGAATATAGATTCTCTTAAATAATCTTCTGACCTCTCCAAACTGCTATCTTAGAAGAAAGAAAAAAAATTTACAGCACACAGTAGAACCATTTGGCTGGAATTTTGTTACAATAATGTTACATATGTTAACACAATCTCCTAATAGTTTCTATCACTCTCCTATATAAACTAATAGCTAAACATACAAGTCTGTTTAATATTCAATGGTGGTTAATTGATTGGTTAATTATCTTCTCGAATATGATGAGGACAAGCTCTTTCTGGTTCTCCTCTCGTCCATAAAATCTTAAGATCACCTCTTTTCTTTCCCAATGACAGAAAAGTACCTGCAATTATGATTACACAACAAAGTTATTGTAAATAAACCAGTTTTCATGTCATGCAATAACTAAATGTATCCATATACTTGTGGAAAAAACACCGGCTCCTGTTATTTCGTAGTAACCTATAATTGGCATAGTGATTCGACAAAATTTATATTTGGTGTACTCAGTCCAACACAAGTCTTTATCAGGCTTGGGACCAAAATCTTAAATTATATTAATGATTGAAGCTTTGCATGATTCATGAAAAGGATTCAACAGCCAATAGACCACAATCAAATAATTCATGGATGAAGGGTGAAGTATGAAGTGTAAAAACTGGAAATTAGTATGCCACACCATAGGTGGTTAGACTTTCAATTTTTTATAGGTGGTTATACTTACCAAGCGTAAACGGGACTATATAAAGCAAAGCTGGCTGGCCATGTCCATCCATCAAGTTTAAAGCCACATATGTGATGAGGAGACCTACAGATTAAAGTTTTAAGGAATAACACATTAGAGAAAGCCAATAACTACCACCAAATTTGACGTCTCTAACACTGAACAACGGAATTAGAGACAGATTTTGTATTTTTCTGTCTCTGAATATTAGTCACTATTTCAACTTTTTCTACTAGACACATCCATAAGTGAAGATAGAAAACAAAAATATAAAGAAACAATAAACATTCACATCTTGTCATGAAAGCTATCCCAAGATCAAGCGTATCATACCTAAACCATAAGCAGTCATTGCCCACACAAAGTATCCGGCTCGAAGGTTCTTCTTTGCCAACCAATCATACCTGTAAAGATAGTTGTCGATAGAATAATTATGTTTGTGAACCGTTAACATGATACAATACAACTATTTTCTCCATATATGGATATCCCATGTGGACATGTATTTTACGGCGTTGGAAGAACTTATTAAAATTACTTATCATATGTCAATGAGTGGCTTTTGACTTATTTTCATAAACTCACCAAAATAGCTTATAGAAACAGTATATACACAGCTTATGTGGTGTTTAAGCTTGTTTCCTCTTCAATTGAAGAAACAACTTAAACATAAGGTCATATATGATAAACACATTGAATACCAAATCAAACATCCTCTTTATCACAAAAACATTAGTAATCTCAGTATGATGAATACAAGGGAGATATTGTATGATCAATATATGACAAACCTTAGTGAAAATGCTACAAGAAGTCCCGGCAAGATTATATCCCCAAAGCCGATGATGCTGTAGCCACCCCAAGGATCAAACAAACGTGGTAACTTGAGAAGCATGGGAATACCGTCTTCTCCACTCTTATCACCTCGAGCTACCTGTACAGAGAACAGTAGAGGAAGGCCAAAATCATGTATTCGGTTTATGGGAAGGCAGCAAGATCATGTTTAAGGCCCAAATCGAGCATTGTAAAGAACAATAGAGGAGGGAGAGCTTTACTCAAAACACTCACCACTATCATCACACTCTCATGGAACCACCATTTGGAGACGAACACCCATAATATGTCATATAGAAAAGCACAACTGAGAAGAACAGTCCCAACCTGATACAGAGAAAGAAGTATATGTCAGTGTCTTTCATCATAAAAATCAAGTAGTATCTGATGCGCCATGCACGGAACCTGTTCTTAAATCCAAGAGTGTCGAAAACAAGTAAATGAGAGATAGTGCCCTAGGGGTGTCTTTGGAATCATACCTTTAGATTTGGTATGCGAACAATCTGAAGAACTGTAATTATCAACGCGATACCCTGGATGACAGTCATAAGAAATATGGACAATAGTATTAAAAGTCTATATAACAAATTTTAACTATTAGATAAAGTGACATTAATAAAAATATTCTTACAAGAATATCTTGACCAATCCAAGCATATGATGCATGGCGTTTAACTGCCCAAACAACCGCAAACACTATGCAGAAGGGAGTAACAGCAAGTGTCAGATATGGAACAGCTCCAAAGAACGGTATCTTCACAAATGTTTGTGCTGGATGTTGAAACCATCTGAAACTATAACAATTTTTCTTTTAAGTCCATATGGATACAAAGCATTATAACACAACAAACCGCGTAATCTACAGCAACAAATTTCAACGATAAAAAGCTTCCTTCGTGGATAAAATACTTACCATGATAATAAAGCCACCAAACAAGTTTGCAGTCCCTGAAAGCATATCGAATTATAAGGGTCAGTTTAGTTTACAAAACATTTTCAATTTTTGCATGTCAATGGTTGGGATGACAATTTGTTGTGAGTTTTTCTATTCAACTGTGATAGAGGGAAGATGAAATCTAACAAGAGAAAATGCATTTTCGGAAACATTAAAAACAATGTCTTGACAGTTTACAGAATTTTCAGATATATGCAATCTGAACGAAACCAAAATCATACGGCACTCCTAATGACATCAACAAACCACCAGAACTCACCTCAATCCCACCGATGGAAAATAGAACCACTAGAACTTCAACAAACCAGAATGACATTAATTTGTATAGCATAACCAAGAAACAAGAAGCAAGCACAACAAATAAAATTGCTGCTGTGGTACTGATTTCCACGTAACCACGAGAACCAACACTTTCTGCAACATAGTCATCTGAAGCATCCTGAAAGCATAAAAGTTACCCATATATCAGTAGCGGAATTAATGAGTTCATAACTGGGCATAAACATTCCTTTACATAACGAAGAAAACTTTCCGACGGTAAAGAGAATAAACTCCTGTTTCTAAAACTCCCCCTCCCAACAAGTAGCAAAACACACAAAAGCCTCGTCATACTATAAACGGTTTAATTAAGCATTAATAGCATAATCAATTGTCATATAAGTGCTTATGTATATGCTACTTCTATAAGAAAAGATGAAATAAAGTCAAACTACTTTCATTTAAACTATAAGCTGTTTTAATAAGCTATCTTGGAGAGCTTATGGACATGTCATAAGCTCTCCTAAACAGTCTCACAAGTGTTTATGACGATAGACAAACTCAAATAAGACAATCCAAACACACCCTTTGTCTTTTCAGCATTTTTTGTTTGTATCTATTTGGTTAATGAAAATAGCATATTGTATTCATTCTTTATTCACTCTATCTTGTAGTATTTTTTTTCTTTTGTCCATAAGGGGTTAAATAAAATCGGCATGAAAAGAAACTAGGAAACCTTTAAAAGCTTCTCTTGTTCAATAGCTGCTTCTCTGGCTGTCCAAGCAGACCAATAAGAAGCACATAAAATGGTACCAACAGCCATAAGCCACAAAAACACTTCCGCGACATCAACCAACGGACGCAGTGGAGAGTATAACTGTATTGACACTTACGAGCAAGAATTGTACATGCAGTAGAACAAACGTATCAGGTATTGAAACATAAAGTAGTCATTTCAATAATTAAATTGTTCTATGCCAAAGAAAAGCCGCAACAACATTACAACATAAGATACACTTCAGAGAAACTCGAGAATACCTATAGAGTTATTTTTTATATGTCTTTCTATGTTTAATCCAGCATCTTGTGGAAGCATAACAGCAGGTATTCCAATATCAACATCAGTTTCATTTTCCTCACAAACCATCTTGAAAAGTTCTGTGTACAGTAACAACATACAATAATTTATTAAAATAAACGGAAATTAATACAAATTTCTTTGGTTAACCAAATAACAAATAGCGTTCTCTGCAATTATGATCCGCAAGAACAGAATAAAATAGAAACAATAAAACACCTGTACGATAGTTTATAATGAGGATGGCCGAAGCACCGGCTTCATCAGCTATATTTGCCTTGGTTGTGAAACTACATTTTCCTCGGTGAACCAAAATGATCTCACTGGTGAGCTAACAATAGTGAAAAACAAAACAGATTAAAAAATACATCCAAATAACAGATTAAAAATGAACTCAAATAGTACCTTATTCTTAGGCTTGCTACAACAATCAGGAGGATCAGCTATGACAACTCTAGTATGATTGGCATGTTTTTCTTTTGATTCCAATGTTGGACCAAATCTTGCACCAACACCAACATATTCATCGTTTTCCACACCGTCAATCCATGTTGGGACTTTGACCTAACAGAAGTGAATAAATCATTTGAAGGTGTTAAGCAAAACGCCGAATAAATCTAGTCAATAGATATGTATATTATATGCAGTTTAAGAAAATAGCAACAGACCACGATGAATGAAAGATTACTTCAAAATCAAGAAACCATAAGCTAATTCATTTGCAGATTTTGTTTCTCGAAATCAGCACATGAAATATTTTGTTCCAATCACTTGCAACCATTGCCTTGTTCTTGGTTAAATTTTGGATATAAGCTTACTTTGCAAATTTTGGATAACATCAACCTCAAGTGCCACAAGTTTAAGTTTGTGTTTCGAAAACACACAACACCACGATAGAAAATCACGGTGGACTAGAAGCTATATAATGGAGCTTCTAAAAACCACAATGAGAGATCTCTGAACTCACCGTGGCAGTTCCACACCGTTAAACTAAATACATGCTAAGTGATAACGATTATAGGCAAATGAGAAAGATAAGTGATTATGAAATTAAACAAAAAAAATCATCATATAAAAAGCAATTTACAAATTTAGCATACTAGGACTACATAACCAATATAGACAAGTTTATTGCAAAATCTAAAAACACACCACTTGTGCCATAATAAATTCCAAATATACACAACTAAGCATATATAAAAACAAAAAATCAACCTTAATGGAATCTTTGAGAATTAGTATTTTTTTTCTCTCCTCTTACTACACTTCATTTTCTTAATAACAAATAAAAAACTCAAGTAAACATCATTTTCAACAACAGGAAAAAATAGAATTCTAATTGAGCATACATCACATAAGTAAACAAAATCAAATAACTGGATCCAAACTCACTACCAGAAAACTGCAATTTAGCTTCAAAATTTTCAGACTCTTTTCTGATACTAATAGCGTCTAATTAGCGTCCACTAATAAATCTAACACAAATGTCTCTTGTGTAAAATAATTAATCCAAACCATCTTTCCAATTTTTTTCTTTCCTCAAAAAGAGTTTTTTCCTAAGTTTTCCAACATATTCTAAGCAAGCTAGAATCAAAACCAAGATCAAAGCAACAACAAAAATAGAATTTTTTTCTTCACTAGTTATGCAATTCAAATGAAGAATAAAGAATTTAGTACCAGAACAAAGTTATTCTCACAACCAGGCCTTGTAGGAGCAACATCATCATGATGAACAATATCACCAGCCAAAACCAAAGAGACACCAAACAAGAACACATAAACCACACTATATACACCTCCAAATGAAACCATTCTAAGAACTAAGAATCTTGAAAGAAAATTTGAAGAAGAAAGCAAAAGGGGTATCAAAAAAAGCAAAAAAGAGTGTTTTTTTATTTGTTTGGAGAGAAAACAAGGAAGGTACAGAGAAATTAGGCAGAAGGAAGTGACGGTGGAGAGAGAAAACGAAAGAAGAAAGAAATTATTACTATTATTGTTGTTAATATTGTTTCCTAAGTTTTTGTTTTGTCGTTTGTTGGAGTGTGGAAAAAACAGTTTAGTGGTGAATCTTTGAGCTTAAATAGTATGTAGAATTTGTTGTTGCAGTGTAATGCTGATAGTTCTCACTTGGTTGTGTCTGCCACATGTTTTGTTCTGTGTATGTGAGTTTGTGATTCTTACTTTGTGTTCAGCTTTGACACATTACTATGTTAGTTACTTACTTTATTTTTTAATTACGGCAAAACTTAAGCAATTGAAAAAAGTTAGAAAGCTTATCATGTGATTTATGATTCAATGACATTTTAAAATATTAAAATTTCAATGATACTCTATCTTTCAGGATTTGAATCATGTGATCTATATATGAACCGTCTGATCTAACAAAATTTTATGGTTGATTTGATTTATTTGTAAATATGAAATATAAATTGTTTGATTTTGATCAAAGAATCATATATATGACTAACTAAAATGTAGCCAATGTCATTCGATTATACACAACCATCATCTCTACTTTTAAGTACTAGTATAAGGGTCTGTTTGACCTAACTTATTTTTGAGTTTATGCAAATAGTTTATGCAATTTTTATGCAAATAGCTTTTAAAAATTCAATTTTCACTAGTTTAAACTTATAAAATAGCATAAAACATAATTTATATCGCATAAGCCGTTTGCATAAGCTCTAAAATAAGATAGGCCAAACGAGTCCAGTATTAGTTCAAAGGTCTTCTTAGCTTTCTCTTGATTTTGATAAAAAAAAAAAAAAAAGTAAAGAGAAAACAAACATGTAAGCCTTGGAATTGATATTTTAAAATAATAATTAAAATTTCGATGATGACCTTAATCACTCTATCTTTCTAAATTTGAATCGTGTGATCGCATACAATCAGCATGTCTGAACTGTTTGATTAGAAGATCAAGATTTTATAGTGAATTTAACTTATTTATAAATAAAAAAATTTAAATTGTCTAATATTAATCGAATGAATCATATATGGCTAACTATAGTGTAGCCAATGTCATCCCACTATACACAACTCTCATCCCTACTTGTAAGTATAAGCATTAGTTCAAGTTCCTCTTAGCTTTCTTTACAGCTACGACAATAATTTGACTTGCGTTTTGATTTGATAAAAAGTAAAAGAAAACAAACATATAAGCCTTGATTTGAACACTAATGTTTTGAATTCGGACTGAACCACACTAATAACTTTAGTGTGTGGAGCAAATTGAATTGAGCAATCAAACAAACGAGAATAACAATAGTAACCACAAACAATAACAACGGCGAAAAATAAAAGACACGTTCGTTTGTTTATCCGGTTCGGTGTTAATGAACCTACGTCCGGGGGAGAGTGCAGCTCTCCTTTCTTCCTTATCAATCAAATGTCTCAGTTACAACGAAATCCCAAAACAATGGTTACAAGAAATAGTCTTCAATCTTATTATATACCCAAGTCCCGAATTTCTTCCCGTGATTAAGAAATTCAATTACAAAGTGTTTACAAGGTTTTGAATCAATTCTCAATCCCTAGAATTATTGCCAAGAGAAATACTCTATAAACCCTAGTCTTTTGATTGGCTACAAATCCTAAAAAAACTCATTCTAAAACTGAAAACGCGTGCAACATATATACACCTCCGCGAGCCCGCGGCCAGCGCGACATATCCCGCGTGCGACACCAACGACAGAAGAGACAGAGCTTTCTAGAGGTCTCCTGGCGCGCGACGCCATATACCCTGCGCGCGGTGCCACCTGCTGCTTGATCTTCAATTTCTGAGTTTTCAAGACAATTCTTCGCAACTAGTATTTGTTTTTTCTTGTTTTTTACAAATTGAGCTCCATTTGGTGACAATCTCAATCATAGAACTTTTACTTACAAGAAACACCCTAAATTATTATTAGAGTTTCAAACTATTTTTAAGCAATGATTTATCGTAAATTATATGGGACAATTTCCTATCCTAAATGTAGTCTAAATTTAATGTAATTGTCATATGTTCTTCGGTGGGTTTTTTTTTTTTAACATTTTTTAATTATTTTGTTCTTTTACATTTTAAATGAAGAGAAATTCTTACAAAAAAAAAATGAAGAGAAATTGTGTTTAGACATTAAAATAGAACCTCAATTCTTGTGTGGTATTCTTGGCATACATGTATGATGTATAAGATGGAAAATAAATCGGAATATATCTTCATTTAATCATCATAATGAGGAATAAGATTTCCTACCATAAAATCTACCAAAAAAAAATAATTTCCTACCGTAAAATTTTTACGTAATTTAACGTTGTTTTTAATCAGGACCGTCCAATATAATATTAATGATTGAGATTGATTTGCATTGATTTTATTAAGGTGCAACATAAACCGACCAATTTAATGGTCATATATGATATATTTGGGAAGCATTTGTATTATTATGTTGAATATCAAGGCTTAATTATTATGTTGAATAATGAATATTAAAAACAAAGTGTTGTGTCGTACGGTGGTCCTTTTGTTGTTATCGATAGAATAGTACAGTGGTCCTTAAACTTCTCCACTTTCTTTGGCCGTGTGGACCATTTTTCATACAAATGGGTGAGAGTGAAATTCATACGTATGAGTGAAATATCAAATTCATAATTACGGAGTAATTTTTTTTTATTTTAAGTCTTACTGTTTCGTTTAATCAATTGTTGATAGATGTTAGTATCAATTTATTTTTTATTACGAAACTAGTATCAATTTAATTATCTACTTTGATATGTGTTATGGATTGGACAGATGAGGTCGACTAAATCATGTAATATTCATCGACTCAATATCATATTCATTGACTTATATAAATATGGTCTCACTAATTTAATAAGGTACGTCTCATTCTAACATATCTCTCATCCACCTCAAGTTTATAACGATTTATGCATCAAAATGTGTTTACAAGTACATTCTCCTCCATCGTCGTCATCTCCAACACATATTTGATTTCCACCTCATATATGAAACATTCTTTATATTGATCACCCTCATTGGAAGTCTTTTTCCTCGCACACTAAATTATGTTCAGAAATTGACATTGTTCGTGGATCGAGATTAAATCCACGAGCTCCCTTAGCCTCATTTGGGGGTATTTGTTGTACACCTATAAAGTTTCACATCACACTTCTCAATGTCTCATAGTTTTGAAGGTCCAAATTAAAATTTGAATACGTAAAAGTCTTGAAAACGTATTTTATTATAACTCAAATGTAATTGAAACTAATCATATTTAAAAACAACTCAAATATGATTATATTTATGATTATATTTATGATAATAAATATAACAATACTTACAAAGCGATAAGACAACCTTATAATATATCAAATTGGACTTTCTATTTTTCAATTCTCTACATCTCTCTCATTTTTTTTCTATCTATCTCTTAATTTAAATCTCACTCATCAATATAAAATAATAAACAAGTTAAGAAAATAAAATCAAGAGATAAATAAAAAGAGAAAGAAAAAAGATGTAGAGAATTAAAAAGAGAATCCAAATCTGTAATATATGCTCCTTAAAATTTTCTAACATTTTTAAATAATAAAATAAGCTAGACTAGAGAAGCATTCATTTGGTGCATGGTGGATTGTTAGATCAAATAGTCCAATCAAATGTTATCATAGCCCCTCTATTCTTGAATGGATAGATAATGTTCATAATGTGTGGAGGTTGTCTGTCAAGTCTTACAATGGACCAACAAATTTTTTATGTATTTTATAAATAAAAATAGTTACTATTTGTTGGTTATTCAATTTAGGTGTAAGTGAAGAATTAAAGGTCTATAAACTATACAATCCTATGACAAAGAAGATAGTTATAAGTAGGGATGTTATGTTTGGTGAAAATGAAAAATGGAGTTGGAACAAAGCTAAGAAAAATATCTCAGCGGGTGTGGAAAATAGTGATAATGAAGTTCAAATTGACAATCAAATTGAACCTAATGTTATACCAGAAGCTCCCATTCAAGAAGAAACAGAAGTGCCAAATAACACTAATGATGGTGCACCTACCTCCACCTCAGTTGAAGGGAGAGTTAGAAGACCACCAGGATATCTAAGCATCTATGACACTTCAACTGATGATATCAATGATGATGATAAAGTGAGAAATTTGGTAAATTTTGGGCCTTGTCACAATGATGATCTTGTCACTTATGAAGAAGTAGTAAAGTTTGGTGATGGAAAAAAAATTCGTATCCGCGGCAAATAAATTTTTATTATATTTTTAGCCCTTGAAAAATTATCATGCACTCAGTTTTGGTCCTTATTATTAATTCAATGTGTATTTTTGAATGATTTTTTAGCAAGTATGTTTAGAATATTATAGAAAGTTCTTCCAAAAAAAAATGAGTTCAAAATATGATTTTTTTTGTCATGATTTTCGTTATTTTTATCTTGAATTTGTACAATTTAAAAAATTTATATTTAATTCATCTTATGTTAAAAAATTCTAATTTTTGTAAATATGCTTTATATGATATTTTAAACACGCCTGCAAAATAATCATTCAAAAAGTTAAAAGTGTAACGATAATTAAATAAATTTAATTTTAGTAGGTACTAAAACTATCTGCGAGAATATTTTTATAGGACTAAAAATATAATAAAAATTAAGTAGGGACTAAACTTCAAAATCACCATTTTATAGGGACTAAAAACATATTTAACTCATAAATTATTTGTTACAAGGTGTATGCTTCTTTATCAATTATTGTAGGGGTATTTTCAGAATTTTATAATCTAATTCAAATATATTTTTGTGATTTCCTAAAATTTTAAAAAAATGTTCCTAGGAATTTAGATTATTAACCAAACAATGTTTTGAAAGATTCCTTGGAACAAAATTCCTGTTGATATATTCTTAGGAAAGATTCCTGAAAATAATATTTGCATTCGTAAAACAAACGCCCTCTAAGAAAAGTCAAATGATTTTAAAAGATATTTAATGAAAAAACACAAGTTCCTATTAAAAGAAACAAAAGCACAAGTGCCTACAAATGATTTGCTTAGACTTTTTAATAAACCAAATGAAATTAAAAGAAACAAAAGCATAAGTATACAAATCAAGAGTAAGAGAAAGCAAATAGGAAAGACTATGACAATGTTTGGAAGAGGTCTAAGCTACATGCATGCATGAGACGGTAAGCTGCCATTTCCATTCACCAAAGAATGGGTAAGTAAAACAATTCTCCCTGGGTATGTGTAAACCAACAAGGTGTTAAACTTTGTTCCATCTTGGCTGAATCCAGGTACCATTCAATTGTTCTCTCATATAATGAAAATTCACCACTTCAGCATTTTCGAATGTGTGGTAGTTATTTGTTTCTAAAGAATAAAACACAATACTTTGGCCATAAAATCTATTAAAATAGATTTTGTTTTCCATTCCAGGAATGTTTGCCGCAACAGAAAAGGATGTTTTACCAATAAAAAGCATATGATTTTTTAGGCTTTTAACTTTCACCCACGTCATTGTATCCTCAATCAACTTGAACACTTGAACCCCTTTTGCAAAAGGATTCTCAAATATTGACAACAGATTGCCATCACATTCAACTAAAAAGTTAATGAAGTGGCTGCTACATGGAGCTTGAGGCTCCTCAAGTACTTTCCAACTTATTTCTTCTCTTGTTACGTCTATAACTGCCAAATTCCCTGCTCCGTTAAGAAAATAGAATAATCCATTATGAAAAGTCGGGCTTATGTTGAAGAGAGGAAATTTCTCATCTTCAAATTCGATATGGCGGGAACGTCCTTCCCTAAGGTGATGTACAAATGCTGTCGAAATGGTATGTCTTTTATTGTTTGAAGCACTGGTATATCTTTTATTTAACTCGATAGTCACACATTCATAAGAGGTTGGGGAATGTGACATGCCAAAACACCTGAAATTCCATATACTTTTATTCCCAAATGGAAGTGGTAACACTTCTTTTGTAAATGGATTGAAGAAAATTTGAAACCCAATGTGAACTACCGTCAGTAATAGCCAACCATCTTTTGAACAACAAATTTCCAAATTTGCAGGCCAATGTTGAAGATCAGTAAACTTTATGATACTTTTGTACTCCAGACCATGCATCGGATGCACAAAAGTGAAAACTTTGCCGTTCTCTGATAATACAAATAAAGGACACATCGAGAGATCATCAAACCTTGACATTGACATGGAAGAAGATGATCTCCATTTAATTGGTGGTGCAGCTAGACGAAGTAGTTTATTGCTAGCTCGAAAATACAAATAATCAAACACATTGGTAATACGTTTTGCAATCACTTCAATCACATCTTGAGGAAGTGACAACCCATTATGAGCTTTATCCTCTATATCCTTTGAATGGACTACATCACATATACCTTCTCTTTCTCTAACTTGATGAGCTTTTCCTATTTGTTCTTTAAGCGTACCCGTCATCCTACAAAACAAAAATATGTATATATATATATATATATATATATATATATATATATATATATATATATCAAATTCACTATTTAAAAATCAAATTTAAAATAATCCTTATGTATAGGACTATCATTTTTAAAACAAATGCGTCAAAAAAAGAAAACAAAAAACTAGAGTACCTAGTCTCTGGCATGAACCATCTTGTCTGTGTTTTTGATGAATAGGAGAATTGTTGAGAAGTTGCAAGACTTTTGTCTTGAATATTGTAAATATAGACAAAATTGCAGTTCTTTAAGGCAATATAGATGCAACCTCCTTCAGTTTCTGGATTGATTGCTTCGCAAGCAAATGCTGAGTCGTGACTGGATATAAAGAACACTTTATCCTTGATGTTTTCCACCTTTTTCCATACTCTTTGAGAACAATCAAATTTGTGAACATGAACTGCAATAACCCTATCTAATGCATGCAAAACTTCTATTCGAAATAGTACATTGTTGTATCCAATTAAGTTACTTATAATTTTCTCTAAACCAAGAACAAGAGCTGGTATATATTCGGAATTAGATGTGCAATTTATTGAAAAGCCATTAGATTGAAGTTTTTCAATTACTACAATAGTAAACCCACGTGAAGTCCTCATCTTTGCATACAAGCAACCATTGCTATAAACCGAGTCTTCAAAACTGGGACATTTTCCCCTCCAAGAGGACTCACCATTCACAGTTAAAGCACTCACAATGTCGTCATAAGAACACAATTTAGTCCATTGCTTATCTCCAAGTTGATAGTAGAATATTGAAGGTCGGTGTGATGAAATTAAAAAAATGGAGCATATTTCATCATTTGCAGTTGGAGGGGATGACAAAATCCAATTACCAAACCTAGTGCGATTGTGATTTAGGGGTGGGAGCATGATTTCCATAAGATTAAGTGGGTTCCAAAGAAAAAAGCTACTAACATAATTTGATATCTTGTGTTCCCAAAGAAACCAACCATGTTGTACAGTACGTAGCCATAACCCTGATTTCCTCCAATGATCTGGAATCCTTCTAGAGTAAGATTTGGTTGGATCTGATATGCTGCAAAAGGTTAGATTATTTAGAGTTTCACCTGAACAATACATAAGCCAAGGTTTTATCTCTCCTTCCATGTGTGCACCTCTCTCTCTCTCTCTTGCTGTATGATACAATAAAGTAAAATAAGTAAATCCCTCTGCTCTTGCAAATCTGTTTAAGAAAATAAATAGGAACTAATTACTTCGTTAGTCACACAAAAACTACTAGATTACATAACACAAACAGAACAAGAAATCATTGGCATATGGTGAGAAAATAAAAAGTTATGTAAGCACACATACATACTTATGACCCGTTTGGCCTAACTTATTTTTTAGCTTATGCAAATAGCTTATGCAATTTTTATGTATTATTATAAGTTTTTCAAGGTAGTTTATGATAAAATAGCTTTTAAAAATTCAATTTCCACTGGTTTAAATTTATAAAACAGCATAAAATCTAATTTATATTGCATAAGCTCTAAAATAAGCTAGGTCAAACGGGTCCATATTATAACCCAGCAAAACAAAGAAACGCACCAAAATTGGTTGATTAGACAACACAACAGAACCCTATTTTTTTGGATCACTAATATTTGTTTCAAACAAGCAGGAATCTATTAACTAGAATCGAAACACAAAGCATTCATCAACAGGAAACAGGGAAGAACAGTAGAACACATAATCACAACAATAAAATCAGGTGGACTAAACCTAGAACCGGGTTTCATTAAATTAACTGCAATGCTAACCTGCAACGAGATTGAATCTGGGGGTTGGGCGCTGCCTGCCTACAGAGACGTAACTTCAAAGTACAAATAAAACCTATGCATGAAACTATGCATGAAACTATTGACAAATAAAACCCATGCATGAAACTATTGACGGCAACGATAGTACATGTTGAGTCTGCTAAACGTAACTTCAAAGTATAAAAGTAGTAAACCGTTTTGCTATTGTCACTTATCGACTCTATATATATTTGCTTAATAGTTTGTTACTAGATTGATGAAACAATCTATCTGAATTTATTTATCGTATCTTATTTATACTTAAATTTTTTTTTATTTTTTTTCGTTTAAATCTTTTGTCTTTTTTTGTTTGACACAAAATTTTTATCTTTTATAATTGTTACATATAGATACTTTAAATTAAGGCTTAACCATCATTTTATTCCTTGTAAGTTCGCGATTTTTTGGTTTTAGTCCCTGTATCTTTTTTTGTTGCAAATTAGTCCATGTATGTGCAAATAATTTTGATTTTAGTCCCTAAAGTTAAAATCCGCAGCAAAATCTGCAGAAAAATTTGTTGATTTCCTACGGATTTTGATTTTAAGGGATCAAAATCAAAAGATTTGAACATACAGGGACTAATTTGCAACAAAAAAAAAATACAGGGACTAAAACCAAAAAATTACAAACTTACGAGGACTAAAATAATATTTAAGCCTTAAATTAATTAATCACCTATAGTTGATTGGTTAATTAATGTTTACAGCTGTAACAACCTTTAGTTAAGTCTTCCTTGGATATAAGATAAAGAGGAATACTATTGTCACACTCTTTATCACACTCCACTAACACACACCAATAGTAATTAGCCACATCATCTCTCACTTTTATTTTTTCACCTGTTAACCGGTTCTATATCAAGAAGAAAAGAAAAAAAACCAAAGGTTCCTTCCAATTTGTCTTTCACAGTGTCATCCGTCATCCATTGTTGATTCCAAAGAATCCGTTTACAGCATTTACAGTCAATCAATTTGAAAGCAAAGATTAAAACTATTATCAAAAACTCATATGCAAACAAGGGTACTCAGATCGGAACCCTTTTAATGGGGTTTAATGAAAAAGATTCAACCTTTGATATATCAATTGAAGAAGGATTGTGTTGTGGGTGTTGAATTGTGAAAATTGGAACTTTAATAGAGTCTAATGAAAAAGATTCAAACTTTGATGGATGAATTGAAAAAAAAAAAAGTGAAGAAAGACTGTGTTGTGGGTGTTGGAAAAGTGAATTGACTACAACTTTGTATCAAAGTAAAAAGGATGTTTGTCAGGAACATGTTTGCGATGTTAATTTTTTTACAGCCTCCATTGTTTAATCTTGAACTTGAAGATGAAGAGACACGAGAGAGGTTGAATTGCACATGTGGAGATGAAAACCTTCTTCTTTTTAAAATCAAATACCAAATAATTCTTATGAGATTTTCCAGATCTCGTTTCTTTCTCCTTTTTCTTTTTTTGAGTGGGATCTATGAGATTTTAAATCTGGATATATTTTGGATTTAACATGGTCTAATCTTATAAAAGAGGGATTCAAATATTACAAAAATTTTCTTTTTTGTTTGAATCATGAATTTTATAGAAGGTAACTTTTAAATTTGTGTAAACAATGACAGTGATACAGAGGAATATTTGTGTTTTCATGGAGTATCAAGAATTCCAATTATCTTGATGCCTTTTGGTGACAAAGGAGAACACGAAGAAGCAATCTTTGGGTGGGAGTTTGAGTACCGAAGATGAAATGAAAGGTTGAAATCCAAATAAAAAAAAAGTGCAGTGTTTCAAAATAGAACCGGTTACAGGTAAAGCAGTAAACAAAGTGGATGACATGGCTAACTATTATTGGAGTGTGTTAAAATAGTGTGTTAGAGAGTGTGTTCTTAGCACTTCTCTTAAATGAGATACCCCATTGAATATTTAAGTTTTTTTTTTTGTAACAGAATATTTTTATTTTTTTTTTGGTACGTTGAAGAATTGACAAAGTAAATATAAGAAATTTTTACACAAGTGAAAGAGCCGGGGTTCGAACCCCGGTCATGACGTCCATACCTTGCAATTTCGGCAAACAATTTAGGCAAATTTTTGCCAGTTGAGTTAGGACTTATGGGACTGTAACAGAATATTTAAGTATTACTTGATTAAATTATAAAAAATATTAATTAATTCATAAAATTATTTATTTATTTAGAAGAATAAATTAATTTATTAACCACAATAGAAAGGGGAAATAAAATGTACCAAAAAAAAGGAAATAAAGCCCCATTTAGCTTAGATTATTTTTGAGTTTATGCAATTTTTATGTATTATTATAAATTTGTTAAGGTAGTTTATGATATAATAACTTATAAAAATTCAATTTTCACTAGTTTAAATTTATAAAATAGCATAAAACCTAATTTATATTGCATAAGTTGTTTGGATAAGTTCAAAAATAAGCTAGGCCAAACGAACCCTGAGGCCCCGTTTGGATTAGCTTATTTTTTAACTTATGCAAACAACTTATGCAATTTTTATGTATTATTATAAGTTTGTAAAGGTAGTTTATGATAAAATAGCTTATAAAAATAAAATTTTAACTAGATTAAACTTATAAAATAGCATAAAACCTAATTTATATTGCATAAGCTGTTTGTATAAGCTCAAAAATAAGTTAATCCAAACAGGGCCTAAGTCCTCTTTGAATTTGACTTATTTTTAAGCTTATTAAAATAACTTATGTAAATAAATAAATTTTATATTGATTCAAAAGTTTTCACCGATAAAAATTGTTTTTATATAAAATGATAAGATGGCAGTTTCAAAACCATCTAAAATGATGGGACTCGGGCCGTTATACTGTTCGAATTTTTCGGTTCATTTGCCCCTCTCTAAGTAAAGGTAAACTGTCAATCGAGTAGGTGATTTTGAATTAGCTCCTGGGATTTCGGGTCGTTTTACTCTCTTTCAAACAGTAGACTTTTCAACCATTTTTTCTATCGTCGGTGTCGGAAACTTAGAGCATTCACACTCACTAACAAAATCTTTCTAATAGACTTGTGAGTTCCGTTGCTCTTACCGAGAATTCCATGATTTTAATTGAACCCGAGTATAAGCACAAAATCGAATTGCAAAAAAAAAAAATGTGTAGGTAGACATGCATCATACCCTGATTTTTAAAACGGTGAATGGGCATACCGCCAACACGGTAATAACCCACGCACCAACAATTTGTTGTAAGTTGATTGTTAAAAAAAAGATGTGTGTAGGCAGACATGCATCACACCCTGATTTTTCATGTTGAGTTGATTGGAGCGTGTATATTGTATACTATTGAAAAAGTATACAATTCAGGTAAGATCACCTTTTAATTGTTATGGCCTTTAGTGGTTGCTTGACGCCTAAGAAACAAGTGGTTGCGTTTCTCGTATTTATAGAGGAGAGTATATATGTATACATATAGACAAACAAATTTTGGCTTCTTAATCACCAATTTCATTTGGTGGGATTTTGGTAAATTGCACAAGACTTTTTCGGAAATAGAACAGGTTTTCTTAATTTTAATGATGTGGTTTTTCATTTGTCTTCAGTCTGGTTTTTGTACTAGTTGCAATTTTATTATAGAAGTACTACTCCCTCCGTCCCAAAGTAAATAATATGTTTTGAGCACATTTACATTTGTTAATGTACAATTTTAAACGTTAATATTTATAATTATCTACTATTAAAAATTATATAATTATGTTAATATCACCGATTTTTCGCTCCTTAAAGTGCCTAGACCCATAAAAGTTGATAAGATTATTTAAATAAAAAAATTAATTTTCGGTTTTATTTATACAATTCTGTTAGTTGTGTCGCTCATCATTTTGAGATTAATCTAAGATATAGTTACAAAGCAGTTGATGCCAGAGTATTAGTGAGTAAGAAGATTTTCTATGAACTATATAGGCAAATTAACATGCTACTGAGCTGAGACATACACTTGCAGTCCCCAATACAAAGCAGTGGGTGATATTATCAGATAACTGATAAACTTAAAGATACAACTGAAAGCTTTTGAATGAAAGAAGTTGCAGGCAGCTAGGCGTGGTGGTTTGCGGTGTCCGAGGCTCCGTGAGTCGAGGGAGCTGATCAATGGCGGAAGATGCATCAATGACCGAGCAAGAGGAATCCATCAAAAAATTTAAGTCGAGAAAAAAGTATGATGCAAGGAAATTGGAGTTTGAAGTGGTTACCTTCATAGAATGGTTATCATAGAATTACGACGCTTCCTCTTGCGCCTTGCATTCCGCAAAATTCTCTCGGTTTCTTCCTCTTCTTCCTTGGTCAAATTTCCGAACAAATCTTCTCCATGGAAACATATATTTAATCAGAGTAGGTTAGTGAATTTACATATCATGCTTTGGTAAATCAATAAAATGTGGTAACTCTAGATAGTGTACATAATCAGTATTACTTTTAAGGATAATTATACATGTATCAGATTGTTGGCTTGTTGCCATAATCTCTTTTAATCAGAAGAAAATGTTAACTAAATGTAACAGACACAGCACACACCTAAGCAGAATCTCTGTTTAACATTGGTAATAATTACAGAAATCTGCAGAATGCAGTTCTAGGTATCCTATATACTAAGTTGTTGGAAATAAGTATAAGTAAGCTAAGAGAGGAAAAATAACAGAGAATAAGATGTATCCTAAATATTAAATGGCTTTTACAGATCAAACATACCCTTAACTCTCAGATTCTTTTTCTTATATCCTTTGCACATAAAACTATCCATCATTCGGTTAGGGAGTCTCTTCCGTGCACTCACTACCAGAAAACTGCAATTTAGCTTCAAAATTTTCAGACTCTTTTCTGATACTAATAGCGTCTAATTAGCGTCCACTAATAAATCTAACACAAATGTCTCTTGTAAAATAATTAATCCAAACCATCTTTCCAATTTTTTTCTTTCCTCAAAAAGAGTTTTTTCCTAAGTTTTCCAACATATTCTAAGCAAGCTAGAATCAAAACCAAGATCAAAACAACAACAAAAATAGAATTTTTTTCTTCACTAGTTATGCAATTCAAATGAAGAATAAAGAATTTAGTACCAGAACAAAGTTATTCTCACAACCAGGCCTTGTAGGAGCAACATCATCATGATGAACAATATCACCAGCCAAAACCAAAGAGACACCAAACAAGAACACATAAATCGCACTATATACACCTCCAAATGAAACCATTCTTAGAACTAAGAATCTTGAAAGAAAATTTGAAGAAGAAAGCAAAAGGGGTATCAAAAAAAGCAAAATAGAGTGTTTTTTTATTTGTTTGGAGAGAAAATAAGGAAGGTACAGAGAAATTAGGCAGAAGGAAGTGACGGTGGAGAGAGAGAATGAAAGAAGAAAGAAATTATTACTATTATTGTTGTTAATATTGTTTCCTAAGTTTTTGTTTTGTCGTTTGTTGGAGTGTGGAAAAAACAGTTAGTGGTGAATCTTTGAGCTTAAATATGTAGAATTTGTTGTTGCAGTGTAATGCTGATAGTTCTCACTTGGTTGTGTCTGCCGCATGTTTTGTTCTGTGTATGTGAGTTTCTGATTCTTACTTTCTCTTCAGTCTTGACACATTGCTAGTAGTTTAAAAAGGTTAGAAAGTTTATATATCATGTGATTTATGATTCAATGACATTTTAAAATAATGAAAATTTAAATGATACTCTATCTTTCCGGATTTAAATCATATAATCGCATACTATCAGTATATCTGAACCGTCTGATTTGACGAATAAAATTTTATGGTTGATTTGATTTATTTATAAATATGAAATTTAAATTGTCTGATATTGATCGAAAGAATTATATAAGCCTAACTATAGTGTAGCCAATGTCATCTGAATATACACAATCATAATCCCTACTTATAAGTACAAATAGTTCAAGGAACTGATAGCTTTCTTTATGTCTACGACAATCATTTGATTTGTGTTTTGATTTGATAAAAATTAAGAGAAAACAAACATGAGTTTTCATTTCAACACTAATATATTTTATTTTTTGGTGACCGTCACAGTCATAAAAATGAATAATATTATAAAATTCTACTTGATAACGGTTTCAGACTCTCGGTCATGAGAACGAATAGTACTATAAAATTCTATTTATAAGGAGCACCATAAGAGTATCTATATCCATGTTATTTATGTGAGTGGTATAAATAGATTCCACATAATATATTATATTATTTTATACTTTTCGACTATTTAAATCAGTCAATCATATTTTCTAAATATTCATACTACACATCCAAAACTCTAATATGACCCCACAAAATTTACAATATATACTTTTTTCAATTATTTTAATACCAAAAGCATTTGAAAGAAAGGAAAGAGAATGGAAAGCAACGGTGTACAATAATGAAAGTGTGATTTAGTTATACCACCGCATTTTATTCCAATTATCCATGCTACTATGACACAAGTGGCATATGTGGCAAATACCACCCTATATTTATGCTCTAAGACCTTCCACAACGGAGTATTCAAAATAGTATGTCTCACATATACATATTATTTATTTATAATTTTTTAATAATAGTACTTCTTAAGTACCCCTTAAAATGTTATAAACATGACCCACGAATAATTCTATTTATCATCAATAACTTATATTTTTATAAATGGGACCCACAAAAATGTTGTTTAAAGAAGAAAGAAATTGTGCTTATTTAGGAAGTAGTACCTAATAAGTACTAAAAAGTATTTTGCTTCAATGGTAGTACCTAATATGTACCACTTCTTATTGAAACAAGTACTACCATTGAAGATGATCTAAGTTATTTTTAAAATTACAAACTACTTTTAAGCATTGATTGATCGTAAATTATATGGAATAATTTTCTATCATAAGAATTTCTTTCATCAAATATCTTTTCATGTACGGATGGAAGTTGACCTCCCAAGCTTGAATTGCATACAGCTATTTTTTTTCTTTAAAAAACAAGAATTGTGAAATACTTTACAAAACATCACCTCTTTTGTTTTAACCTAAGAATAATCATACATTTTTATGAGTAAATATTGAATTAATAGTCAATACCACAAAGGAAATCTAATCAACTACTACTAATTTTTTTTTTTTTTTTGTACAAACTACTACTAATTATTATCACTCTCATCATTCATATCACAGTGTATAATTTTGGACAAATAAAATATGTAATATATCTTAATTAAAAATATTTGCAACATAATTGAATAAACAAGGATATCAAGGCTAATTATTATGTTGAATAATTAAAAAAAGATGTTGTGTCGTACAGCGGTCCTTAAACTTCCCCACTTTCTTTTGGCGTTTGTGAAGGAAAGTGTCCGTCGTGTGGACCATTTTTCATTCAAGTGGTGAAGTGGACACTAGTACATATCTTTTTATATGTAATTGTTGATTTGATTAGATTAGATAAGTCTCATTTTAACTTATCTCATCCACCTCAAGTTTATACTGATTTACACGTTAGAGTATGTTTACACTTTAAATTTCAACTTTCACATCCATTCATGGAACATTCTTTTTATCGATCCATTCTCACGGTAAGTCCTTCTCTTACTCTAATTTGTGTTTGAAACATGACAATGTCAGTGTAAATTGAACCGGCAAACTCCCCTTAGCCTCATTTAAGGATATACGTTCTAGTATATCTATAAAATCTCATATTACTTGAAATTCGAGGACAAATGTAGTTTATAGCACTCACACTCCTCACGGTTTCACAATTTTGAGGCTAAATAAAAATTCAAATATATAAAAATCTATAAAATATAAAAATCTTGGATAATAATAAAAGATTTACATTTCATTTGACCATACTCACATACTATTTCATAAAAAGTAGAATGATAAAACAATTAAATAAAATGTATTTATGACCGTTAAATATTTTTCTCAAAAATTAGCCAACTGAGAAGTCTTCATTTGATCTATAGTAGTCCAATCAAATCTTATCATAGCCCCTCTATGGGTGCGTTTGTTTGGGATTTTTTTAAGAAAAAATCTATTTTTTTTAAAAAAAAATCCATTTTGTAATGTTGATAGTGTTTGTTATAGATTTTTTTAAAAATCATTTTTTTATAAAAATCATTTTTAGCCCCAAAATGAAAATCTATTTCTAATAGCTTTTCAAAAATCTATTTTTTTTAAACTAAAGAATCTAAGTGTATGAACTTCTTTTTTAAATAAAATAGATTTTTATAATTGTAAACAAACACAAAATAGCTTTAGATTTTCTTTAAAATCTCTAAAAAAAATCTCTAGATTATTTTTTTAAAAATCATTTTTTTTAAAGCTTAAACAAACGCACTCTATATCAAGTCTCTCTACATGCACTTTCCAATGTCTAGTCTAAGAAAGGAGGATAGATGACGTTCATAATGTGTGGAGGTTGTCTTGCAAGTTGCAAGTCTTACAATGAACCATATGTGAACTTGGTTAATTCTATCGATTGCCATAAACAAAAAAATGTCTTTGATAATGTGATGCAAGATATATTATTATTTTGGTGTTTTTTTTTATAAATTAGGACCGTTTAGATATTAAAATAAGAAGTAACATTTTAATTATCTTGACATTCCTCGACATTCCAACTATAGTTTATATTATTAAAATAAGAAAATAGAATAATTACAGGGGGAGGAGGGTTACGTCTTACCCTAAAGAAACAAGAGGAAATACAAGTTCAAGTCACGGTATTGAGGGAGTCCTAATTTATCATATAAAAAATCATCACAAAATGTAGGCGGTAAAGAAGTCCACAACCTCATTTGTGGACAAGCAAGGCCTAAATCAGCTAGTTTATCAACCCACACATTCCCTTCACGAAAAATATGACCAGCCTAAGATGCAAGCAATTCGACCATCTATTTCGTAAATCCCATCTAACAATATTCAAATCCTCGAAAGCAGCAAGTATCTCTCTGACCAAAAAATACCAATTCTTACTATGAGCCACTTCCATAGCAAGGATCAAAGTCATAATTTCCGCGTGAAATACAGACATTTGCTGATTTTTTTAGCACCAGCAAGCCATATTATTTTGGTCTTAAGGGCCAGTTTGGATTAACTTATTTTTGAGTTTATGCAAACAACGTATGCAAATTTTATGTATTATTATAAGTTTGTCAAGGTAGTTTATGATAAAATAGCTTATAAAAATATAATTTTCGCTAGTTTGAACTTATAAAATAGCATAAAACTAATTTATATTGCATAAGCTGTTTGCACAAGCTCAAAAATAAATTAATCCATACGGACCTTAAATATAAACAGAAATTCGTTAAAATAAGTTGATATATTTACGGTGTGTTTGTCTTTACGTTGAAAACAAAGCAAACATAGCTTCAAAAAATTCACAGTAGAAATGCTTCGGAACATAAAAGTTAGAGCCCAGACGCAGATCCAAACAAACCGTTAATTTAAATTTTTTGACTAAGTAGATCAATTTTTTTACAAAATTTTTGTATATTTGAGATCAAAGAGTAGTATATAACAAGTGAACTAAAATCAAATAATATTTAATTTATCAACTATTACTATTTAAGTAACATGTAGGCTTTGATATCCTTCAAATTTGGACAGAGTCTAACTCAAGCTCACGTAGGCAGTGAATTGGACCTATATATGAAACATGGACTAGTACAATCTCATTACTAATTTTATGTTGTCCAAAACTTCAGACATAAAATATTGTGGACTAAGTACAATCTCTATTATGTATTCTGGTTTCAATAATTTGTTCTTACCATGCTCCATAAGAGCAACTCCAATGCTAGTTGTCTAGTGCCCACGTGGATGTATAAGTTCTGTTTCTCAACTTTCCCAGCATTGGAGTGAATCCAGGTGGAGTTCCAATTGCTTCACTGTTGTGTCAGTGTTGCTTCAGAAAGCAACGAAAGCGATGTGTTGCTTATCAATATAAAATAGTAAAACTTCATAATCTCAATAGAAATTCACATATAAAAAGGAGAAAAAATCAGATCAACCCAATATCAGTGAAAAATCACAATATAAATTAACTTAAATAGCTAAAAGATGAAAAGAATCATAGATCCAAATTTGTGTTAATCTTTGTCGTCCCGTCGCATCTCCGGCATCATCCCGTTGCATTTTCGGTGTTGTCCCGTCAGATCTCATTTTGTTGTGAGGTTGTGGTGAGACCAATTAAAGCAGAAATGAAAGTTTGAGAGTGTAGTTTTATGGTGAGTATGTGATATTTTGAAAATTGATTAAGGAGAAGGTAAAAGAGTAAAAGTGTGTGTTGTTTTTATTAATGGAGTTTGAGAGTGTTGTGTTGTGAGGATTTGTGTCACTGGAGTTTTCAAGAGAAAAGAAATGTGTGGTTCGTGTGTCTCCAGAGCTATAACTTATCTTTTTAATTTTTTTTATAGTTATCCTTTACTTTTACATATAAACAAAAATAATTAAATAATTGAGTTGATATTGGATGAAAAAATAATTGGTGGGTCATGTACATGTTGCTTATTATAATTACCATTGGAGTAAAATGAGATGAAATTGCTTAAAGGTTGCTTAAGTGCAATGTGGCAATTTGGACCCACAAAAAATGCTTCAAGCAACCAAAATTGATTCTTGCATTGGAGATGCTCTAATATAGAAGGATACATCCGTAAAGGGGACCACATTGTTCTGAGTATCATTATCAACAACAGTATTGACCACTATCATATAAATATATACAGAAATTCTGTTTTGCCATATACACATCATATGCTACAAAGTATGGTATAAAAAACTCATGGAATAAAATATATACCATTACCATGACAGCTATAAACTATGGTATAAAAAAATGAAGAAAAAAATATATATAATGACAATTGCTTTGCTTATGCTAGAAACTTAATATATAAACATGCATAGCTAGCTACAATTTAATCAAAATGAGAAAATAAAAAATGGCAGGTTTTTGATCAGTGACAGTGAAACCAATCATGGATTGCAAAATGAATTGAAGAGTATGATTTGAAACATAGAATTTGTCCTTGGTAAAGTGTTGCGCAGCGTGGCTACTTTAAGTCATTCTATTAAGCTGTTTATCCAAACAGGACTTAAGACCGAAAGTGTTCGTGATTGCGCCACTACAAGAAGCTCTCATTGGTTTCAACACTTTCCACACATCTGAACAAAGTTCTGGCCTTTTCCTTTTATTCATATCACAACACCTTAAAGCCAAATGAATCAAATTTTCGGCTTCCGAAATAGGCCAATCTCCAGCCAAAGGATCCAAAAGTGATTTCAACTCTCCATCAGCATTATTTAATGCATCTAACACTTCATTCTTTATTCCTAATGCTGGTTTTCCAGTTATTAATCTCAATAACACAATTCCAAATGAATAAACATCCGATTTTGTAGTAAGTTCACCTGTACCAAAGAATTCAGGATCCATGTATGCAAAAGTTCCCTTTGCAAATTTAGTGATCCAAAACTGTGTAGTGTTATTGTTACTTGAAGAATCGTCTTGATGCGATAATATACGACAGATTCCGAAGTCACTAAGCTTGCTTACAAAATTTGCATCAAGAAGAATGTTGGAAGGTTTTAAATCACCATGCACTATGCTGTGAGGTTTATTGGCATGGAGAAAAATTAGAGCAGAACATAATTCTGTCGCAATGCGAATTCGAGTCTGCCATGATAATGGAGAGGTATTACTTTCGTTGCGGCTGAGATGATCCTCGAGGCTTCCATTTGGTAAATATTCATAGATAAGAGTCCTTGATTCTTGGTTTGCTCCTATAAGTGTAACAAGATTTGGATGCCTTAACTTGCTCAATACGGTAACCTGATACAGAACCAAAAATCGGTGTCAAAATAAATTCTAACTAAAATAGGATGATGTCGAAAACATTATAAAGAACTCAAACCATATCTTACCTCTTGTTGAAACTCTGAGGGTCCTTGAGTACTTTCAGGGTTCAATATTTTTATAGCCACTTCAGTGTGACGAAGGATGCCTTTAAATATACTTCCGTATCCGCCTTCACCAATCTTTAACGATGGATTGAAGTTACATGTTGCTTCTTTAATCTCTGAAAAAGAAAACTCTGACAAAAGTTGAAGAGATTGTGTTCTTGAGGCTTCAACAATTTGATTCTCTGTTGATGACTTGTGATCCAAGGCAAGTTCGAGTTCCTTATTGAGTTTCTCTATTTGGCTTCTCATGTTTTCAATTTCTTCTTTTGCTTTCTCTAACGCCTCCTCTAAGTCATTCCGCAGTTTCACCTCTTCTTCGTACAAGATTTTGGTGTCTTTGTGCTGTATATTAGATGTTTCAAACAATAAAATTAGCAACGGACATTTATGACGCTATCCTTCTCCAATTAATGGCCTAAATTGCGCAAGTGATAAAACTCAATAAAAAATGACCACAATTAGTTACCTTGCGTATAGCATCGATGACATCTTTTTCAGCTTTCCGACGCCTAACAGTTTCTTGATACGCATCCCACCTAGCCTTCTCAGCCTCTCCCATAGCCTGTTCAAGTTGATCATACAAACTATCATCCCTTCCTGCTTCCTGCTAGTATTCAATCACAATGTACAAAATGTTAGTATCATAATGCTTGTATCATTTCACACTAACAAGCTTAAGAGTTCATTTACTTTGTAAAAACATTATTATTTTTTTGTCGGTTTCACTTTTAAATACAAAACACTTTCATGTCTTATTTTCAAAGATTTGTACAGAAAACACCGTAAACAAAAGAATATTGTTTTTAGCTTTTTCTGTATAAATATTCGAAAATACGAAGTTGATTGTTTTATAAATAAAACTAAAAACAATTCACAAGTGAGACCAAAATTGTTAAAGAGGAAAAATAATATAAGTGTATATACCAGCACACTAGGAGGTGATGAGTGATAAAGATCCTCTTCTTTGATACTAATCAAATTTGTGTTCAATGCTGTTGCAGTTTCAACTGATGAAGGTGAAGGACTCAAACTTGGTTCTTTATCAAACTTGCTTTGTGGAGTTGAAAACCATTCTGAAGAAGAAACAGATGATGCTATGCTCCTTCCACTTTCAGATACTGAGCTCATAGATCTTACTCTATGATGAAGTAACTCTTGATCATGTGAAATTGATTTAGATCTTAAGTGAGGTGAGTGACCAACTTCAGAGTTTTGCATTTGCTTTGCCAAAGGAGATGTGCCCTCTACTCTAAGTTTATCCAAACTGCAATCCCTGTGTTGATTAATTGATACTTACAAGTTACATCAGTACTCAAGATAAGTCAAGTGCAATGATTATACTATGGCAGAGTTCTGAAAATCTACGAAGCACTGAAAACAGACACGGATACGACATTGACACGGCGACGCCGGTAAAAATTTGAAAAAATGAATTAATTTGAACGTAAACATATGTGTCGGTGTCATATTAGTGTTGGATATTGACACGTGTCAAACACCGGACATGTCTTCTATCAGAAGTGACGGTGCTATAAAGCATACACAAAATTAATGTTCATTTGTTGTGCATCAGCATCTATGATGCAACATACCTTGTTTGTATAAGATAACCATTGCAGATAAACTGTATATGACAAGAAGGTGGAGCTTGTTCACATACATAGATGGCTTTTTTAGATCTGAGACCTGTCATTCTCCTGCAATTTCATGCAACTGAACTTATTGAAAACAATATATTGGCATCATAGATTCATAGTTACTAACAAGAATTTAAGACATAAAGGAGTAAAATAAGCATTTTAGACCTTGAAACTGTAGTGGGTCTATTTTTTTTTTGTTAAGTAGTCTAGTGACTAGAAATTTCACTCTTAAGGTGGATAAGTGGGTTCGAACCTTGGCCCCGTGCATATATAATGCAATGTCCTGACAATTGAGCTAAGCTCACGGGACGTAACGGTAGGTATTTTAATCTCTCAAATTTGCAAAATAACAATTTAGTTCCTTAAATTAAAAAATACAGTATCAACAATTTAAAACCTCATCAACGCATGCATAGAACATTTAAAGTTGCGGTGAAAAATTAAAGAACCTTGATTGATTGATATTTTTTAAACGTAAAAGATTAAATTGTTATTACATAAATTTGAGGAACTAAACTTTAGAACCTTGATTGATTGATTGATTCAGTGGAGTTGCTAAATGTATGCAGTCATGTAGTCACCCAATCCTTGACCGCCCGATCTAGATCGGACGTCCTAAATAAATATTTTGATTTTCTTTTAAATAATAATTAGTTAATTATTGACCGTGGATTATACACCGTCCGATTAAGATCGGACGGACACAGAAACTCAATCCATAGGCCAAAAGCTTAAATCAAATGGAACCATAATATATATAGACATAAATTTTGGTCTTGTGGGGTCTTCTTACCTAGAATGGTACTTATCAGAAGCTGCTCCCATTACAAGGTTTTGTATGTTATGTTGAGATATAAGTTCTATAATCCCTTTTTCAATGCAATCCATTTCAATATGCAATTTATTTGCCCTCACCTGTGTATAAGAAAATTATTCAAGTAAGTTTTGAAATGAATGGTGCAATCAATCACATGAAAATAGTTATGAGAACAACAATTACGTACCCCCATTCTTTGACAAATAAGAAGATAAGAATCAAGAGTCTTATGCATGTCTTGACTTTCAATTTCCCTGTATGCTTTAACTTCTTGCCTTGTCAATGAATTTGCTGGAAATTTACCTCCCACTGCATGTATAGAACATAACATTGTAAGCATTTTCAGGATCATGTTTGTCTGCCGTTGAATTTGCACACAGCTCCTCGCAATAATGAATATCAGTCGTTGATTTGAGATCAAACGGTTTAAATCGCACAACTAAATTACACAGTAAAACGTTGTCGGCCGTCGATTTAAATTGGACGGATGAGAGCTATAACTGCGTGATGCAGTTACAACGAAAAATCCAAATCCGCATTTTCACTAGTTATCCAACACCATTAATAAAATAAAGTCATAAGATGAATTATTTTATGTTTTTAATAGTGAGAATAATTTTTTAAACCAAACTTAATGAGACATACTCATATACACTTTTAAGTAGGAATCATTTAAATAATATATCTTTAGCCTAAGAAGCCTATTTAAATAATCATTCTAAAAAGTAATAAAATAATAATTAAATATTAAAACAGAATCCAACATGACTAAAATAAAATAAAATAAATTAACAACACTACTTACTCATAGGGATCTTAGGAGCTGGCACATGCACATGAAGAATACAAACACTCTTTCCACCAGAATTTTGTATTGCCCATATCACATTTAATTTACTATCTTTCAAATCTTTAGCCACAGCAACATAAATTGTGTCACTAACCTCACTTGGATTAACCATAATTGAGTTCATACAACTTATCAAAGCCAAGCCAAACTTTAAAATTGTTGAAATTGATTAATGTAGAAGTAAGTTACAACTTACAACATTAACATGAGGATTGTGAACTCAAATATTTGTCTATATATATAAATCTAGATTCTAGAATTTTTTGAAGCTACAAAATATCAACATATGGAGACTCAAATATGTGTATATCTATAATATGAAGCTATAAAACCAACATGGGAATTCAAATATGTCTCTCTCAAATTCACTTGATCACAAAAAACAAAAAAAGTATAAACATGGAATGAAATAAAGTGAAGAAATGAAAAGGATAAGCCTTTTTTAGTACAGGTGTTTGAGTAAAGAGATTTTTTATCTTCTTTTAGTGGAAAGAAAGAAAGAGAAGGCTAGAGACAAATAGAAGAGACCCCGGCCATAATCATAAGTATTCTAGGAAATTACATGAACAACCTTGTGGCTTTTGTGGGCTCCATTTAGATAAAATTATGTGGCTAATTTTTGTTCTTACACTTTTCTTCTTGTTGACTTTCTTCACATGAAGTTTCGAAGAAATGGTGTTGCAAATAAGTGAGTCAAAGGTGATTAAAATGAGAATCATTTCAGAGAATATTCTTAAATCTTACTGCTTAAATTTCATTTTCTTGACGTCTTATTCAATCTATTTTTGCTATTAATTAAGGTGATTTTTTGCATGCAAATTAATGGCAGCTGTATTTTCATTTTAAAGTTAATAATTATGGGTGCGTTTGTTTTAGCTTTAAAAAAAATAGATTTTTTTTTTGTATTTTTAAAAATAAATTTTATAAAACTGTTTTTTAAAATATTATAAGTTTTTAATATTTATTTATTTTATTCAAACATCAATTTTAACATTATATAACATAAATGTACATTATTAAAGATCAAAACATAGTTAAAATCTAAATTTTTACAAAAAACTGTATTTCAAAAATGATTTTATGAAAATCTATTTGAAATAACTTAAAAAAGTGATTTTTTTGAAATTTTGATATCCAAAAAAAGTTTCAATAAAATGATGAAATGTCTAAAATGGCATTTTAATAATAACTATTTATACAAAATTTTTATTTGAAACTTTTATAAAAAGTTTTTTTGTGAATTTTTTTTGCACAAAATTATATTACATTATAAGAATCTATTTTTAAAAAATCTATAACAAATAGGCCCTAACCATTATTAGTTTTTTTTTAGTTTTGGTAATTTTTTTTTTAAAATCGTCCAAGTTTTGGTCATATTTGAGTTAATGTAAACTAGTATGGACACCCGTGCTTGCCAAGCACGGGCTAGAAATTTATTTTTTTATAAATTTTAAAAATATTTGTTATATATATATATATATATATATATATATTTTTTGAAATTAATTAATATTTTAGAAGTGAAAAATTGTCCACGTTATATATGAGTTAACTTTCATTCATAAAAATATATTGATTTTGAACTTTCTTTTTGTTAGAATTAATGATTTTAGACTTTAATGTGCACATATATTTCTTTTATTCTTATTTTGGTAGAAAATTCAATTAATCTAGAGTAAAAAGGTATTTACCCCCTGCAAAATATGCGAGTTTTGCGTTTGTCCCCTGTAAAATTTTTTTGTAGGAATACCCCCTTGCAATGTTCAAAATTTTTTTTGGTAGTGTATTTTACCCCTATATGTTGGGGAAAAAAAATCGACAGCGGGGTAAAATACACTACCAAATTTTTTTTTGAACGTTGTAAGGGGATATTCCTAAAAAAAAATTTACAGGGGGCAAATGCAAAACTCGCCTATTTTGCAGGGGGTAAAGACCTATTTACCCATTAATCTATCAAGAGGGTTTTGTTCTAATGGAAGAGGATAATCTTTTATGGGGTGAAAAACTAATTCAAGAGCATCTAACCTTAAGTCTTGTATCTTGACTATTAGGTAAAAAAAAATCTATTAAATATCAAAATGTATTTGATCTAACGGAAAGAACTAAATTAAGCCGGTGTAAAAAGTAAAACATAATTGAAACCAAAATCTTAAACCTCGCATCTTTATTAATTTTTGTAAAAAATGTTCAATTAAAATATTCAAAGAGATATCCGGTCAAACGGAAGAGGTGTAATCTCTTAAAGTGTGAAGAACTAAATTAAACTCACGTAAAAAATTAAGAAAAATTCATTTTGTCGTGTTCAAAAAAAAAATATTAAGAAATTGAGACGATATCCTTAGACCTCGAATCTTAGTTATTTTAATAAAATGTTCAATTAAAATATTAAAAGGAGTTTGATCTAACAAATGAGGGTTAATCTCTTACGGTAGAAAGAACGAAAATCAGGCCCGTATATAAAAATAAAGCAATTGAGATCATAATCTTAGGTCTTCTTAATTGTTTTTGTAAAGAGTTCGATTAAAATTTTAAGAGGGATTACATCTAGCTAACAGAAGAAAGTAATTTCTTACAGTGTGAAGAACTAAATTAAGCCTCTGTAAAAAGTAAAGCTCGTAATCTTTTACATCTCAGTTATTCTTGTAAAATGTTAAATTAAATTTTCAAGAGAGATTTGAACTAACGGAAGAGTGTAATATCTTACAACGTGAAAAACTAAATAATCTCTGTGTAAAAAGTAAAGTAATTGAGATCATAACCTTAGCTCCCGCATCTTAATTGTTTTTTTAAAACTTCAATTAAAATATCAAGAAAAATTTATTCTAACGGAAAATTGTAATCTCTTAAGGTGTGAAGAAATAAATAAAGACCGTGTAAAAAGTAAAGCAATTGAGACTGTATTCTTAAGTCTTGCGTCTTAAATTTTTCTTTTTTAAAAATTCAAGTGAAATTTCAAGAGAGATTTGATGTAATAGAAGGGAGTAATTTTTTACGGTGTGAAGAACTAAATCAAACATGTGTAAAAGTAAAACAATTGAGACCATAACCCTAGGTCTCACTCTCACATTTTAATTATTTTTGTAATTTTTTTTTATTAAGATATCAAAATGAATTTCATATAACTTAAGAGAATAATCTCTTACAGATATGAAGAACTTATTCAAACTCGTGTAAAAAGTAAATCAATTGACACTATAATATAAGGTCTCGATTTTTTTATAATACTTGTAAAAAGTTCAATTAAAATTTCAAGAGATATTTGCTCTAGCAGAAAAGAGTAATTTATTACGGTGTGAAGAACTAATCAATCTCGTGTAATAAGTAAAACAACTGGACCATAACCTTAGGCCTCATAAAATATTTATTTATATAAAATGTTCAAGGAAATTATTCAAAGATATATGATCCAATAGAAAAGGGTAATCGCTCTTATGACTTTAAGAACTAAATGAAGTCCGAGTGAAAAGTAAAGCAATTGATATCATAACCTAAGGTCTCAATTATTAATTATTTTTGTAAAAACTTCAATTAAAATATTCAGAGAAATTTGTTCTAACGGAATATGATAATCTCTTACATTGTGAAGAACTAAATCAAACATGTGTAAAAAGTAAGACAATTGAGACCATAACCCTATGTTTCACATTTTAATTATGTTTGTAAATTTTTTTATTAAGATATCAAAATGAATTTCATATAACATAAGAGGAAAACCTCTTACAGATGTGAAGAACTTATTCAGGTTCATGTAAAAAAGTAAATCAATTGACACTATAATCTTAGATCTCGCTTTTTTATAATACTTTGTAAAAAGTTCAATTAAAATTTTAAGAGAGATTTGCTCTAACAGAAAATAGTATTTTATTACGGTGTGAAAAACTAATCAATCTCGTGTAATACGTACCAACTGAACCATAACCTTAGGCCTCATAACTTATTTATTTATATAAAATGTTCAAGTAAATTATTCAAAGAGATCTTATCAAATGAAAGAGGGTAATCGCTCTTACGACTTGAAGAACTAAATGAAGCCCGAGAAAAAAGTAAAGCAATTGATATCATAACCTAAGGTCTCAATTATTAATTATTTTTGTAAAAACTTCAATTAAAATATTCAGAGAAATTTGTTTTAATGGAAGATGATAATCTCTTACATTTTGAAGAACTAAATCAAACATGTGTTAAAAGTAAAACAATTGAGACCATAACTCTAGGTCTCACATTTTAATTATTTTTGTAAATTTTTTTATTAAGATATCAAAATGAATTTCATATAACATAAGAGAATAATCTCTTACAGGTGTGAAGAACTTATTCAAGCTCGTGTAAAAAGTAAACCAATTGACACTATAATCTTAGGTCTCGGTTTTTTATAATACTTGTAAAAAGTTCAATTAAAATTTGAAGAGAGATTTGCTCTAACAGAAAAGAGTAATTTATTACGGTGTAAAGAACTAATCAATCTCATGTAATAAGTAAAACAACTGGACCATAATCTTAGACCTTATAACTTATTTATTTATATAAAATGTTCAAGTAAATTATTCAGAGAGATATGATCCAATGAAAAAGAGTAATTGCTCTTACGACTTGAAGAACTAAATGAAGCCCGAGTAAAAAGCAAAGCAATTGATATCATAACCTAAGGTCTCAATTATTAATTATTTTTGTAAAAACTTAAATTAAAATATCCAGAGAAATTTGTTCTAATGGAAGATGATAATCTCTTACGGCGTAAAGAAATAAATAAAGCCGTCAAAAGTAAAACATTTGAGACAATAATCTTAGGCATTTCTTGATCAAATAGTTCAATTAAAATTTTAAGATGAATTTGATTAAATAGAATAGAGTAATTTTTTGTGGTGTGAAAAAAAAAATCAAGCCCGTGTAAAAAAGAAAAACAATTGAAACTATAACCTTAAGCCTTAAATCTTAATTTTTTTACAAAATTTTCAATTAAAATATCAAAAAGGATTTAATCTAACAGAAAAGGGTAATCTATTACGGTGTGAAGAATTAAATCAAACGTATGTAAAAAGTAAAGACAATTGAGACTATAATCTTATGTCTCGCGTCTTAATTATACGTGTAAAATATTCGGTTAAAATTTCAAGAGATATTTGATCTAATAGGAGAGAGTAATTTCTTATAGTATGAAGAACTAAATCAAACCCGTGTAATATACAAAGCAACATGAACATAACTTTAGGTCTCACATCTTAATTTTTTTTATAAAATGTTCCATTATAATATTCAAAGACATATATATGAACTAACGGAAGAGATTTATTTCTAATTGCGTAAAGAATTAATAAAGCTCGTGTAAAAATGTATGTTTCATTAAAAGAGGAAAGTGTATGTTTTAATATTAAGGAGAAGAGGGATGAAATTCAAATTTCTTTTGAGGGAGAGAAGAATAATTTTCTCTAATATATTTTGTATAAGAGGGGAGGAAAGTATATATTTTAACATAAGAGGGAAGAGTAATATAATTTAAGCACCTCTCAAGAGAGAGTAATGTAATTTACTATAATATATATATATATATTATCTTTTAATTAATTTTTGTTTGTTTTTTATTTTATAAGGTTTGTTATTATTTTTTGGGTAATACATTGAATAATTGGTCAAAAAACAAAAACAAATCATGGCAATTCTATTTTTTTGTTTGACAATATATTTTTTTTTGGTACTTATCCCGTAGAATTCATCACAATCTTAAAATCTATATTACTTTTTTGTTTCACAATAGATTCAATAATCGGTAAAAATAAATAAAAAGTAAGGCAAAATAAGAAAGACAAAAAAAATCATAAAATTAATATTTTGTTGTCGGGGGAATTGAACCGTGTCACTTTAGGTCGTAAAGAGAAGACACGTAGGCGCCACATAGACGCCACATTATTAAAATAGTGCCACATATGAATTTGTTTTTTGAGAAGTAACGTGAGGACGCCAAGTGTACTTTTTACTTTGAGGAAGGCAAATCTCTATTATATACATAGCAAGATTCCCACGGAGCTTTCTCGTGCATTCTTAAGAAAAATTGCTTATGTGGCATTCAATAATAATTCAATAAGAGTTTTTGCTTAGGTGGCATTCAATTAGAGTTTTTTTTTTGTATATTTTTTGTATTTTTTTTTTTTCGGTTTTCACCACCAGTTGAATCTGGTTCGGGGGTCAGTTCTGGCATCAAGTGGTTCCAGCCCCCTCCCGATCGCAGTTGCGGGGGATCGAACCGTGGTCCTCCCTACCAAGTTCAGCGCCAATCACCACTGAACCAACTAACGATTGGTTATATTTTTTGTATCTTCTCAAACCCATTATTTCTTTTAAAAAAATAAAATTATTGGATATATACAATTAAATTAATTAATCGGATATATATAAGTTTATATAAAGTTGCACAACTAAATTTCCTAATATTCAAATTTACATCCCATTATTTTATAAAAAAATAAAAATAAAATTATTGGATATATACAATTAAATTAATTAATCGGATATATATAAGTTTATATAAAGTTGCACAACTAAATTTCCTATGATTCAAATTTACATCTAAACTTATCTATTTTATTTCATATATACATGACCAAAACAAATTCCACAAACTGAGATTTCTATAGCTATATTTTATTTTCTTATATTATGTTCCATATATTTATTTCCTTATATTATGTTTTCTGTAACGCCCCTTTAACTCTCTCAAACTTAATAATCAAATAAATCACATAGTCACATAAATTCGAATAAATAATAATTAATCACAAAATCCTATTTATTTTAATACGGGTGTTACAACTCTACCCCCTAAAAGAATTTTCGACCTCGAAAATTACCTGGAAACAACTCTGGATAGGACTTCTTCATCTCATCCTCAAGCTCCCAAGTAGCGCTCTCACCGGCCGGTCCTCCCCAAACAACTTTAACCGACGCGATCTCCTTATTTCTTAACTTTTTCACTTCTCTTCCTTCAATCCTCAAAGGTAAGGTCTCAACCATAAGGTTCTCCCGCACTTGGATATCATCCGCTTCAATTACATGAGTTGGATCGGAGACATACTTCCTCAATTGTGACACATGAAACACATTATGCAAATTTGACAAAGATGGTGGCAAGGCAATCCGATAAGCTACTTTCCCAACTCTTCCAAGAATTTGATAAGGCCCAATAAATCTAGGTGTCAACTTTCTTGATCTTAATGCGCGTCCAATTCCGGTAGTTGGCGAAACTCTTAAGAAAACATGATCCCCTTCATTAAACTCTACATCCTTCCTCTTCTTGTCATGGTAGCTCTTTTGTCTACTTTGAGATGCCTTCATCTTTTCCTGTATCATCTTAATCTTTTCGGTCGTTTGTTGAACTATTTCCGGTCCAAGTACAACACTTTCTCCCGATTCATGCTAACACAACGGTGTTCGACATCTTCTACCATACAAAGCTTCGAATGTTGTGGCAGATGCTTTGAGTAGGAAATCCCTACATATATCAACTCTTATGGCAAAGGAATTGGACTTAATTGAACAGTTTAGAGATCTCAGTTTGGTTTGTGAGACGACACCGAATAGTGTCAAGTTTGGTATAGGTAGTACCCATCAATCCTTATAAGCCTTCCTTCAACCATGCAGTCTCAAACCTGCACAGCCCCAGGATCCCTCTCATTCCGATGTGATTCGGTTTTGCCTAGAAGCTGCCAGGAGCCGCACATTGTCATGCCTCTGCATCGGCGACCACTCCCCGCCCTCATCAGCCTCGGGTGTTACATGCCCACCAGCTTCCGCTTGGTTCGTCCCCGAACCACATCGTACTGGGAGAAACCAGGCTCTGATACCATTTGTAACGCCCCTTTAACTCTCTCAAACTTAATAATCAAATAAATCACATAGTCACATAAATTCGAATAAATAATAATTAATCACAAAATCCTATTTATTTTAATACGGGTGTTACATTTTCTCTAGCATATATACTAAACTGATTCATTTTGCAGACTCATCACCACGTAAAAATCAAAGAGAAAAATATTCTCCAACCTTTGTCAGGGCAACTCATATTTTATGTTCTTTGTTGTTTACATAAAATTGTGTATCAAGTTGTACCACCTAGAGGGTTGGAACTGGCAGTTAGTTGTGTTGACGTCAAGTCACAGATTGTTCAGATATAATTGGACAGGTAAGAAAATTCAATTTAAAAATAATTTGTTTAAGAATCTTAAACCGCACAACTTATTGATTTGTGAATTGGCGTTCCTTTATTCACAGGATCTTATCACAAAGTTTGATGAAACTGCAGCTGCAGTGGAGAAGGTCAAAGATAACACTGCTATAGATGTCGTAGACTTTTGCTCACATAAAGTTTATCGTGTAGCAGTTAAGAGAGCTTGTCTTGATGGAGCTGATTTACCAACAACTAAATATATGAAGACCAAAATTAAAATTTAGAAAGACTACACTATTTTACTTATATGATCGTCATACAACAAATTTTCATTGTTTATTTTTAATGCTTTATTATGCACTTATTTCATTGACAATTTTATTCAGGTATCTCATTTAGTTCAATAGACCGGTTTTGTCACTACTCTCATCGATAGAATTAATCATATTTGTTTGGTGGAATTTTTTCAGTAATACATTTTCATTGTTTTTCAAGTTATGTCAGACATAAACTAACGAATAACCACGGCCTTTAACATTGGTTAAGAGATAAATGATTTGTAGTGATGGTAATTTTGGTTCCCAGTAGGTATAGAAAGTTATATAAAATGATTGCAAATGCAGGTGAATGTTGTTCTTTCGTGCCTTATTGCAAAAATATGTTAATTTATTTAAACTTATATTCATTATGTACTGTTATTTGCATTTTCACTAGCTATAAACTATTTATAATTCAATATATCATGTCCAAGAAATTAAACTGGTATATTTTTTTGTTGTTATTTATTGATTATATTTTTTTGTACCTGTTTGGGGAGAAGTAAGTCAACAAAAACAAGAAATAGAAAATTAGTTTTTCTTTTTACGCAAAATAGAAAAGTAGTTATTTATTCTATTAATTATCCCCACTTCAATGAAGAGATATCTCTATCTCTATTATAAGATTATAAGATTTCCAAGAATATCTCTCGTGCATTCTCAATAGAAATTGTTTAGATGTCATTTAATTAAAAAGCTTGCTTACGTGACATTCAATTAGATCTTCTTTGATTCATTATTAAAGAAAACTTCTCAAAAACATATCTTCTTTAACCGATTATAAAAAAATAATAATTAAAAAAAGGCTTAATTCATACTTTGGTCCCTTATGTTTATTTTAGCTCTCAATTTGATCATTTATGTTTTAAAACACTCACGTTAGTCCCTTATGTTTTGAACGTTACTATTAAATGGTCTCTTCCGTCAAAAAAAATTTAAACGTCGTTAATTTTGGCCACGTGTTAGACGGAAACGGGCTTAATTCGTACTTTGGTCCCTTATGTTTATTTTAGCTCTCAATTTGGTCCCTTATGTTTTGAACGTTACTATTAAATGGTCCCTTCCGTCAAAAAAAATTTAAACATCGTTAATTTTGGCCACGTGTTAGACGAAATGGACATTTTTTACATAGTCACCCTGCCATATAATTAATTGGATTTAAAAAAAAAATTAAAAAACTAAATTAACTTAATAAGAATTGGGGTGAATGAAAATTAGGGAGACGTACAAAAGGTTTTCAGCGAAAGAGAATTTCATTTGAAACTAAAAAACCTCTCTCTACTTCTCACCGGTCTCTCTTTCACTCTCAACTGTGTTCATGCATAAACGAAACCCAGAATCCGGCGCGGTGGTCGCCGGGCCAAACGGATTCTGGGTTTCATTTAGTTTTTTAATTTTTTTTTTTAAATCCAATTAATGATATGGCAGGGTGACTGCGTAAAAAATGTTCATTCCGTCTAACACGTGGCCAAAATTAACGACGTTTAAATTTTTTTTGACGGTAGGGACCATTTAATAGTAACGTTCAAAACATAAGGGACTAACATGAGTGTTTTAAAACATAAGGGACCAAATTGAGAGTTAAAATAAACATAAGGGACCAAACTATGAATTAAGCCCGTTTCCGTCTAACACGTGGCCAAAATTAACGACGTTTAAATTTTTTTGACGGAAGGGACCATTTAATAGTAACGTTCAAAACATAAGGGACTAACGTGAGTGTTTTAAAACATAAGGGACCAAATTGAGAGCTAAAATAAACATAAGGGATCAAAGTATGAATTAAGCCTTAAAAAAACGATAGGAAAAACGGAATAAATTCTATAATAAACATAGTAAAACTCTATAATCTTAAAGTACTGGCTCTATTATTATTAGTATTTTTTTGGGGATAAAAAAAAAGTAGTTTATTTAATTACTTTTCATGGATACAATCTAAAAATATATAGTTTGTTGAGATTTAGTGGAATAAATCTATAATAAACATAGTAAAACTTCTACAGTATATCCTTAAAGCAAGGGCTCTAATTTTATTTTTTTTTGGGATAAAAAAACAAGTAGTTTAATTACTTTTCATGGATAAGATCCAAAGATATATATAGTTTGTTGAGATTCAGCAAAACAAATGACGTGTCACATTCATTAAATGATGTTAAATGAAAGAGATCTAAACTTCAATGTATGAATTGAAGCAAAAGTAATAAATTGAAATCTGTATAGTAGCCCACACAACAAAGCCCACACAACAAATGCATGAGGAACCCAAATAGAGAGAGAAGACCCATTTCTCAATAGCAAAAGAAATCAAAATAAATGGAATGAAAAATGAATTTTTTTGGCTTCTCCTACATAAGATAGTTGGAAAAATCATAACTCAAAAGGAAAATCAGAACTCTCAAGTTTCACCATCTTCGTCAAACACAACACGGTCAAAATCGGAACTCTCAAGTCTCACAATCTTTTTGTTTTTATTATTTTTTGTTTTACAAATTAAAATCAATATAATAATAATTATGAAAATTATAATGGAAATATTTATTTCAAATTACTTCAAAATATTTACATTGTATTATGACAGCTGAAAGAAATATTTAGTTATGGTATATAGGAATTATGTCATACGGAGACAAGCCTATGAAAATTACAAAAGTAATGCATTGTTGTATTCTTTAAGATATATAACTTAAAATTTTACCTTTGAACTTAAGTTTTATTTTAACAGGTTAAATATATTTTTCATCTTTACTTTTTGTCTAAAATCTTTATTTTTTACAAAAAATTTTTTTCTAAAATTTTAAAATTGTTTTATTATCTTAAACTTTTAAATAATATTTTTTTTAAAAATAATGTATAAGGTTAAACTTTTACTTTTATTTAATGTCATTTATACAATGCACAATATCTTTGCTCCCATAATATATATTTAAGCAACAAATAACATATAATATCTCAAATTCACCGTTGAACATTATACTAAATTTTTCAAATAATATTTAAAAACAAACACTTTTTTTTTACATTTTTTTTAATAAATAAAGAATTTTTTTATATTAACAAACATTTAAATAGTATTAAAAAAGATATAGGGGTAAAATTACACGTTTGGTCATTTATCTTATTTTTTTGTAATATTTTGGTCATTTATCTTTTATTTGTAACATTTTGGTCATTTATCTTATCTTTTTGTAACACTTTGGTCCTTTATCTTTTATTTGTAACATTTTTGTCCTTTAAAAAACATGAAAATATGAAAAAATTGATGAAGATGAAGAATTTTTTTATTATAATTATGATTTTTATTTAATTTTAATAAAAAAGTATCTTAACAAATAAATTCAGAATTTTTTTAATAAAAAAAAATATGAAAAAAAAGATTTATATGTGAATGTTATAATAGATAAAGGACTAAAGTGTTACAAATAAAAAATAAATGACCAAAGTGTTACAAATATATAAGATAAAAGATCAAATTGTTACAAATAAAAGATAAAGAAACAAAATGTTACGAAAGTATAAGATAAAAGACAAAATATATAATTTTGCCAAAAAAAAAATATTCCGTGCAGGGCACGGCTAACATACTAGTAATAATAGTATAGATGTGAAGCAGCATATATACAAAATTGTAAATGTCATGCTAAGTTGCTAACACAGAGGATGAGTTGTATGGGGAAAATAAGGGGAAAATAATTTCAAAGATTTTTTTTTTCTTTTCCACCATCAGTTTAATCTAGTTTGGAGGTTAATTATGACATTAAGTGATTATAACCCTTTCTGCCCACAGTCACGGGTGATGGAACAGTGATCTTCCCTACCAAGTTCAGCGTCAATCATCATTGAACCAACTAACGATCAATAAAATTCCAAAGATGTTGATACACTAAAAAAAATCTTGAATTTGAGAAGGTTTTGAACACATTAATTTCTGTTACATACTCGATCTACAGTCATATATATTTTTTTTTGACAATTACGATCATATATACTTATCTACTTATTATGATATATATCTCTCTCAATTTCTCATTCTCTCGATTTATATTCTTAATAATAATTTTAAATTTAAACGAATCTAGAATTATCTAGTGATGATGTTTACTATATTTAATTATTTATTGAAAAGTATGGAAGTATTTTTTTTTTCGACACAAAAAGTATGGAAGTATATTGAATATAGAAATACAATATATCTAAAAGTGTATATGAATTTATGAAGCTTCTAAAAGTAAAGTAATTAAACTAACATCTCTTAAAATTAACTGTTCGTGAATATTTGAATTCAATTTTTAAGTGCAAATCCATCCATGTTTTTAAAGAGGTTCCTAACTTTATAAGTAGAGCTATAAAAATGGGTCGGGTTATTGGGTCGACCCATTAGCCCTATACTATTACATGGACCGGGTTTTTAAAAAAAATTATCGAGTTTTATTGGGCTGGCCCCTCAGGCCTATATTTTTAATGGGCTGGCCCCACGGGCTTTTGGGGCGGCCCTTTGAAGAGTTAAAAAAATATTTTTTAAAAAATTCTAAAACTAGTATTAGCTAAAAATGATGAGTTTTAGTTACCATTAAATTTTTAGATAATTAAGTAATAAAAGATAAGATTTGTTAGTTAGGACATACTCCCTCCGGCCTTTTTTATAAGCAAAAGTTGCTTTTTAGGTTCATTGAAAAAGTAATGTATCTAGTCTTAAATATAGACTAGATACATTAATTCTTCAATGAACCTAAAAAGCAACTTTTGCTTATAAATAAGGCCGGAGGGAGTAATTATTAAACCAAATTTTTTTTTTAAGATTAAACCAAATTTGTTATGATTATCTTTATTTGAAAAAAATAATAACAACTTAATCAATCATTGTAAATATAAAAGTATAAGAAATAAATTAATCAAATTATAATTGGTCACGAAATAAAAGTAAGAACTTAATCAATCATTAGTTTGTGATGTAAGCTTTAAATTTATTAGCTTTGAAGGTGCACTTTATGAATCATTATCCACATGTCTGTGACTTTTGTGTGAATATTTTGTAATATTTATTATCTAGTGAAATCACGACACCCACTTTTTTATGAATATTAATTTGTGTGTGATACATATGTAGTTTTATTGTCCATTGAATTTATTTTATAAAAAAATTTTGTCAAAAAAATAATAATAAAAGTTTGTGGGCCGACCCATCGGGCCATGTAGGTCTTTGCTTAATGGGCTGGGTTTAACGGGTCGGGTCACGAGACTTAACGGGTCGGCCCACTAAATCCCCTTTATATGTCATGGCCCCTCGGGGCGAGGCGGGCCGTGTTGGGCCGGCTCGTTTGACAGCTCTATTTGAGTATTTTGAAAAGGCTAGGACTCTTGACAAATTTCATTTATACTAGTATGTTAGTGGCCGATAGTAAGTTGATAAATTTATGAACCAAATTGACAGTAAGTTATTGAAATATATGAATTTAATTGATAAGTGGTTAAATATAAGGATTAACTTGATATGTTGATGATTAAATTATGGACCTTTTTGAGATATTTGCAAAATCAATGATCTATTTGAAAGTGTTTTACATAGATAGTGATCAAATATCATTTACACATTTTTAACCAAACTTATTCTGCAGTCGAACTCAAAATTATTAGACTTCTTTCTTTAAAAAATGAAGGTTAACAAAAAAAAAAATAGTTTCAATAGCTTTAAATTATGAACTCAAAATAAGCTTTAAATTTATTAGCTTTGAAGGTGCACTATATGAATCATTATCCACATATCTGTGACTTTTGTGTGAATATTTTGTAATATTTATTATCTAGTGAAATCACGACACCCACTTTTTTATGAATATTAATTTGTGTGTGATACATATGTAGTTTTAGGCCCCGTTTGGCCCGGCTTATTTTCTCCTTTTTTTGTCTCCTTAAAAATAGTAAAGAAGGAAAAAATTGTGTGTTGACTTCACTTTTATTTATTTTTTACTTCTTTACTTTATTTCTTTGATACTTTTAAGGAGAAATATTGTCAAATATAATTTTATACTTCTCTATTTCGTTTAAGCTAAATAGAAAAGTAAAAAATAAGCCGGGCCAAACGGGGCCTTATTGTCCATTGAATTTATTTTATAAAAAAAATTTGTCAAAAAAATAATAATAAAAGTTTGTGGGCCGACCCATCGGGCCATGTAGGCCTTTGCTTAACGGGCTGGGTTTAACGGGTCGGGCCACGAGGCTTAACGGGTCGGCCCACTAAAGCCCCTTTATATGTCATGGCCCCTCGGGGCGAGGCGGGCCATGTTAGGCCGGCCCGTTTGGCAGCTCTATTTGAGTATTTTGAAAAGGCCAGGACTCTTGACAAATTTCATTTATACTAGTATGTTAGTGGCCGATAGTAAGTTGATAAATTTATGAACCAAATTGACAGTAAGTTATTGAAATATATGAATTTAATTGATAAGTGGTTAAATATAAGGATTAACTTGATATGTTGATGATTAAATTATGGACCTTTTTGAGATATTTGCAAAATCAATGATCTATTTGAAAGTGTTTGACATAGATAGTGATCAAATATTGTTTACACATTTTTAACCAAACTTATTCTGCAGTCGAACTCAAAATTATTAGACTTCTTTCTTTAAAAAATGAAGGTTAACAAAAAAAAAATAGTTTCAATAGCATAAATCTATAAAAGTTAAAAGGAATATTGATTAAAAATTACAAGTATATACTACATTTTAATTTTCTATTTTCATTAAAGCTTTTATTTGCTCTCAAAGTTTTTTCTTAACATCAAAGTTGACTTTTATTAAAGAATGAGAGAAGTAATAAGAATATTAAACCAACTAATTAAAAATAAGTACAAGGGATCAATACTCGATTGGGACTATCTAATAAAATAATTTTTTCGGTGTTTTTAAACTCTAAGATCTCTTTTATTAGATTGGACACCACTTCTGCCACCTTAAAAAAAATTAAAAAGAAAAGTATTTTTGCCACCCTATAAGTTACTCGCGCGCCCTACGAAATGACTATTTGACCCTTCCATTACTTAATAACAGATGTAGGAAAAAAGAGAAAGTTTGAAAAATGTCGTCCACTAAGTAACGGACGTTATAAAAATAAAATTCAGTAGGGTGTTATGACAAAAGTAATTTTCTTTAAAAAATTGTAAAAGAAAAAAGAATGGGCCCAGATCCGGCCCATTTCTTAAAACCGTTAAACCCACGGCCTCCGCTCTCTATAACTCTAACATTTAAATTCCTGTTCCATTCCCGCTCGTTTTCAATTCGCTACTTCTTCTTCCCAAACAGAGCTCTACTAAACTCTCTCTCTCTCTCTCTCTCTCTCTCTCTCTAAGCTAACCGTTTCTGCAGATCCTCACAACACAGATCTGAAATGAAAATGAAGATCAACAAAGCTGCCGATCTCTCTTCAATCTCCGTCTTCCCTCCACCTCACATTTATTCAAGGTTACTTTACTTTTCCGATCACTTTACAATTCCTTTCAATCCTTCCATCGGAGGATGAGTTTCTATCATTTCTTAATTTCGTTTTTCCGATTCCTTATGGATCGACATATAGAAATTGAAAGTGACAGTGACAGTGAAACCGAGTGCGCATTTATTTGATTTTTTTAAAATATGAAATTCTAGATTTGTTTGTTCATATATATAAATTCAACCGTCGATGATGATTTTTTCTGATTTTTTAATTTAATTGTATGTTTAGATCATGTGAAATTGTTGGATCTAGAAATGAAGTTAAGTACTGCGATGAAATGTGATTTAGCTTAATTATTATGTGTTAGTGCTAATTTATACTTCTTTTGAGTATTCGGAGTTTTATGTTGATGATTTTTTGTGTGGATTTTGGTGTTTGTTGTTGTGGAAAATGTGATAGGAAGACGAACAATATATCGAATGGATTGCAAACGTCGCAGCAACATCGATCGCAACCGTCTCAACAGTCGTTTTCTCAGGGACTTTCATCACAGCAAGGAATTTTGTCTCATTTCTCTCAAAGCTCTCTTGATGAAGCTGTCACAGCAAATGATCAGGTTAGATTTCATTTAAACAATCGAGATGCTGGAATTTTCGTTTCTCACATAGGAGAATGTCATTATTCAATCACATCGGTTTAAAAAGTTTTCTAGACTCAGTTTCAATGAATTTCTCAAGAATCATGTGAAAAACATTAATCGTGATTATTTTAAGTAACTTGAAATTAGCTCTTGCATAATGTGTCTTGTGTAACTTTGTCTGATATATCTGTAACTGTAAGTTTAGAAGGATTTTTTTCGGAAATGAAGAATTGTTAACTTATTTTAAATGAGATGCTTATATGGCTAGAAAGTAGAAACTAGTAGTAATCAGAATTAGAACTTAGTAGTAAAACATTTGCGGTTCAATTATTTTGTAAATTATTTGTGGCTTTGGAAAGACCTACTGTTAGGCAAAGATGAAATAAAACATGATAGCCACAAGTGTTATAGTCACTCTTAGAATTGTTTAAGTTAGCTAATCTGAGAAATTAAATATATATTTTGAGGATAATAATCGTAAATCTTGGGTTATGATATTGATGAATCCCTAATTATTATCTTTTTGATACCATGGTTGCTTATTTTACAAATATGCTGAACATTGAGTGAACTTAAACTTTTAACCTATTTATTTTCAATCCTCTATTGGAAATGGGACAGAGTTCCATGGTGCACACTACCTTGTGTGGGATTTAAATCCAAATATTCAAAAGGAAAAACCTCGTATACCCTGCATAGATCTCTAGACTTATGAAATGCATAATAGATTAATAGTCTATCACCAAGTAAGTTCCTGGTAAACAGAGATTTCACTCAACTATGAAATGTTATAATTAAAATGAACATATTTTGTTTGAGCTATTCATTCGCTTTTTGTTAGCAGCTAAACATATAATACGAAATTCATGATTCCATTACTCAGTTTTACTGTGTTCTCTTAATCCTTGCAGAGATTCGGTTCTCAAGAACATGAGAACTCTTCAAGGAGGTTTTCTAGTTTGCCCCGAATTACTTACTCAAAGGATGAGAGTCAGCCACATAACTCAAGATCTTCATCCAATATGTTGGTCAAATGGAACTCTGCAGATAACAAAAGTGAGTATTTCATGAAATTGCTAGTTTTGTTTCTATAGCTTGTAATTCTAGCATCCACATTAGATTAGATGTATCCAAGGCTAAACTGGCTTTCTTGAACCTATGCAAAAGTAGGAAGCTAATCAATTAAATCATTTCATTTTGGCACGTTATTTACCGAAGATTATAAATCTTCTGTTTGCTCCACAGATCAGTTAAGTGAAGGACTCGAAAACCGAATTGGCATAATGGAAACCACATTGAGCAGATTTGCAATGATCATGGATTCTGTTCAGAGTGACATAATGCAAGTAAACAAAGGGACAAAGGAACTTAATTTGGAGAGTAAGTGACTAATATTCTAAGATTAACAATATTCTGAAATAGTTTTTGCAAGTTGTATTTAACTATTTATACCAGTTAGCATAAGTACTTTAGTATTTGGAATAACTGGCTCTCTGGAAAAAAATTCATTCTAGTTCTTGTATTAATTCTTCATTGAAAATTTGATTGTGTCATCACTTTTATCAGGACATTTTACCAAATTTGTGTATGGCTGTCACCTCCTCTGATTAACTACCTATGATGGATTTTCCAAATATTGTTTATTCTTTGAAATATAGTTCTACCAATGACTGGCTCATTTTCTGTACTTATAGTTCATCACGTGACTGATGCAAGCTTACTGATGGCTACATTGCATCCATTTTTATATTTATAATGATCTGAATGTATTTTGAGGCTTGGTCCTTAATAAATTATTTTTTCAGCTAGTATACAATTTTAACTCCTCACTTTGCATTTCAGTGGAGTACATAAGACAGAAGTTGATTGCTCAGGATAACTCACTTCAGTTAATGGTAACTAGCTGATTTCTATTTTGATTTGCATGATTTCTCAAGCACAAATGAATATTGAAGTTCAATGGACTGAGAGTTAATGGTTTTTAATCAGATGAAAGGACAAGAAGAAATTAAAGCAAGCATTAATGAGAGCTTGAAATCTTTATCTGAACAAATTAACCACACTACAAACATAGAGAAGTTACAGGAAGTATATATGTTGGTTTCAGCCATGCCTCAGCTAATTGAAGGCTCTCTGCGAAATTTACAAAATGATCTCCAGAACACCACCAAAGAAATGCAGGTAAGATATGGCAATGAATGATTATTAAAATGTGCACACTGCACACATAATAAACATAATTTTTTTAAGATTATAGATAATGATAATCAATGTAAAAAATGCTTAAAAATTTAAATCCCCATATTTTGCTATATAGTACAATGCCTTTGAACTTTCCCTTCGGCTTTCTTTCTTTTCCTTCTCGTTTATATCTTAGTCTCCTAGATGGCTGTCAACAAACTGATGCTTTATGAACGAGTATTTGCAGGAAATATCTCGCAGTTTAAAACATACTAACCACAAGGATCTGGCACAGCCTATAATTCTACCTCCAAAGGTGCTTTATCTCTAATAATAAACTATTAACATACTTCCTGATCTTATTTTTGTGCTGAAAGAATATTACTTCGTTCCACACACACAGAGACACAAGCACACACCCATATTGCTGCAGATTAATTCCTGTGGTGAAAAGCATAGTTCTTTTCTGATACATTGTCAGCTTGCAGTGTGTTAGCAAACAAGTTATCACACCAAAAATGCATCAGCGTCTTGCTAAGTAAGTGTATCTTCTAACTTTTACTAACACTAAAAATATTGTTGATAATCAACCAGGACAGTTTCATCCATTTGTCTGATTCATTTAGTATGCTATGAAAATCCTTTTTATTTACAACTGGTTATATTAGTCTTCACTTGCAAAAGCATTTGTTATATGGCCAAGGGTCACAGATATTTTTTTCTTGACTTCAGTGAAGCGAAGATGAACACTCCAGCTATTTTAGCTTCAAAAGTAGACACGGGAGGATGGATGCCAGTAAAAAGAGAGAGAGTCACTTTTACAGATAGAATATCTGAGAAAGTGCAAAAGAAAAATCAACCAAAAGAGGAGAAGGTATTTTCAAGACTTCGGTAACTTTCCATTCATGATTTGCCTTCTAAATCAATTTAATTATGTTGTTCTTACTTAGTATAACTTGATGATATAATATGCACTTGCCAGTGACAATTGTCATTTTATTTTCATGCAAAAGACCTTTGCTTATCAATTTGACAAATGACAAATCTTATTCTACATGCTTTATCTATTGCCAATACACCAAATACTGTTTGAAACTTTGAATGACAGGCTATAAGGGGAGGACGAAACTGTGCAATTGTCATTGAATCTGACGAGGAGACTGATGAAAGTTTTTCCTGCTTTGAAGTAAATGCAGGTAATTGGAAAAATTATAACAAGACTAACTTTTGGTTTCTTATTGCTTATATTGCCTCCTTAGCTCGCATAAGACTGTATAGTTGACCGTTTCTGAAAGGAAGTTACTATCCTTTTAGTCACTGCCAATCTGCCACCTATATGAATAAAAAAAATGAGATTAGTGATTTTCAAATTCATTCAATAGCAATGCTTTTTTAAAATAGTTTAAAACTGAATTGTTATCGTAGTGAATAGTGAGCAAGGGCAGTATAAGGGATGAACTCAATTTTCCTCAATGTAGTTTTGGGTTGTGATTTGTGAAAAACATTAGTTATTTAGTATTATGATGACACCAGTAGCAGCAAAGGGGGAAGGGAACAACAAATCACAAATTACAAATGAGGCAAGTCAAGTCAGCCAAATGGAGGTAGCTGAGTTGGTTACGACAGATACACAGGTAGCAGTGAGGAGGAGTGCGAGGAAGAGACTCCCTAACCGAATAATGGATAGTTTTATGTGCAAAGAGTATAAGAAACGGAATCTGAGAGTTAAGGGTATGTTTGATCTGTAAAAGCCATATAATATATAGGATACATCTTATTCTCTGCATCTTATTCTCTGTTATCTTTCCTCTCTTAGCTTACTTATACTTATTTCCAACAACTTAGTATATAGGATACCTAGAACTGCATTCTGCAGATTTCTGTAATTATTACCAATGTTAAACAGAGATTCTACTTAGGTGTGTGCTGTGTCTGTTACATTTAGTTAACATTTTCTTCTGATTAAAAGAGATTATGGCAACAAGCCAACAATCCGATACATGTATAATTATCCTTAAAAGTAATACTGATTATGTACACTATCTAGAGTTATCACATTTTATTGATTTATCAAAGCATGATATATAAATTCACTAACCTACTCTGATTAAATATATGTTTCCATGGAGAAGATTTGTTCGGAAATTTGACCAAGGAAGAAGAGGAAGAAACCGAGAGAATTTTGCGGAATGCAAGGCGCAAGAGGAAGCGTCGCAATTCTATGATAACCATTCTATGAAGGTAACACTTCCAACTCCAATTTCCTTGCATCATACCTTTTTCTTGAATTAAATTTTTTGATGGATTCCTCTTGCTCAATCATTGATGCATCTTCCGCCATTGGTCAGCTCCCTCGACTCGCGGAGCCTCGGACGGCTCAAACCACCACGCCTAGCTGCCTGCAACTTCTTTCATTCAAAAGCTTTCAGTTGTATCTTTAAGTTTATCAGTTATCTGATAATATCACCCACTGCTTTGTATTGGGGACTGCAAGTGTATGTCTCAGCTCAGTAGCATGTTAATTTGCCTATATAGTTCATAGAAAATCTTCTTACTCACTAATACTCTGGCATCAACTGCTTTGTAACTATGTCTTAGATTAATCTCAAAATGATGAGCGACACAACTAACAGAATTGTATAAATAAAACCGAAAATAATTTTTTTTATTTAAACAATCTTATCAACTATTATGGGTCTAGGCACTTTAAGAAGTGAAAAAAAATAACTGGCTTGAAGAACTAATTTTAAGATAAAATTTTCTTTTTGAATTTTTTAACATAGGTTCTAAGAGAGCTTGTTAGTATTTCTCACTTTAAGTAATAATCAAATTCATAAGGTTTCCATTTTGTAGAAGCCAAAATTTGCTAGTCTATCCGTATACTCTCCTCTATAAATACTAGAAACGCAACCACTTGTTTCTTAGGCGTCAAGGAACCGAAAAGGAAACACTAAAGGCCATAACAATTAAAAGGTGATCGTACCTAAATCGTATGCCTTTTCAATAGTATACATGCTCCAATCAACTCAACATGAAAAACACCAATTGACTGCAAAAATCACAAAGAAAAAATCCATTGAAATCTCTAAAAATACCTCCACAACCTCAAAATTCATATTTTATTTGATTATGTGTAGAACTATTTTTAATAAGAAAAAATTACTTAGTATTGATTCCGCTTAGTTTTCCTCACAAAGATGGTTTGAGTTTTACTATTTCCTAACTCTTAAGTTGGCATATCAAACCTTCCTTTGTAAAAGAGAATCATCTATCCCCATTCCCCACAGACACAGTGCAGTACAACTTTCTTTTACTTTATTTTTCTAGACAATATATGGATTGAGAGCACTTTCTAAGAGATAGAGGATAGAAAAAGAAGATGGGGCATCCAATGCTCAAAAGTTAGTAGTTGAAAATGGCTTGCCCACAATTATTAGTAAAAAAGAAAAAGTTAGGCGGTCGGACAAAGAAGATTTTGAAGTTGGGTCAATTTTATGCATGGAAGAATTCAAAAAGATGGTTTCTCATCCCACCCCCCGTCATTCTTTTTCACCTCCCAGAAATCCAACTTTACCCTTGATTTTACCTCCAAAAAGTTCGGTACACGCGTACTGAACTTTTTCGATATTGAAAAATAGGTGTTTTACATCATTAAAAAGTTCAGTACGCGTGTACTGAACTTTTTTTCAAGGGTTAAAAATGGAAACCCAGGGGGTGAAAAAGAAAGCTGGGGGGTGGGGAAAGAAATCTTCATTCAAAAATATCTACCTATGGGGCACATACCATAAGCTTAATAACATTTTTTGTAATTTAACTCAGATTTTTAGCCTCCAAAAAATAGTGATTTTTTACCCTAGACTTAAAATGTGTGTTTTGTTGCCCTAATTTTGAATATGACATTTTTGTGACTACGAAATTTGATTTTTTTAAAGGGAGAAAACATTCGTGAGTGAGTATAATCAAACATAAGATTAAAAATATAGGCTTAAATGCACTTTTGGTCTCCCTATTTTGAAATTTTTGAACTTTTGGTCCCCCTATTTTAAAACTCAACTTTTTGATCCCCTTATTTTAAAAGTCAATATTATTTTTAGTCCCCCTCTCATTTTGCTGACATGGCACTATAAATATCATTTAAAATTTAACCAAATAAATATTATTTCATTTAAACATAAAACAAATTTAATTAAAATATATTTTCAATTTGTGTCTGTTCCCAAATTATATGATGAAATCTAAAAACAAAACCTCCTATTCTAAACACGCAAAGAAATAGAAGAAATTGAAAACAACACACAATTCTTTCTTCTTCTTTCATTTGTCTCGCACAAAGAAATTGAATAAACTTCAACGGAGGTGATTTGGGTTTGGAGAATAACCCACATGATCTATGCCTATGACTCCAAACATTATTTTATTGTGTGTTGAATGTGTTCAAAAGTTGTGAATTGGGAATGGGGTATTGTGAGAGAGGAAAATCCACTGAAGCATTTGAATGATGAAGATTATAAATTGGTGGGTTTAGATCTGAAAGAGAAAATTGATTGGTTTAGATGGTTCAAAATCTAGAAGTTAGAAATTTGGTTTGGTTGATGATAAATTGTTGGGTTCTTCTCTAATTTTATGTTCTCTTCTCATCTTCGTTCGTTTTCGTTATCGTTCATCTCTGACGGATAGACACAAACACCGTGTTATGGAGCTTGGTGAAGGTTTGGTAAAGAAACAATATGGAGCTTGGTGAAGAATTGAGGAAGAGGAAGAATGGATTTGGGGGGTTTTTAGAACACAGGCAGACACAAACACAGTGTTATGGGGCTTGGTGAAGGTTTGGTGAATGAACAATGGAGTTTGGTGAAGAATAGAGGAAGATGATCATGTTTTTATTGATTTTAATTAAATTTGTTTTATGTTTAAATGAAATAATATTTATTTGGTTAAATTTTATATAATATTTACAGTGCCACGTCAACAAAATGAGAGGGGGATTAAAAATAATTTTGACTTTTAAAATAGGGGGATCAAAAAGTTGAGTTTTAAAATAGGGGGATCAAAAGTTCAAAAATTTTAAAATAGGGGGACCAAAAGTGCATTTAAGCCAAAATATAATTAAGTTTGATTAAAGTTAGCTTCCAAACAATTTCTATGAACATATTTCAATTTATTGCAAGATGCAGCGGCTGGAGTTTGAACATCTAAACATATTGGATAAGGTAAGCTTACATCCCATGTTTTTTCGAAGGATTTGCTCTGAATATATTATTTTGGTTAACACAATGTTCAGATTAAGATTAATTAACAAGTGCAAATCATACCATATTCATATGAAAATTTCAGTTAGTTGACGGATCAACTATCAAATAATTTATTTTTTATAGAATAAATTTAGGATGGACCGGAGAATGTGTCCTCCGGTCTCCAGCTCAAGCAAAAAAGACTTTCAAATTTAAAAATCAAACACTCATAAAAGATTTATAATTACTATTCTCTATGAAAACTAATAGGGCTCAAATCTAAAACTTCAAATAGAAAAAATAAAAAAAAATGAGATTAAGACCACTAAACATCCAGTTGATTATTACTTTATCTTATCTTATCTATTTGAACAATCAGGTTCAATGAAAATTTTCTTCACAGTCAAAGATAAGGTAAAAGGCAAAAGGCTCCGTATATGGGTGTGTTTGTTTAAGCTTTAAAAAAATGATATTTTTTTAAAAAAAACTAATACATGAGGTTATTCAGTGATATTTTTGTAAAACTTATTAAATTAAATCTTTTTTTTATTAAAGTAATGATCCCGTGTATGATTTTTGTGTAATAAATAATAATTAATAATAAGAAATATTTATTATTCAATTCCTTTTTTTTATTAATCCAATTGCCCCGTGTATGATTAATTTTTTTTATTAAAACAATTGTCTCGTGTATTATTATAACATATATTCATCAACAATTGATCCGTGTATTATTATAATATATTATTAAATTCCTTTTTTTTATTAAAGCAATTGTCCCGTGTATGATTAATTTTTTTATTAAAATAATTGTCCCGTGTGTTATTACAATATATATTTACCCCTTAATTATTATAATATATATTCATCAATAATACGCTTCTCCTGTATTTTTTATATAAGAGTAAATAAAAATAGAATAGATTCTTTTTATAATAAATATAGAGTACAATTTAACTATTTTATAGAAAAATAATAAATTGAAAAATATAATTTTTTTTTTTACGAAATAGAAGATTTGAAATATTTTTAAGAATTGACGAGGACAAATTAAGATTTTTAGTAGTAATACCTTTAACATATTGGGCCCGTTTGAATTTGGCTTATTTTTAAGCTTATGAAAATACTTTATGATTATTAATTTATAAATAAACTTTTATGTTATTTCTTTAGGTTTTTTTATGCATTTTAATTTATAAGTTTTCACTGACAAAAATTATATATTTATAAGCTGTTTTCATAAACAACATTAAAAAACTTATAATAATACATAAAAGTTTCTATATTTGCATAAGTTATTTTGCGTATGATCATAAATAAGTCAATCCAAACGGGCTAATTGTGTTTTTGTTTTTTTTTTTTAATGTTCTTTTATTTTTAAGCTCATAAATAAGTATATTATTTTATTAGGTTCTTCTATTTTTATTTTTTATATATAAGTTTTTATATGTTAGATTGAGTTACTATTTCTGGCGCGTATCTTTTATCGTAATTTTTGTTTCTATTTTTATGCGTAATTTTTTTTTTTGTTCCTATTTTTGAAGTTAAAATAGATTGGCTTATGATCTTGTTTTTAGAGGTGCTTTCCGTTGTTATTTTTATGGGAATATTTCTTTTATGTTTTTTTTTTTAGAGATGTGATTTTTAATGCTATTTTTATGAAAAGATTTATTTTCTGTATCGTTCCAATTTTATCGGATGTCCCCGAAGGGACTGGAAAGATTTATTTTAGGCGTATCTTTCTTTCTTATTTTTTTTTTTTTGTGTTTTTTATTAGTTTAGATATAAAATTATATTTAAGGGCGCAAAAAACACCATTAAAAGTGATAATGCCAAATTTGGATTTTTAATAGTAGTTTCTTTTAATATATTGTAAGTAGATGATAATTATCGGTGAAAAATATTTATCCAAATTTTTTATACATGAGTGAAAATTATTTGTCCATGATTTTTTATATTTATCGATAAGAACTAATTGTCATATTTTAAAAAACTATTAGTTAATTTTAATGTTTATCTTTAGAAGTGGTTTCTATTGCTATTTTTATTATAAATTTGTTTTATTATCTTTTTTTAAAATTCATCTTTAGAAGTAGTTTTTTTATGAGTAGATTTGTTTTATGCTTATCCTTTTTTTTTGTTAATTTTTTTTTTGTATATTTTTTTCATGAGTAGATTTGTTTTATGTTAATCTTCTTTTTTATTTTTTTTGTTATTTTTGTTTTGTATTTGTATTTTTTTTAGTTTATAGTTAAAATTACATTTAAGAACATAAATGGTGAAATATTATTAAACGTGCTAAGGACAAAAAAAGTTTTTTAGTAGTAGTTTCTTTTAATATATTGTAAATAGAAATCTAGAGATTTTTTTGTAGAGATTTTGAAGAAAATTTAAAGTTACTTTGTGTTTGTTTACAATCATAAAAATCTATTTTTTTTAAAAAAGAAGTTCATACACTTAGATTCCTTAGTTTAAAAAAAATAGATTTTTGAAAAGCTATTAGAAATAAATTTTTATTTTGGGGCTAAAAATGATTTTTATAAGAAAATGATTTTAAAAAAAATCTATAACAAACACTATCAACATTACAAAATGGATTTTTTTTTTAAAAACAATAGATTTTTTCTTAAAAAAATCTCAAACAAACGCACCCTATATCTCTATTAATTTGCATGTGATGTTTGAAAGTTGTTGTATGTGAATGATTACATTACAATTTACAACTTACAAGTAATGGTCCTAAATTCATGCATCCACCCTACTCACCATTAATAATATTAAATTTTCTTGAGGGCAAAGACAATATTAATAATAATGCCCAAAAATATGTATTGCGTGCACTAGTGATTGTACGTGTGGGAAGACTTATTTCAACCTTATTTCATTTGAAAACTACTGGTGATTGGGGGAATCATGCACCTATTTCTTTTTTTTTTTTAAATTGTCTCCACAATGAAAATTATAATAATATTTCACCGGAAAATTTTATTATCTATGGTGGGTTCTACAAGAACTTGAAAATGATTTGGAATATCCACAATTAAAAGTTGTCATTTGAAAGTAGAAGTTCATGGTCGTGAATGAGACATTATTCAACAAAAATAGCAAGAGATTTACATCTTCCAACAAATGTAGTGTAAGAGATCGAAAATCGAACCTACGACTAAATAGTTAAGAGATCTAACTACCTATCATTTGTATCACATCATGTTGGTCAATACTCATTTTTTATATTTGAGTGAAACTAATGAATCTAACATTTTAAAAATAAGTTTTGCATTAAATAATGTGATACATATTGATTTCATCAAATAAAAGAATTGACCATTAAAAAGAAAGTGTTTCTAATACTCATTTTGAGAGTTTAGAGTGTAACTCAATTTTGAGGAGGAAAAAAATTAATCTAACAGCATTGAAATTAATTGTGTTGTGCACCAGCCCACTACAAATAAAGAGATTGAAAATAGTTTATAAACAATGACGGACATTACCTTTTAAGTGGATTTTACAGAGATATATTAGACGTAGTCTAAAAATTTAATATGATGTTAGAATTTGTTAAAAAAAAATTAGTTAAATCATGTATCCACTCACTGTTCAATTCAATATAAATGAATGTACTTTTAGAGTTTTAGTTGACTGAATTATAATCAACTAATGAACTGACAATTGAATATGGTTGTCAAGTTTATATGATGTTAATATTGGGTCTCAATAAACTTGTGATAATGTTGTTGAATACACACTTAAATGACTCCAACATAGAGTTGAACAAATGAAAATTCTAAGTAATCATATTGCTAGATATTTGGTAGGAAGTTGAAAGTGGTTTTAGAAAGAAACAACAAAATTGAAGTTGGGCAACCTAAAATCAATGACATCATGTGAGTTGAATAAATAAAAAATGTGGATCCAATATTTATATCTTTAAAGTTAAGGATATGGAGTCTTATAAGTCCTAACTAAACTGATAAAAATTGCTGAAATTATTAGGTCGAATGTCATAACCCGATATTTCATAATTATGTGAGTTTAATTTCAGTGAATTATTATTTTATTTAAGACAATTTTTTTTAAGGATATAGAGAACATGATTAATTAGCTAATCAACCAACTCAACATGAATGACCATTTTCTTAAAAATATGTTTATGTAGGGTGTGGCAAGAGGCGATATTGAATATATTCATAATGTCAAATTTTGAGTTTATAATTTATAAGCTTATCGTATAAAGAAAAAAGATTTAGTAATATTTTCCCCCATGAGATCATAACTCATTTTTATTAATTTATAGTTTATTTTATTAACTTATAACATTTTTTCTCTCAATTTTATTTTTGTTATTTGACTTAAAAAAATTAAATAGTGATTAAACATATTTATTATGTCATTTTATATTTATAAGCGTTTAACCATTAATTTCATTAAATACTACATTTTTACTGGTTACTATATATTGACATGTGTCAAAAGCAAAGATCTACACTACTATAAGACAGGATGTGGATATCCCCATAATATAAGCTAGCAATAAAGAACTAAGTTAGACGTTACTGACATAACTAAAATATCTTCATGCTAACATCCAAGGTTTGTCATTGATTTTATTGTGTTAAAATTTTTAACATATAATAGATATCTAAGTTACCGAATGTTTAAATTATTGTTTAAATTTTTAACAAGTGAGTTTAAAATAACTTATACTATTACAGTATAATAAATAAAATAGAAGAAATTAATGATACAGTTTCACAAACATACTCGTCTAGTTGATAAATGGGATAGGGTTAAATATTCCCTCCCTCCATGGGTCCGCAACAAAATGTTAGTATGCTTACGACAGAAAATAAAGTCAAAACAGAAGCAAAAATTAATGTTTTTCCTGGCAAATAGTTTAGATGTGTATACCTCCATCTCAAATAATGAGATCAATTCAAATGAGTCATAATCATCCCAGTCAAAAACCTGTTACATATCAATCAAAAGTTTTAAGAAAATAAAAGGTGCGATAAGTATTGTGAAAAAGATGATACTCACAGCAGCAGTTATTGGGAAAAGGAGGAGAACAACGAAAAAACAGCGGTAATTCATATCTTTTGAAACCTAATTCACACGTCAAATCAAAACAAATTCATTTCATTATTCAAGCTTTACTGAAGGAGAGAAAAATCGAGAAACGTAGTTGGAAATTTATGTAACAATGAAGAGAAAAATAACACAAAACAAAATCAAAACATATGAGAAACAACATGAAAACTTATGTAACAAGTTGAACAGAAAAATCATACAAAACAAAATCGAAACATAATGCTTCAAATCAAAACAGAGTCGGAAACTTATGTAACAATAAAGAGAAACATTAAAACACAAAACAAAACCGAAACATATGAGAAACAACATCGGAAACTTATGTAACAAGTTGAACAAAAAAATCATACAAAACAAAATCGAAAAATAATGCTTAAATCGAAACAATAACGTGAAATTCACCTATCGTACTTAGCAAAATCGAGTCAACTGAGATACAGATCAGAAACTTATGGAACAAGTTTATAGTTGAAACACGGAGAAGAAAATTTTACCGGTGAAAATGTGGAAGGTAGATGCGTAGAAGATAGCTGCAAAATGAGAATTAGAAGTTAGTATTAGCATGGAAAATAAAAAAAAAAAAAAAAAAATAAAACAAAATAAAAAAAATATAACGTGAAATTCACCGATCGTAAACAGAGCTTCTAGAAAGAGGAGATAGAGAGTGAGGAAGTGAATTTTGGGAAGAGAATGACAATCGAAAGAGAGAGAAAGCCTTTATATAGTAGCAATGAGGAGTGTGTATTTGGTGCGAGAGAATTAACAGAATTTACACATTGCCACTTTCTAATTCAGTAACACAACCATGCTTTCTTTGTGGAGTTTTTTTGAAATTGGTATCTGCTTTCTAATGAAAACATATTGTGCGTGCGTGCATCTACTACTTTTTCTATATTTGATGATTTTCATCTTTTACATAATAAAGTTTTTTAATATTTTAAGATGTATAAATTAAATTTTATTTTTTACTAAAGGATGTATAAATTTTCTTTTATTAATTTAATGTCACACTTTTGTATTTATATTTCTAAAACTATACAGTAATAGAGGAAATGAAAAAAATTAAAAATAAAAAATAAAAATGGAGAGAATTTTAACCTCAAGATATCAAATAAAATTTTCATAATAAAATATTTCCTTTGCAAAAAAGACCCCTTGCTAGAACTAGAATAGAATGACCGTAAATCTCCACTTCTAACAACATGTACCATGAATTGTCTTTGGAGTTTTAAGATTTTTCAAATGCTCGGTCATCATGGACCAGATTAAAAGGGTCCTAGAACTTATGACGAACTAGAGAGAAACATTAATTTTGAAGGGACACGATTTTGTTTCTTGGTGCTGTATGTACGTGAGACAAAAGTGGAATAAATGAAACAATGTTTACTTGATTTTAATTTCAGTTTGTATTCAACAACATCCATTGTCGTCCAGCGGTTAGGATATCTGGCTTTCACCCAGGAGACCCGGGTTCGATTCCCGGCAATGGAATTTTTTTATTCTCCATCCATTTTGTCATGTCAATTGCTTAATAGCGATACATTTTAAATTCTGAGTAATTTCTTTGTATTGACAAAATAAAAATGAATCATACAAATTAGTGTTTAAAAATTAAATTATGATTTCTTTTCATACAAATTAGTGAGTAAACTACAGTATTTTACAATTAAAGGGTGTGAGATTGTTTTTCTTTGTGTTACGTGTGTGATGGATATTTTAGTAGGAAAAAATTCCAACACAATTTTACTTTTTTAAATGGTCAAATGTTTTTTTTTGACAAAAATAAATGGTCAAATGTTAATAATTAATTGTTATGTTAATAATTTTTTATTTCTTTTATTTGAATTTAATCTGAAGACTTTCAATTTATTTAACTCTTCGCTCAAACCATTTGATCTAGTGACACCAACTACATACATAGTTATGTATGTAGTCCCAAAGAGCTCACGTACGGATAGGAACAAGATATATGTGTGACAAATAAGTGAATTGCTTCTTTGTATTATAAATTAAAAAAAGAAAAATGAGGCATAATATATTATTCTTTGAAGAATTAAAGATATATGTGTGACAAATAGCTAGATTTGTATTTGTATGTGATATCTACAAACTAAAATACATATAATATGTGAGATTTGTTTTTATTAGTCGTTAGATATAAATATCATCAATTCTTTAAGGATAATGTGATATAGAAAAAACGTTAAAAAGGTTATGTATCCACTATTCGATTTAATATAAATGAATGTTTTTTTAGTGGATACATCATGACTCAACTAAACCTTTCTTTTTTAATGGACTCTAATATCAAATTAAATTTTTAGATTACGTCTAATGCACCTTTGTAAACTACACTTAAAAGGTAATGTGTGTTATTGTTTGTAAATTATTTTTCAAATTCTATCTCTCTATTTGCAGTGGTCCGGTGTACAAATGTAGTTTATTTCAAAGTTGTTGGATTAGTTTTTCTGCCGTTGAAATTGAGCTATACATATAAACTCTCACAATGAGTATTAGAAACACTTTCTTTTTAACTTCATTCTTTTATTTGATGAAATCAATATGCATACCATCATTTAATGTAAAACTCGATTTAAAAATGTATGACTCACTAATTTCAATCAATATAAAAATAGATATTAACGTGTGATACAAGTGGCATATGCTTAGCTCACTTAACCATTTGGTCTTGAATTTGATTTTCGACCGATGCATATGAAATAACATTTGTGGGAAATATCAACCCTTTAAATGAATCTCAATTTCCTCAAGATAATTAATCTTTTTAGTTACGCATATAGAATACTTTTAATTTTAAAATATAAAAAAAAAATGGATATTGAAAAAAAGTGTCCCAAACACTTCTCAACAGCATACAGGATTGATACTCCAATTATTATGAAATATTAGTAAAAAGGTTAACGGTTAATTAATTGAAGTGCAATGTGGTGGTGACATAGAAAATGAAGTGAAATGTTTCACAGAGAGTCCTTGTCAATGGAGAGGACCAGGACAATAGAGAAAGAGAACAAAACTTGGTGGACCCAACCTATTTCAATTAGTGGGGGCCCAATTTAACTATTTTAGGCCCAAGTGCTCATCACATGCTTCTCTCCTTCAAAAAGCATTGGCATCCCAAAAGTAATTTGCATGCCTCGACTCAATTTTTCATCAATAGATTCTACATGAGTTAACAAACACCATTGATATTTAATTTTGTAGGATACTCTCAAATCCTTGAATTTATAAATATCTCAATAGTCTCTAATAAAAGTAATCCGTCAAATTGATCTCGTTATCTAGCCACATACTATACAATTGAGTTTTTCTATTTTAATTAAGGGTCTTGCTAACTAAGTATATCAGGTGCACTATTTAAGAAAATTAAAAGTAGTAAATTTTATATTAAAAAGATCATAGCTTACACTTTAAAAAAGTTGACTACACAACTTTTAATATAATTTTATTATTTTTGATTCCTTAACTTTTGTTTAGCATTTGCCTTTAATTAATAACTTATATTATTAATTCCATCCTTAACTTTATTCATTTATTAAGAATTTAATCACTAATGTATTTTCAAATAGATTAATACGAATATAATTTAATAAAGTCATTGACTTTTTTGGAATATTTATAAAGTCAATTAACTATTTAACAGCGTTCAACAAAGTTAGTTGGGATTGCATTTGTCAATTTAAAGAAAGAGGGGGATTGTGTATCAAAAATTTAGGTCTCTTTTTTTTTTGACAAAAAAATTTAGCTCTCTTTAATTCCTCTTTTATGTAAATGAAAGTGACAGTGTTTGTATGATCGAGAGGCGCCATGGTATGATTTTTTGTTGTTTAGATATGGCTCTTTAGAAGCCAATATTTTGCATGGAGAAGGTAGAGAAGGAATTACGCAAGCTTTTATTTGGTGGAGGGACATTTGGAGACTTGGTAGTAAAGAGGATGTGGTTGGTTTGACAATAACATTTGTAGCGTGGTTGGTGATGGCAATGTCATTTGTTTTTTGGAAATATTAGTGGCTCGGAACAGCTCCATTGCGACACTCTTTCGGTGATCTCTTTAATAAGTCGACGCAGCAAGAGTGTTGTATTTCGGAGATGGATAATTGGGAATCGAATGGGTGGCGATGTCACTTTGTTTGAGCCGACGAGCTGACAATTGCTAAAACCAATCTTATGTTGGATTTAATTTTGTTGTTGGAGCAATTTCGGCCAAAGTTGGATGTTAGCGATAAGAGACGTTGGATTTCTCATACGGCGAGTGTTTTTTCCGGTCAAAACAACATATGTAACACTGCAAAATATGTTAGTTGCGGATGAACTTGAACCTATGATGGTGAAAGCGTTGAAAAAACTTTGGTCATCCAATGTTCCGTCGAAAATTAGTATATTTGGGTGGAGGTTGTTGCTTGATAAGTTACCAACTAGAGAGGCTTTATTTAGTAAAGGTATAATCACAAATAATTTGGAAATATGTTGTGTGTTTTGCTTCAACGAGATTGAGAATGTGCAACATGTCTTCTTCGATTGTAGTGTCATTGTTCTTGTTTAGAAACACATCTTCAAGTGGATGTCAGTCAATTCTCTAGTTTACAACTTTGTTTCTGCTCATTTTCTATCTTTTGGTGATATAATCAAAGGGAAGAAAAACAAGAGGTTCCGACATATTATTTGGTTGACAACTACATGGTGTATTTGGCGAACTCGTAACAATATTCTCTTTAGAGGGACCTTTACTAATGTATCTACCATAGTGAATCAAATTATGTATATTGCTTGGTTATAGTTTATAAGTAGATTTGGGAGCAATGGTGATTTCTCTTTTCTTCATTGGTGTAATAATCTTTTAGGTTGCTTCCATTCGAATTATAAGGTTGAATTCTCCTTAAACTTCTTATAATTCATTTTTTTTTTTTAAAAAAAAAATAAAGCCAAAGATCAATTTGATGGTTTATTAGATTCTACCCTAATGAAAACAATATCCTATTGGTAAGAGAGAGTGAGAGAGAGAATACGTTGAACTACAAACTAAACTAGGGGTGATCGTATCCAAACCAATTCAAAATGTAAAATCGCAAACCGAACCAATTCAAACCGAAAACTGTAAAAAACCGCATTTAGTTTAAACCGCACGGATCATTTTTCTTCTAAACCGCACGGTTTGGTTTGGTTTGCGGTTTTCATTTTAGAAAACCGAACCAAACCAAACCAAACCGCGAAAGTTAATTTAATTATATCAACTATTATCAATCAACTTATTACCTACTCAAACTTAACTAACCAAACCCAAAATGAATCCATAAAATAGTAAGTTGTCAAAACATATAATTTCACGCAATTTAAAACTATACTATTAATATTAAAAATAAGTTCTTATGTGTGCAATTTATTATATACATAATATATCATGTAAATAATAAAATAAATTAAAATTTTCAATGTTTATTTTGTAATATGTTGGTAATATTGTCATATTTTTTCTATCGTGATAAACCGCGGAAACCGAACCAAACATAACTGCATTGGTTTCGTTTGATTTGGATGACTTTTTAAAAACTAACCGAATTAAACCGAACCGCATGTCATTTTATCTCGCAGTTATGATGACTTTTATGTTTAAAACCGAACAAAACCGCACCTCGAACATCTCTGAGATAAACCTCGAACATCTCTGACATAAACCATCAAAGATAAATGTGCAACTTAATGGGGTTAGAAGGACTAACAAGGATTCATATATATGCCATCATATCATATAGTCCAAGAAAGTTGGCATAGTGTTGACTTATCCATAAATAAAAATAAATAAAAAAAGATATTTCAACTAGGAGCACGAATGACGTAGAAGTATATCAATAAGGAAAGGTTGGAGGAATGAACTTGTTCTCTTGCAATCAAAAGGTTGGAGGAATGAACTTGTTCTCTTGCAATCAACTTTAACAAGAAAAAAAAAAAAAAACAATGTGGAGCTGGCGAACAAGTTTTTGGATATGGATTGGGTGCATTCATTTTAGCTGTGCAGTCATGCAGTCAGCTAATCTAACGGTTCAGATTTAAGGTTTGCAAAATAAATAAAAAGTATAAATAAAATGGGTGGTTGAGATTTACCTGCAGTCACTATTTAACTGCAGGGAATCCAGATCTCAAGTTTTTAGCCGTAATAAAAGACCTTACAACTCAATAGAGGAGGTTCAAATATTACTTGTATGGTGCGTTTGGTTTGAGAGAGTTAGGGAAGAAAGAGTTAGAGAAGAGAGAGTAAGAAGAGAGATAGACAATTTTTCTTAATTGGTTTGCATAGAAATTGAGTAGAGAGTTAAAAAGTGTGGGTCCCATCCACTTTTTATTTCTCCTCTCAAGTGAAGAGAAAGAGAGAAGAGATACCATTTTATCATAATTTCAATCTTATCCTTTTGTTTCTAGCACAACTCACTTTGGTATAAGGATATTTTTGTCTTTTCCATAATTAAACACACTTCTCTCTTCTCTATTTCTCTCTTTTTTCTCTTCTACCAAACAATACCACATATCTACTCTATTTCTCTTTTATTTCTCTCTTCTCATACTCTTTCTCACATCTTTCTCTCTTCTCATTTTCTCTTTAGAACCAAACATAGGCGTAATGAAAATGGCCAAGGTGATCAACTCGAACAAACCGAAGAATGATCAATAATATTATGAAGCTCGTCGTTACTCAACAGCTATAAAGCACATACACTTTTTAGATTAAATGTGTTCATGTCAGATACGGTGTTGTGTCGAACATCGACATTGACATGTGTCAGCTATTTGTAGTTCATGGTGGATCAATATTACAACGAATACAAATTTTATAAAATTGATTGTTGGATTGAACGTTTTTATCATATAAAACATCCGTAATTAGAAAAATTAAAAAATATTTGATATGAAATTGAGATCCATTAAGATTAACAATATTTAATAAACCATTAATCTTTATAGATCTCGATAACATATTAAATGATATTCAATTTTTCTAATTTTTTTATAGATAATTTATATGATATAAATTTTAATTCAATGCTAAATTTTGTAAAATCTTCATTCATTATAATAGTATTGATCACTTATTTACGATAGACCATTTGTGAAGATGGTCAATAATAATATTGGCCATATATATAACGTAAATAATGTTTGGCTAGTAACATCATCACATTATATATACAAAAATTTGAATTCAAACTTTAGACATCTTCATTTAATTTTAACAGACCGAACTTTAAATTATCAAATCTCTTAAAATATCTGAGGTTAATTAAAAATGTAATTAATAGTAGTAATAATCCAATTCGTAACGCCGAAAAAGCTTAGTCTCCTCTTCAATGGTGGCGTACACGTCAATCCTCTCTCTCTTTGTTGTTTGCATTTCTTTTTGGTGATGATGCGTTTTTGAACTTTGAAACCAAAAAACAGGAAAAAGACAGAACACATCCCAAACCAAAACCTTTGTTGTTCTTCTCTTCTCTTTCTCTCACAACAAAAACAATCTTTTATGTGGTCCCCACAATCTATCTATCTTCAACTGTCTCTCATTCATGTTATGACCATTTTTTAGTGTCACCCAACAACAACAACATTGTAAACCTCTCCACTTTCACTTTCCATCCAACAACTAATTCTCTCTCTTTCTTTTTCTTTTCTTCCACTTTTTTCTCACTATTCATTGCCTACCCTTTTTCAATTATGCCTTAATAAATCATGGGTCGGTGTTAAATTCTCATTTTTTTTCACTTTTTTTGTTGTATCATAGATACCCAGTTGATAAAGTTTTGATTTTTTTCACTTGGGTGGTGAATAATTTGATGCCAATATTCTCTTTCATAGATAAAGAATTTTGCTTTTTTGATGAAAATTGAGATTTAGAGTGTCTCAAGTTTTTATTTTTTCATTATTCATTTTTGGTTTTTATGGTGTAAGAATTGATTGGAGACTGTGATCAGTAATATGATGCAGAAGTGAAGAGAATTGTGCTTGAATTGGTGATTATGAAAATTTGGATTTGAATTATTTGAGAATTTTTAGGATAAGTTTTAGTAGTGATTTTCAAACTTCTTCATCACGTTTTGATCATTGACATTTATTGGAAGAAAAGTGGAATCAATGAGCTGTGTGAGTTTTTTATTCTTTTTCAATTCAGAAAAGTTGAAGCTTTATAGTTAATCTATCTTAATTCTCCTTTATCTTGTAAGAGAATATATCAAGATTATTAGGATTTTCAACTTTATCTCTGGAATTGCATAATTCATACATTGTTGATGCCTTCTCCTCCAAAGGAAGCTAAAATGTCTTGAGGAAACTTGAGAGATTGAAATTGGAATTCTTAGATGCTTCAAGAGTTGATTCATGAGGTTGCATAGTTGTCTTTTATTCCTTCACCATTTTGAGTTCAAAAGAATCAGAATATAGGAGGTATTCAATTGAAGCAATCTTATATTTTATTTTATTTTTGTTATGTAATTGTTTAATTCTCTCTAAATGACATGAATAGTAGCTCAATTTAGATGCATTATGCATAATCTGTATGAATTTAGCTCAATCTTGAAGCCTGGATCTACATGAATTGATTTGAGAAATGTGTTAGCATGAGCAATTGATCATATATTTACCGAATCATTTGTTCCTTTGTTAAGGTGTTATACATGAACTGTGATTTTTTAGAGGCATTTCTGATAGGTTTACATTTTACCGCGTTATTTGCTGAATGTGTTTGTTAATCTATCATGTTTGCAATCTTTCCGCTGACGTGTAGGCCAAAACTACCTTAGGAAAAGGAAAAGAGGAGAGATAGAAGTCAAGTGTGTTCAATCATCATGGCAAAGAAGTCTAAAAGGCGCACTGTGCGGTATGAGAAAGATAAGTCGGGATGTATGTGGGGATTTATTAGTATGTTTGATTTTCGCCACGGTCATTTCACTAGGAAGTTGATTGCTGATAAGAGTCAAAGCACCAAGCACTCCGGTGGTAAGAATTTTGCCAACATTTTTAGAATTTTACAAAGTCGACAACTATGCTCATGTTTGAGTAATTGTGCAATGACTTCTCTTTGACCGTCAAGCATTGTTTTCGTAATGTTTTCAAATTGAAACATTTCATCAAAATATGTTTTCCCTTTATTTATAGAAGCATGTTTGAGTCAATATTAATTGTTGAAATTTGCAATTCTTTTTTGTTCCGTACAGGTATTGTACATTCTAAGAATAAGTTTGAGGTGTTAAACGATATAGACGAAGTTTGTCAAGACACCTTTGTAAGTCTCTCGGTCCATATACTTATGCAACTCATCAATTTCAAACTTAAAAATTAAAATTCTACAAAATAGTACTAGGCAGTGTTGTAAATTGTGGATGGCGGAAAATAACCGGTTTGTTAAAATTCCGCTACGGACAATATTTTCTACTAAATACTGTATCACAAAACAATAGCGATTTTTTGGAATTCCACTATTGCTATAGAACCGCTATTTAACAACACTGATACTAGGACAGTATTAGGGATGCTGGTGTATTTATTGATATCACTATATCATGATATTTTCAGGATGATGTAGAGAGTAAAAGACCAACGGTGAGAACTATTATTAATAAGCCGAGTGTGAAGAAACTGATAGAAGAAGAGATGTTCACTGATCAAAATGCCATGAAGGATATAGATAATTCTGAAAGGCGTGAAGTTTTCCTGAAGTTAGATTCCAAAAGAAAAAAGAAATCATGTGAGAAAAAACACGATATCACCGATGATTTAAATTTTGATGCAACGTCGAAATCTGAAACTTCGCATCGTCAGCACTCAAGGAAGCAATCTAAAGATACTCTTGATTTGGATACAATAATCGAAGAGTTTTGTAATCTAAAAGGTGTTCGTTCCATGATACATGGCAATGATGGAGAAGTAGAAAAGCATGCACAACCAAACCAGAAACAGAAGAATGCTGTTTCCGGAAAAAGTTCAAGAGATGCGATTCGTGAATTTGTGAATCAGATGATATTGAATGGAAAAGATCCGGCGGAAGCTAGAAAGTTTCTTTTCTCCGATGAACTAATGGAAGCATTTCAGCTTATAAGTTCAGATAAGGAATTGTTTCTTGCATTTCTACAAAATCCAAATCCACTTGTATTGAAATGTGTTCAAGAGTTTGAGAATTCTCAGCAGGAGAACGACAATGAATATAGTTGTGTTACAGGCTACAAATTCTCGGAACAAGATCACGGCAATAAAGAACAAACTAGTGAGATTGTCAACCAGAAGAAGCATAACTTTTTCAGGAAAAAGGTGAAGTCTCAATCAAAAAGTTCAACAAATGAAAATGAAAATACCACTGGCATTTCAAATAAAATTGTTATTCTAAAGCCAGGACCAAATGGATCGCAAAATTCAAAAACCGGAAACATCCTTGCTTCGTCTCTAGATTCTCACGATACTGTCAAATACAGTAGTCCTTCTGAGAAAGGTAGTTCACATTTTTCGCTTACCGAGATAAAAAAGAAATTAAAGAATGCGATAGGAAGGGAGAGACATGGAAAAGGCATTGGTAAAGACAATGTTGGAATGAGATCTCCTAATAAAGATCATTTCTTCATTGAAAAAATTGCAAGACTTTCAACCGGTGTTCCTAAAGGAGACAAGACTGGTAAGAATAAAGATTCGGAAGCGGTTGTGGATCGTGAAAAGGGTATATATCCGAAACAAGGGGTTTCTAATTTATATATTGAGGCTAAGAAACATTTGTGTGAGATGATAGGTAGTGAAGACGAAAACACGGACTCGTCAAGTAGGCTGATTTCCAAAACGCTCGGAAGAATAATATCTTTTCCTGATTACAACTTCTCTCCACTTAACAGTCCTGGAAGGGATTGGGAGGATCGTTTTGTGACCGCAAAGAGGAGACTTCATGGTGAAAGCTATAACAATAAGTCACAAGAAATTAAGTCAGACTCGAATTTCTCAGACGGTATAACTAGCGGCGATAAAGAGGAAAATAGGGATGAGATAGTTACTGAAGGTATCACTATCATGTATATTATTTAAGTTATCGATGCTATATTAAACTTTGGTGGCGTTTGTTTTATATATTTTGTTATTTATCATTTTCTTAATTTCTATGCAGGTCATGTAGAATCTACAAAAGACGTAACTATTATAGAATCTTCCTCGGAACCAGTTGGCCTCAGTGTGGGAAATGAGGAACAAAGCCATAATATCTCCGAAAGTTCTGATTGTGCAGGACTTTCTCAATGTTTGGAGCAGGTAGTATCTCTATCTACACACACTACAATTTTACATAAATTAATGATTTATTTAAGGGCTATATATGTTTTTAGTCCCTAAAACTTTTCAAGTCTAGTCCCTACGTTAATTTTGTCTAATTTTAAGTCCATATTTTGCTTTAATAGGGACTGAATGCAACGACTAAAAACATCACTTTTTTGTAAAAAAAATAATAAACATAGCGACTAAAATTAAAAAATCATAATTTTATAGGGACTAAAAAAATATTTAACTCTTTATTGAATGATTTACTTTTATGGCTTTGTCTTTGGTAGAGTGACCTTGTATATTAGTTAAATTTTTATTCAAACTGTCATTTGTTCTTTCTGCAGGATGTAACAGAAGAAAACCAATCATCATCTCCACTTTCATCGACCTCTCACTCTTCGATCACTAGGGAAACTAAAGAGCAAGAGAATGTCACTGATGTGTCTGCGCGACCAAGTCCAGTGTCTGTTCTTGATGCACCATTCTTAGAGGATGATGCCACCTCTGCGAACTCTAAATGTCAACCTGGTAAAGCATTCATGCACTGGGCCCTATTTGGATAAACAACTTAATTAAGCGCTTATAGCATAAACACTGATTTGTTTTCCATATTAATTCATGGTTTTCAGCTGAAGTATCGGTGCAGCCACGACATGTTCAATTTGAAGAGCAAGATTGTTCTCTTGTGAATGAAATCAAGAGAGCAAAATATTGTATCGAAGAAAATGAATCGATATATGTTTACATCGAAGCAGTCCTGCAAGCCTCTGGATTGACAAGAGATCAATTGTTGATGAAATGTCTTTCCTCCGACAAGATACTAGATCCTTCCTTGTTTGATCAGGTAGAATTATCACCAAACCGGCTTTGCCATGACCCAAAACTCCTATATGACTGCATCAACGAAATTCTCATGGAGGTTTCTTGCGATTACTTTGGGGCCTCACCTTTTGTATCTTTTGTAAGTTCAATTATAAAGCCAACTCCAAGTATGAAAACGGTTATTCTCATGGTCTCGGAAGGAGTGTGTTGGCATTTACTTCTCTTGCCCCCGCCGCACACATTGGACAAAATTGTTAGGAAAGACATGGAAAAATGTGGAGCATGGATGGACCTTCGATTTGCAGCCGAAACAGTTGGTTTTGAATTAAGCGATGCCATTCTAGAAGAACTAATGGAAGATACTATACTTAGCTGTGTAAGTAAAAGTCTAGAAGGTGAAAGTCATGAGCATAACGACGACAAGAACATCATCGATGTGTAAAAGAAAAACCGACTGCTTTTTGTTCATACCGCCTGTTAAAGCATACTAGGATTTTTCGAATACTAAACAGTTTTATGGTGAATGAGAATACTAAAATAAGTTTGAAACTGCTTCTTACTGAAGTATAAAAGATGATTCTCTTGTTTGCAATAACAAGGTAACAGTTTCATTTTGTGTGTGCTTCCAGTTCACTTAGTAAGGGTTTTTAGTTGTTGTAGATTTGTAGAGTTTGATATGTTGATTATATATTAGCTGGTGCGTCATGATTTTGTTTGATATCATCATTAGTTATTTGTATATCTTTTTTTCTCTTATGGATAGTTTATTGTATGTAAACCAAGTTTGGAAAGAATAGTGAACTCTGATATTTGAAGTTTCCAAAAGAATCGTTAGAATATTCGAAAATGTTTTATAATATCTGTTATGATCTATGAAGCACGGACACTTCTATGATTAGTTGTGTTGCAGTATTCGACAGTATCTGATATTTATACGACACATATTGGATAGTTTGTATAAGTGTTCGAAAAAATAAAATCTTTTTTCTTTTATTTCAACACTTCTTGGATCGATGTTAGACACTTATAAGATACTCATATAACACGTGTTGGACAACTAGAGACAATGGTGAGTGTGAGAGCCAAGGCGTCGGCAAAGAAGGTGAAGCGCGCTAACATGGACCACCCCTGCCGGAGAACAACCCAGGAGCCACAAACTGCCCACATGGGTTAATCAACCAAAAATGTTATTTTTATTGCCTTAATAACTACGAGACGAGTTAATCAAAAACAATTTTTGCAAATGTGCTTGACCCTTCAAGAAATTTGTCCACTTTACTTTTTAAACATTCAAAACTTATGTGTCATATCATTTATCTTCAAGTATAATCTGATACTTGTCACCTAGCACAAGCCTAAGGAAAATGTGCACACTATTAATTATGATGTTAACAAAACTCACGAAGTGTCAAAATCAAACAATTTTCAGATTTTAGTTAAGTTTAACATGCTGTTTTTTATTGACTAAAAAAATAAATAAAAACTCGTTATTCTTAAGTGCTAGCATCTTCTCTTAACAGAAACATTTCATATTATAATAATAATAATAATAATAAGGCTTAATTGCACTTTTGGTCCCTCTATTTTGCCAAAAGTGCGATTTTGATCCCCCTATTTTAAAATCAAACACTTCAGTCCCCCTATTTTGATTTTTGTTGCACTTTTGGTCCCCCACCCAATTTTTTAACCAAGTGGCAACCAAAATGCTTACGTGGCAATACATGTGGCAAATATAAATTCCACGTCACCAAATATTTTAATTTTAAGTATTTAATTTCCAAAATGAAAAATATTATTTTTTAAAAAAAATCTGAATAACCAAAAAATATTATTTTTTAAAAAAACCTGAAATATTAATTTATTTAAAAAAAAACTGAAAAAAACCAAAAAAAAATTTAAAAAATAAAAAAACAAAAAATGTTATATTTTTTTTAAAAAAATCTGAAAAATTAATTTTTATAAATATATCTGAAAAATTATTTAATATTTCAGTTTTATTTCAAATAATATTTTATGTTCAGATTTTAAAAAGAAAATAATAATTTCAGTTTTTTAAAAAACTAATATTTCTAATTTTTATAAAAAAAATAATATTTGAAATACATTTAAATTTATTTTTAAAAAATCTAAAAATCGAAAAAACATTTAAATTTATTTTAAAAAAACTGAAAAAACTAATTATTTTTTTAAAAAAATCTGAAATATTAATTTTTTAATTAAAATTAATATTTAATTTAAAAAAAAAACATATAAAATAAATTTTCAGATATTTTTAAAAAAAAATTAACATTTCGGTTTTTTTTAAAAAAATCAATATTTTTTGTTTTTTCAACTTTTTTAAAATTAATAATTTTTGTTTTTTCTGTTTTTTTCTAAAAATAAATTCATATTTCAGATTTTTAAAAAAATTATATTTTTTCGTTTTCCAGATTTTTTTTTGTTTAAAAAAATAGTATCTTTCATATTGAACATTAAAAAATTAATATTGTAATTAAAATATTTGTTGATGTGATACTTTTATTTGCCATAAGTATTGCCATGTAATCGTTTTGGTTGCCACTTGGTCAAAAAATGGGATGGGGGACCAAAAGTGCAACAAAAATCGAAATTGGGGGACTAAAATGTTTGATTTTAAAATAGGGGGATCAAAATTGCAGATTTTGCAAAATAGGGGGACCAAAAATGCAATTAAGCCTAATAATAATATAAAACGTTTTCCTTTTAATTATGAGCATAAAAATATTATTACCAAGAATTAATTAGTTCAAGTACTAATCTCTTTAAGCAAGTGGTCAATAATTTGATCTTTAGTTTTTACATATGTAAAAATTCATTGGCGAGGAGCAATCATTTTACATGTCTCATAAACTTTTTTACGGAGATTAGTCACTATTAAACAATAGAAATTTTTTTGTACCAATAATGTAGTAACAAAAAAAATAACAAACAATATTATTATAATAAGATATAATGAAAATTTAGTGTTAATGTAAAATATAAATCAAATTGTTAAAGATATATTTGTAACTGTAAAAAATATAATACATAGATTAGACTTTTTGGCTATATAACTATAAAAATAAAAAGCTTTTTCAAAATGATTTTACCGGTTTACTCCCACTAAATTTGTCTCAGTACATTGAACATAAAGAACAATATATTATAAAATTCTCTTTTATAAAAATTAATTTTTTTTAACAATGGATGAATTAAATTTGAATTTTTAAGTCTTTTATCCTTAAAAATTCATATTTAATTCATTTTTTGTTTAATTTTTTGTAGAAAAAGTTCATATAATATTATAAATATGAATACAAAAACAAGCTAACAAAATTTATAAGAGGGAAGACCTAATCTATTTTTAGCTAATTCATCTCTAATGAGAAAAGATTCTATGGAGGGCACTTTACTTCATATGTCATTTCAACTATATAATTTAAAAAGAATTAAATATGCTTTTGGTCCCTGCAATATTGACTTGTTTTGAAAAGTGCCCCCGTAAAAAAAAAAATTGATTTTAGTCCCTGCAATATCTTAAAGGTTTGACCCTGCGTAGGATTTTTGGATGCCATGTCACTTGATTTGTGATGTGGCAGGTGTTGATTAGGATACTGGACTGACGTGGCACATTTTTTAAACATGTGGCATTATACACTCATTTTTCTTTTTATTATTAAAATTACTTTTCCTTTTTTTTCTTCAGAAAAACAAATAAACAAATAAAAAAAATGAATAAAAGCAAACAGATGAAAAAAGAAAGGGGATTAGGGTTCGAAGAAGAAAGCAAGTGATTGAAGGAAGGGGTTTCAATTGAAATCCGAGTAAGAAGGAAGAAGATCGATCAACAGAGTTTATTCATCTGCCTCAAATGGTGTGGTTGCGTTCACACCGCCTCTGTTGTTATCTCCTCTGCGTTCGTGTGACTCACCGCCGCCGTCAACCATCGGTATGTGTTACCGTCCCCTTCACGTTCACTCATCTATCTCTGTTACCGTCTCCGTACCAGAGAATCATCGCCGTCGTCATCTTTCGGTATCTATTTGACAATTATATCTAATGGTGACTTATTTCTCTCACCTCTTTGATGCCATTCCCATTCTGCAAAATCACATTTCAAAAATAAATCAGATAAATTTATGATTTTGGTTTTCAATTTAAGAAGAACTATTGCTTTTGGTCTGGATTTTGCTGTTGTCGTTTGGCTTATGAGTCTGGAAATTACCATGGGTATCCTCTTGAGATTGCATCAAAACCCAATAAACAATTGATATGGAAAAATACAACAGACATTGATTTTAATTTTAATTTGTTTATTTGTTCTTTTTTAAAAAAGAAAAAGGTAATTGTTTAAAAAAAAAGAAAAATGAGTGTGTAATGCCACATGTTTAAAAAATGTGCCACGTCAGTCCAATATCCTAATCAGCATCTGCCACGTCACAAATCAAGTGACATGGCATCTAGAAATCCTATGCAGGGGTTTTTTTCAAACCTTTAAGATATTGCAGGGACTAAAATCAATTTTTTTTTTTTTACGGGGGCTCTTTTCAAAACAAGTCAATATTGCAGAGACCAAAAGCATATCTAAGCCATTTAAAAATATTGAAGGCTTAGATTAACACCGGAATGCCTTTGGGAAAAATCTCATTGAAGATGATTCATCATAGATTACCTTTAGTTGCGTCATATCATATGTGTTACATTTGAACTAACCTAGCATAGGAGGACACCGTAAAACTTCAATGCTCTTGGGAGCTCTTAATGATCAATATTGACTTTAAAAAACTTCAAAATTCCAAAATCATAAACTGAATTTATACTAGCAAGAGAGTTGAATTATCATATAAAGACGCATCGACAATAATCAAGTAGAAGATAGAATTTAAGCTACGATTCATATATTTGAATTTGATATTATTTTTTTCGATATATTAATCTGAGATTATTGTTATCGACAATATAATAGTAATGATAACAATTTTTCTTAACATTATAATACAATAGATATATTGTACAATTTTGAACATTTTTACTTTGTAATTTTTTCTTATTGGCCATACCTTGTGATTAACTTGTTATTTTAATATATTCATTTAGCTTTTTTTTTATAAAAAAAAACTTATTATAGAATATTAATTACTATCATTGACTATTTCAAAAATAAAATTGTCAAAATAAAAAAATGTTTTTCAACAATATAATACTAAGTTTTATAAAAAAAAATAACAGTTAAAAATACCAAACAATATATTATAATATGGTGAGACCTTCTATATCCCTTCATAATTTGAGATATTTATCCATCAACCAATAAGAACAAATCACATAAGTAGATTTGCATGTGATATTCATAACTAACTTGTAACAAACTTTTATTTTACATTCACAACTAATTTGTAACCAATTTTTATTTTACATATGACTTGTTCTCATTAACTGATGGGTAAATACCTCCAAATTATAAAGAGATAATATAGAAAAAACCTTATAATGCAAGATTAAAATTGAAAAAACAGAAGAAAGCATTAAAAGAGTCAAACTCTTATAAAAAAGTAATCGTAACATTTTTTTTAACAATATAGCAGTAAAATCGCCAAAATAATAAAAATAACTTATAATATGTGTTTGTTTAGAATAACTTATTTTTTAACTTATGCAAAACAACTTATGTAAATAAATAAATTTTTATATATTATTCTAAATTTGTTAAGGTAGTTTATAAAATGATAACTTATAAAAATATAGTTTTTGCTAGTGAAAACTTATAAATTAATATAAAAACTTATCTATTTGCATAAATTATTTGATATAAGCTAAAAAATAAGTTATTCCTAATGGTTCTATATTGTTTTATATTTTTATCAATGAAGTAATAATAAAAATCATTTTTTTTTACTAAAATCACTAACAAAAAATTACTAAAATCTTATTAAGAATATAATCTTTACAAATTATATTTTTAACATTATCGTAATATTTTGTTTTTTTCAAATATAACCTTTTTGTTAATAAAAATTACTAAAATCTTATTAAGAAAATAATTATTTTATTAACATTATAGTAAGATTTTATTTTTGTCAAATATAACAATATATTATATTAATAATAATAATTTAATAAAAAATTAGTGGATCCCTTCACCTTCACCCTTTATTCATACCAGAGGAAGCAACAACAACAACAGAGGCATCATCGTCGTCTTCATCTCTAATATCTCAGAGTCAAACTTCTTCAATTACTTTCATACCCTTTTTCTCTTTCTCTCTCTTCAACCCTTTTCTTCAAAGTTCGATTTTTTTCCTTCTCTTCTCAGGTATGTCTTTAACTATTGTTTTCATAATCTATAACTTTTTTTTGAATGATTTTCAAAAACCCTTTTGATTTTTATTTTCTGGGTGTTCCGAATCTGAAACCCTAGTTTGAAAAGACTCAATTTTTAACTTGCCCAATTGGGTTTTGAATTTGGGGGGAAACTGAAAAGTAATTTGAAAGTTTAGTATTTTACCCCCTTGTAAAACCCTAGTTTTGGATCTTGATTTTGAGTTTGAATTTTGCTTCTTTTTCTTGCATTAGGTTTGGTTTTTAGGTTTTTGTAATTATATATTCAACTATGTGTGTGTATAGCTTAGATTTGATGTTAAACTATGGTGTGGTGTGTTGAAGTTTGTTTCTTGCATTTGAAGCAGATTCAATTGTTGTTTAGTTAGTTCAGAGTGTAATTTGAGTTACTACTAGCTGCTTTGAGTTCGAGTTGAGAGGGAAAAGTGTTATAATTTAAAGGGTATTTAATTTTTCATTAATTATGATTAACTTTTTGAATTAGATATGGATCACAAAGTGTGATTTGATTGAATTTTGCAACTTGCTCTTGTCTGTTGTTATTTATTATTATTACTTCATATATAGATTGAGATTTTACAATTCTTGATTTATACTCTCCTGTATTGTTGGCACTTTATGTAGATACATTTTCCTTTTTTATTGCAATTCTTCTGTTTTTAATGAAAAGTTTCCAGTTTAAATTGGAGTTTTTTCTTCAAAAAGAAAAATTGAGATTTACCTCGATATTTAAAAGTTGAGCTTTTTTGCTAAATTAAAAAAGTTGAGCTTTACCTCAGCATTACTGCGTTAGTATGGCAGGGGCCTTCTTGGTTTTTTTTGCAATTTGCGTATTTACAGAAGTAACACAGAGATTTATTATATTTAGGTCATTGTTGTCACATTTCTGGCATGGCGCTACTACCATAGTGTTATGGCACGGTGGATTATGTTCTAACCTCCATAGGTCACAGTGCCAATTGTATCTGAATTGGCTGCAACAATGCCTATTATATCTTCCATGGGCTACACCACCGTATTTATATGGCTGGTTTTTAGCTGGCCGCCATAGTCCCTATTCGTCATCGATAACAATGATGTTGGTATGAAAGTCAACTTCACCTTATGAATGTAATTTTATGGATGGCAGATTTAACTAGGAAGACACAAATAGAGGTGAAAATAGGGTAACATATGATGCCATATATATCACATCGAAATTGAAATAGGCTGGATACTTGGATCCAACTATAAGTGTAAAGCCTAGAATACTGTTTTTCTTTATACGAAACAAGATAGGGCATTGTAGAGAAAGATGGGATATCCCTCTTTGTAAGACGATATATGGTAGAGTATTGTCTTTGGTGGTTTGGACATATGTGGAAAAAAATCCATAAAAGCACTGCTAGGGTTGGGTTGGCTACATGAATCATAACACCCCAGAATGCATCGCGGACTAAAGCACTGCTAGATTTTGTATATGCATCCCTGTTTTGCATTTTATAAGCCGACTGCAGACTGGAGTTGATATTATGATTAATTAGGGTAACTAATTATTTTCCCATTGTTAACCATTTGTGTGCTTGTAATTCAGAATAGTAAAATTCTGCCTTCAATGTTTGGTATCCATTTACACATGGGGTCTAAATTAGATATACATTATTTTTGGTACATTAGGGTTTCGATACCTATCTTTTGGCGGCTATGGGAAGTCCAATAACTTTTGGCCATACGTGCTATTGTTTATTTAATTTATTCACCATTTTCTTTCTTTTTTTCATATATGCTTTTTTGTTTGTGTAGTTGACATCAGTTTTACTTTGAAATGACTTGGTGACACTTTGAATCATGCAGTTAAGCTATAACAGTAACTTATGGTGGTATTATGCTGAGAAAAGTTTGCCGGTTATAGTTCGAGGAAATGCAAAGGTATCGTGCTGGCAGCTACTCTAGTGCAGTGAATAACAGTACCATAGGTGGACCATCCACTAAGGACACCGGAAGATCTGATTCATCTTTTCCAGCTCAATTCCCTGTTAATTCAAGGTATGAGAATATTCCTTCTGTCACTATCCCTTATTGCCAATTTATTCTTCTCAATATTTATGACTATAGCATATGTGATGTAGATGTACTACGAGTTCCAAAAAATTATAGTTCTGGTGCATAAATGTTTCAAGTAATGATTTTTTTTTCTTTACATATTTGATATCATTTTGAAAATTGTGAAACTACTTCAGATTAGGATTCAGTTATTTCTAGAGGAACATATTGTTTATAGATTTGATTGTTTAAGACATTCATTAGCATCCTCTGTTTCAACTAATCATACATTACTTCTTTTATTTATTTTTATTTAATCTGCCGTGTTTTGATGCTGTGGTTGGATGGTATAATGGATCCAGTAATATTAAGTTTCATATCCATCCGTGCAATACAACAATGACAAATAATATTACTTCTAACAAAATTAGTAAATACATGTTTTAAAAGTTTTCACTACTTCGATTATGCTCTTTCTGTATAATTGTTAAGTTTGCATCTTAGTTTGTGTCATATTAGTGTGTAGTATTGGTTGGCATCCTATCTTGGCCTTCTAAAGTATGATAGTCATATTAGTTGAACACGTTTTATTTATTACTTGAATCTTGAATTATTTTGAAGTTCATATGTTATATTGGCTCATGTTTTTTACTTATGTTTACTCATTTCCACTTAAAAATTTCATATTTTTATTATTGATCATGTCTTACGATTAGGAATCGACTCACAATTTGAAAATAGGTCTTCCAATTCATAAATCAAATCTCGATTTGATAACCATGGGATCAAGAAGTAAACAAAATATTAAAGGACAACCAAAGCGTTTTCCTATTATGCGGTAAATTTTAATGCTTGTTTTTGTTTCTTTCTCTTCTTAATTGTAATTATGTTTTGATTCTGAAAATTTAGCAAGTATTTACTGTTTGATCTTCTATTCTATATATAATTTTGATTTTGATAAAAAAAGAAATTTATTGTGGCAAAAAAGTTGTATTTTGAAATTTTCAGTCCAAATTCAGCTACTGTAACAGGGGTTTGTGTACTTTTTATTTTTAATAACATAAGTTTAAATACATATTTACTTGCCTATGAAAATATTGTTTATATTTGTTTGACCTATGTTGTTAAATTACTCCGTCCCTCCATTCCTTTTTAGTTTCCATTTAATAACATAAGTTTAAATACATATTTACTTGCCTATGAAGATTATTTACACACACACACACAAAACAAGAAAACTAATTACTTTTGTTAGTTTTAATGGAATTATTTGACTTTTACTATAGATCTATTATACCTTTAACCATTTCTTACTACTAGTATCTCATTTCACCTATTTCTCTCTCTAGAATAAATGCTTCAAAACAACATCAATTGATGCATTGTAATTTGAAAAAGACAAGTAAAAAGGAATGGAGGGAGTATCATTTTCATAGTGTGTATAAAAAAAGTGATTTATAATTTTTTTTATTGTGCTAAATTAGAAATCTAATGCTGTTAATCATTTTCAACTCAATGTTCTGTTTTGCAGGCGACAACCACAGTTGAACTTAAATCCATACAAATTGAAGTGTGATAAAGAAGCTTTGAACGTTAGGTAGTTTTTGTTACATTAAAAATTACATGTATGATCACTGTTCCTTGAGTATGCAAACACTTGGGGAACTATCCCTTAAGTATGTCAAACTTAGGCATCTCATAATATCCAAGTCCTTATCGTAAATTGTTTGGTGAATCTTATGCTTTCTGCCTTTTGCTAGATTCCTCATTTAAATCTTGTTGGTGTTATTATCTTGTATATTTAACTGTTAAATGATGTTGTTTTAATCTCAGGCTTGGGCCTCCAGATTTTCTTCCCCAAACTCCAAATTGCCCTGAGGAAACTCTGACCAAAGAATATTTGCAATCTGGTTATAGGGATACAGTTGAGGGACTTGAGGTATGTCATTAAATCTTACTCGTGTTTATACCAAATCATATTTTGTAACATGGCTATTACCTACTTAGCTATTCATTTATTGATTCTTCTATTAAGGTTTGAATATTTAATGTTGAGACCTCACATGTTGTAACATATTTCATGTTGTATCTTTTTCTTTTGATGAAATTATTTATTCATCTGATAAGAAATAGGTTGGTAGATACCTTGCCCTTTTATTCTCCTTATTTAACTGTTACTTCGTTTGCAATCTTTTCATTATGAGGCTGCTGATCTCAATTTTGGTACTCAATCTTTTATATGGTATAGCTATAAAGCAGTACGGATTTTTGTCAGCATTTGTTGTTATATTTATTGGTTGGTGCTGTATTAAAATAAACTTGTATGCTGTATTAAAATAAACTTGTACGTTCTTAAAAAATAAAGCACAGCCCTTTTGTGTCTCAATTTCTATCTTCATACATTCCCTTGCTTCCTTTATCTCCCAGGAAGCTAGAGAAATTTCGCTGACCCAGGTTCCACATTTTAACAAGACAATTGTTCTCAATTGCAGAGAGGTGACTCCCTTGTCTCATGTTTTTCTGAGATGTTTAAGTTCACTTCATATACTTTGTTTCTATAACCATGCTCTAAATTTGCAGCACATTTTCCATTTTTATATTGTATTCTTCAAAAGACTATGTGGACATAGGTTAACTTGTTAGTTTTTCTTTCCAGGCAATTAAAAAACGTCTTAGGGCCATCAATGAATCTCGTGCACATAAAAGGAAGGTGATGATCATTACTATGTCTTGTTATCTATATATACTTGCTAAATCTTTTTCTTCTATGATATTTTCATATTTGTTTGTTTTCGTCTGGCCTGCTTAGTGCAGTTTACCTATCTCTGTTTGTTATGTGTTGTTGATATTTGATCCATATGATTTGCTTTGACAGGCTGGTCAAGTATATGGTGTGCCTCTTTCGGGATTACAACTTGCCAAGCCTGGTGTTTTCCCTGAACTAAGGCCGTGTGGCGAGGACTTCCGGAAGAAATGGATTGAGGTATGCTTATGTCTTTTTTTTTTTTTTTTTTTTTTTTTTTTTTTCTGGTCTCTTCATTGTGTGACTTTCGTGTGTAATAAATAATGGTGCCCCGTCATCTTTTGTTTTGTTTCGATCAAGTTTTTTTGCTAAATTTATATAGCGAAACCATAAGGTCCTGAATGGTTTTTTAAGTAGTTAAGGATGGTTGTAGTTTTAATCTGACTAGTGAAAGGTTGTGAGTATGGAAGGATCTGGAATGTGTATATGTGCTGAATAGTATACAGGCTTTAGTTTTCATGAATTTAGGAAAATGGATATATTAAGGGTTGTTTACAACTTTACATTGTGAATAGTTGATAATATTATTTTGTTTTTATTTCTAAAATGTGTTCATTTTAACTTGCTATTAAGAAAATGAGAGACTTTTAAAACGAGTCATTGTGATGGATAGAAGATGAAATGCTAGCTAGGGATGATGCATTTCCGGAAATAATGAAAATAGTTCTTTTGACATGTTCGTTATTTCTGAAAGTGCAGACAATTATTGTTAGGAACCCAAAAATTGGATTCATTCTATTTCCTAACAATTATTCATTTCAAGAGTCTATTTTTTACTCGTCAACAAGTGAAACTGACACAAATTCAAGAAAATGAAATAGAAAATGTTTTTACAAAGTAAAAAGGCCCTTAGTTACTTGAACCGATTCCTTGGGCATTTTTTTTGCCAGAGCTGGTGTGTAGTTGTGCATATATGTTCCTTGGATACTTTGTATTTTTTGTTACTTGATTATTCTTAATATGTAGTGATATTACAGATGCTAGTAATTTCAGTAAGTTAACCCAGTTAAAATTGTATTATAGGGCCTATCTCAACCCCACAAGCGGTTACGCACTTTGACTGACCATGTTCCTCATGGTTATAAAAGGTCATCTCTTTTGGAGGTTCTTATCAGGAATAATGTTCCATTGCTAAGGGCCACCTGGTTTGTAAAGGTTACTTACCTCAATCAGGTACGGACACTTCAATATTGGCTTATACCATTTATGCAGAGTTACTTTATAGTCTTAATATCTGAAGTTAGATTATGGCTGAACTTTACAGGTTCGACCAGGTTCTGCTGCCATTTCTTCTGGGACTGCTGACAAAGTTCAGCTGTCTCGTACAGAGATTTGGACCAAAGATGTTATCCATTACTTGCAAACTCTTTTCGATGAATTTTTCTCAAAAAATACTTCTCATTCTACTCTTCATAATCGAGAGCGGTCACCACAAATGCCTTATGCTGCTGGAGCACTGCTGCACAAAAGTGATCCGTTATCATCTGTTTCCGGTGGTGAAGAGCCATCCTTACATTTTAGATGGCGGTATATTACCCGACTTTTGCAATGGCATCACGCCGAAGGGCTCATTCTTCCTTCTCTTGTTATTGATTGGGTTTTGAATCAACTGCAGGTATTTACCTGTTATGCATCATTTGTATTTAACTGGTTTTATTATGTGCTCATGAACTTAAAAGCGTGATGCATATATCTTATTCCCATTTCGACTTTTAGGTTACGATTTCATACATTTCTGTTTGTTTCAGGAAAAAGATCTGCTTGAGGTTTGGCAGCTGTTATTGCCTATAATATATGGCTTCTTAGAAATTGTTGTCCTGTCTCAAACCTATGTACGCGCTCTTGCTGGGTTAACTCTTCGTGTCATTCGTGATCCTGCTCCAGGTGGATCAGATCTAGTAGATAATTCCAGAAGGGCATATACAACATATGCTCTGATTGAGATGCTCCAATATTTAATACTTGCAGTGCCAGATACTTTTGTCGCATTGGATTGCTTTCCTTTACCATCCTCTGTAGTCTCACATACAATGAACGATGGCAGTTTTGTATTAAAATCAACTGACGCTGTAGGGAAGATAAAGAATAGTTCAGATGATTTTGGTCGCGTTGTTTCATGTATTCAGAAACGTGCGGAAGATCTTGCCACGTCTGCAAGCCCTGGCAATCCGGGTCATTGTCTAGCTAAGGTCGCGAAAGCCTTGGATAAATCTCTTATGCTTGGTGATTTACGTGAAGCATACAAGTTTCTTTTTGAAGATTTTTGTGATGGAACTGTATCTGAAGGTTGGATTGCAAAAGTGAGTCCTTGCTTAAGGTTATCTCTGAAATGGTTTGGGACTGTAAATATGTCACTTATACATTCAGTGTTTTTCCTCTGCGAGTGGGCAACATGTGATTTTAGGGATTTTTGTACTATCCCTCATTTTGACATAAAGTTTACAGGTAGGAAAGATCTTTCCCAAGTGCACATAGCAGTTAGACTTTTGAAGATGAAATTGAGGGATGTGAAAACTTCATCAAGACGAACTAATCGAAGCATTCAGAGAGCTAGTCAGAGGCATAATCAGATTACTGGTTCTTCAGTTATATCTGAAAGCCCTGGTCCTCTACATGATATTATTGTCTGTTGGATTGACCAGCATGTGGTGCATAAAGGAGAAGGTCTCAAGCGCCTACATTTATTTATAGTTGAACTAATACATGCAGGCATCTTTTACCCCTTGGCATATGTACGCCAGTTGATAGTGAGTGGGATCATGGATATGGATGCGAATGTGGTTGACCTGGAGCGGCGAAAGAGACACTCTCACATCTTAAAGCAGCTGCCTGGGCACTTTATGCGCGATGCTTTGGCAGAAACTGGGATTGCTGACGGGCTGCTGCTCAATGAGGCCTTGCAAATTTATCTGACTGAACGCCGCCTCATACTTCGTTCTTTTCCAAGTGAGCTCCATGATGGTGCCAATAGTGCCAAAGTATCTACGTTGAAACGAAAACGGTATCCAGCTTCTTCAAAGGACGGGACTTCTGTAGTGTTAACTGATCCGTGGAAAACTGTTCAAACCACAGTATCTTCTAAAAGTTCAAAGGATGGTGCTAACATTGAAGAAGTTAAAGAAACCATCTCTCTACTGTTACAACTACCCAGTAGTTTATCTAATTTAAACTCTACAGGATGTGTTGAATCTGAAGGCAGTGTTAGAAGACCTATCTGGCCTAACTACGGCAAGATTGATCCAGTGGAGGGCACACCTGGTTGTGAAGAATGTAGAAGAGCAAAGAGACAAAAGTTAAGTGAGGAAAGAAGCTCATTTGTTCCTGGTGATGATGATACATGGTGGGTGAAGAAAGGGTCAAAACCCTCAGAACCTCTCAAAGTTGACCAGCCACAGAAGACAACCAAGCAGGTTACTAAGAGTCGTCAGAAGAATGTGCGTAAAATGAGTCTTGCTCAATTGGCAGCTTCTAGGATTGAGGGCAGCCAAGGGCCATCAACTAGTCATGTGTGTGATAATAAGGTAAGCTGCCCTCACCATAGAACTCCTATAGACGGAGACGCTCTAAGGTCTGTGGATAACATACGAAGTAACTCTAGGGATATTGTTTTCATTGGAAAAGCACTGAAGAGGCTTCGTTTTGTTGAGAAAAGAATTGTAGCAGTTTGGCTGCTGACTGTTGTTAAGCAGGCGATTGAAGAGACTGAAAAAAATATTGGCAAAGCTGGACAATTTGGTGGTGCTTATTCTATGGAGGATGATGGAAACTCAATACGGTGGAAACTTGGCGAAGATGAACTTTCTGCAATACTTTATTTGATAGACATCTCTGAGGATTTGGTATCGGCTGTCAAGTTTCTCCTCTGGTTGATGCCAAGGGTTCTCAGCAGCCCCAGCTCTACTATTCATAGTGGGAGGAATGCTTTGATGCTACCAAGAAATGCGGAAAACCATGTGTGTGACGTGGGGGAGGCTTTTCTGCTATCATCACTGAAAAGGTATGCTCTTCCCCGTTTCCAACTTCTCTTCTAATTCATGCTGCGTCTGCTGCTTTTTTTTAATAGCTTAGCACATTTTAAATGTGATATAAATGTTTTTTTCTTCTTTTTATGAAGTACCTGGTAAGCTGAGTGCTTATGATAATGTTTTTGGTTATTATCCTCAATCAGGCCGGTACCAATTAAATCTGCATTGCCCTTATCTACTAAAAAATGCCTAAACAAAATCCTATAATTACAAATTAACACATAATAGTTCTTAATTGTTATAAAGCCAGTGACATATTTTAATGCGACTGTAGTGAGTTTTCCATGACTTTATATGGCTATCCTGCTACCTCCTTTTTAAATCTCTCTCATTTTGGTCATTCTAACAATGATTTATGAGTTGTTATTCTTTATGTTTCTGTTGGACGTTTTTGTTATAGATTTTTGGGTTATGAGAAATTTTATTAAATCCTGTCTTATGCATTCCATTTGGTGCAGGTATGAGAACATTCTTGTTGCAGCAGACCTTATTCCTGAAGCTTTGTCACTTGCAATGCACCGTGCGGCCACTATCATTGCATCTAATGGAAGGGTTTCAAATTTAGGAGCCACAGCTTTTACTCGGTATTTATTGAAAAAGTACAGTAATGTTGCTAGTGTCATTGAGTGGGAGCAAACTTTTAAGTCTACATGTGAGGCAAGACTCTCCGCCGAACTTGAGTCTATCAGGTCAGTGGATGGAGAGTTAGGGTTGCCCTTTGGAGTTCCTGCAGGAGTTGAGGACCCTGATGAATTTTTCCGTCAGAAGATAAGTGGTAGCCGGTTACCATCCAGAGTAGGCGCAGGCATGAGAGACATTGTGCAGCGTAATGTTGAAGAGGCTTTCCAGTATCTTTTTGGAAAAGATAGGAAGCTCTATGCTGCTGGTACACCAAAAGGTCATGCTTTAGAAAAATGGGATAATGGATATCAAATTGCTCAACAAATAGTTATGAGTTTGATCGACAGCATAAGACAGACTGGTGGTGCTGCTCAAGAAGGGGATCCCTCTTTGGTCTTGTCTGCGGTTTCTGCAATTGTTGGCAGTGTAGGTCCAACTTTAGCCAAAATGCCTGATTTTTCGTCTGGCAATAATCAGTCCAGTATAGTGTCATTGAACTATGCCAGATGTATTCTGCGAATGCATATAACCTGTCTCCGCCTGCTTAAAGAAGCCCTGGGGGAACGCCAAAGCCGTGTGTTTGATATTGCTCTTGCAACTGAAGCTTCTAATGTTTTTGCTGGTGTTTTTGCTCCTAGTAAAGCATCTCGAGCTCAGTTTCAAATGTCTTCTGCTGAAGTCCATGATACTAGTGCCGCTGCTAATTCAAATGATGTGGGAAACTACTCTGTTAAAACTGTGGTTACAAAAGCAACAAAAATTGCTGCTGCTGTTTCTGCGCTTGTTGTTGGTGCAGTGATATATGGTGTTACCAGCCTGGAAAGAATGGTTAGCATTCTCAGATTAAAGGAGGGGCTAGATGTGATACATTGTATTAGAACCACAAGATCCAACTCAAATGGAAATGCCCGTTCTGTTGGGGCTTTTAAGGCAGATAATTCAATTGAAGTTCACGTCCACTGGTTTAGATTGCTTGTTGGAAACTGCAGAACCCTCTGTGAAGGATTAGCAGTGAGCCTATTGGGTGAACCATCTATTTCAGCTCTTACAAGGATGCAGCGTATGCTTCCTCTAAGTCTGGTTTTTCCACCTGCCTATTCAATTTTTGCATTTGTTAGATGGCGGCCGTTCATTCTGAATGCTAATGTGGCAGTTCGTGAAGACATGAATCAACTTTATCAGTCTTTAACAATGGCTATAGCTGATGCTATAAAACATTTGCCTTTTCGTGATGTATGTTTTCGAGATTGTCAGGGGCTTTATGATCTTATGGCTGCAGATGGAAGTGATGCTGAATTTGCAGCCATGCTAGAGTTGAATAGCTCTGATATGCATTTAAAATCTATGGCTTTTGTTCCTCTTCGTTCTAGGCTTTTTCTGAATGCCATGATTGATTGTAAGATGCCACAATCTATTTTTAACAAGGATGATGTGGGCCGTGTATCTGGACCCAGTGAATCTAAAAGTAAGTTTGCAAATGGTGATTCTAAGCTTCAGGATAAACTAGTGCATATTTTGGATACCTTGCAGCCTGCCAAATTTCACTGGCAGTGGGTTGCCCTCAGGCTGATTTTAAATGAACAGGCCCTCATCGAAAAACTGGAGGCACATGATGCGTCTTTATCTGATGCCGTACAATTGTCCTCACCTAGTCCGGAGAAGGCTGCTGCTGCTTCTGAGAATGAGAACAATTTCATTCAAATACTTCTCACTAGGTTACTGGGTAGACCTGATGCTGCACCTCTTTTTTCAGAGTTGGTTCATCTCTTTGGCAGGTCACTACAGGATTCAATGTTGTTGCAAGCTAAATGGTTCCTTGGAGGCCAAGATGTCCTCTTCGGTCGGAAGACCATTAGACAAAGACTACATAACATTGCTGAGAGTAAAGGACTTTCTGCTAAGATGCAGTATTCGGAGCCATGGGGTTGGTGTAGTCCTTGTACTGATCCAGTGACTGTCAAAGGGGAAAAGAAGAAGTTTGATGCCACATCACTTGAAGAAGGAGAAGTTGTTGATGAGGGGATAGATCTGAAAAGGAGCCTAAAAGGGCTCTCTCAAGTGTTTGACTCTGATAGCTCAAGAATAAACCAGCAACATATGACTGAGAGAGCTCTTATTGAGTTGCTTCTTCCTTGCATAGACCAAAGCTCCGTTGAATCTCGCAATTCCTTTGCGAATGATATGATGAAACAGTTAGGTAATATTGAGCTACAGATAGCTGCTGTTACAGGTGGAAGTAAGCCAGTGGGAAGTACTTCTCCTGGAGTTGAAGGCCAGACAAATAAAGTAAATACCAGGAAAAGTATAAGAGGTGGCGGCAACTCTGGATTAGCTAGGCGACCAGCAGTTGCAATAGATTCTTCTCCACCGTCTCCTGCAGCCCTACGTGTTTCAATGTCACTTCGTTTGCAGTTACTCCTGAGATTTCTTCCTATTCTTTGCACGGAAAGGTATGTAAAGAAGATTATATATTGGCATGTGTAAATACCCTCTTCATATTCTTTCAAAAGACTTCATAACTTCTCATCATGTATTAGGTTCATAGATAGACTGTTTATATGCTTTTTAAAAAAATTAATAAAGTTAGTCCGATTAGATCCAAATCATTCTTCATGGTTTAACTTATGTTTTTCCTTGGTTTCTCCCCGCCTTTAATTATTTCACCTCCTCTTCAAATTTCTTAAAATTGAGATAAAAAACAAATAATTACAACGTGCTTTTTTTATTTTTAAAAAATAAGGTCCTCTATTATATGATGTATAATCGGCTGGCAAGAGATGCTACCAGTGATGGTTTGTTTCTTGTATCAATTGTCCCAATAGATTTGAGCATTAAATTTTCGGTGTCGGATATCAATTAAATCAATTAGTTTAGAAATGAAACTTTTGTTATTTGTGCCTTGAAGGCAATTTTCTTTAGTTTTATGAATGTGATTTGTGCATACTAGAATATGGTGGCAGTTTATCAGTTCTGTATGTTCAATTTTGCAGAGAGCCATCTGTACGGAACATGAGACATTTTCTGGCCCCTGTAATTCTTCGTCTTCTAGGCAGTCGGGTTGTACACGAGGATGCATATTTTGTGGCGAATTCCATGCATTCTAAGAAGGATTTAGAGTCACCATCTGAAGCTGCCTCTGCTGCATTTGTAGACTTTTCTGCTGTGGGTCTATTTGATCGTTTGCTGTTGGTTTTACATGCGTTGTTGAGTAGTTATCCTCCAAGTTGGCTTAGGCCGAAACCTGGTTCAAAATCTATCAATGAACCTACAAAGGAATATTCTGGATTTGACCGAGAATTGTTGGAGAGTATGCAGGTTTGATCTTTCACCCTGTGCATGTATTTAACTTTTGGTCTGGGTCACTACTAGTACTCACTAGTCTCTTGTTTGATAAGAAAATATTTTAGACTAGTTTGACTTTTAGTTCCCACATAATATAAGTTACCTAAAGAAACTTGTTAGAGCAAGTGCAAGAGCCAACATAGTTTCGAAAATGGCTACCTTGGTGGTGCACTCCATGATATATTTTTTTTATGCAATTGAGTATTTTTGCTTACATGTTTGTATATCATTGGAATTCGCCTAGTTTAAGAAATCTTGTGCCTCCAATGAGTAATATTTTTTTCTTCACTTTCACCCCTAAATCGTGGAATGGCCGTCTTTTTGTTTTTGGATTTTTTATTGGTATATCTAATACAAATGACTGTATGTGTGTTCATAGGGCACTGCTAAAACTTATACATTTGCTAATTCTTCATACCCTTGTTTGTCTAATGGTCTATTTATTGGTGCAGAATGATTTAGACCGTATGCAACTGCCTGATACTATCCAGTGGCGTATCCAAGCTGCAATGCCGGTACTTTTTCCATCTACGTGGTGCTCTTTCTCCTGCCAGCCTCCACCAGTACCAACATCTGCTCTTGTTTCTCTTCAAGCCAGCAGTATTAACTTAAGTAGTTCAGCTACCTCTAATAGGAACCCGGTCCTATCAAGGGTTGCAGCTAATGCATCAGGGAAGTCAAAACAACAGGATAGTAGTGAATTGGAAATTGATCCCTGGACACTTTTAGAAGATGGCGCTGGATCCTGCCCTTCTGCAAGTAATACTGCGAGCATAGGAGGTGGTGATGCTAATCTTCGAGCCGCGAGCTGGCTGAAAGGGGCTGTAAGGGTGAGAAGGACAGACCTCACATATGTTGGTCCTGTGGATGACGATAGTTGATTAACAATATTTTTTTTATTGGTTTTGGATTGGAATGCGCAAACCCCTCAGCAGGTGCATTTTTTGATGCATGAAAAATGCCATTTTGTTCCCCTTGTTGTGTTGAAGGAGGGAAGCTGAGAGGCGCTATTTCCAAAATCGGATGAAGGGGATGAGGCGATGTTCTCACAGCTCACCCTATGATTCCGGCATGGTTGACCGACCATTAACATGTTGTTGATCACCCCTTCTGGATTGTGCACTTTATGGCACAGTTCAGAATATTTGTTGTATATATATTAGGGATGAATGTTTTGCTCACCAATTGGTTTGAGTAATTTATGTGTAATGCACAATTGTGTGCTTACTGTCTATGTATCTTTTAGAGGGCACAAGCACACACAAGGCACTCGGCTCGACCATTGTTTCTTTTCATATATTTAGATTATTGTCAAAGTTATGTAGTTGATAAGAAGGATTAGCATCATCTTGAACTGTACAATTCAATTATTTCCTGGCAAGTCCAGTGATAATGTCATTTATGCCTCAGTTTTATCAGGAAAAGAGTTATATATGTGCATGATGATGATTTGCTGGAAATAATTATGCCGTAATTCATTTATTAGCATGTTTCTATTGGGTTATTTTAAGGAGTAATACATTCACATACCAAAAAAGAAATAAAAAAAAATCCATTTTTGTGCAGAATATGATGGTTGGAATTTTATTTTACTGATAGACATGAAGGTTGTAACTTGTACTAATATAACATGCTATTAAAATTAGTATAAGCAAGATTCTTAGTTAGTCACCTTATAGGAGTGTTTCTAAAATTGATGTAAGCAGTAGTGCAACTTACAAATTGTAGAGTTTTGTAGCACTTAATAGTATACTGCATGTTTGGTTTTCTGGTGAATTTTTTTGTATTATTTATGGTGAAATTTTGTTGTGTTATTGATTTTAGGTAAAAGTGAGTCGAAAGTAAAGTGGTTTATGTTAACTTGAACAAATAAATTTCAGTGTAAGTATCACATTTAGGCTCAAAAGCTGCAAATCCTAGAATCAATTTTAGAGGCAAAGCCAATTATACTTGAGAGCAACCAAACATATCAACATCAATTTTACACCTCAAGAATTAATTTTGGAAGCTCCAAAAGTGAAACCAAATATAAACATAATCTCATGTTTAAGTTCACCAAACGATAAGAATAGTGCTTGCGTGCAAGTCTTTTCTCTTCTTCATCATGTGTATATCTTTGCTTTTGGCTCATATAGAATTGAGCATATGCAGCCTGTTGAGAAGACTGTCTCTTGGTCTCGACCACTTGAGGGGGTTCGGAGGTCTCATCCGCAATCATTATGGTTGCTTTCTTCATGTTTATTCACGCAGAGATTTTGTAGCTTTTTCGTGGGCTGCAAGTATCTCTCCGATTAATCTAGGTCTAGGTGGTGCAACTACATTTACCAAGCAAGCAGCAAGAAAACCAAATTTCCATCATAAATTAGAGGTATAACAACCAACAACAATAAAACCGCGAGAATTTCCAAGGCTAATTCCGTAATTCACCATTTCCGAACCAATATTTAAAACCTAACGTTCCCTCACCTTCCTCTCTCGCGCTCTCTAGTAAAAACAGAGTACACATGTCACCACCGTAACAGAGAAAAGGCACTGCCGAAACTGAAACGTAACTTCCCTCCGATAATTGAATGCAACGGAAATTCTTCGCCGGGTGAATCTGTCGCTGCTGATCTCGACGGCACTCTTCTCATTTCTCGAAGCTCTTTTCCTTACTTCATGCTTGTTGCTGTGTATTCATTCCCTTAGTTTTGTTCATTAGGACCATCTTTGTTAATGAGTAGAAATTTCAATCCTAAGCATGAGAGTTTGTGTTTGATACATAATATTGTAGGGTTTGTATCTGCTATAGTCACTCCCATTGAAATATTATAGGGTTTGTAATTGTATTGATTACTATCCGTGTTGTCAAATAGCAGCTATAGCGTAGCGGAATTGTAAGAAACTACTATTGTTCCACAATATACAATTTAGTATATAGTGTTGTCAATGAATGGCTATAGCAGCATTATAGCACAACAAAATTTGACAAACCACTATTTTCTGCGATTTGCAATTGGTCCGATCCAACCTTAGTGGCATAGGTTATATCTGAAATAGGTTTGGTTTTAGTGTTGTGTGAAGTGTTATTTGCCTTTGTAACATTTTGTCAACATGCTTGAATTGAAGCATAGACATTGCCGCATTGATGTCATTTATCTGTGGGTTTCCTATACTTGAGTGTGTTTATTTTTGGAACCAAGATTGTGTTACTCCTTATATGATATACCTTGATCATGGTGAGATTATACTGGCTGTTAGTGGACTTAATTTAGCAAAGGAAAGTGATTATGCAGTTTTGCTTGATAACAAACTAGGACAGATGGAATTTCATGGTGGATATGTTCATAATGGGTTATTGAAGGCAACAGATTGGGTTTTTGATGCAGAATGTGACATTCCGAGGAAGCTAATAGCAGAAAATCCAACTTATATGCTGACATTTATTGGACGTTCGCTCAGGGCTGGTGTGGTGGCCTTATTGACAATGTAGCTATTCATAATCGTGACAAATTAGGGATACAAAGAAACACGATAAAATGCTATGCGATTGCTCCTGCTCGATGCATGTCTCTCAATTTGGCCGTAAGATATGCGGATGTGATCAATTCTATCGTACTGCAGGTTCGATAATCTCCTCTTGTTATTATAAACTTAGTACTATAACATGATTGGTTTGCTCAACATTGACTTGTTACTAAAGGACAAGATTGTTTGTCAAAGTATATCATGACATGCACAAAGTTATCAGTTATAACCACAGGAAATAAGATTTTCAACTTTTCACGCATATGCATTGGATTAATCTTTTACATAATTTCCATTTCAACATCAATCTTCTCTAATAATTTCCATTAAACTATCATGGCCATGTACACAATTTCATCCTATACATAAAATTTCAAAGCGTTGAAACAATAACGGTTCCAAAAATAACAAAGTGAGAAAGGACATAATCAGAAAGAAAATAAATTGCCGTTCAAAATTGAATGTGAAAGCTTTGATTTGTAGTTTCAGCTAGAATAAATCCTGAGAAGCAAAATTGATTTTTAACTAGCCTCCCAAACATCTTGCTGAAGATGAAAATTGCGACTTAGATGATGAAATGCACGTTGCAGGATAGAACCATGAACCTCCCTATCAAGTTTAGCGTCAATCACTACTAGACCAACTAACGATTGGATGAATAAAGAATTACTAAAAATTAGTATTCTTTTAATATCTCTGACATAAAAAATAGAACAATAATAATACATCAATTATAATTTTGACACACTTTATTGTTTTCACGCTTTTTTTTTTTCTCTCTAAATGAGTCACTAAAGAGTGTCATCGGAACGTACAATTCATACACAAAATAATTGTTTGTTACGAATCAATTAGTTAAAGTTAGCTTTTTTTGTTATCTTTTAAATAAAAATAAGAATAATTTTAATTTAGCAATGTGGGTTTATTATAAAAACTATACTTGAGAAAAATGTTTGTGACTAAAATAATAGTTAAAATTAGTATTTTTATAATATGGTCAAATAAGTTTTTAGGTCCCTATGAATATATCAAATGTTTGTGATGAAGGAAGAAGGACGAAAATATATGGCAAGAGCAACGGGAACTTTTGAAGAAAATCAAGAAATTGCAATGGGAGATTAGGTAATGGTTCGAACCCTTAACATGTTCCATAAAAAACCCATGATTCGAAAGGAACGATGGTATGAACCATTTGAAGTACAATGCCTTTGTAAGAAACGAGTTATTACCTTAACTCGTTTTGAATAGGAAAACTCGACACGTAAACTCGAATCGTAAACTCGTACGAGTTTACCTTAAATTAAAATAATATTAATATTATTATTTATATGACATATATACTAATATAATACTATAAAAATGTCAATATTTCAAAAAATTAACTTAATTATAAAGTCAAAATAGACCAAATCTTCATATAAATAGCACCATGTTCATAAATTTGCATCAAAATACAATAGTTATCACAACAAAATCATATAAACAAATAACAATTCAAAATAAGAAGATTCATAGATTTCTAACTTAATTATATTCTCCGACAAGGCTACAACATCATATTCATCATTGTATTCATCTAACTCTGGAGAAGATGAATAGTTATTTTAGAGAAAAACATAGTGAAAGTGTGAACATTTTACCTTTTAAACAAATTCATTTTAAACAAATGTATAATGTTTTTTTTTTTCAAAACGTGTAGAGAAAGTTGTTTAATGGGCTAAAAAAACTAAAATTGGGTCAGAAAAGTTTGAAAAGGTAAACTCGGAAAAATAAGTAAACTCGGTCGAGTTTACCCCGGGTTTATCCGATTTTAACGTTTTCACAACGAGATAGCTCGGTTAAAATCGTTTTTTCTGCGATTTTACCAAAAAACAAGTTCACATGCGAGTTAAGACGTTTTTCACATCTAAAATCGTAAATTCGTACGAATTTACGTGTTAACACGCGATTTCAACAACCATGTGGGAGCTAATCATAGCACACATGCTGGCATGCCCGAATTAATGAGTGTGGAGGAAGATGAAGACAATGAGCCTGATCAAGGGTAAAATGTAGATATCAACTGTCAAGTTACGCGGCGTTAAACAAAGTGTTGCATGAAAGGCAACTCAATCAATTAAATGGTACCTTTCACTGAATTGAACGCATTCCAACCATAATCTGCAATGTAATCAAAGAATGAGTGTGGAGGAAGATGAAGACAATGAGCCTGATCAAGGGTAAAATGTAGATATCAACCGTCAAGTTACGCGGCGTTAAACAACAAAGTGTTGCATGAGAGGCAACTCAATCAATTAAATGGTACCTTTCAGTGAATTGAAAGCATTCCAACCATAATCTGCAATGTAATCAAAGAATTAATTAGGGTTTTCAAATTCAAAATTAATTAGAAATAACCCAAATTAAATGGAATGATATTAAAATTACCTAATCCAAGTTTTGCCCCTTCGGATCCTACTAGAGCAGCACCACCTAACACAGATCTCAAAAAGTTATTCATCGAGAGTAGAGTAGCGAATTGAACTTTCTCTTTCTCGTTTACTGACACTATATTATTTAAGTTTTTAACACGGTACCTACTAAGTTTCTCCTTTTAAGTTTTTAACACACGAGTTCCGACATATGATACCGATTAAAAAATTTATATCCGACACTTTCGCGATATATTATTTAAAAATTAAATTTAAAATTAAATATACAAATTTACAATATATAAAGATGACTAAAATCAATGATATTAATAATGCTAATTTTTTTGAAAGACAAAAAATTATTATTCTAAACGTCAATTGTTCATTTAACAAAAAGTATAAATAAGACAATAAATTTGCACAAGAGCAAAATAATTTGTGGCTCAACATACAAGGGTCAAAATAAAAATTTAACAGATATGTTTTTGATACGAGTATCGGCACGTCGATACTCGTATTCGACTCGTATCGGATATTATTTTTTTATTTAAAATTAAAGATTTTACCGATATTTTTGCGATACGAGTATCGGGACGTATCGAACGAGTATCAGTATCGAGTACGTATCGAACACTATATTTCATCATTTTTAGAGTATCGAAGCTTCATAGACCGGTACACTTTTCCGGTTTGAATATCTGAAAATCTGTCCATGATGATTCCATCCTACACTTTTTTTTTCTTGTTTTTTTTTTTTTTTTAAGCAACAAGGAGAGCAGAGGAAACCCTCAGCCCTATCCTAAATATATTAAACATAAAAGAAAGGATATTACAAAGCAAACCGGGGGGACATCAACCTGACCCAGTTAACCACACAAAGTAGCAACTAAAAATAAAACATTCCAATCCAACTACCGGTGGTTGTAGAACCAACCCTAACAGGTGAAAAACCAAAACAAAACACCGACACATCGAGCACTATTTAGCGAACCCGCGTACGGGCGCGAAACCAAATAGCAAAAAAATAACGTGTGAGCATTAGTTGAGGTAAGGAACGGCGAATGATCGACTGCCAACACAGACCGAAGCACGTATCGACAACTCCCTGCGATAAAACACAGCAAGCAACAAAGACCCTTTCGAGTCAAACTATCCGAAATCAGTCAAAGATTGAGACGGATTTAAAAACAACTCAACTCCTTAGGTGCAGCGACGTAATCCATAAGCTTTGTAACCTGCAAATCTCAACAGACTTGGCAAGGAATCAGGAAACAAAGCGAGAAAAACAAACACCAAACAACTGAGGAAGAAGAGGCAGTAGAACAAATCTGCAAGATCTTCTAAGCCACACACAACATCAGAAATCCAGCAACTGAAAATCCAACCAGAACTCCAATCCACTTGAAATTCCAAAGATCCAAACAGGATAACAACACGAACAGAACAAAAATCTGAACGTGTGAGAAAGAAGAGCAAAACCGCGGCCATGGGCACCGGCGGCAGCTTCTGCTACCCCAAAAGGGGTTGATAGCGAACAACAAAGATAAACCTGTACCTGTCCAGCGCATAGAAAGACAGAGCACAACGAACCAAAAAGCTCCGCGATCGACGATGACAAAGGAAGATGCTCACTGGAAAGGAAGGTGTGAAGCAAGGCGGTGTGGAGCGAATAACTCCTCACACCACCAGCCAAGACAGCTACATTGAGAAAGAGAGGGTTTGGATTTTGGGGAGGCAGCGGCGGCCGGTGGTTTTTAGGTTTGGCTAGAGAGAAGGCGGAGAGAAAAATCTAGAGAGAGAGTGTCTTCAGATTATTAGGTTGTTTATTTAGGTTACATATATATGTTTAAGTGAGTCTAAAGTAGCAAAGTGGGAGCACTTTATTTAATAACATTTGTCTAACTAACCGTCAATTCCTAATGTTAAATAAATAAAGAGTCCCATAATAAATCTCAAGGGTAGTTTCAGTAGGATGAACAACATCAAAGAACACATATCAGTATAAAAAAAAAAAAAAAAATCAAAGAACACATATTCAACCAAATGTTAGTTGGTCTAGTGGTTATTGACGCTAGACTTGGTAGGAAGGACCACGGTTCGATTCCCCACAACTGCATTTGGGAGGGGATTGGAACCAGTTGATGTCAGAACTCGTCCCGAACTCTGGACCAGGGGCCCTTTCCCTTAGGAACCAGAGGGTGAAAAAAAAAAAAAAAAACACATTTTCAGAATCTTACACAATTCATAATCTTTCACTTTCGAAGCTTTCTCTTCCCACGCCCCACATATCTTTTTCCCCTTTGAATTTTCGATTTTGCCCTTGGTTAAAAAGTTCGGAATCTATTTTCCGAACTTTTTTTTGCCTTGAATACGAACTTCGGAATGCATTTTCCGAAATTTTTATCGAATTTACACTATGAAAAGTTCGGAAAACACGTTCTAAACTTTTTAACCAAGGACAAAATCAAAATATTAGAGGATGAAAAAGATATGCGGGGGTGGGAAGAGAAAGCTTCTTTCACTTCTCTTTTACCTCCACAACTAAAATATCCTTTGTATGTGCCACTACCGCAACATGCCTCTCCTTCTTTCAAACCTTTTCATCATCAAAGTCACAAATATTTTACAACTATATATAAACAAATTAGAAGATCAAATCATCAGGAACATCCTCGACTATTAGCTAGAGCCTACATATAATCTATTAATAAACATTTTAATATATTATGAACATAATTAAAAATATATAACTATAGGGTTATAAAAGGTCATCATTTTTTGAGGTTCTTCTCAAGGAATAATATTGTTCCATAAATATTCTCAGAGGTTCCAACTAGGTAGCTGCATTTCATTAGTTAGGAACCAATTCATAACTATGTTTGTGTCTAATCAAGTAAAAGCAGAACAAAGTTGGTAACATTAATATACTATAACTCTACATGATGTTCCCTCTTGAAATCCATTTTTGTCAAATTGCTTCATAGTAACAACCTGTAATGTAACACAGCACTTAGTTAGAGGATGTTAATCAAAACCTGTTCACGTATGTAAACACAGTACAAATGGTGAACTACTATATGGAGCAACACACAAGAAGCTCCCTAAAATATTCTTAAAAGACTATAGTAAAATACAATGTTTGCCCCCCATCCCTTTTCCTTCTAAGTGTCTCCTTTTATAGTTCAAATTTCCTTAATCTAATGGGCCTTCTTTCAGATTGAAACGTCCAAGCCCAATAAGTTATAACACTAGATCCTTAACAGCTCGTCCGTACAGGGACACGTAGAGTTAACGCACGTGTAGCTCACGATTCGTCCGTGTAGATCACGTGGAGCTGAGACACACATAACTTACGTCATTATGTTCCTCCGTACAGGATACGTGGCAGGCCAAAGATGGCCGAATTGAGTTGGACTAAAGATGAAGCTCATGGTCGAGTTGAGTCGGGCTGAAGATGGAGCTCATGGTGACGTTGAGCTGGGCTGAAGATGGAGCTCATGGAGGCATTTATGGTCAAAGTTTAATGATGTACGTATGGTATGATCTCCATGCTAGTCCACCAAGCGTCAAGCCTGTTAAGGCGTAGACGTTTGTTTCTTCGTCACGTTAACCTATATCAGTCCAAAACCTTAATAAAAAAATTTAATCCAATCAGAAAATTCATCTTACATGGTTTCATGCTAAAGACCTTCCATTTCATTTTTGTTCAAGCCACAAAAGAACATAACAAAACTGTGAATTATATAATTTGGTATGATAACAATTACACACAAATATCTTGTTACAAAGCAAATTGCAATGAGGTTTGAAACAACCAATAAAACAACACTCCATAAGTTCTAATGTGCTAATGATAATTTCACAAATTTATCAGTAGTTGATATGAATTCAAAATCACTTTCAATGGCATTAATTGAGTTTACCAATGACCCAACTGGAACAATATAATTCAGCACATGATTTTAATTTATTTGATATAAATTCAGATATCCAACTTTATTATAAAATAACATTCGTATCCAAACTCAATCATTTTCTAAACATTAATGTCCTAAAATGCCATGTTTTATTTGGTCTTGTTTTGTAACATTCTTGTCATGTAGCTTAGCTAGGATATAAACAAGCATTAAGATTTTAGTTTGATGAGCTAATAATGTTTTCGACTGAGGCCTAACCTTGCCATCTTTCGTTCTCTATGCACTCTCTCGAGTCGGCTAACTCTTTTTTCAAGTTCGTCTGCGATTACTTGACATAAATCACTATAGCTTTCTTCTTGAATCACTATAGGTTGTGAAGAATTAGCAAATGTATAAGTTTTAAAGTGAAGTTAATTAGTATGTTGGAACTAAAAGTCAAATTAGTCTAACATGTCTTCTTAACAAACAAGGGACTAGTGACTCGGACCAAAAGTTAAATACATGCACAGGGTGAAAGATCAAACCTGCATACTCTCCAATAATTCTCCGTCAAATCCAGAAAATTCCTTGGTAGGTTCATTGATAGAGGACAATATACATCATATAATAGAGGACCTTATTTATTTGTTTCGTCAGTTTTAAGAAATTTGAAGAGGAGGTGCAATAATTAAAGGCAGAGAGAAACCAAGGAAAAACATAAGTTAAACAATGAAGAATGATTTAGATCTAATTGGACAAAAAATTTTTTATTTTTTTTTAAAATGGAAATAAACAGTCTTGTTATCCGAAAATTCGTACTAAGGATTTAAAGCTACTGATGGCTTCAAACTGTTATGTTATTCGAATAAAAGCAAGCTTTGAGCGATATAGCACAGGCTTCGAGTCACGCATCCAGTCAAATTCGAGGAGATTGATCAAAGCGCGCCAAGAGAGATGTTCCCACCTAAATTCAAGTTCAAATTCAAATTTAAAGTCTAAGAGGGAACGGTTTCACGACGTGGGGAAGTGGAAGATCGCTAGACCCGGCCACTACAGAGGAGCTATCGAAGATATTTCTCAAGCTATATACTATCCGAACCATTCGTAAACCTGTTAGTTGAGAACCCATTCAGGATCTAATCCAAGTCCTAGATTGCTCATTGGATTCATTGTGTTGGAGTGCAAAAATACCAATTCGTTGTGTTAATATACCACTATCAACAAGTCTATCTTTAAACCTAATACATGACGAGAAGTTATGAAGTCCTTTGAAAGAATAGGAAGAAGATATTTACACACACCAATATATAATCTTCCTTACATACCTTTCGGTGTGCAAAGAATAGGAAGAAATCTCAGGAGTAACTGCAAACGAAGTGACATAGAAACACGTAGGGCTGCAGGAGACGACGGAGAATAATCTATTGCAATTGCTGGTCGCCTAGCTAATTAATCCAGAGTTGCTGCCACCTCTTAAACTCCATGAGAAGTACTTCCCACTGGCTTACTTCCACCTGTAACAGCAGCTAGCTGTAGCTCAATATTACCTAATTGTTTCATCATATCATTCGCAAAGGAAGAAGCAACTCAATAAGAGCTCTCTCAGTCACATGTTGTTGATTTATTCTTGAGCTATCAGAGTCAAACACTTGAAAGAGCCCTTTTAGACTCCTTTTCAGATCTATCCCCTCATCAACAACTTCTCCTTCTTCAAGTGACATGGCATCAAACTTCTACTTTTCCTCTTTGATAGTCACTGGATCAGTACAAGGACTACACCAACCACATGGCTCCGAATACTGCATCTTAGCGAAAAGTCCTTTACTCTCAGCAATGTTATGTAGTCTTTGTCTAATGGTCTTCCGATCAAAGAGGACATCTCAGAAGCAGCAGCAGCCTTCTCTGGACTAGGTGAGCAAAATTGTACGACATCAGATAAAGACGCGTCATGTGTGTCCAGTTTTTCGATGAGGGCTTGTTCATTTAAAATCAGCCTGCGGGCAACCCATTGCGAGTGAAATTTGGCAGGCCGCAAGGTATCCAAAATATGCACAAGTTTATCCTGAAGCTTAGAATCACCATTTGCAAACTTAATTTTAGATTCACCGGGTCCGGAAACACAGCCCTGCCCTCGAACAAAGATACTCTCAGGGATCTCTCTATATTGCCAATATATCCAAATTATTATTAAAGTTAGAGCGAAAACCATTCTCAATTGTCTAGTTCTAAATTGATTAAGTGCAATTTTTTTCTCGCATTTATATCCATTTAGAAGTGATTTTAACATACTAGGTTGGCACATTTAGACGTAATTTTATTATTACTAGGTTGGCTAAGTGCTTGTTGCAATAGGCATGAGACGTTTTGTTTTGTTGAACATTCAAAACAACATTTATCATTGAAAATATTTTTAAAGTTTTTCTTTAAGCAAAATAAAAACACAGTTAAAAATACTTAAAGCTGGTATTTAAGCAAGTACACCACGTGGTAACAAAAAAAACTCAATGTTTGATACTTTCAAAGTGGTACAAATATCTCATATAAATAAAATTCCCATAGAAGTGTCCTGACACAACATGAAAGTTGTCCAGAAGCTGGTTCTTGATCTAACTGATCATTTCCTCGAGGACTGATTAAAGCTCCCCTGTACATGTTACAAGAATAGATAGAGGTGAGTACATGGTAAATGCAGTCTACTTTGTGATACCAAAATTCAATATATAATGGTTGATTTTGGTGAAAGACATATGAAGCTGACCTGTTTAGAGACCCTGTGGGTTTGTCGAAAGTAAGTTTCTCCAATTTCTTTAAGACCCTGTCCCTGGAGAAGTAGTAAATCAATGGATGGTGTGGCAGCCAAACTTGTTACTAAGTACTATAAGTATAACATAACAAGTTATTCATTTGTCCCCATAAACTTAGGGGCCGGGGCCGGGTTCGAATGTATCCACCTTAATAACTAACAGGTTATTCAAACATCAAAAGAGTAACTACCTTATCAAGCAGTTTGTTGTTTGTTACTACACGATTAGACATCAATTCTTTGGCCCCCAACTAGGACAGACAAAAATAACAGAATTAGTTCAGAATAATAATAATAATGCAACAATAGAACATTCTGAAACCTAATAATAATAATAATAATACACACCCAAATACATTTAGGGGCTGGAGACCACTTGTCTATGTTTCTGACAATGTCGCAAATAGAGAGACCTATATATAGGAAAGAAGGAATGAGATCGATGAAGAAGGTGAATAGTGAGAGAGAGAGAGAGAGAGAGAGAGAGAGAGAGAAAGTACGTACAAACAGCAGGTGCGTAGAACATTATGAAGATCTTTCTTACGATGTCTTCTGTAATATCGAGATAGTTGGACTCGGACGACTCCTGGCCCTGCATCTTGTTTCTCACAGCTTAATTTCTTCTTTTTTCTATTTCTACTCCTTTCTATTCTATTTCTAGGGTTAAATACTATTTTTTCTTTTCTTTTTCCACAAGAAAACATATCTATTTTCCACTATTTATCTTTTATTTTTCTTTCTTCACAAATCTTTTTTTTTTATAAGCAAAATCTCTATTATATTATTTCTATCTCTATTTAAAAATAAAAATACTCTAATTTTTTTATTTTTTTTTATCTTTATATATTATTTTTTAAAAAACTTCTCAAATACGGAGTATTTGTTATTGTCGAAACTCTAATATTATATATATTTTTTTAGAATTTCTAATATTATATAATATATTATATACTTCTCTATTTATCTCTTGGAAGTCTGCAATATCAATGATCATATTCAGTACTTATCTCTCTGACAACAAGACTTGTAAACTCACTACCAATTCAATCTGTCACTTTACATCAAGAAAAAAATCGGGTTTTGGTATATGGTTATTAACCAAACTATTTTCATCTGGTCGGTTATCCATCCAAATTAAATTTTTGGATTTGGTTTAAATTGGTTATTATATCCTTTTCAAATTTGTTTCTGTCAAGAAAAAAAAACAAATATTCTTTTCAAATTTGTTTTTTAAAAAAAACAAACAAATATTCTTTTATTAAAATTAATTCACGCACAAATCATCACCATGTGCATATGATCTCAGCAATTGTGATTTGCGATGAACCCTAAACTCCCAATCTACAATAACCTCTCCAATTGAATTTTAATCGACAATATTCTTTTTCAATCGAACCACACTCATTCTCTGCAATTTGTGTACCTTCATCTCATTAGAATTGGAAAAAAAAAAATTTAGAAGAATGAATGCAAACAATAAAAAAAAAAATTCTTTTCAAATTTGTTTTTGGTTAAAAAAAAAACAAACAAATATCCTTTTATTAAAATAAATTCACGCATAAATCATCACGATATGCGTGTGATCTCCGCAATTATGATTTGTGATGAACCCTAAATCCTAAATTTACAATAATATCTCTAATTGAACTCTAATCGACAATATTCTCTTCCAATCGAACCACGCTCATTCTCTTCAATTTGTATACATTATCTCGTTGGAATTGGAAAAAAGAAATCTAGAAGAAGGAATGCAAAGAATAAAAAAAGAAAAGTGTATTTTTTTACGATTTTTAATATGTTGTTCGTCTGCGTAAAAAAAAATCAGACCAAATTAATCGTTTATTAATCCAGTTTTAAAAATAATCAGTTAAAAACTGAATTTAAAAATTATCCGCTTTTAAACCGATTTTATAAAAATAATCCAGTTTTTATATGGCTTTGCTGAGCCTCAAGGTTTTAATACTTCCCTGGTAGCTAAACTGAGTGGAGCTATGAGAGCCAAAAAGATTGCTTTTCAACATAACTGGAGGAAATTGTGGATAGAAACTTACTCTAGTGCAGTGGTGGCTACTTTCCAAAACCCTAGTAAATTAGTTTCTTGGTTCTTAAGAAACAGATGTCATAATGTGCTTTTCTTGAAACAACAGTTGAATTGTGTGATAATCATATCTATAGAGAGGGCAACCAAGTAGCTCATCTTCTAGCTAATCATGGCTTGACCCTTCCTTCTACGATTACTTGGACTGAAACACCTTCTTTTATTACTGATTGTTTAGCTCGCAACAAGTTGGGTTCTCCTGGCTTTCGTTATTGTTTGTCTTAGATGGAGTTTTGACCTAGTCCCCTCCTCTTTGTAATTCCTCTTTTGGTTTTTAAATAAATTTTATGGTGGTTAGCTCTTTGCTTTCCACCTCTTTGATATATATATATATATAGTTATGATCAAATGACACCAATGTGTCAAACTTAATACCATGACACCTCCGATAATTCTTTACCGGATACTCGTATTACAAAATTCACCGTTAGATTCAAAGCTATTATTGTATAGATCATGTTTATAAAATTTAACATCAATCTAAAATCATTTGATATGTGGAGATGCATAAAAATTAACATCTTACAAAATTTGGTCAAAACCGCTAATTTTGATCCTTGTCTTTAACCCATCAAATAATTTCCGTTAAAGAATTATTTTATGTATATTTTTTTTTATCTTCTCCAACCCATTATTAAAAAAATGTTGTTGGATATATATTACATACAACTAAATTAGAACTTCTCTATTATTTTTTTTAATTTTTTTTTTCAATCAATTATAACTTCTCTAATATTTTTATTCGCAATTATCCAATCATTGTTAAAAGTTTAGCCTTTCTTGTTCGCAATACCACTCAATTAAATCTTCGACATGTCACTATTATCCAATCATTCAATTACATGTTATATTTCTATGTTGATTCGTTTTAAAATAAAATCAAATTATATTTCATATATTTTATGGGGATCACTCATTCAAAATTTTATCTAGCACGATGATAACTGATTATGAGAGAGAGAGAGAGAGAGAGAGAGAGAGAGAGAGAGAGAGAGAGAGAGGGGAAAGTACGTACAAACAGCAGGTGCGTAGAACATTATGAAGATCTTTCTTACGATGTCTTCTGTGATATCGAGATAGTTGGACTCGGACGACTCCTGGCTCTGCATCTTGTTTCTCACAGCTTAATTTCTTCTTTTTTCTATTTCTACTCCTTTCTATTCTATTTCTAGGGTTAAATACTCTTTTTTTACTTTTCTTTTTCCATAAGAAAACATATCTATTTTTCACTATTTTTTTCTTTTTCTTTCTTCACAAATCTTTTTTTTTTTTTTTATAAGCAAAATCTCTATTATATTATTTCTATCTCTATTTAAAAAACATTGTTGGATATATACAACCAAATTAGAACTTATCTTTTTTCGTTTGAAAAAAAACTTATTATTAAAAAAAAAATTATTGGATATATACAACTAAATTAAAGCTTTTCTAGTGGTAACACTATTAATATATGGGAGGATAGATGGATCCACCAGCAGTTTGGTTCCAACATTTGGTCACCTAAACCTGAACACTAATTTGATGTTTGTGAAGGATCTGATCAACACTCAAAATGGCAACTGGGAAGCTAACACTATATCTCAAAAAAATTTCTCAATGGAAGCCAACACTATCTACAATATCCCTCTCACCAACCTTGGTGATGAAGACCTCCTGAGTTGGCAAGGTACTAAGGATGGGTTATATACTGTCAGATCAGGATACCATTTTATAATTGACTGGGAGAGTGGTAAAAAGGATCCAGCTCAGCCAAGCCACCGGCAGGACAATACCATAAACCCTCCCAAGCAGATTCATTTCATGTGGAGGCTTCTCAACAATATCCTTCCTGTTAAATCTAATCTCCTAGCTAAAGGTATCACATGTGATAATTTGTGCCCTAGGTGCCAACAAGGCCCTGAAACTATTGACCATGTTTTCCTCCTCTGTGATTGGGCCCGTCAAATTTGGTTTCAATCTCCTCTCACCATCACTACTTCTAACATTCCCTTTGGAAGATATAGAGATTGGTTTAACTACATGCTAGAGACCGCCTCAAAAGAAAGCATACAAGCTATCATTACTACCTCCTATAGCATGTGGATTGCTAGAAATTCTAAGATATTCCAAAGTAAAGACATACCTGTGAATATCACGATTGGCAACGCCCTCAAAGCTCTGCATGAGTTCCAAAATAATAGCTCCTGTGATCAAATCCCCTCCACCGGGATCCACCCTTCTCCAGTATGCAACAACATTAGCTGGAGTCCTCCCCCGAGAAACTTCCTCAAACTCAACGTGGACGCTCATCTTTTAGATGATGGCCGTTGGGGGATAGGTATGATTCTGCGTGGTGAGGATGGTCGCGCCGTTGGAGCAGCAACGAAGGTACAAGTTGGATCCGACAACGTGGAGCATGCTGAAACTACAGGGCTATTTGAAGCGTTAAACCTTGTCGAGACTTTGCACCTCGCCTCTGTGATTATCGAGATGGACGCTGCTTCGATTGTTCATGCCATTCACAACAAAAGGTTCCCTCGCATCTATTGGGGTCAGCTGGCTCGCCGGTGTGCTAGGGTTTTGGAGGACAACCGCTCTATTTCTCTTCAGTGGGTAGCTAGGTCTGGGAACAAAATCGCTCATGATTTAGCGCGTTGGGCTGTAGTAGAGCCCAATCGATATTGGGCCTCTGATTTTCCTATTTGTATTAACCAGCATATCCAAAAAGATATGCCTGTTGCTCATTTTCCTTAAATAATAGTTCCTCTTAATTCAAAAAAAAAAAAAAAAACACCTTTGTCAGACAATGAAAGTTTCATAATTAGATAATCATATATATATATATATATATATATATATATATATATATATTGTTCATTTGTTCATTTTTTATTCCTGTTTCTCATGCATCTTTTAGATCATCTATCTCTCTACATAATTCCATTTCAACATGAATCTTCTCCAATTATATACTCCTATTAACACAATTCTTCATTCTTAACTTCCAAAGGACACATCCAAATTAAACAGAACTTCTATTAACACAATTTTAAGAAAAGTAGACAAACTTATTATTATTTCATTGGCAGTATATATAATGAATACAGAATAAATAATGAAATTAGTGCACAATAATCTTGATCCTTGTCAACAAATCTAGTAAAAAAAACAAGAAATTAATTTTGCTATTTCATTTCACTTAGAAAATTACGAAATTGAGAACAGTTTGGATCCTCAACTTCATTCATCCAACCATACTTCTCCATGAAAGGATTGGCCAAAGATTCTGGAGGATAATCATGAATACAATCTTCCCATACATTTGAATCTCCAACATCTTTCATTACCTCCCACAAACAACTATTGCATTTAAATCCAGCACCAAAACTTATCATAAAAATTGTATCACCTTTTTTAAGCCTCTTTTTTGCTTCCATGTATCCTAACACATACCACAAACTACTAGCAGAAGTGTTACCGAAACGGTGTAGTGTCATCCTTGATGGTTCAAGATCATATTCACATAGATTTAAACTCTTTCCAATTCCATCTATCACTGCTTTTCCTCCTGTGTGGAGACAAAAATGATCAACACCAGTTTTAAAATTCAATGATGATTTAGTAGTATTTTTTGTTCCTCTGCCACTAGCTATCTTAAGTTTCTTAAAAAGTGATACAACAAGAAACCTAAGCAATTCCCTTATTGGCAAAATTTTGGGTGAAATTTCCCTTAAATTGTCGACGAAAGCCCTTGTTGCTACCAATGGGAGAGCCTTAGCTAAATAAAAACCAACTCTGCCCTGCTCATCTTCTTTTTTTTGGCAACAATTATACGAGTCGTCTCTGGCGCCGTGATGCGTCCTTACTAAACACTTTAATTTCAGTTTACTTGTGTTCTTTAAGGATCTTTTGTTTGTCAAAAGTATCGCACAACCGCCGGTACGAAAAAGGCAATTGGCTAAGATCATTGATCTATTATTACCAGGATACCAATTTGGACTAAGTGACTCTGAAGTGACCAAAAGTGCTAACTTGTTCTTTTGTGATTTGAAAATGTTTTTAACAATGTCTAATGATATAAGAGTAGCACTACAACCCATTCCGGTGAGATTGTAGACTTTTACGTCGTGTCTCAGTTTGTAACGGTTAATGATAAGTGACGATAGTGAAGGAAGAGATGTAAACATTGAGATGTTGACAACAAGAACGTCGATTTCGGAAGGAGAAATTGCTGACCTAGCGAGGAGTTTTGCAATGCTGTCGACGAAAAACTCTTCCATCTCTGAGATCGCATCGTTTAGTGTTGGGGATGCTTCGCGACCTTCGATGACATTTTTTGGCACGTAAGTTTGTTCGCCAATGCCGCAACTGACAATAGCTTTGAGGAGAAATTTGTACTCATTTAGACCCAAATCCTTTGTTCTTTTGATTATTTTGCCACATAACTCTGTCCCTACCATTCTATCTTGTGTTGGCTTGTAACATTGGTAATCCAATATGTAGCACTCTTGATCCCTCTTTTGATCAAATAGCTTCCATATTAGGAAACAAAAGTACAATGCTGAAACTACATAAATTAAAGAGAGGAACTCCATTTGAGAGAGAGAGAGAGAGAGAGAGAGAGAGAGAGAGAGGGGCAGGGGGGGGGGGGGGGGGGGTAAAAGTAAAATCACAAGAGGGTTAGAAAATTTTGGAGTTGGAAAGTTCAAGGTAGAGAAAGTATTTTATAAGGAGAGTGGAAAGTAGAGTGTGTGAGTGGAAAAGTTTTGGGCATGTGAATGTGTTCATAAGATTCAACATGTCAATATCTCAATATCATCCCCTAACAAACTTTTCACATATGGGAAAAACTTTTAGGTATGTCGCACCTAGATCTTATGTAGTAGTTAAGGCATATTGCAAAGTTGTTGGATCTGAATCTAAGGATTCAACTCAACCTCCAATATAGTTGATTATTTTGTTAAAAAGTATCAAATTGGTTGTGAAATAGTCCGAATATATGTTTATAAGTTAGGACAATTTCCAACTTACAAGTTAGTTTTGTAGGGTCGAGTTAGGCTAAACTTTCAATTTTAGGAATTAAGATAGTATCACACTATGACCACCTTGCCATCTCACTATATTTCCGCGTTACTGTCTCTTTGTCTTGGCACCTCTCCGCATTAGTGCCACCGTCTATTGCAGAGACAACCACTTAACGCCACCTCATGTGATTCTTCTCACTGCTTTGTTATTTTTCAGTTCTTCCTTAAAAAATTAATGAGAACATGCACCAATGCCAATGCAATAGCGACACAGAGGAGGGACTGTTCTAAGACAACTCTGTATTGAGAGTGACACTGTTTAGCGTTCATGAAAATTAAACAAGTTTTTTAATTAAAAGTTACACTGGTTTAAAAATTAAAATGACAACATGTTGGAGTATCTGTTAAAGGAAGCGGAATAAATGGAGGGCAAGAAAATGAAGGGAATTTGAACTCTATAAACATATATCTATCCCCCAAATATCTAACAGTCAAAACTTATTTGAAGAACCAAAGTATTGAACGCTATAACTACGTTAACGCAATAATTATTATTGATCATCTGATAAAAAATGAAGGTTGAGATTAAAATCATGTTCAAACTACACTAATTAATCAGAACCGTTTGATCGATTTTGGGCGACCGAGACCACTTGCTGTGTGCAACTGCATGAAGCATTTCCAACTGGCAAGACGGGTCCCTAGCTAACTTGCATGTTGTAATAAGGGATCTTACATTAGCCACTGTTACCCAACATGGTTTGTTGAGAAACCTACCCTTTCTACCCCACAAACTTGGAAACGCACTATCAAAAATATACACAAAGTCAACATTGTTAGGCCACTATACATCAATGCGAAGCCTGAGAACTTTCCAACTTATTTGCGAAGCGAAACTCTGGTATATCTTCAGAGTATTGTACTTCCCCCCTCTAGTTAGTAGTTACACCAGCGGAATCAAAGTATCGTGACCTGTTGATTCACACCACTTCAAGATCCAATAAACTAATGAAGGACCTAATGGATCACCCTAGCTTGAGAGTGCTTTGCCTTAGCACAATAAGACATCCTCTGCAAAAAAACAAGACAATAGGTGACCCTCTATGTAATCCTCAACAACAACCATTCTGTGTCCTCAACTGCTTTGGAGATCATGTTGCCATGTCTTTACATACAAAAGACCATGCAAGTCTCTCCACTGCTTAGGAGCATTTCTAAGTTTATTAATCTAAAAAAAAATAAAATAAAGCAAAAGAAATAAAAAGATATTCTCTATCTTTATATGGTCTATCGATGAAAACTTCACTATTTAACTACTGAATTGTAGTTTGATTGAGCTAGTAGTGTAATACACAAATTTGATTAGGAATCAGGATTCGGTCAGGACCAAGATAAAACTCAATCAAGGATATAAATCAAATGATCATACATATCAAATTAGACATTAATAACTATAATATAACTCAATGATCATGCATATAAAAAATTCTCCTTTCTCAAGGAAAAACCAATATTATCATCTTTACATCATAGCTTGGATTGGAGAGAAATAATCAATTGATATTACAATGAAAACTAGAGGGGAAAAAACAGTTTATTGATTCAACAACAATGCTCTTAGTAAGTATATAAAATACCACAGTATTTAATTAATCAAGCACACATATAAGTTCAATTATAAGATTACTACAACATACTTTTCTTCATGATGTTCCAAGTTCCCTGTTCAAGTAATCAATAAACATTCTTTTAGCACTATCTGAATCAGAAGGAGGAGGTTTACCACTCAAACTTGTTTGACCTGTTAATTTCATGAACGTACGTCGCAACCTGCGAAGCTCTGGCAATCCAACTGATCTTGAAAGATTGATTGGAGGAAAATCTTTCCCTATAGAAATGCCATTTGCTGGGAGCATACCAAGATCACGAGATTGTGCTTCTGCTATAGCATTAGTAACCTCTTGTGTTGCTTTGTCTAACTCATGGAGAGAATTAGCGTCCGAAAAACGTGAAGTTTGAGTTGCAATTGATGGTTGCAATATCTTCACATCGCAGGTTTTGGAGTCCAGTTTTTTGGTTATGTAGGAGACAACATCATCTACAATGGAGGCAGAATCAGACGAAGAAGACGATGCTGATTTCAACTCAAACAAAGGTGAATCCCATCGGTTTCTTCTCTCTGGTTTCTCAAACCTCCTTACCAAATCTTCAAATATTACATCATCATAGTTGTCCTCACCTTTCTCCCTACGCTCTTGATTCCATTTTCTACAATCATTATCTTCAACATCACAGTAAAAAACACAGTACCTAATCCCCGCAGCACGAGCCAAACACCATAGCTCGTATCTATAACCCTTAATATTATTCAAAGAATCAACAATGATAACAGTATCTTTTGACAGAGACCTATCAACTTCTGACCTAAGAACTCCTCTTAAATTCTTCTCTGATGGCATATTCGCATAACTTTGGTTTCGATCAAGATGAAAAGAAGCTTCATCTATGATTCTCACTTGATATTTCAATTCTGATGATTGTTTGAGAGCTTCCGTTAGACATAACGCAGCTTTGGATTTTCCACTGCATGGCTGACCACAGATTACAACCAGTGCCATTTGAAACTACAAAATTGTTATATTCTCAGTTGATAAAATGCTATCTCTTCAGAAACAGTACCTGCAACATATATTAATACATAAATAAGGATAAAACTTAGACGCTATCATATCACCAATATTTTTGAAAGAATGTGAAAAAAACGGTCTCTTAGCAAGAGGAACAATAAGGAGTAAATAAAAATTTGATCCTCAAATTGTAAGAATCGAGCAATTTAATCCCACAGATTAAACAAAATAGCAAATATCTCCTCAAATTAAAGAAAATCAACAAATTTATTTAGGATCTGTTCGGATTGACTTATTTTATCTTATCTACCGACATTAGTTTTGTGAGACTGTTTGGCATGACTTACGAAAAATAAGTATTGTTTAGCTTATTTTCATAAATTTTCCATTATAGCTTACGAAAATAGCTTATAGCGTGCGTTTTTTCTATAAGCTGCAAATAAATTTCCAAACAGAGCCTTAGTCTCTTACAATTTAGAGAACTAAAATGTTAATCTACTCAACAATAAGTGCTTAATTGTAAATCCATATTCTTCTGTTTGCTATTGCTACCACACATAAAGTTAACATTGATTTTGGAATTTAATGATTCTATCAACAGAGACAATTGTGAATTATGATAGTCTTCCACTGTATCATAGAGCCCTAATGGAATGATAGAATTTACGGGTTTGCTGTATTGTTGAACATAAATTGTATCATAATTGATAGAATGATTAAATTCGAAAATTTGATTCAGAAATCGCGATGGAAGGAAAAAGGAAAACCTGAGCAAATGACTTTGGTCACCGACGACTATCTCCACCAGCTTTTCCGGTCAGCTTTTGATTTTTCCGGCGAGTTGAGTGACTTCGACGATCCAACTTGTGTTTCTGATAACAACTTGGAGCTGCTGCTTAGTTAGGGTTTTACATTAATTAATTGGTTTTTCAAGTGTTTATTTTTTTTAGTTTATCTTCAACTAAATAAACACTTTATTTTATTGTTGTTCTTTTTGTATTTTATTTGTTTTTTTTTTTTATCGTTTACATTTACTACTTGATTTTATTAATCAAAAGATATGTAAATAATATGAATTATACTGCATTAGTTTTGAGACCATAAATTCTCTTTGCTAATTTTTTTTTTTTTTAAGATGGTTTTATGGCTCAAAAGAAATGATTATATATATTCAAATACATTACTAGTGATGTTCGAACTTAAATCTTTTAAAATTATGATTTATTTTTTTACCATTAGATCAATTTTTATTTATTTTTTATAATTGCACTAGACCAAACTATTGTTAATGATAGAATATTTTTGTTGGTGTAAATCGGATATCCTCTGCGCGCAACAGGACTTTAGTTAAGCTAGAAGAGACCCGCGTCATCTCATCTAAGTGCTCTTGGATAATGATAGAATATACTATGCGTGATATTACGTATTTTCAAAATTATAATATAGTGGACATATTACAATCGGATGTTTGACTATATTAGCATGTAAGAAAAAATTAAAATGAATTAAGATTGAGGTAGTGATTGAATATTTTTTTTAAGAACTAATTCGTGTTGTCATATTTTTTTGGGGTCTAAATGAATCTCTATTCTAAATTTTAAATATTGAGAACCTTGTTGGTGATTGTTAAGTTATATTTTCATACTTATTTATATAAAATATAATATTTATGAGTTAATTTTCTTCCCACTTGCTACCCACAAATTGCTTCATATTTTCATAAAGTTATCAACATAGTACGAAATATTTAGGTCTATCAATTATTTGAACATCTGAGATAAGAGTTTTCCTTTTAAATTCATTTAGCTATTTCAATTTCAAACACTGGAATGATTATACACATCATACTTCAGAGAAACCTTTGGTCACAATGTTTAATTTAGCAATCTATCAAGTTTTGGTGTGATCATTTTTTTTCCCAAAATTTACCTTTCATTTAAGCTATTTAATTCTCAATTTCAATCTTCTTTACTCAATCAAATAACTACTACAAAACAGACAGAACAAAACTTTGTTTGAATGTTGTACAATATATGGCAAGTTTTCACATATCAGAGACAGACCAAAGATAAGCCTCTTTATCTTTAGCTTGTCTCTCATTCGTCCTCTTGAACAATGCCTTCTCGAACCCTACAAACGGAGAAACATGTCAACTCAGTGATTTAGAATAGTTTATCGAAATTTCTATGAAAATGTAAATATAAAATCCAGGTATAGAAAACATAGCTGATATGAAACTAACCATTACTGCGATCAACACCATCCCAGTGTCGTCCCGGCCTTATCCCATACCGATTGGGAGCGGCTTCAAAACCTCTCTTCAACCAGCTATGACTTGGAATATCTTGAGGAACAACAAAACCAGATTCCCTCATTTTATCACTATCCCCCAGGTTCGGCAGAACAGGCTCTGGATATTTTTTCTGCATAAATGATAATTTACACAAAAAAACATATTAGTCATCAGAAGAACAGATCAAACTCCTACATCTTAAGTGTCCAGCAGTAAGATTTGTATCGCATTACCTTTACCAGATGTGCCATAGGATCACCCCATCTTATCCTCTCCTTCAGTGACTTGTCAAGTTCAGGATCATCTCTGAAAAGAAAACAAAGAATGCATTACAAGAGATAGAGAGAAGAGAAGGAAAAAGAAACCTTTTCGATGACCAACTCACACAATAAATACCAAAATCATGACTTTGTTTACTAAAGGGACTTTCCATAACATATTAACAATTTTATAAATAAACTTTCATACTGTCAGTTTGTCCCAGAAAATTAGGTAATTATAAAAGACTGGCAAAACGAGTTGACATTCACTACAGATAGAGAGGGCGGACTAGAACAGCAAACATTAGATTAGCAGGTTCAACAATAGGCATCGAACATGAATGGTATCAGTTTCTTTGACCATTTTGAGCAAGAAGAATTTTATCATTTTGAGAACATTAGTATCAGTGCAAAATGTGATAGACTCGTATACATCTGAACCATTAAAACATCTATTAAGAATATGATAAATCAATCAGCACTTAAGTGTTAAGTCAACTAAGTGGATTAAAACTAAACTAGGAATGGCTGCTAAAAGAGAATTAATAAGCAAATTGATAGATTATGTTCTCATAGCCAGTAAAGACGGCAATTCATTTTCATTTATAAAACAAATCTAAACCAATTCAAACAGTCCAGAGCCTGTGTCAAAACTTACTGAGTAAATAAAAATTGCTAGTCTACATCAAGCTCTAGTTGTTGCATGCTACCAGATTAGGTTTAACAAGAATATATGATTAAGCACATGATTGAAAGTCTAAATCTATGTTTCAATAGTGCCGCTATAGCGGAATAGCATAGCAGTGGCAGGGTTCGGCGCACTGCATTCAGCAGTGGAGGTTGTCGCAGCCGCGAATTGCAGCCATCCCACTATCAGCTATACCGCTATAGCAATCTAGAATCACTACATATGAGGCTAATGGAGATGATGAGTTGGAGGTGGAAAACAAGAGTTTGAATCAAGTGATGAGCAGGATAATATTGATATGGTGGAACTTAGGAGTGAGGATGAGGCAGACGCAGATGCAAAAGCATCATTTTGATTTTATTTACTTTTAGAACTTGATTTTGTCAATTTTATGGGATGTCATTTAGATTAGAACATTTTGATGGGAAATGACAAATTTTATAATTATTAAGTATGATTCTCTCTTTAATTTTGTCTTTTTCTGTTTTTTTAGTATTTATGTATCTTGTTGGAATTTTTTTATAATTTGGACATTACTACATTGTTTTTTAGACTCGGCAATAGTGGCTATCCCCTATCCGCTATACTGCTAAAGATTAAATACATGACATGTAATAGGTTACTGCAGGAATAAAATAACAAATTTAAGACAATGCACAACATTATTTTCTTTCATATACCTGGTCCGAGCAAAAGGTTTTTCCTTCTGAACTTCTAGTTCCTTTTGCCTAGCCTCAGCTTCTCTTTTTTGAGCCAAGCCCTTGCCCCATTCTATTGGAATCTCCTGAAAGTCAAGAAGATAGCCAAATTATACATTATTTCAAAAAATATATACCAACTAAAATATCAACTTTAACCCCAAAAAAAAAAAATCAGAAATTTTCTTTTCTCAGAAACCCTAATCTCACATTCTACAAATTCCAAAATAGAGGGACTAAAAATCATTAAAAAAAAATAAAAACCACACAGCTCAAACTACAAGGACTAAAAATGCAATTAAACCAAGATTATATTAATTTATCTACACCTAAATAATATGCAGCCAATTGCATACAGGTAGTATACAGAAAGCTACATCAAGATAAGAAACACAGTGGTAGACAAAATATGCTAATGCAGTACACAAAATACCTTGGGCTTTTCTTCAACTTTCTGTTTTGACTTTACGTATTCCTCTTTGGTAATGCGTGCTCCTGCAAAATTCAGCTAGATTGAGTAACTCATCTTATCACAAAATGATATTGACCCAAAGAAAAAGTGTATATGTATTTTTAGTGGGGAAAAAAAATTAGTTACAGAATAATGTCTGTCTATAATCCCAAAGCTAAGCTCCCCTTCCCTCACTCCCTACATGTGTACTGTATTCCCTTCACTTAACAGTAACTTACTAGATATGCCATTCCCCCAGCCCATTGGTTCCTTCCACTCGGATTTTCTCTCTAGATATCCCATCACAAAGTCATCCAATAGATTGGAGAGAAAAACAAACTAAAAATTTACTTAAACTCCTTACCTTTGTTATCACGAAATACAGGTTCAGCACCACGCCCACTGATGACAGGGTCCATCTGTTTAAGTCTGCATAAAGGAATAGATAATTAGAACATTTTCGTGGGCATAATAGCGATATAGATAAAGCTATTCTGTGACCTCTATTTAATATCTTCAGGTTTAAAAGAAATACTAGTTCTTGACATGTATATTCTTATTGGCTTTATTTCTTGATTAATGAATTATAATATTGATAGTGGAATTTTTTTTTAAGCATTTGTACATAAACATAATATAGAACAAGATTATGGCATGAATATTAATGAGAATTTATCTAGTACATAATAATATGTGCTTGGAAAAAAACCTTATAATAAGTGAACAATTACCTCAGCAAGTCCTCCTTCTTCTTTTTGTCAATCTCTTCTCTGATATCCTTACCAGAAATCAAACCCGTCTTTCTTTCATTAACAGATGCTGGAATGGATAGCTCCTTTGATTTCTTCCTTGGTGGAGATAGGTCATGATCGAAAGATGGATGCGATTGACGAGAAACATCAGATAAACTCGATCTTGCAACACTATGCTGGCGTTTCCTCGGGGGTGAAAGGTCAGATGACACAGTTCCATGTAAGGTATCTTGAGAGGGAGAATCATGACGACCTCGTCTAGGTGGAGAAAGATCTTCCATATGTTGCCGTCGAGGAGGTAACATATCACTATCTTCAGGTGATGGAGTGTCTTTGCGTTTCGACCGCCGGCGCGAAGGAGATAAATCATCACCCGTTTTGTCATAAGTGGAATGATTTAATTCAGGTTCCGGTGAAGGAGTGTCATTCCGAACCCTCTGCTTACGGGGTGGAGACATATCATTTGCGTCACCAGGATTCTCAGACTTAGAAGAAAGTGGAATCCAACCACTTCCATCCTCAGATATATCATGATAAGCACGCCTGGCCTTCAGCTGCTCCAGCCTCTTCATACGCTTTACTTCAATGTCTTCATCAACTACTGGCTTCTCCTCATCTACATTGACCAATAAAATAAGGTTATTACGAAGTAATAGCATACTACAGCAAACCAAATAGTAAAGTGAATAATACAGAAACAAAGCAAAGTATATTGTCTAACATGAATATACATGTATATATTAATTTCGACATTATTTACCGGATGAGTTCTCAACGTTTTCTTCTCCGAGATCTACAGGTTTCTGCCAGGCGGGATCTTCATCAACGACTAACAATCCAGATGCTTGTGGTAGAGTTTTCCTCTTCTTTTTCTTCTTTTTCTTGTCTTCTTCAGGGTTAGTCACATATTTTTTTAGATAATCCTTCAACGAGTTAGATCCCATTGTTTAAGCCGCACCTTAGTACTTACCTACATAATGTTAAATTCTATTAGGCAATGCTTAAAAGATAGAAATACTGCTGTAGGAAAAAAGAAACAACATTGTATGTAACATCGAAACTAAACAAACACATCAACGAGTACAACATTAAATTTACCACTGAAATTGACAAATTCTAATATTAAAGGAGTAATCCGTAAACATTATATTTATAAGTTAACAGTGTCACAAGGAAGCAATGTATTAAATCTACTTAGGTGAATAAGGAAGAGCATTTTCACAGCTTATTCAGGTTTATCCTATGACATAAGCACTTGTATAAGTGATTGGGAGAACTTATGAAAGTAGTTTATAAAATGTCCATAAGTTATTATCATATTATTTCAATAAGCTTCGCAAGATAACATTCCTTAATTTCATCTACCCTAATTGAATCCTATAGTAAATATCTATTATTCCTCCTAAATTCATCTCGAAGCTATGATTTGAATGCATATTGTGTTTTGCAGAGGGTTAAAAATCAAAATTGAGAAGAAAAAAAATACCTTTATCTTTTAGAAAAACCAATCTGTAGTAATGACCCTCTTCAAATGTTTGAAACGCGAGTCCTGCGAACCAAACACGATTGATTCCAACTAATTTCTTCGATGTTTGAATGATTGCAAAATCAAATCAAATCTCTGAGCCGTGAATCTAACCTCAAACGCAATGGCGGTTGATTTAGGGTAGTAACAATTTGCTTAAGAGGTTGGTGTGATTTTGTGAGAATTGATTTCAAAGGGTTGTGGTTTTTTTTTGTTGTGCGGGTTTGTTTAAGAAGATTAATTTATTTTTCTCTGAGTAAAAGATAAAGAAGATTTTTTTTTTTTTTTTTTTGACAGAAAGATTAGTTTTTTTTTTTATATATAAATTTTAGATTTTAATTTTTTTAATGAGATGTGGATGTACATAAAGTTGACTTCGGGTAAGATTTTCTCTATTTTTTTTTTATAAAACTTAAATTATTTTTACAAAACAAAAATATAATAATATAGTTATAAATATAATTGAGACTCATTTTGGTAATCAGATGTCCAAAAGCAATTTTAATCCAAATTATCTAAACAATATGAATTGCAAAAAATAACTTTTGTATTTATGTATCCAAACATAAATCGATTTATTTTCAATTTATTTTTAACTAAAATCAATTATGTTAAAGTGAATTCTACAAAATCAATTCTAGACATGTTGAATACGCTACATCAAAAGATGATGTGTCATTTAAGAGAATTTGAATTTACTTTATGGATGAAACAATTCTTAGTAAAATTTTACTTAAGATTTTGGGTTAAAATGTGATTTCCAGCTCACTTGTATAGTTGTTGAATGCCCGATGTGATGATCCCCGAACCCTCTCATGACCTAAAAGTGGTATCAGAACCAATAGTTGTTGATCCGGATCTTTGTGTCGAAAGTCTTCCTGACAAGATGTTCGGGCGGCGTGTCCCGTTGAGTGCCACAACAACGGTACAAGTAGATGAAAAAGCTTTCCATTCGAGAGGGAGAATAGATGGACTCACACTTAAAGAGGATATTGTTGGTATTTCAAGTGTGAGATAAATCTCACATCGAATAAAATAGTGAATGTTGAATGTGATGATCCCCGATTCCCCTCATAAACTAACAGAATGCCAACTAGCTTCTTGTTGATTGCAAGGAAAAACTCATTTGGACGAGTGAGTGAAAAAACAAAAACTCCTTTCTTTGATTTCACTATTTTTCTTTGTTCTAGTTGCATATTTTTTAGATGGAGGATATATATACACCTATAAAATGCTATGAACCAAAGATACAAACACAGACACGATAAAGACGCTGACACATCCACCAATAATTTGAGAAAATAATATAATTCAATGTAATCGTAAGTGTCGGTGTTAAACACCAACGCGTGTCCAATACTAAAACATTTCTAATCTCAGAAGTCTCTTTAGTTAATATTAGAATATGAACCTTCAAAAGGTGTGGTGATGTTTAGTTGTCAAGCATATAGTATATAGCACAATAATCACTTAAAAAATATAGACTCATTTGAAACAAATGGCAATGATAGAAAATCAGTTATAGTACTCAATATACAATTACACTCACAATACTTATTTATTTTTTATTTTAAAATAAAAGATTATAAAAATTATTCATTTTCTTATGCAATACCACAGATAACTAATTTCCATGTAGATATGCAAGTGCATAACTTTCAATGCAGTCATCATCTATTACCTATCTAAGTTATCCTAAAGTTATGGTTTACAAAAGAAAGTCTTGAATTGGAAGAACACCATGGTTTTTATACATTTTAGTTCCTTATAGATTTATCTGCACAAAGAACATCTTCAATCCAAGCAACAATGTTGAATGCTAAGCCTTCTAATACTCTTGAGTAGCTTTCTAGTATTGCTTTTCCTACATCCTGCAAAACACAATTTCAGTTCGCGAACTATATGTTATGGTTCGATTCTTTTTAGCTAGGTTTTTTCAACTGACATAATATTCAGCTTGGTTTCGGTGTTGGTTTTTTATAACAGTCCTAATATCAATTCATAATAGCATTTTGGTATAGTTCGGTCTACATAGAATCAGTTCGGTTTGAAAACGTACATTTCAGTTTGGAAGCACGATGCACCAAATCTTTATACCATTTCCGTTTGAGATGAACCATTAACAATTTGGTTCAGTTTTTACAGTTAAAACGGTTTGATTCGGTTTTACTATGCATTGACAGATTGAAAAAGTTTATACATTTATCTAATCATATCTCACAATGTAGATCAATATTTCTGCCACTGTTTTAGAAAATAATATTTTTACATGACATCACGATGAAGTTTGATTGGATGTCTACGTAAAACTTTTTCCTACTACCCGTCAGTGCATAGTTATTAAACTCATTATCAATAATATTATTTGTTGCATATACGATATGAATATATACATAACCAACAAAAATTACCTGATTGTATTGAATCTTGCATGTGTCCAAAGAGGTTTGTGACAGTTCAGGATATCTTTGTTTCAAGAAAAACAATAAAGTCTCAGCTCTATCAGCTAAGACAAAGTTTTTGTCCCTTTGGCCAGTTTCAGCCATAAATTCCTTTACTTTGTTCCATGATGATTTTGAATGGCTTAGGCAAGCTTTACGTCTCCATGTGTACATTGACGATTCAACTCTATCTGCTAGTTCAAGTGCTTCATGTTCTGTACTTATTTTGAGACAATCAAGAAGGTTGCCGGGTGAAAACTTGTCTGCAGAATGCATATAGCGATAAATTGCATCCCCTAGACTTGATCTTCCGCTCTAATAGAAAATAATGTTTCAAAATAGAAACGGTCAGAAGAATTATTTGTTCATTTTGACAAAACATATGTGATAGAACAACAATCCTAGTTCAAAAGAAACCAAATACGAAAAAATGCAGACAAATAACACACGGGATTTGATCATGAAGTTCATTAAGTCAATTGCGCCTTTGTCTCTTATATTAGTGCCACTGCAGTGCATTTATATTATTCAAGCTCAGGCTTGCAGATTACAACTTATGTTTACACAGTTACCCTTGAACCGTACTTATTAGATGACATCTTGTGTTTAAATACTACGATACGGTTTACAAGTTTAAATACTACTCACCGACTCGAGCAACCCACCCACTTCTCAGTAAACTACGAGTCATACTCAACAATGTGAATACATACTAAATTACAAAATAGCAAATTGGTCCCTAAAATTAAAGAATGTCAATCAATTTAGTCCGTCCACATATCCATCAAAATCGATGAAAAAACTATATTGACTCGAGTAGTCTTTTGCTGCATAAAACACAGAACCTTTAAAACTGTGGTGCGAAATTTGAAAAATGACTAAATTGACCGACATTGTTCAACTTAAGGGACTAAATTACTAGTATTTCGTAAATCTGAGGGACAAAAGTAACCAACCATTATAATTTCAAGGACTAAAATACTGATTTCTTTGTTAAATATTGGTTTTATTAAAACTCTTATGAAATTTAGGCCAAAACTTTGGAAACAAGAGAAGTGTTAAAATGGATGACCAACTGAGGACTAACCTTAGGCAGATTTGCCATGTATGTGTCTGGAATATCCATCTCAGCAAGAACACTGCTATTTATTGCCATAGCTGCTTTATGAATTTGATTAGCACAATCTCTTTTCTCAATCAAATGCTTCCTTGATTTATCAGAGAGGCCACCAGAGTGAACACAAGGAACTGGTAACCACCATTTCTCGTCTTTTCTTTGAGCAATTATTCGAAACGAGCCTGCCTTTGAATGTGAACCAGCACTCGAATGTGAACTACGGTTTGAATTCCCTGATATGCTTCCTTGTTCTGCATACCAAAATTCAGTATCCTGGAAACTATCAAAGATTTCCTGTAAAAAGAAAACATTCATTTGTTGTAAGGAACATAGCCTTTGTCGATGAAAACAATGTTGCCGCATTGAAAAAGAAATTAAAGTTTATCTTACAATGAGCATTGTGTCAAGCTTCTGTAGAGCTGGAAGATTGATATAAATATCCGCCCTTGGTCTACTTGTCATCATCTGAAATATATCGTCGAAATTATATCAGACACATTATGACCTATTTGGATTGATTTATTTGAACTTATCTACAAGGATATGCACTTGTGAAACCGTTTAAGAAATCTTATGGAAACAACTTATGACACGACACATCCATAAACTGTTTTCAGCTTATTTCCGCAAGCTCTCAGGGATAGCTTATGAAAACAACTTATAGTTTATACATAAGCAGGCATATGATACGTGTTTATGCTACAAATTCTTAATTAAGTTGTTTATCGAAACAATATAAGATGCACAATGAACGTCATTAAGGTTTAGAAATAGTTCACCTCCACAATTGTACCATCATCCAAGTATTGTGCAGTTGGGGCAAATTCTACTATGTAATCACACACAGACATAAGACAATTCATTTCTCTTTTCCACATAGCTTTCTTCTCAGCCTTTAGAGGCTCTAACTTCAAATTTTGTCCAAATACAGTTGCTGCAAATTAAATATCCAAATACTAAATAAACAAACAAACATAAACGTAATACGAGTAAATAGTCACTTTGGTCTCTAAATGTGTGAGCCGATGTCACCATTGTACCTGAATGTATCAAAATTACAAAAACATCACCAAGTATGTGTGTTTTGTTAGTAATTTTATTTTATCGATCAAATGACTAATCGAAGTTACATTTTGTGACACGGCTCGCACATTTAAATGCAAAACTACTTCATGGCTTTTTTACTATTAAAAATTACCATAGAGATTGGTAATGGAATTTGATATTGTAACTGCAGTGCAAACACCTTTACCACCACCAGACATATCTTCCCCCAAAAGAAGCTTAGAAAATCTTTCCTTCATCAATTCAAGTTCTGCAAACATTCATAAACTTTATGTAAGTTCCGTTTGGATTGACTTATTTGATCGTACGTAAACACTTATAAAATTGTTTAGACAAGGTTGTGGAAACAGTTTATGACATGTCCATAAGCCGTTTTCAGCTTATTTCCACAAATAACTCATACAAAAATAGTTTGACTTTCTTTCATCTTTTGTTGTAGAAATTATAACTTATACATAATCACTTATATGAATAAGCACTTATGCTATAAACGCTTAACAAACCTGTCTCCAATAGATCAAGATCATCAGATTTATCATCTAATGAATGCATTCTTTGCTTCATTCCTAATCTTGAAAGAACAGCTCCATGTTTCACACTCATCCATGGTGAAGGTGAAGGATCACTAGCATAACTATTGTCATCAATAGCCTCAGATAAGTTTGAAACCTCGGAATTACTCCGACAATACGCAAAAGAATCGCCGCTGAATGGTGAGTACTCAGGAGTTTCACTGATTAAATGATCATTTTGATCCACAGAAGAAGTTGAGTCAAAATTTGATGAATTATCCATTTTAAGTCAATTTTCTTAACACCTGCATATATAATAAATAATCATTGAAGTTGTGTTAAAAATTGTACTCAAATGATAACTTGTGAACAAACAATGATTTTATAAAGTGATAGATCAAAAGAAAAAGCTGAAAACATGATTAAGTTGTTGTGTTGTTCTGTTAACAAAAAAGCAAAAGTTGTCAAAGAATGTTCCTGCTATTGAAACTATAAAAATGCATTATTTGAGAACTTTCTAAGACAAAAACACAAAAAAACTGTTACTAATATCCAAAACATGAAATATGCAACGGTTAGAAAATAACACAAAAAGAAAGAAAAAGCAACGGTCCCCATAATGTTACCTTTTAGTTTTTTTGGTTTGAATTTGAAACTATAATAATAACTTTAGTGTTTAGTTGAACATCATTTGAAACTGTTCCCTCCTAAGCTTTTGTGACTTTATTAATGCAAAAAGAAAAAGAAAGAAGTGAAGATAAAAATTAAAAAGAGAAGAAAGCTTTTTTTGGAAAAAATAAGCAAAGAGGGTGGGTTGAATGAAACTATAATAAATTATTGTGATGGAGAAGAACATTGAATTAGACATGCAAGGTGTGTTCTATGTTGAAATGGGGTTTGAGATCAATTCTTTATTATTATACTATATACTAATACTATATGATGTTTGTCAAACAAATGTATAAGAACTGAAATTATAAACAAAAAAAAATTGGTAACAACTGAAATCATGAAAAATAAAGAGTATAATAATGATGTTTTTTGTCATTGCACGGTGAAACTTACACGTATGAATGGAAGATTGATCTCAGGTTACACTAGGTATATTCGGCCTAACAATTTTAGGATTTGTCTTATGAACTATGAATTACATATATAACAATAATTCTAGTTTTCAAATACAATGCTTACATGATTTTGGGATCTAAATTTTCAAAAGTTTTGGTCACTTTAATTACATTCGTGAAAAAACTAAGAAAGAAAAAATATTATATAAATGCATTTATTTGTAAGTTGATTTATTTGTATTGTAAAGACAAAAATATCATAAAGTTCTAAATATAGGAAAGGTAAGAAATTATAACTTAAAAGTATCCAAATCTCGAGGATACAACTCACACAGAAAATTTATTATTAAAAATGAATAATTTATAGGTTGTCCTTTACAAAATATATAAATTTACACAAATTAAAATGCATATTATTATACAACCTAAATTTACACAAATTTAGGAGTTTTTCATAAAGGATTTTTAAAAATGCCGATTTTATGGTACAAATTATGAAATGATGTTTGAACAAGAATTTAATGGCTAATAAAATAGTTAGACCATTCGAGAGTGAAGTGATTTCGTGTGAACCATATATGCTAGAAATAAAAAGTTGAAAATTATACTCATAAATCATTGATATTCATAATGTTTAGTTCAGTATCAGTACATTTTTTTTTTTAACAATCCAAAATGAGATATAATATAAAGAAACAATCTCCCTAGCACAAGGTGTGCAAGGTAAACCTAGCTACCAAAGCATTGATATTCAGAATAATTATACTCATAAATCATTGATATTCATAATGTTTAGTTTAGTGTCAGTACATTGTAAATAAAATGTATTTAAATTTATTTTAATATAAGTTAAAAAAAATAATATAAGAATAAATTTTATCTACAGAATATTGATATTCAATTAAACTTCAGAATACTCAAAGTATTCTCCTAAAACAATTCATCACTTTGATTTTTCATAGTGTGATAGTACTAAATAATGTTGTCAACTTTTAAGGACATGAAGACAACAACTTGATCACATTCAATAGCTTTCATATAATACTATATGGATAATATATCATTAAGATATAAAAACCCATTTTAATATCTAATATAATACTTTTATTGAGAGGGAAGTAAGCTACACTTAAAAATAAAATAAAATAAAAAATGGAAATAGAAAAACCAAATTGGCATTTTTTTTTAGTTGGTGAAGACTTAAATACAAACTGACTGTGGAGTAGCTGGTCTAGTTGAATCACATGTGAAAACAATAAATTAATTTTTGTTGATAACACTTATTTTGTTATAATATTGTAGGTTTGATTGAAGATGCTCAAAGACGTGCAAAGTTGAAACTATTTCTCAAAGTATATGGTCTATGGGCTCTTCATTTGGTTCATGATAGCTTGATGAATGAATATGAAAATATAGTACATGCTTGATGTTCCCCTCGTGAAGATTATTAGTCAAAATGATTTAAATTAATAATAATATGTACTTAATGTATTATTAAATTTAAGGGAGTTTTTTTTTTTTTGGTAGTAATTTAAGGGAGTTTTATAGACTAATAATATATACTTTAATTTATTTTTTTTATCATTGGAGGAGCAATCATGACGTGACAGAGTAGGGTGTCTAAAAAAATTATTCGTACTTTATTTTAGGTACCACATCGTTATTTTAACGTTGGCTTATTTGTGCCTGATGAATTTCCTCAAGCACCCCCTGAAATGATCATAGTATCCTCCTCGCCATCTAGAGTGCAAGCAAATTTTGATTTTTAAATAGCGAGTGACAATATTGTATACTCAAATTGAACGTCTGCACTCCTTACGAATGAAAAAATTATGAAAAAAAAAAAAGAGTTTGCATCCTAGAAAGCGGCATTGTTTGCTATATAGAAAACAAACTTTTTTTCATGATTTTTTCATTCATGGGAGTGCGAACATTTAGTTTGACTATAAAATATTGTCACTCACTACTTATAGTGAACGAAAACACAGGTCGCTACGTAATGCGAACTGGGTCAATTTTGCACTTTAACTAATAAACCTTGTACATTAATGTTAATTATTATATTCCTGTATAAACCTACATGATATCTCATATTTATTGTAAATATTCTTTGTATAATTATCATTTATCGCTAATAATGTTCATTGTAGTAAGAATAATTTACTCCCTCTGTTGTTGTAACCATGTGCCAACCATAATCGCATTGTACTACTATATATGGTTGTATTATTCTCTCAATTAAATTATTTTGAATTACACAATATTATTACCTTATATACATTGATCTCATGATGCAGTTATTAGATTTGCTACATAATTATTATTTGAGCAGTGCTACATGGCACGACGCTCTCGCTCGTCTAAATTGCACGACCTTTAATTTTTTCATTAAATTGACTTCATAGTTCATACTATTAGGTTATAAGTTTCCAAAATAAAAAACAATAAATTAAATAAAGGTAGCTCATTTCAATTTTTCTTACTTAACAAAATGAGAAATTAAGCCAAACAAAATTTTAATAAATTTTTAATAGAAAAAGTTGTTTAATTTTTACGAATACAATACATAGATAAAATATTTTTAAAGCTAAAAAAATAATAATTACCAAACAACTTTAACTTTTTTTTTTCTTTCTAAGAACTCTTATTTTTATTTATAGCTTTCAAATAGCTTCTAAGTTCTAAAAAAGTCAGATCAAACGATGCCTAAATAAAAAAAATTAAATGCAAAATAACCAAAGACCATACTTTTTAATTGCAAGAATTACACGTATATATTTTTTGAAACCAAGTGTCAACTTTTTAATCAAATAAACCAAGTGTCTTTGATTTGGAATACCACCACTTCAAGAGAGAGGTTTTTGGTTTACGGATTTCTATTAAATTTGTTGGATAAACTAAACCAATCATTTCATTTTTAGTCAAATAAAATAAAAGAAAAAACTTGACCCAAAAAAAACAAAAGAGAAAAGTACTTAAAAAAAAATTAAATTGAAAAACATGTCGTCGATGATAAAATTTGTCGTGCTACTTACCATTTTCCTTATTATTTTTTTTAAAAATTATTTTTTATAAAGTTTGCTATTTAGAATGTAAATTTGAACACAATTTACTACTTAGGAAGCGAACTATGATGTGCCTATTTACATTTGTCTTGGGTAGAATGTCAAAAAAGTTTAGATATTTCTATTTTAATTTATGTAGAAGTAAAGAAGTTGTGTCGTAACTTTATTTGGAAAAGCACAAGCACAACTGGTCGCCGATATTTTTAATGGTGAACACTCCGGTACACATATTATGTGGCGGTATACCGGTACTGTTATAGATTATTATGATTGGTTTACATTAAGGGAAATTATTTGGTAACTGTTGACATGGTTAACAAATAGTAAGTAATAAATGCAGATTTTGTTTCTTTTATTGATTTTCTATTTTAAACGCTACTTTTTAATATTTGCAAATGTATTCTTGGCATAAATATAACCATCAATAATGTTCCACGATAAATCAAAGCATCAATCAAATCTTTTAACCTAGTTTTTTTTTTCTTCTTTTAACAAAATTCAAATAGTTTTTTTGGTAGAAAAATATTGTAATTCATAAATTATTAAAATGTGAATCCTTAATTCTTTTACCGTTTGATTAAAATATTCACCCTTATAGCACCAAAAGTAAAATATTGTTCGCCCTTATGTATCTTTTAAATATTTTAATTCTTTTTTTTTTTTTTTGTACTCTTCAAATATTTTAATTTTTAAGTTAATAAAAAGTGTATCCTTATGTAGCCTTCGAATTTATTTTTTAAATATTATTAGTTTAAAAATTTTAAAATTTATTTACCATTTAACCATAAATTTATTTTTTTGTACATTTTTTTAAAAGAAAACAGAGCAACTTTTGCAAGGAGTGCCATCTTTGACGTAAAGGAACCTTCTCCTTCCTCCATTTAGTGGCGATTTGAATAGAAGAAAATACACTGTATTTTATTGTGTGAATTTGCAAGAATGATACATGACTATATATAGAAGGGTTATATTTTTGAAGAACATCAAAATCAAAAAATTTTATCAATTTTAATTTAGAGAGGTAGTATTTTTGAAGAAAATCAAAGTAGAAAGATCTTGTTGATTTCTGTTTACAAGAGAAGTATTTTTGAAGAAAATCGAAGTTGAAGATCTTGTTGATTTTTGTTTAGAAGAGTAGTATTTTTGAAGAAAATCAAGTTGAAAGATCTTGTTTTCCAACTCACTGTGCGCGACGGCAGAATTATGTTAGGGAAGATTCAATTTACGCTCAATTTTTTTTATTAACAATATAAAACAAAAGATTAATATAAAATAATAACAAACAATTTCAATTAACAAAAGGATCACTAGTCTTGTTGGTGTGTTGTATGCTTTGCTAAAGGTCAAGGGTTCAATTCTCTAATGGGTAAATTTTTATATTTTACCTTTTTTTTTAATAAATTTTTAATATTTACAAAATGATTTTTTAAGGGCAAGTTTGAATTAACTTATTTTTGAACTTATAAAAAATAACTTATGCAAGTAAATAATGAATAAATCTCATGGGTTAATTTTTATATTTTACCTTTTTTTTAATAAATTTCTAATCTTTACACAATGATCTTTTAAGGGCATGTTTGGATTAACTTATTTTTGAACTTATAAAAAATAACTTATGCAAGTAAATAATGATTAAATATTAACTGATTGAACTAATAGTTACTGAATAATCCTTCACGAACCAAATTATATATTTTTTTAGCTTATACTTATCTCAAACAATTAACTTATTTCTGATAATCTAATGGTAATTGAACTTTTTAATTAAGAATCTTAATTCCTATGAAAGGACAATTAAGTCTCAACTACTTCTACCGATCGTGATTTCTCAAAACAATCGTTTTCCCGATTGTGCCAAAGGAAACTAAATTTTCTCTCAAACAATTCAATACCACTTAATTGGAATGACGCACATACTCAAAAACTTAGTTATAAAAAACGAATTACTAAGTCTCTACCAATTCTCCCGATAAGAACCAAGGAAATAAATTGACCAAATTAAATAGAAAACACTTTACAGTTTAAATGTCGACAATCTAACAGTTCAACGTCAACTAATTAGATTAATTACGACTATGAGAATCAACTAATTTTCTCAATTGTGACTATGAGAATCAATTCATCTCGGTTATTCTACTCTACTTGACCTAATTGGAATAATAAACACTTAAGAAGCTGAATTTCAACAGTCTAATGATTCAATTTAGTTATTATGAAATTATTGTTAACTCACAAACCAACTAGATTGAAATGGATTAAGAAGATCAAATATCCACAGTCTAACTGTTCAACTTGACCAAATTGAAATGAGAAACACTTAAGAATTCAAATTTCGACAATCAAACAATTAAGCCTGAACTCGCTATATTAAATATGAAACCAGTTCATAAGAAAACCTAGTTAAATCTCAAGTAATAATGTCAATTGTGACTAAAGAAATCAAAATTTCTAGATCAAACACTAATAATGCTCTATACATATTTGCAAACTAATCATAAATACACATCAACTTAATAACATGACTGAAATTGCTGCATAAAAATTTAGTATGAATGAAAAAACTTAAGAAGATGGGAAATTAAATTTAGTACTTTTACATAGATAAAACACTTATTTAACTCTATAAAATATTACGAATCACTAAAAATTAACAATATTATGATAAAATATATACACATATCAAATTTTTTATAAAAAAAATGTACAAAAAAGAAATTTATGGTTAAATGGTAAATAAATTTTAAACTAATAATATTTAAAAAAAAAATTTGAAGGATACATAAGGATACACATTTTATTAATTTAAAAATTAAAATATTTGAAGAGTACAAAAAAAGAAGAAGAAAAGAATTAAAATATTTGAAGGACACATAAGGGCGAACAATATTTTATTTTTAGGGCTATAAGGGTGAATATTTTAATCAAACGGTAAAAAAATTAAGGATTCACATTTTAATAATTTATGAATTATAATATTTTTCTACCAAAAAAATTATTTGAATCTTGTTAAAAGAAGAAAAAAAAACTAGTTTAAAAGATTTGATTGATGCTTTGATTTATTGTGGAACATTATTGATGGTTATATTTCTGCCAATGATACATTATCAAATATTAAAAAGTAGCGTCAAAAAATATTAAAAAGAAATATTAAAAAGTAGCGTTTAAAATAAAAAAAAATCAATAAAAGAAACAAAATCTGCATTTATTACTTGCCATTTTTTAACCATATCAACAATGTACCGATACACCGCCACATAATATGTGTACCAAAGAATTTCCCATTTTTAATATGTGTCCCGAGAAACTTACATGCATGATTAAATTTCTTTTTTTGTTTATAGGCATGCATGATTAAATTTGATTGGCAGCTAATGAAAAACAAATAGAGGTTATGGGTGCAAATTGTCTGTTCTAAATTGAAAACTAAATTGGAGAAAAAATATCGATAATAAGTTTAGGAACTCGATTTTCTCAACAAAATAAAAAATTAGGAACACCCAAATATTTGTCACACTTGTAAAGAAATGCAACGTAGCTAAAAGTCTTATACAAGAATAAATAGCTAACCTGATGAAATTTTGCTCCTTTGAGATTGATACCCACACAATCAATAATCACATAGTAAGGTGTTCATATAATGTTAAGTACACACAAAAATAATTATAATTTAACAAAAGAAAGAGAAGTATTTTCCTAAAAAATAAAAATTAAAGGTTAGGATCACAATAAAATTAACCCATAAATTAATGGAAGGATACCAACAATGTTTGTATGTCTAATGCCTTTAGCATTAACAAGTACTTCAAGAATTCCTGTTTTCATGTGTAAGTGTTTGATTATGGGTTTAAAAGATAGAACTAATGAGAAAAAAATTCAGATATATACTATATTATGTTGGGTAAGAATGAATGAAGATGGTAGTTTCACTAATTATTTTTCTATTTTTTAAAAAGTTTCACTAGTTCACTTAGCCTATATTTGCGAGTTTTGAGGGGAAGGGAAGGGAAGGAAAGACTAAAAAAGAAGAAACAAGTGAAAGAAGTAGAGAAGTTTGGGAGGGAATGAATTTGAAGGGTTATTTTTTCTTCATAACACAAAAACCTCCCAATTTGGGGGAACTAAAAAATTGTATTGGATGAGGGTTTGGAGGGGGTTTGAAGGGTTTATATGAATTTTTGAAATTTAATTAATGTTGTTATAATATTCTTAAATTCATAATATATTAATCATAAGTATTTATTTGTCATTCTCTATAAAAAATACTTTTTCAAAAAATGTAAAAGATTTATCTAATTTTCTCTTTATTTTCCTCCCTCCAAAGCTTCCCCTCCCCTTCCCTCCAAACTCGCAAACAAAGCCTTAACGTATTAAGCTGGACTGCTGGAGTTATAACGAAGTGTATCAACTTCAATTTATTTATTTATTAATTAATTACTCAATCTAACTGTTTTTAAGACTAACTAATTTATTTTTTTGACTAACTAATTATATATCTTATCTTATTAATGGTAAATTCATTGTTTCAGTTATCATTTATGTGACTCATAGTTCTGTCCAAAGTTTTTTTTTTTTGAGCAAAAAATCAAAAAAGTTATCTCTTTTTTATCAAATAAAATCATTTGAAATCTTAATTAAAAAAAAATCATTTGAAATCACGTAATTTACAACACTCACCCTATACATACATCAACAACATATGCTAAACTCCAATAATTGTAACTTTTTCTTTTAATAATTTTTGTGTTTTCAAATATTGGGTATATTCTTTGTTTTGTAGTAAAAGTTTGAATTTCGGTCTCAAAGGCCCACTTAAAGTATGGGAAAGTCTAATATGGAACACTTGTTCAAGTGGTCTATGGTGGACTAATGCTATAACGAATTTTATAAAATTCTCCGTTGGATTGAAAGTTTATATCATATAGATCATCCATAAAAAAATTAGAAAAATTTAAAATCATTTGATATGTTTTTGGAACTCATTAAGATTTACCGTATTTAATAAACCGTTAATCTTTGATAGGTCTCAAAAACATATCAAATGATTTTGGATTTCTCTAAATTTTTGTATGAATGATCTATATAATATAAACTTTCAATCCAATGGTGGATTTTGTAAAATTCATTTTCGGTATAATACTTTTGATGTACTTGACCATGGTGGACCACTTGGATCACTTGACCACCATAGCATTGGCCCTTAAAGTATAGTTGTTCTTCTTGGTCAACAAAACTAACTCTTGAATTTCCATTTATATTTTTAATTTGATATGCTTGCTGAACAACATAAAAAACATTATGTCATGAACAAGACAACATAGTACCGGAATAGTTGGTGGATAATTAGTCCATAAGTTATAGCTCAACTGAGAATGTTTATATTATTAGGTTGAAGTTGAACGTCTTCATCCAGATTCAAACAAACTCAAGACCTCGCAGTTGTGCATGAGTTTCAATGATATTTGATATTTTGTCTACTGATAAAAGAAAAGGCCTGCAAATGTAATACATATATGTAACTAGTAATACTACTAGATATGCAAAATAAATCAGTAATCGGCTGGTTTCATTTTAAATTTCCATTTGCAATTTCAATTGCACATAATTGTAATATCTAACATTAATTATCAAATGTCAAACAATCAAACAAAATATACCACACTATATTACTGCCTATATTGCAGAGTTGGCTTAATCCACTAGTATTTACCAAGAGTCTCAAAATTGTGTGGTTTCTTTCAAATATACTATATAACTGTATATAACTATATATGTATGTGGCACTTGCAGGACTTTGCCAGAATTACTCCAAGTCCAGAGGAGTCTCATTAAGGTTAAGAGAAGAACTGCTCTTGGTGATGGTAGTATTGATTGTGGATTTTGGGGTATCTAATGGAGGGGAAAATGGTCCAGTGACATGTGCCAAAGTAGTTGTGCTCACAGCGCGCCTCTCTGCCAGTGGCTTAACAGGAGAAGAAGGGCAAGGTAGGGATAATGGCAAGTTAGGAGTCTGAGATTTGGAGATAAGCATGGGAAGTAAAGTGGTAGAAGAGGAAGCCGAGCCTGGGGTTAGGACCATAGTGTGTTCATCAAGGTTGGCCACAACATGTGGAGACATACTCATATTTGGCCACTTAAAGGAACCTATTGGTTTGCAAATTTGGAAACTACTTCTCAGTCTTTTTATCTTTGCTGCCCTGTCCTCTACTGCTCTGCTTCCTATTGTTTCTTTGTTATTATTCCAAATTTTCTTTTCCCTTGTCTTCTCCACAATGTTTTCCGTCATTGATGTTGGTCCTAGCAATAAAGTTTGTGGTGTTAATGGTTCTGACATCATTGGTTCTTTCAGCCCTCCCAGTTGATCCTGCATTAAGTGCCTTGTATTAGAAAATACTACTGAATTTCATTATACTGATGTCCAGACTTGTATCAATATATCATTTATGTTTTTATACTTCTGTTAATACTCTATAGAACACTTTAGACTAATACATAAATTTTCTAGGGGAAAATACAAAGCAATCATTAGCATCAATATTATTTTATTTGGTCACAATAGCATCATTATTTTGCAATGAAAACATTCAATCAGCTAGCACTCAACAAAATATAGAGTTTATGTTACCTCCATGCCATTCAAAGCCAGAGAAATTTCTCTTAGTTGTTCTTCAATTACAGCCTTTTTATGAACCAGCTCCATATAAATATCCTACAATAAAAAAGATAGAAGTATTAAAAGGGTGATGTCCCAATCCCAACTTTACTATTCAAGGTAGCAATAAGCTGAACCTACTATGCTTCCCCTCACCTGCTGAGAAACCTGAGAACCATAGTCCTTACAGTTCAAACTTGACAAACAAGAACTAGGAGTAGCCACAGTGACCAATGCTTCCTTTTCTTTCTTTGATGCAAGCTCCTGCATATCTCTGTTTGTAGATCAAGAAAAGTAACCAACAACTCAAAATCAATGGAACAGCCAATAATATTAGTCATTCAATAACAAAAGTTGGATAAATTGGCCATACCGTTTCAGCTTATTTATTTCCTCCTTTATCTTTCTGATTTCATTACTAGTAGCATGGTCTGGTGAAATGCTGTCACCAGGCTTCCATCCAGGGGGAGGAGTCCAGTAAGGGTCTTGGACACCCATTTCCTTTCTAATATCAATAAGATCAGCACTCTCTAACCAGTATTCCATTAAACCTTCCGCATTGTGTCGCCTTCTAAATCTTTCAACTCCTCCAGGTGCCACTTTTCCAGCCATGTGCTTCAGCAAATGATCAAGTAAACCTGTGTCACCAATATACTTTCGTGCTTCTAATCTCAAGTCTGGCCTCATTATTGGATTTCCATACACAGCTTCTTTTTCCTTCATAATCTTCAATATGCTCTCCTCTGCCAGCTTATACCTTCGAATGTACAAGGTAACATACATATATAACAGCAAATTAATAACTACGCCTATTAAACCAATTAAAAAACTGAACTGTATACTGAAAAATGTTATTTATCTGAATACTAATACACATTTACCTCTCAGCAGACCATCTGTCAATAGATATTTTTCGCTTCTTTTTGGCATAAACGACGAGTTGCTGCTTCTTGGTATCGTTTACTGCTTTCATAGACTTTTTAGCCCCGCTGCTACTACTCACACCTTGGTTTTTCTTGCATTCACGAGTCAACCTCGGTACCCTAAAAGGAGCCACGTTTACAGCCACCATTTCTTCTTCAACATTCTTTCTTTTCTTCTTATTAGTTCCTTCACTGGGTTCAAAAATGACTCCTTTTTCCTTATGAAGTTTACGTGAAGATTCAACCTTTTGCTCCTCACAACGGCCCAAGAACCGAACTTGCCGGCGTTGGCCCCACTGCATCATACCCGCTGAGAACTTGAGTTCAGACCAACATGAACCCTGCTTGGAAACCAAACTAGTAGCAGCATCAATGATAACTGGAACTGGACTGTTTTCTTTAGTAGGAGAGGCCCAGAAGCTCCATGAGTTTCTTTTTTGAGCAAATTCCTCGGTTGTGATGCTCCTGCAAAGTGTTTTGATGGCGAATTCGACTCTCATCACGTACTTCTCATCAAGTTCAGGGATTTTCTTCCAAAAGCTTGGGTCGTTGAAGTGCGTGCAAAGAGAGTCGAGGCTTGGATACCTCAGATATACTTGTCCCTCCCCTGTGCCACTGACCTAAAAGAATTCAACATCCAGTATGAAACCCAACAAAGATGATAATTTTAGAGCTATGTGAAATGCTTGAAAAGGAGCTTTGCAAAAGACAGAGTTTCTCATATTACCATTACAATGTTCACACATTTTACTTGAACAGGACAATTAGGTGGAAGGTTGGAATGGTCAATTTCATAAAATCGACCTACATTAAACTCCTCAGGAGCCCCTGCAATATTTGTTGACAGTTTATTTCAAAATGTGACACTTGGTCAAAAATGTGGAAACAGTGGTACTATAACAAAATTCACAAAAAACTAAAATGTGCCGTAAATATATAGTAGTAATTAGTATGTTATATACAATTATTAGCATATAATGAAGGTCATCATTAGTTAGCAAATTAGACAATGTAAACATACTACTATCAATATAAATTTTACCAATGTTACAGATGCCATTTAAAGGGATATTACCTAAAATATAATTTAAATCAGATGTGGGTGGTAAAAGAAGCACATGTTTCTCCAAAGATGAAGGTTTTCTGCTTTTTCCGTCATCGACATGGGCGTCGTCCTCTTCCAGCTTCAGAGTAAAAGGAACAAATTAGTTAAATCCCAACAATTATTAAAGAGTAAGATGTGCAAAATTCACTACTCAAGAGCAAGTCTAATTCAAAGACATTACTCAATAACAAGCTAAAACCTCCCTTTTAGCAATGAGCTAAAACAACACTACTAAAGAACCTATACTAAACTATCAGGGTTAAGCACCAAGTCTAAGGAAGATAAATCGCAGTACATGGGTGACAGTCATTATAAACAGATGCTATTGCAGACCAGTAACAGAGAACCATACATTGAGGATCAACACTGTCAGCTTAGATTATAGCACGAGTCTGCAGAAGGACCGAGTTATTGATCCACCCAATCCCATAGACTCATAACAGCAAAAAACTATACCAGCAGGCATTCCAAAAATATTACGCCTTGGGTCCTTAGGTCACGCCACTAAATAAACTCTCGGGCTTCATAAGCGGAATCACTTCCGTCCCAAGACAGCCGGGCAGTGACCTTATGAGATTCAGCCAAAAACAGAATATTTATACCGAATGTTTGCACACAACAGATCCTCTTACTGCAAATCCCAAAAATTATAATATTTAATATTGTCTAAAAGTCAAAGAATCATTCCTCATTTATAAATATAAACAAACATGCTACTATAGTACTATCAATATATAGTTTTTCATAACTAAATATTTTCTTTACTTTATTTGTCTTATATTTTTCAATCACATACAAAATCAACACTAGTGACCAACTGTGTACATACAAAATCAAAGATTAGTAAGTAACTATTATATGCTTTGCTTTCTTTGTCTTTATTTTTCAATTACCAAAATTAGTCACGCTGCAATGCGTACATGAAGCATTTGTTAAGATCCCAAAATGGTCCCACCGCGTTGAAAAGTTATTCACTTTTTTCAACAACAAATCAACAGAATCAGGCCCATGAATTTGTGTGTGTGTGTGTGTGATTTCTACTTTCTAGCACTACAATGAGAATATGACTGCAAAATCAATGAGAGAGAAACAAACCAAATCTTCCGCAGAAGCAGCAACGAAATCACAAGCACTTTTTTCCATAATCTGCACAACAAAATAAATGATAGTAACTAATTTCATCACAAAAAAAAAAAAAACCAACAAATTAAACTAATTAATCCTCAACATGAACAAAGTAAAGTAAGTGTAATTAATGAATGTGAAAAACAATAAATCAACAAGTATCATTTTCTTAATATAGTAATAAAATGAAGAGAAAATAAAAGCCATAGAATATGAAAAACATTAAATTAAAAGAAAAATTATACTGAACTGAATCAGAGATTCAGAGTGATACTAAACGAAAGAAACAATGCCAAATTTGTTCATGACTGAAAGAGAAAAAAAAAAACACTTCATCCGAAAAATAAGCTTTAAATGTAGGCAAAAAATCAATGAATCGATGGAAAATGAAGTTAAAAATCAGATCTATTGTTGTGAAAAATAAGCTTTAAATGTACGCTGTAATATGTAACAATGGTGCTTCAAGTTCAAACAACTAACAATGAAGATAGAAGAAGAAGGAATTTTAGTTGTGAGATTGAAGAAATGAAGAAAGTAATGAACACTGCAATGAAGATCGATGAAAAATGAGAAAGAAAGGGTGTAGAAGTAGAGGAAAAGTACCAAACGATGTTTTCGGAAAAGTAATTTTCTTTGGTGTTTGAATTTTCCCGAGAAAATGAAAGTGAGAGAAAATTCTGTTATAAAAACGTGCAAAGGGATTGTTGTTGTGGTGAGAGGAATGCAATGATGATATATCATTGAGATTCTTCTCTCTCTTGTTCGCGCGCTATTGTGTGCAGTTACGTGAAATTACTGATATACCCCTGCTTTGTGACTTGGTCGTCACTCTCTCTGTATTGTTTGTTTGTTTCAAACGAATTAGTTACTTACTGCTGCGTTGATTTCACACATGGTTACGCGGTCCTAGACACCAAATATTATTGAGGCTAAAAATTTTATGTATCAATGAAAAAAATTTATTATCCTAATAATTCTTTAAACAACAAATAATATATGAGATTATTACCAATACAATATATATATATATATATTAAAAAAAAAAAGAACAATAATAAACCAACAAATCATAAAAATTCTATTAAAATAAATAAATCAACAAACTATATCCAAAAAACTAAAAGACTTCTATTCGAAAAAAATAAAAGATTATAACTTTTTAAATCATGCACAGGATTATTGTTTGATGCTTCACAAGATCCTACCTTAGATCAAACTATATAGAACCCAAAATTATACCAACTTATAATTTGTTTTGATAAGCTAATTATTCCAATTTTAATAGAACCCAAAATTAGCATATAACTTATTAATTTTTATTCCAATTTTACCCATATTATTTTACTTGAAAAAAAATAATTTTTTATGTCATTTAATATTTGTTATATGTAGGATATTTAATACTTCTATCTTTTTTATTGTAGGATATTTATGTGGAGCTGATTCATAAAAGGGATTCTCATGATTAACACTGATTTTTCTCTCTTCGCTTGTGTGCATGCAAGACAACAATACTTTTGAATTACTAATATGCCCCTTTCAATGTTTGTGTGAGAAACAAACAAGCTAATTGATCAATTTCTCTTTACTCACAGGTTATATCATATTCTCTCCGTCCCAAAATAAATGACTTAAGTGATCCTTGCACACGCGCTAATGCGCAATTTTAATCACTAATATTTTTTATCGTTTATTAGTAAAAATTATAAAAACTTAATATTTTAAAAATATTCATAGAAAAAAATTAAGCAAGATCTTATATGTTATTATTTACATTTATATATTATTAAAAAAATACAGTCAAAATTTAAAATGGGACGGGGGAGTAATTTGTTTAAGCATCATACATAAATAACCAATAAAGTTGTGACACATGGGAATTAATTTAAATCTTTTTCTTTTAACCAAAATATAAATGTTTTAACTATATAAAATTTGTCAATTTATCTTTTATAGGTATATGGATGAAATTCGGACTAGGCATATTTATTTATTTTTGTATTAACCCTATAATTTTTAGAGAAAAAGGGTTTTGGTAATTTAGCATTCGGCCGTAAAATAAATAAAACCTGGCAAAGAAGTAAATCTATCAAAAAGCGAACTCTAGTTCTCCCGAGCGATTTATCATAGACATAATTTATTTTGATCAACCTTCTATGAGAGTAGCTTTAGTGGTTTGGCTTTAATTTTGCTCCCCGGATTAATTTTGATGTATGTAGATGAAATGATAAATGTTATTTAAAATTCACTCATATTTCGAATTCGAACTTAAATGAAAACGTTTAACCTAATAATATAAATATTGTCAGGCGAGTTATACCTTAGTTCGTCAATTTTTAAAAAAAAACTATTAACACATCAATTATATTATTTGAACATTAAAATAGTAACAATAAATGCGACTACGTATATGTGTTTATCTTTATCTCTCTTACTTTATACTTTACTCTTTACACATGGAAATTAATCAAACCATGGACTTTAGTTAATTTTATCTTGGTGCAAAGAGAGATTATTGGTGCAAATTGTTCGTTTGAGTGATGAATACTTCTATCATTCAAAATTCTGGTGTTACTTCAACTACCTGGAGTTGGAGTTCTATTTGTAAAGTTTGCCAATATAAAGAAGGTAATGTTGGTTGGGCAATTTGAGATCTTCACTCATAGAAGCAGACTTTCTTGTTGTACAAGTTATTGAGACATATCTGGATCATATGATCATTTTATCTCCAACTTAAAATATAAATAAAATAAATAATTTATTCAAATGTGTCAATTTCGTATATCCATGACTTATATAAAAATCCATCAGTTTACTCTCTAACATCTCTTAACAACATAGACTAATCAAATTGCCGAATTTTATATACTTCAAACACTACGTACTCACAATATTTATATAGTTTAGAGACTAAATTAGAGATGGAATATCAATAATATATAGTTTAGGAATTAAATTGATCATTTTTTCATTGAATCATAAAATTTTAACAAAACAATTTCATAATATAAGTTGACCAAGCATGTATTGAATAAACAATATGAGTCTAGAAGCATGCTATTCACTCTTGATTTAGAATAAGATCAAGCAAAATTATTCATCATTAATGGGCAGATACAACAAATGATAATCCTAATTCCTCTTTTGTTTATCTTTGGAATTAATCTTTTTATTATAAAAAAACAAGAATTTCCACCATGATGCTCTCCAAATGGATCCACAAATTGAACGTTTTGGTTGTTTCTCCACAGCAATGGTTTCTTGATTCCTCATCATATACTTTTCTTTCTGCAATATAAACATCATTTTTTTATTAGCAATTAGACACATATAATTAATTTTCCTAACAATTTTTTTTTAAAAAAAGTCCAAGCTTACATTTGCGATGAATTTAAATCCAATCTTTAGTTGTCCTTTGTATGTGTCATCTTCAAGTACAACATTATATGCAGCTGGTTTTATGTCTATAAATCCATGCTTAATTCCTTCGGTGATTATTCCATCTATGTAAACCCTGCTTTTTGTGGGAACAAATGAATCAACATTAATTAGTTAATCCTTTTGAAATGAAAATCCAATTATAAATATAAGTTATATAAATCTAATTATGAAAAAAGGGTTTGTAAAGAAATGTAGTTTATAATTTTTTGTTTTAATCATATCGTACCGAAAATAATATGTTAAAAAATGCATTATTTGCCTTTTTTGTGGTACATGTATTTGATGAGAGTAAGAGAAAAATAAGAATTGGAGAAAGGAATTACTTGGCTTCCCCAACAAATCCACCATTTGTGAAGAATTTTGTATTCATGATTTTACATTTAAGATAGGTTGATTTCATCTCGCAATCAAAAGATGAGAAATCAAATATGAATTTCTCATTCCAACGAGGTTTTTCATTTTTACCTGGATCACATATAAATTCAATTATTGTCGTATATATAAACTACACATTTAAATGTTGATCCTATGTAGTCGCTCAACTAGTACAATCAAATCTCAACCATCGGATCAAAATACAATTTAGCAAGATCCAACAGTTGAAATTTGTATGTTCGAGTTCAAATGCTGCATAGGATCGTATCGAACAATTTGCATCGTGAGCTCAAATTCTTATACAAGAATAAATATCCAACCTGATGAAATTTTGCTTCTTTGAGATTGAGACCCACACTCAATAATCACATAGTAGGAAGGTGTTCCTATAATGTTAAGTACACACAAAATGCTTATAAGCAACTTTTGGTTCAATTTAACAAAAGAAAGAGAAATATTTTCCTAAAAATTTAAAATTTAAAATTAAAGGTTAGGATTAAAATAAAATTAATCCATATATTATAGTAAAATTAATGGAAGGATACCAACAATGTTTGCATGTCTAATGCCTTTAGCATTAACAAGAAGTATTTCAAGAATTCCTGTTTTCATGTGTATGTGTTTGATTATGGGTATAAAAGATGGAATTAATGGAAAAAAAAATTCAGATATATAATATATTATGTTGGGTAAGAGTGAATGAAGATGGTAGTTTCACTAATTCATTCATTTCTTAAAAAGCTGGAGTTACAATGAAGTGTGGCAACTTCAGTTTATTTATTAATTAATCACTCAATTTAACTGTTTCTAAGACTAACTAATTCTATATCTTTTTTTTTTTTTATAATTATATATGTTATTAATGGTAAATCCATTATTTCAGTTATATGAGTAATAGTTTTTATTCAACACAAGTTACATGAGATTTATCTTATGTGAAGCAAGATATTTATCTTATATGAGATTTATCTTATGTTCCAAACTGTTTAGAAGATATTTTCATACCTTTTGAAAGATATCCTCTAAACAGTTGATAACATATCATCCTATAAAGGGCAATTTGAAAAATTTGAGGTGGATCTGTGAACATGTAGGGGGTTCAAAAACCAATTTTTGTGCTATTAAATATTGGGTATATTAATTGTTTTGTAAGCTTAAACTTAATCATGGATTAGTGGGCTAAGTGGAGTCTATGACCATGATTTAATAAAAAATTATTTCTATAAAAATAATCAACAAGGGTAGAATAAGTATACAAATTATGTTGCTTAAAGTTCATATACAAAATATGTAGCTAGTAATACTAGAACTAGATATGCAAAATAAGTATTTGGCTGGTTTCATTTTAAATTTCCATTTGCAATTTCAATTGCACATAATTGTAATATCTAACATTAATTATCAAATGTCAAACAAGCAAACAAAATATACCACACTAATATAGTAATATAACTGCCTATATTGCAGAGTTGACTTAATCTACTATTACCAAGTGTCTCAAAATTGTGTGGTTTCTTTCAAATATACTATATAACTGTATATAACTATATATGTATGTGGCACTTGCAGGACTTTACCAGAATTACTCCAAGTCCAGAGGAGTCTCATTAAGGTTAATAGAAGAACTGCTCTTGATGATGGAAGTATTGATTGTGGATTTTGTGGACTCTAGTGGAGGGGAAAATGGTCCAGTGACATGTGCCAAAGTAGTTGTGCTCACAGCGCGCCTCTCGGCCAGTGGCTTAACAGGAGAAGAAGGGCAAGGTAGGGATAATGGCAAGTTAGGAGTCTGAGATTTGGAGATAAGCATGGGAAGTAAGGTGGTAGAAGAGGAAGCTGAGCCTGGGGTTAGGACCATAGTGTGTTCATCAAGGTTGGCCACAACATGTGGAGACATACTCATATTAGGCCACTTAAAGGTCCCTCTTGGTTTGCAAATTTGGAAACCACTTTTCAGTCTTCTTATCTTTGCTGCCCTGTCCTCTGCTGCTCTACTTCCTAGCATTTCTGTGTCTGCTGATTTTGTTCCTTTGTCATTATTCCATTTTTCCTTCTCCCTTGTCTTCTCCACAATGTTTTCTGTCATTGATGTTGGTCCTAGCAATAATGTCTGTGGTGTTAATGATTCTGACATTATTGGTTCTTTCAGCCTTCCCAATTGATCCTGCATTAACTAGCTTTCATCAGTGGCAAGCAAATTACATTCCATATAATTTGAAAGAGAAATATTATAATGTTGATTTTTTTTAACAGGCATTGATATTTTGACACAAAATCTAGACACCATATATAGGAATCCCGTTTAAAATATATTCATTATAAGCATTGATTTAATTGGAAGATAGAAAAAAATTAATGAAAAAATAGAAACAGAAATCTGTATAATTATACTAATGTCCAGATTTGTATCAATATATCATTTGTCATATATACTTATGTAGTTCTGTTAATACTCTATAGCACACTCTAGACTAATACATAAATTTTCTAGGGGAAAATACAAAGCAATCATTAGCATCGATATTATTTTATTTGGTCGCAATAGCATCATTATTTTGCAATGAAAACATTCGATAAAATATAGAGTTTATGTTACCTCCATGCCATTCAAAGCCAGAGAAATTTCTCTTAGTTGTTCTTCAATTTTAGCCTTTTTATGAATCAGCTCCACATAAATATCCTACAATAAAAAAGATAGAAGTATTAAAAGGGTGGTGCCCCAATCCCAACTTTACTATTCAAGTTAGCAATAAGCTGAACCTACTATGCTTCCCCTCACCTGCTGAGAAACCTGAGAACCATAGTCCTTACAATTCAAACTTGACAAACAAGAACTAGGAGTAGCCACAGTGACCAATGCTTCCTCTTCTTTCTTTGATGCAAGCTCCTGCATATCTCTGTTTGTAGATCAAGAAAACTAACCAATAACTCAAAATCAATAGAATAGCTAATAATATTAGTCATTCAATAACAAAAATTGGATAAATTTGCCATACCGTTTCAGCTTATTTATTTCCACCTTTATATTTCTGATTTCATTACTAGTAGCATCGTCTGGTGAAATGCTGTCGCCAGGCTTCCATCCAGGGGGAGGAGTCCAGTAAGGGTCTTGGACACCCATTTCCTTTCTGATACCAACAAGATCGGCACTCTCTAACCAGTATTCCATTAAGCCTTCCGCATTGTGTCGACTTCTAAATCTTTCAACTCCTCCAGGTGCCACTTTTCCAGCCATGTGCTTCAGCAAATGAGCAAGTAAACCTGTGTCACCAATATACTTTTGAGCTTCTAAACTCAAGTCTGGCCTCATTATTGGATTTCCATACACAGCTTCTTTTTCCTTCATAACCTTCAATATGCTCTCCTCTGCCAGCTTATACCTTCAAATGTACAAGGTAACATATAACATAGATCACAACAAATTAATAACTAACGCCTATTAAACCAAGTAAAAATATGAACTGTACTGAAAAATGTTATTTATTTGAATACAAATAACAATTTACCTCTCAGCAGACCATCTGTCAATAGATATTTTTCGCTTCTTTCTGCCATAAACGATGAGTTGCTGCTTCTTGGTGTCGTTTACTGCTTTTATACACTTTTTAGCCCCACTGCTACTACTCACACCTTGGTTTTTCTTGCATTCACGAGTCATCCTCCGATCCCCAAAAGGATCCACCTTTACAGCCTCCATTTCTTCTTCGACATTCTTTCTTTTCTTCTTATCAGTCCCTTCCCTGGGTTCAAAAATGACTCCTTTTTCCTTATTAAGTTTACGTAAAGATTCCAGCTTTTGCTCCTCACAACGGCCCAAGAACCGAATTTGCCGGTGTTGGCCCCACTGCATCATACCCGCCGAGAACTTGAGTTCAGACCAACATGAACCCTGCTTGGAAACCAAACTAGTAGCAGCATCAATGATAACTGGAACTGCACTGTTTTCTTTAGTAGGACAGACCCAGAAGCTCCATGAGTTTCTTTTTTGAGCAAATTCCTCGGTTGTGATGCTCCTGCAAAGTGTTTTGATGGCGAATTCGACTCCCATCTCGTAATTCTCATCAAGTTCAGGGATTTTCTTCCAAAAGCTTGGGTCGTTGAAGTGCGTGCAAAGAGAGTCGAGGCTTGGATACCTCAGATATACTTGTCCCTCCCCTGTGCCACTGACCTAAAAGAATTCAACATCTAGTATATGAAACCCAACAAAGATGATAATTTTAGAGCTATGTGAAATGCTTGAAAAGGAGCTTTGCAAAAGTCAGAGTTTTTCATATTACCATTACAATGTTCACACATTTTACTTGAACAGGACAATTAGGTGGAAGGTTGGAATGGTCAATTTCATAAAATCGACCTACATTAAACTCCTCAGGAGCCCCTGCAATATTTGTTGACAGTTTATTGCGAAATGTGCACTTGGTCTTAAATGTGGGAACAGTGGTACTATAGCAAAATTCACAAAAAACTAACATGGGCTGTAAATATATAGTAGTAATTAATATGTTATATACAATTATTAGCATATAATGCAGGTCCTCATTACTTAGCAAATTAGACACATTAAACATACTACTATCAATATAAATTTTATCAATGTTACAGATGTCATTTAAAGGGAAATTACCTAAGATATAATTTGAATCAGATGTGGGTGGAAAAAGCAGCACATGTTTCTTCAAAGATGAGGGTTTTCTGCTTTTTCCGTCGTCGACATGGGCGTAGTCCTCTTCCTGTTTCAGAGTAAAAGGAACAGAAATTAGTTAAATCTCAACAATCATAATAATTACTACTAATTAATATTTGCAAGCCACAATGCATACATACAGCATTCGTTAAGATCCCAAAGGAAAAGGGTCCTACCACTTTTTCAACAACACAGGCACATGAATTTGTGGTGTGTGTGTGTGTGTGTGTGTATTTTTTGAGAATATGACTAAAAAATCAATAAGAGAGAAACACACCAAATCTTCAGGAGCAGCAACAGCAACGAAATCAGAAAGACTACTCGCCATAATCTGCACAACAAAATCAATGATGGTAACTAATTTCATCACAGAAAAAAATAAAGTTAAAAACTTATTTTTTTGTCAGAATAAAGTTAAAATCTTTATGTCTTTATCCATACAAAAAATGAAAAGAAAACTTGTACTGAACCAAAGAAACAATGCAAAAATTTGTACATGAGTGAAAAAGAAAAAAAAAAACACGGCACAGAACAGAACAAATAATCTTTAAATGTATCCGAAAAATCAATGAATCTCACTTGAAGCACCATTGTTGCATATTACAGTGTTGATTACTTTCTGCATTTGTTGAATCTTACTTCATTTCATTCAACTAATTGATTTCGCAAGAATAGATCTGGTTTTTAACAGATCTATTGTTGTGAAATCAATAAGTTGAATGAAATGAAGTGAGATTGAACAATGGAGAAAGTAATCAACACTGTAATATGCAACAATGGTGGTTCAAGTTGAAACAATCAACAATGAAGATGGAAGAACAAAGAATTTTAGTTGTGAAATGAAGTTGAGTGAAAACGAAATGAGATTGAAGAAATGAAGAAAGTAATGAACACTACAATGAAGTGTTGGAATATTTTATTATATTCCAATAATGTTAGATAGACAAATATCTTTATTAATTATATTAGATTTATTGATTAGAGTTTTAATTGATTAGTGATCAAATTAAGTAAAAGGCTAATTAGATTTTTATTTCGATAATTATTTAATTAATTGATATAGACTCAATATGAGTGGATGTCAGGATGACCCATTTGGAATAATGGGAACCATAATTAGTCATCAATCTATACAAAGGCTATGGTCCCCAATATACCGGACACGTCGCATATTGTCTCTTCTCCCCATCTGAAGAGTGCTTAGGGCATAAGGAGTTCCAGTTGAAGAAGAGCCACAAGCCAACGGATACTTGTTGTCCGTCTCAATTACGTTTCAGGATTGCTATCGGATATGCTACGGTTTGTTCATATATATTCATCTATCCAGTATTCCATGTGTTTTTTGCTTCCGCACTAAAGTTACTAAGACTATAGAATTAATTTTTGTTAAGAACATGTCTATTATTAATATTAAAGTAATTCCAACAAGTTGTACAAAAAAAAAAAAAGTAATTCCAACAAACGGTATCTAAGCAGGTATTCAATGTTTTATTTATTAGGATTGCTTGATTTATGAACCCTATTATGAGTTTGATTGAACTATCGGTTATATAGCAGGACATGTGTTGATTTGCGAATGCAAATTAAACTCAATTTCGCTTAATTTTGGATTTTGTATCGTTAACCATATTTATTCGTCACAATTTATCAAAAGATGATTACAGTTTGTTTGTGCGTTGTCCATATCAGGTCATAGTTCTTCCCTTTTTTTTTTGCATGATTTTTTTTTTAAATAATTGTTTTATGGGACTTTGGTGGGTTTCTCCCAATTTTGTGAACCATAAATTGTTAAAATTTTAGGTGTATGATTTCATGCATTTACACTGTGTTTGGATGTCCAAAGAAATAAGAAAGAGAGAAATAGGGAAGAGAGAAGTAAGGAAGAGAGAAATAAAAGAGAAATTGAGTAGAAATTTTGTATCGTTTGAATGAATAGAAATAGAGAAGAGGATGAGTAGAGAGAAATTCATAAAAGTGTTAAAAGACAAGTTTATCCTTCATTTTTATGATTCAAACATAGTTAAAGGGGTAATATTGGAAAATCACAAATGATAGCTTATTTCTCTTCTAAATCTTGCCTCTTATGGAGAGATCTTTTATTGGTAGTTATCATCCATTATATTTCTCCCTTTCATCATTTCTTCTCTCTTACAAACAATAGAAATGCATCATTTCTTTGCCATTTCTCTTCTTATTATTTCTCTCTATTCTAAATCTACTCAAACAAACACAGTGTTATGGTTTGTGTGGTACAGCTGATTTAGAGAAGAGAGAAATAAAAGAGAGAGAAATAGAGTAGAAATAGGTATTTTCTTCTGTTTGGTTTAGCAAAGAGAAAGAAAAGAGAGAAAAAAAAGCTGTGGGACCCACTGCTTTTTCTAGTCTCCTCATTTTAGCGAAGAAAGTGAGCTAACTGTATTTCTTTTATGTTATTACCATTATTACCCCTCTCGTGTCACCCTTTTTATCCCAATCCCATTTTTATAACCACCCCTCTTTTGTTGATTCTTCATCATATCATAACTTCAAACATTTTCTACCTATTTAGCAATAGCCATTTGTAGTAGCATGTTTGCCTTTTTTTTTTTTGTTTTTCTTTTGAATGGGGTAGCTATAATAAAGAGTAAATAATTTTTATGTGATTTGTTGTTAAATCCAGGAAAAGCTCAAAGCTTTATTAGTTTTAGTATGTTATTTTTTTATACGAAATATTACATTTTCTAGTGTTTTGGTTTTGTATGTTGAGTCTCTTTTCTTGTTAGATTTCTAAGCGGTGTTTTTTTCTCCAGGAAGACCAATGCAATGACTAAGAATTACTAAGAAGATTATGTTCATATAAAACAAAATTCAAAATAAAATAAAATTGTATATTGGACTTTTAGTTAAAGGGCATTTTTGTCTTTTAAAAAATAAACACACTTCTCTCTCTTCTATTTCTTTTATTTTTTTCTTAAACCAAACAATACCTCAAATCTACTATATTTTTCTCTTCACAACTTCTCTTCCAAACCAAACACACCATTAGTGTTGGTGGCTTATGACAGTATTTTATTCTAAGTGAAAACCGAAGATCAAGTTGCAATTGAGTATTTTCATATAATGAAGGATTTTCATGTGGTTTTCAAGTTGATTCTATTCGGTTTAGAGAAACAAGCATATTTGACTCTAAGATTAAATGCTAAAAATAAGTACTCCCTCCGTCCCATTTTATTTGAGTTTTTTGCAAAAAACATGTATATTAAGAAAAAAGTAAAAATGAATGAGATATATTCTTAATTTTACCAAATTACCCTTGTTGGGACTCTCTAGACACTTTTTAAGTTCAAGTAATAATTATTCTAAAAAGTGGAAATACAAGTATAAGGGGTATAAGTGGAAATACATATAAATGGCTCAAATGTTTTGGGACAAATTTTTTTTACAAAAGGCTCAAATAAAATGTGACGAAGAGAGTACTTGGATTTGATTTTGGTCATTATTCAGTTTAATTTGGTTATTAAATCTTTCTGACGACTTATTTATAAAGTTGTTGTAAACACCATTTATTGGCAAAAATAAGGTTTTGGTTTTGATTTGAGTCATTTGATTTGAAATTAAAATTATTCATATTAAAGTTTATTTTGAGAAATAAGACGTATAAAGATATGATTTGGTATATATAGTTGGTTATTATATATATAATTTTTTTATTTTTTGTTTGTCTCAAAATGTTCATTAATTTGAGATCAAAATTTCTATTTCTCAAAATTTTTAACAATTCAAGATTGTCACATGTTATAGCTGAATTGATTATACTGATATTTAAATTTAAAAGACTAATTGAATCCCACGTTTTAAAATAATAATAAAGAATTTTTAAAACAAAGATATGATTGTCACTGCATTGTTTCTTTGTTTGAGACAAACTATTAAATGGGTCATTTTTATTGGTACGTGAACTTCACACATTTTTTTTTGAAACATACGTGAACTTCACACATGGTTACATCACAATGTTATTGATTTTCTTTTGTATTTTTTTAATTAAATTAAACTATAGACTAGGTGCCTATCAAGCTCAAATTTGGCTTTTTTTTTTTGGGTGACATACTGACATCTATTTTATGATGAGTAAGAGAAAAATAAGAATCGGAGAAAGGAATTACTCCCCAACAAATCCACCATTTGTGAATAATTTTATACTATTTAAAATTAGGGGTATGCAAGTTCACTTATTTTGCTAAATCAAATCATATCTAAACCAAAACAATTATTTTGGATACCTGGCCATAACTATAATCATTATTTTTTATAAAACCGGTTATATAACCAGTTATAAATTTGAATACATATACATAATCAGATATTTTTATAAAACCGATTTAAAAGCGGATAATTTTTAAATCCAGTTTTTAACTGGTTATTTTTAAAACTTATTAATAAACAATTAATTTGATTTGATTTTTTTTCTACGCAGACGAAAAATATATTAAAAACCGTAAAGAAATACACTTTTCTCTTTTTATTCTTTGCATTCCTTCTTCTAAATTTCTTTTTTCTAATTCCAACGAGATAATGTATACAAACTGGAAAGAATTATTGTGGTTCGATTGGAAGAGAATATTGTCGATTAAAGTTCAATTGGAGAGATTATTGTAGATTTGGGATTTAAGGTTCATCGCAAATCACAATTGCAGAGATCACACACACATGATGATGGTTTGCACGTGAATTAATTTTCATAAAATGATATTTGTTTTTTTGACAAAAAACTAATTTGAAAAGGATATTTGTTTTTTTTTTATTCTTTGCATTCCTTCTTCTATATATATTTTTTTTTTCCAATTCCAACGAGATAAGCGTATACAAATTGGAAAGAATGAGTGTAGTTCGATTGGAAGAAAATATTGTCGATTAGAGTTCAATTGAAGAGATTATTATAGATTTGAGATTTAGGGTTATCACAAAAATCCCAAATCACAATTACATAAATCACACGCACATGGTGATGATTTGCGCGTGAATTAATTTTAATAAAAGGATATTTGTTTGTTTTTTTTGACAAAAAACTAATTTGAAAAGAATTTTTTTTTTTTTTTTTTATTCTTTGCATTTCTTCTTCTATATTTCTTTTTTCCAATTCCAACAAGATAAGAGTATACAAATTGGAGAGAATAAGTGTTGTTCGATTGGAAGATAATATTGTCGATTAGAGTTCAATTGAAAAGATTATTGTAGATTTAGAATTTAGGGTTCATCGAAAATCACAATTGCAGAAATCACACGCACATGGTGATGGTTTGTGCATGAATTAATTTTAATAAAAGGATATTTGTTTTTTTTTTTTTTTTTTTGACAAAAACAAATTTGAAAAGGATATTTGTTTTTTTTTTTGAAAGAAACAAATTTGAAAAGGATATAATAACCAATTTTAACCAAATCCAAAAATTTAATTTGGATGGATAACCGACCAAATAAAAATAGTTTGGTTAATAACCATATACCAAAATCCGGATTTTTTAAAATGGATTTGGATCCGATTATGGGTTTGGGCCTTATAACCGGATATTGTACACACCACTATTTAAGGAATTTTTCTCTTCACACCCCCCCAATATCTTCTTCACCCTCGAATTTCCAATTTTACCCTTGGAAAGATCAGTTCGGGTTCTACGAACTGAATTTTTTGTAACTTTTTTTATTTAACTTTCTAGATTCCGAACTTTTTTTTATGTAATATGTTAGATATGGCTATTAAATCGCATGTTAGAAGTTGCTTATGAACTTGATCTTGTGTTATGTAATTTGATTCTGAATATTTGAAGGTTGAATTTTGAAAATTGCAGGTTTCGTAACTCAAGTTACAGGTTACTGTCATTTTCAAATTTTTCTGATTACGCATGTTCACAGTTCGGGTTCTACGAACTGAATTTTTTGTAACTTTTTTTAGTTCCGTTTCTAGATTCCGAACTTTTTTTTTTTATGTAATATGTTAGATATGACTATTAAATTGCAAGTTAGAAGTTGTTTATGAACTTGATCTTGTGTTATGTAATTTGATTCCGAATATTTGGAGGTTGAAATTTGAAAATTGCAGGTTTCGTAACTCAAGTTACAGGTTACTGTCATTTTTAAATTTTTCTGGTTACGCATGTTCATAGTTCGGATTCTACAAACTGAATTTTTTGTAACTTTTTTTAGTTCACTTTCTAGATTTCGAACTTTTTTTTTATGTAATATGTTAATAAAAGTTACCAGTAGGGGGGGGGGGGGGGGTGAAAGTTCGGAAAAGTTCAGTTTGTAGAAACCGAACTTATTTTCTAAGGGTAAAATTGGATTTTCGGGGGATGAAAGAGATATAAGGGGGGTGGGAAGAGAAAAATTCCTATTTAAGATAGATCGATTTCATCCCGCAATCAAAAGATGAGAAATCAAATATGAATTTCTCATTCCAATAAAGTTTATTATTTTTACCTGAATCACATACAAGTTCAACCATTATAATCAGTAATCAAATTTCAACCACTAGATCAAAACACATTTAAGCTAGATCCAATAGTTTATTTATTTATTTTTTGTTTGATTTGGAAAACTGCAGAGAATCATATCGAACAATTTGGATCGTGAGCTCAAAGCCATATACAAGAATAAATAGCTAACCTGATGAAATTTTGCTTCTTTGAGATTGAGACTCACACTCAATAATCACATAGTAGGAAGGTCCTACAATGTTAAGTTCAAACAAAATGCTTATAAGCATCTCTTGGTTCAATTTAACAAAAGAAAGAGAAATATTTTCCTAACATATTAAGCTGGAGTTACAACGAAATGTGTCAAACTCTAATAATTGTAACTTTTTCTAGTAAGCATTTTCCTATAAAGGGAAATTTGGAAGTTTTGAGGTGGGTCTGTGAGCATAAAAGGAGTTTAACGAGCAATTTTTCTTTTAATACATTTTGTGCTTTCAATATTGGGTATATTCTTTGTTAAAAATTGCTCTTCTGGCTCTCTGAGTTGCTACTAGATCCCCCAAAACCCCCAAATTGCCTTCAATTATTCGGATTTTAAGATCCAAAAAGCATCCTAAAAACATCATTTTGAAATCACGTTCTGAAGTAGAATTTTTTTTAAAAAAAAAATTTGATTCTAATATGCTTTGTGGACAACAACATAAAAAACATTTATGACAAGAACAAGACAACATATATAGTATCAGAATTGTTGGAACTTAATTGAAGAAAGAGAACACACACATAATTGGAGAATGAGAGAAGAGAGAATAAACTTAGAAAAGGGATTGTCAAATTGATAATCCACACATTTGCACTATTTCACTATATTACACATACTCTACTACTCATATCACTTTACATAGGTATATATTTATAGGTACATTACTTGCATAAAAGTCACTCAACAAACTAGTAACTAACTAGTAACCAACTTAAACTAACCAACTTGATACACAAGTAAGTACAATTGGCTAATATGAATTACACCTAATAAGAATAGAGGGCGGATAACTAATCCATAAGTTATATCTCAACTAATAATATTGATATTATTAGGTTGAAGTTAAATGTTTTCACCCAGATTCAAATTTAAGATGTCGCAATTGTATGTAAGTTTTAATGATATTTATCACCTCGTCTATCGATAAAAAAACAGGTAACTAATGGTTGAGTTAGGTAACTAATGGAGATATTTGTTTAAATCATTTAAACTAATGCTGATAAAATAGGCCTTCAAATGTAGTGTAATATAATATGCGATGCACATATGTATATATGTATTTCCAAAAAGTATCATGTGTTTTTCAGTTTAGGAGAAGAAACTTCACAAAAGGAGTGATCAAAGAAGTACTTTGGAATTAAAGCATCTAAAAAATTCTGATATGGCTTATTTGGATTTCTACGGCATTTGAAGATATTTATGCTCAAACAATTTAAAACTTGTGACTCTTAGACAAGTTGAAAATGTAACTAGAGCTTATACAATTTTTTTTAACCTAGAGAAAAAGGTCCTAGTAATCAGAAGTTTAACCGCAAAGTAAGTGAAATCTAATTAAAAAATTATTTCACATAAAAATGAATTTGGATTTTCTCGAACAAAACTTATATAAAGTGAATTTGGATTTTCCGCAAAGTAAGTGAATTTGCTCATTTGCTGAAGCACATGGCTGGAAAAGTGGCACCTGGAGGAGTTGAAAGATTTAGAAGTCGACACAATGCGGAAGGCTTAATGGAATACTGGTTAGAGAGTGCCGATCTTGTTGGTTTCAGAAAGGAAATGGGTGTCCAAGACCCTTACTGGACTCCTCCCCCTGGATGGAAGCCTGGCGACAGCATTTCACCAGACGATGCTACTAGTAATGAAATCAGAAATATAAAGGAGGAAATAAATAAGCTGAAACAGTATGGCCAATTTATCCAATTTTTGTTATCGAATGACTAATATTATTAGCTATTCTATTGATTTTGAGTTATTGGTTAGTTTTCTTGATCTACAAACAGAGATATGCAGGAGCTTGCATCAAAGAAAGAAGAGGAAGCATTGGTCACTGTGGCTACTCCTAGTTCTTGTTTGTCAAGTTTGAATTGTAAGGACTATGGTTCTTAGGTTTCTAAGCAGGTGAGAGGAACCATAGTAGGTCCAGGGTCCAGCTTATTGCTAACATGAATATTAAAGTTGGGATTGGAAGGTCACATGACATATAGACACCACCCTTAAGAAATAGCCAAAGAATAATATTTGTAAAGATCGAAACCTATTGAGTTTCTAATAATTTTTTAGAACTCTTCCTTCTTTTCTGCACGCAACAAACAGAATAACAAAATATAAACCAAAAAGGTAACTCTAAGATTTTGCATCCTATATATATATATATCAATATATTGGTGTTCATTTGTTCAGTTAAAGCACCAAATATATCTTTGGTAATGAGCTTCTCATTAACCAAACACAGCAATCTAGAACTTGTTCTGCTGTATCACTATTTGCACGGCATCTTTGGTGTTCTACAAGCCCACCAATCAAACAACCTGCTGGATTCATTCAGATATGAAACCAATCAAACTCTAAAAAGGATATAAAAAATTGATATTATTACAGTTCATCATATAAATAGAAACCAATCAAACAGACTTTATCAATCTGATAAATGCATATCAGCAAGATAAGGTTTGTAACAAAGCTAATGCTGGATTATACAATCAGAAAATGTAGCGCTACTTCAAATTTCATTGACATGTGAGTGTATTCTTATCTAGTTGTGCTAAAGATTAGATGTGTATATACCCTGAATTTGCAGTGTTGAGTTTCTGAAAAGTCACATGAATGTGGCAAACAATTGTGGCTATAAGTGTAGAAATGTTAGTTCTTGAAAATTCACAGTTGACAGTTGATGTATTAGATCTTAAACTAATGTTACTAATATTTGTGGTTCTTAAGGTAATCTAGTTTGTTTTTTATTATATATTATATACTTTGTCTCCCCCTCTTTAAAGCATGAGATTGTCTGTGTCTATTTGAGAGTAAACAGGATAGAATGTCAATCCAAATTAAATATCAGAGAAGCCATAACTGCTTCTCATAGAAAAAATAATCACCAAACCTTGTGTAAATCTGCAATCCAACTTCCTATTATACAGCTACATATTCATATGAGCATTCATGATTCAGAACCAAAGCAATATAAATTGTCACTTAAATAAACCAAAATAGTAAATTGCTTTGGACAAAGGAAGTTAGTAAATTGATTAACACGAATGGCTAACCATAGAGGTACAGAAACTTATACAAAAGTTTAAATTTGAGGGTAGAATCTCCAGCCTATATAGTGGCAGATTTAGTAAGAGGCTACCAAGATTACTAAAGTTTATGTTATGTTTCTTCTGAAAAAAATAGACTATATTTTATTGCATCCACTATAGAAAATTTCTATATCTACCAGGAACAAATCCATAACTACCTATCTACTGCTACTCCACTATAAAGAGTGAGAAACAATAAGGCATTTTTAATATTCAGCTAAAACAAAATAAAATCATTACCTCATATGGGCAGTTAAATTTGTTCCTTGTCCCCGGTTTTATCCATGTCCTCTTCTTCCTGAATCCATTCCCCAAGTAAGACAAAACCAAAAGAAAATGGCAGAAGGACAATATATTACACTAGTTTAAGAAGTACAAACCTCTTCTGGAACTTGTGCAATGGATGGTGTTGTCTGAAAAGGAACACTTGGTGCATGAGTTAGTCTGGAAATTTGTTGAGATAAAATGTTCTTAATTTCTTCAATATCCTTGGCTGTATTTTTGTTCTCTATGTTGTTGTTTGGTTTGACATTTAGTGTGTAGTCTGGGCCAAATTCTTTAATGTAATCATTATCGAGTGGCAACTTATCCTTAAGCTCCACTCCTACTGCCACTGCCGTCTAAAAGAAAGAAAAAAAATAGATAGTAATAATCAATAAATAATATATTAGGCAACATTCTGTATAGATAGTAATAATCAAAAAATAGATAGTAATAATCAATAAATAATCAAGAAAGAACCTCATAACACCAACAACGAGCAACATTCTGTATTGTGTATCCTCCCCCGCCCAAGACCATTAGAGGAACATTCAAAGATCTCAAGAAACGAAGGCATTCTGCATGACCCTCCGCAGAGAGGTTAAATGAACCCAACTGGTCACCAGACAATGAGTCTGCACCACATCGAAGAACAACTACCTCAGGCTTATAAACATCCATGACTTGTTTCATGGTGAAATGGAACAAACTCTTATATGTAGCATCATCAATCCCATCTTTCAAAGGGACATTTAGAGCATAATCTTTTCCGCAGCCAACCCCAATGCTTCTAATATGCCCTGTTCCTGGGAAAAAACCATCGCCGTATTTATGAAATGACACTGTCATCACTCTATCAGTAGTGTAAAATGCCTCTTCAACGCCATCTCCATGGTGGACGTCGATATCAACATATAGAACACGCTGGCAAGTAACATAATGAACAATAAGTTCAGGAAAGGAAGAAAAGACATGTGAGAAAGACAACTAAAAAATGAAAATTGACATTACCATTACAAGCATTTGCCAGAAAATCATTTGCCAGTTTAGTTTTTCCCCAATCAAACAGTTCAAAACCAAAATTTTCAGGAAAAATGTTGAGTTTCCATCAATTCCATTTTTATAATATGTAAATTCATAAAAAAAACCCATTTCAATTTTATTTTTACAATATGTAAATTCATAAAGAAAACCCATTTTAATACCTTTGTATCTTGCTTAGTCTTTCATAATATACTAAAGCCAGTTTGTTTTTTCCACCAATACTTAAAAAGTAAAAATTTCCACAATTTTTTGCTGGAGAGATGTTTTCTATATTTTATTAAAGACTTTAATCAGAAAACAATTTTGCAGTCTACTCTCTTATTAAGCCTAGAAAACTCCTTTCAGAACTAGAGGAAATCTATTCTTCAAAAGTAAACAGATCCTAATCTCAATGATGCAAGAACTCTAGAATCAAATCCAAATCTCAATTTAATTATTGCTTACTAGCACCTGGCATTTCAATTACCAACAGCTAGATTATCTGTTCTTAGAGCATGTTTCCATTACCCACAAAATCCATAACCAAACAATGTTCTTACTACCCTTGAATTCATTATAGCAAAGAAATATCAGCCTATCAAAGTAATATCTATACAGAACTGAAGTAGTTACAGAATTAAATAAAATAAAGCATTTAGCAAAGTAGAGAAGGAAAAAGAGAAAAGAAAATTACCTTATAAACTTTGAGAAGCTCAAGAATACCAAGAACAATATCATTGACATAGCAAAATCCAGAGGCCTCTGTTTTCTTAGCATGATGCAAACCACCAGCCCAATTGATAGCAATATCAGCATCACCAACGCTAAGTGAAACTGCAGCACCAATAGATCCACCGGCAGATGCCTGAGAGAAAGGAAAAACTCCTTTGAAAGGCGGACAATCTTCATTTATGTTGAATCGCTCCTTCAACGGCTTCAACGTTGAACGATTAACACTAGCAAGGAATTTAACATATTCTTTCGAGTGAAAGTGGCTTATGTCCTCAGCTGTGGCGGATAAAGGACGAGTAATCTTCATGTGACGATCAAGTTCATAGCTCTTGATGAGACTATGAGTCATGCGAATTCTCTCGGGCTTCATAAAATGACGTCTACCGTAATCAAAATCTCCGATATTTGATTCGTAGAAGTAGGTAACTTTTCTTTTCGTTGCATCAGCACCGATCGATGGTAGTGAAGCGCCACCGCTTTTTGCAACTCCCATTTCATAGCTTTCCACTACATTTCCTATCCACTCACGATTACGATTCGGATTACCGGTCCACGTTGGCAGTTTAGCTTGAAATAATTCGCCTAAAGAAACTGACTTTGGCTCATCGTCCTAAAATTAAAAGGAAAATATTAGTTAAATGAATTGGGCATGCAAAATTCACTATTCAAGAGCAAGTCTCAAACAAAGAGATCAATCAATAACAAGCTAAAACCTCCCTTTTAGCAGTGAGCTAAAACAACACTACTAAAGAACCTATACTAAACTGTCAGGGTTAAGTAACAAGGGTAAGGAAGATAAAAGCAGTACATAGGTGACAGTCATTATAAACATATACATATCAACACTGTCAGCATATAGAGCAAAAAGCTATACTTATATATGTAAGGTATGTATGTACCTTCTCTAGTATCTGGAGTGCCCGTTTCAATATATTGGATAACTCCTTATTAGTATTCAACTCATAAGCCCTCTTCACATGATCTTTGACTTTCTTTGTTATGTCCTTCATCAGATAATGTCAAACAATAAATTAAAAATAAAAATGAGCAACACTAAATCAAACAAAAAATGAAAGAGAAAAAAGAAAGAAAAAAAAACTTCATCCGAAAAACTTCATTCCTCATTTATAAATAAATATAAACAAACATGCTACTATCAATATATATTTTTTCATAACTAAATATTTTCTTTATTTATTTGTCTTATATTGATCAATCACATACAAAATAAACACTAGTAACCAACTGTATACATACAAAATCAAACACTAATATGTTGTAGATATAACATTTCTGTAACTATTATATGCTTTGCTTTCTTTGTCTTTATTGACATTTTTCAACAACAAATCAACAGAATCAGCCCATGAATTTGTGTGTGTGTGTGTGTGATTTCTAGTACTACAATGAGAATATGACTACAAAATCAATGAGAGACAAACATACCAAATCTTCCGCAGGAGCAGCAACGGAATCACAAACGCTCTTTGTCTCTTCCATAATCTGTACAACAGAATAAATGATAGTAAATAATTTCTTCACAAAAAAAAAAAAAAAAAAAAAAAAAAAAAACACTAAAATGAAGAACACTAGTTCAATGAAAAAGTACGGTAAATGAATGCTTAAAGGCTTAAATTAAAAACTACTCTTATAAATTAATATTATTTTAAAATGAATGTGTGACATGATCCCTGCCCTTTACAATTATTCAAGAACAAAGGCTTTCAAAAACCATCTCCTAACAAAAAAGTAGCATCCACACAACAAAAGGGAAACAAAATACAATGAGACAGAAAATAACCAAAATCAAACACTGGTAACTATTACTATATGCTTTGCTTTAACCAAACTATGTACATACAAAATCAAACACTAGTAAGTACTAACTATTACTATATGCTTTGCTTTCTTTGTTTTTATTTTTCAATTACCAAAATTAGTCACACTGCAATGCGTACATGAAGCATTTGATGGTTGGTAGTGGCATACAGTAATTTTTGTTTGGGTACAACACAGTATTATTATTTTAAAATGATGCTTACAAGCTTAAATTAAAAACTACTCTTATAAATTAATTAATATTATTTTAAAATGAATGTGTGAACTATTTTGGTAAAAAAATGAATGTGAGAACCAATAAAAATCATATTATGATTTTAGTTACTTTAAATAATTATATCTAGAATGAGAATGAGATATATCCTTTAATTTAAATACAACAATTAAAAGAATAGTTTAATCATTACACTTTTAAAATTAATTTTATTCAAGCTATCCAAACAATATCAATTAATAAGAATCACTTTCCTATATATGATCGTTTATATCCAAACATAGCTCAATTTACTTTAACCAACCGTGTAACCAACAAAATCAAACACTAGTAACTATTATATGTTTTACTTTCTTTGTGTATATTTTACCAAAATTAGTCATACATGAAGCATTTGTTAAGATCCCAAAATGGTCCCACCGCATTGAAAAGTTATTCACTTTTTTTCAACAACAAATCAACATGTGTGTGATTTCTAGTACTATGAGAATATGACTACAAAATCAATGACAGAGAAACAAACCAAATGTTCCACAGGAGGAGCACCAACGGAATCACCAACACTTTTTGTCTCTTCCATAATCTGCACAACAGAATAAATGAATCCAAACAAAAAATGAAAAAAAATACTTGTACTGAAAAGTGAATGAGAGTGATACTGAACGAAAGAAACAATGCCAAATTTGTAAGAGAAAAAAAACACTTCATCAGAAAAATAAGCTTTAAATGTATGCAAAGCATTAAATGAATCCAAACATAAAATGAAAAGAAAACTTGTACGGAACTGAACGAAAGAAACAATGCCAAATTTGTTCATGACTGAAAGAGAAAATAAACATTCATCAGAAAAATAAGCTTTAAATGTATGCAAAAAATGATGTTAAAAACCAGATCTATTCTTGTGAAATCATCTTTTAGTTGAATGAAATGAACTGAAATTTCAAAAAATGCAGAAAATAATCAACACAACACTGTAATATGCAACAATATATGGTGCTTGAAGAAGTTGAGACAACCAACAATGAAGATGGAAGAACAAGGAATTTTTGTTGTGAAATGAAAATGAAGTTAGATTGAAGAAATGAAGAAAGTAATAGAACTATGTTTGAAGGTTGAAGAACAGAGAATTTGTAGTTTGATGGAAGAAAACGAAACGGAATTAGAAAGAAACGCAGTAACAGTGGAGCGATAGCAGTACCAATGAGAATGAGAACGGTGTTTTCGGAAAAGGAATTTTCTATGGAATTTGAATTTTCCCGAGAAAATGAAGGTAAGAGAAAATTAGTGGAAGTGAAAAACTTGCAAAGGGATTGTTGTGGTGCGACTGCGAGGAATGCAAAGGAAGGAGTGATGATATAATGATTACTCTCTCTCTCTCCCGTTCGCGCGCGATTGTGTGCAGCACTATGAAAGTACTGATATGCCCCTGCTTTATTTACTTGATCTTCACTGTATTGTTTGTTTGTTTCAATTTTCAAACGAATTAGTTTTCACTTTTTATTGGTGCGTTGATTTCACGCATGGTTAGTTACATGAAAATGTAATTGCTTTATGTGCGTGTGTTTTTTTAAATAAAATTATAGACTATTAAATTTGGGGTACATACATTTATTTACAAATTTAACAATATATGACGTGAATTTAGAAGAATTGCACTAAAAAATAAAAATAGTAGTAACTTTTGAGTAAAAAATATTCAATAAGAAAATTTTATGGTATACTTCAATAATTAATGCATTTATGTGTGTGTGTGTTTTTTTTTTTTTTTTTTTAAATAAAAAAATATATATTCACACATGGTTAGTTACATGAAAATTTAATTGCTTTATGTGTGTGTTTTTTGTTTTTTTAAATAAAAAAAAAAACCTTTTGCCCTTGTGTGTGCATGCAATGCAACAAATACTTTTGAATTACCAATACGCCCCTTTCAATGTTTGTGTGAGAAACAAACATGCTAACCTGATCAACTTCCCTTCATTCACAAGTTAGTTGACCATTGCACATACGCTAATATATAATTTTAATCACTAATATTTTTTATTGTTTATTAGTAAAAATTATAAAAATTTGATGTAGTATTTTAAAGGTTTAATTAGTCTGCAGATCCCTTAAAGATATTTTTTGTTTTACTTTGGTCCTTTAAAGAAAAAACGTTTCACTTTAGTCCTTATTGATATGGTCGTCAGCAATATGGTCTTTTCCGTCCATTTTTTATAGAAACCGTTAACTACCTTTAATACATAGATGAGTTGGAAATAAATCTACTACATCAACACAACTTAATCAACAACTTCATTAACCAAAAATATAGACGAAAATGACCATACTGACTGACTGACATATCAATAAGGGACCAAAGTGAAACATTTTTTCTTTACAGGACCAAAGTGAAACAAAAAATATCTTTAAGGGACCTGCAGACTAATTAAACCTATTTTAAAAATAATCATAGAAACAAATTAAATAGAATTTTATATACTAATATTTACATTTATATATTATTAGAAAAATATAGTCAAAACAAGATATATAAATAATACATTTAGTTAAAGTAATTTATAGTGGGATGGGGGAGTAATTTGTTTAAGCATCAAGGGGGAATTAATTTAATATTTTTTTTTTTGTTTTAGATGAAGTGGTAACTGGTAATCCAATGAAATTAAACTCACACACAATTGTGAGGTCCCGGGTTCGAACCTGGATCACGACGTCCGACCTAGCAATTTCGGCATTTACCAGTTTTTTTTTTTACACACGGCATTTACCAGTTGAGTTAAAACTTCTAGACGATTTAAATAGTTGAGTTAGAACTTCTAGACAATTTAAATGTTTTTCTTTTGACCAAAATTTAAATGTTTTAAATATGAAAAATTTGTCAATTTTATCATTTAATAGGTATAGGAGTATGTTTTAAATATGTATGAAGATTGAAAAACCAAAGGGAATCAAAAGAAATGAAGTACCATTCAGAAAATGAAGGTGTGAGAAAATTAGTGGAAGTGAATAACGTGCAAAGGAATTTGTTGTGGTGCGACGAGAGGGGGAATGCAAGGAGTGATGATAGATGTAATGATTACTCTCTCTCTCTCTCTCTCTCTCTCTCTCTCTCTCTCTCTCTCTCTCGTTCACGCGCTATTGTGCAGTACGATACGCCCCTGCTTTGCCGATTACTTATTTATTATTTAATCTTAAGAAAGAATATGGTGTTTAATTTAAATGTCTTGATGGTCCTTCATTTTTTTTTTACTACTTGATATTATTGTCATATTTGAGAAAATATCTCATATTCATTTTAGCGGTGAGCACGAATCCGCAATCCGACTCGAAACCGACATAATCATTAACATATGGAAGCACTTGGTCGGGTGCGCGTCGGGTCTCTGGTTAACAATTAAGACAAATCGGTCATGAACGGTTGTATACAGGTGGATGTGGGTCTCTAAAAATTCATCTCTTAATAACCGAAATCGACCGAACAATTACTAAAATACAATTTTTTTTTTCAGTTTTGAGCATCTCTTCTCTCTCTCTTAATATCTTATACTTTTCGCTTTTTTAATTTTATCTATCTTTAATAGAGGAGAAAAATGTTATATTTTACAAAATTATGCTTGTAACATGTTGATAAATGATATGTGAAAGATAATATTCTAGATTTATCTTAATTTTTACTTCTCATCTACTATATATTATTGTCATTGGATTTAAAAATTTGAAACAAATTAGCTGTATCTCATCATTTTTATTGTATCATTTGTTCTTGTGTGTACGAAATATTGAACTATCCGAAAAATAATAATTTTTTGATCAATGAAGTTTTAGATGTAACAACAAAGTTTCAATCAAACCCGTTAAAACCGACCCGTTATACTTGTTACCCGTATCACTCGACATCCGAACAAACCGAAGATGTGGACGGTCGGAATTTGGTCCAAATTAAGAGGCCGCGATTTTTATCGGTTTGACGATTTTCGGCCCGAATCCGACTGAACCCGATCGATGTTCACCCCTAATTCATCCTCACAAAAAAATATCAACAGACGGACTATTTTGCCTTTATTTTATTCAACTTCATTTTGTAATCCACACATAAAATTAGGGTTATTTTAGCCAATGAAACAAATTCAAATTTCAAATATCACATTCTCCTTTTTTTTTTTTCCCTTTGATATTCAATTTTATATTCTCTCTCTAACTACTCATGTTCTTTCTCTTTGTTTTTTCTTCTACATATTTATTTTTTACTACAAATGTTAATTTCATTTTATTCAAATTGTTCTCTAATATTTGTTTGTTAATTTCAATATTGTTATTCGCTCCAAAATAAATGACTTAATTGATCATTACACATACACCAATGTACAACTTTAATTACTAATATCTTTTATTGTCTATTAGTAAAAATTATAAAAGCTAGATATTTTAAAAATACTCATCGAATTGTTTTAACTATTGAAAATTTGTCAATTTTATCTTTTTATAGGTATATGGATGAAATCCGAACTAGGCATAATTTTTTGTGTACGTGTGATTTTCAGAGAAATCTGGACTAGTATAATCATCATTAGTTTGAGCTTGAAAAGGAGCCATGATTAACTATATATTTTACTATATATTTTTCTCTTTCTTAAAATAATTATCGCATTTAAGTATTGCATATTTATTAATGTACAATTTTGATCATTAATATTTTTAGTTGTATATTATTAAAAATTATGAAAGAATAATATTTTGACAGTACTCATCGAGACAAGTCTAATAAGATCTAATATGCTAATATTTGTTTTTATAAATTAGTCTGAACTCACATATTAATGTTGTTCACTTGTTTGTTAATTTTTAGCTTAAATGGCTTTGTAAAATGTAGTAATTCTTTGATGTTTAAATTTTCCAAAAGAAACAAAAGATGAGTGAGAAAATCAGGGGAATAAAGATCTGTTATACTAACACGTACGCTACTAACACGTACGCCCAATGAGGAAATTTTGAAATCGGCCAGGCTATCTATCTTGGTTAACGGTAAATTTGTTGGTTATTTCTCTTGTGTTAGAGGAGTCAGATAAGGGGATCCGCTGTCACCCCTTCTCTTTTGTATCGCCAAGGATGTGTTGAGTAGGGCAATATATTACCTTAGCTTTGCATCAAGGTAAGCAGAGTCCTATGAATTACTGCAAGGGTACGTCGGTTACGACTCATGTTTTGTACGCCGATGACATTATGATTTTTTGTAAGGCTACCAAGGCTAATATCCACTGGCTTTTGCATATTTTTTATATCTATGGAGAAGCTTCGGGTCAAATCATCAATAAAACTAAGAGTAAATTATATCCTAGAGCAATGACTAGTGGCCGGGCAGCGTCACTCTCTCATCTACTTGGTTTCAGCATAGGCTAGCTCTACCCACTTTTCGTATTTGGGTTGTCCGATTTTTTGAGGGAAACCTCGCGTCATTCATTTTCAGAATATTGCTGACAAAATTAGAGTCAAGTTGGCTTCTTGGAAAGGTATGTTTCTATCCAACAAATGGTAATCCTAATCCCTCTTTTGTTTATCTTTGGAATTAATCTTTTTATTATAGAAAAACAAGAATTTCCACCATGATGTTCTCCAAATGGATCCACAAATTGAAGTTTCGGTTGTTTCTCCATACCAATGGATTCTTGATTCCTCATCACATACATATACAGAAACACCATTTTTGTATTAGCACTTAGACATATAATTAATTTTCCTAACATTTTTTTTTAAAAAAAAAAGCCCACGCTTACATTTGCGATGAATTTAAATCCAATCTTTATTTGTCCTTTGTATGTGTCATCTTCGAGTACTCCCTCTGTCCCATATTATAAGCAAAAAAAATTATTTTTTCTTGTCCCAAATTATAAGAAAAAGAAACTCACTTTCACCATTTTCAAGATTTACTTTTACTTACTCTCATAAAATTTAATACAAATTGCATTTAATTTACTCTCTATCTTATTTTCCCCATAATCAATAACTAATGAAAATTCTTTTTACATTTTCCCATGAAACTTATTTCAAGAAAAACACAAAAAGTTATACTTCAAATTATCACATTTTACTTTTCTTAATAAATGTGATTATTTTTTTTTTTGCTTACATTATGGAACGGAGGGAGTACAACTTTATATGCAACTGGTTTTATGTCTATAAATCCATGCTTAATTCCTTCGGTGATTATTCCATCTATGTAAACCCTGCTTTTTGTGTGAACAAATGAATCAACATTAGTTAATCCTTTTGAAATGAAAATCCAATTATAAATATAAGTTATATAAAAAAAATTCAATAGATAATAAAGAATGTATATATAATATAGTAGGAAGGTGTTCCTACAATGTTAAGTTCAAACAAAATGCTAATAAGCAACTCTTGGTTCAATTTAACAAAAGAAAGAGAAATATTTTCCTAAAAAATAAAAATTAAAGGTTAGGACCAAAATAAAATTAACCCATATATTAATATTATAGAGTGAAATTAATGGAAGGATACCAACAATGTCTGTATGTCTAATGCCTTTAGCATTAACAAGAAATATTTCAAGAATTCATGTTTTTATGTGTATGTGTTTGATAATGGGTTTAAAAGATGGAATTAATGAAAAAAAATATTAGATATACAATATAGGGTCATGCTAAATAATGCCTCCGGGACACTAGTTAAACATACAAAAGAGGTAACTTTTGCATTAAAAATATAACATTTTATATTTTATACTAACATTGACTACACAAGTTTTGAAGTATTTTCCTATATTATATTATGTTGCATAGGAGTGAATGAATATGGTAGTTTTACAAAGTCATTCATTTCTTAAACAGCTGGAGTTACAATGAAATGTGGCAACTTCAGTTTATTAATTAATTAATTACTCAATCTAACTGTTTTTAAGAGTAATTAATTATAGGGTTTTGTTAGGGCACATGTTAAGTTACATAAAATTAGCATTTAATGTTATAAAATATTTAATATTTAGAGAGTTAAAAACACAAGTTTCAATAAAAATATTATTACATTTATCTTTTTAACATGTGGCTTAAGGGCACATACACATGTTAACATTCCCCTTAATTATATATATATATATATATATATATATATATATATATATATCTTATATCTTATTAATGGTAAATCCATTATTTCAGATATCATTTGTGTGACTAATAGTTCTATTCAATAAGTTTTTAATAAAAAAAAAATTCTATTCAACAAGTTACAAGGGATATATTATGTGAGATTTCTTATTAGATGAAAATCTTATGTGAGATTACTCAATTGCAAAACTATCGAAAAAATAAACAATTTATCTTCTTTTTTATTTATCAAAAAAGCAAACAATTTATCTTTTTTTATTTATTTACCAAATGAAATCATTTAAAATTTCGTAATTTACGACACTCACCCTACTAATCAACGACATATGCTAAACTCTAATAATTGTAACTTTTTTAGTAAGCATTTTCCTATAAAGGGCAATTTGGGAATTATGAAGTGGGTCTGTGAGCATATAAGGGGTTTAATGAGCAATTTTTTTTAACACTTTTTGTGCTTTCAATATTGGGTATATTCTTTGTTGAAAATTGCTCTTCTGTCCCCCTGAGTTGCTATCAGGCCCCCAAAAACTCCAAATTGCTCTCAATTATTCGAATTGTAGCATTCGAAAAATACTAAAATGCACCACAAAAATAACATTTCGGAAGTTACGTTCCGAAGTGGCTAAAAAAAAAAAGATTTTGAAATGTAACTTTCGAAATGGTGTTTTTGGATAGTTTGAGTTTCCTCCATTTGTTATCCCTCTATTTATTCTCCATTTGGAGAGAGATATACACAATTGAAAATTAGTGGGGTCCACAAATTAGTGAGACCTATTTTTAATGGAGAATAAATGGAGGGATAACAAATGGAGGAAACCCAAACTCGTTTTTGGAACATAGGTTATGAAATGATTGAATATTTATTTTACTTCTAAAACAAAAAGATCTCAATTCGAGACCTACATTCTGAAATTAACTAATTTTGTATCCTAGATTCCGAAATTAACTAATTTTAGATCATAGGTTCCGAAATACCCTGAAATGTTTCGTTAATTTGAGGGGCCCATAAGGCAATAAAGGGGCTTAAAGAGCAATTTTCTAAATTGCTATGTAGTAAAAGTTTGAATTTGGGTCTCAAAGGCCCACTTAAAGTATAGTTCAATTATGTTCTTCTTGGTCAATGTAACTAACTCTTTGAATTTCCAAAATTTTTCTGAGTTTGATATGCTTGCTGAACAACAACACAAAAAACATTTATGTCACGAACAAGACAACATAGTACCGGAATAGAGGGCGGATAATTAGTCCATAAGTTATAGTTCATTTAGCAATGTTGATATTATTAGGTTGAAGTTGAACGTCTTCACTCATATGCAAATTCAAGACTTTACAGTTGTATGTGAGTTTCAATGATAATTATCACCTCGTCTATCGATAGAAAAAGGGATAACTAATGGTTGAGTTAGGTAACTAATAGAGATATTTGTTCAAACCATTTAAACTAAGGCTGATAAAATAGGCCTGCAAATGTAATATAATATAATATATGCAATGCATATATGTATATATGTATTTCCAAAAAGTATCATGTGTATTTTCAGTTTAGGAGAAGAAACTTCACCAAAGGGGGCGATCAAAGAAGTACTTTGGAATTAAAGCATCTAAAATACTGATATATGCTTATTTGGATTTCTTACGGCAGTAGAAAATATTTATGCTCAAACAATTTAAAACTTGTGAGTTGTGACTCTAGGACAAGTTGAAAATGTAACCAGCGCTTATACAAATTTTTTTAGGGTTAAATATGTTTTTAGTTCCTATTTTATGTGAGTTTTGACTTTTAGTCTTTATTTTTTTTTATTATATTTTTAGTCTCCACGTTTTTGCCGTTTGCGTTTTTAGTCCATACGGTCAATTTTTTGTGACTTGGATGACGGAATCAGCCACATAGCATAAGCTGCATAATACATAGATGTCACATCATTCAACGCAAACATTATCCTAGTCGATTTAAGTTATTATATGTAGTCAATTATGTTATCCTAGTCATAAAAAATTAACGAAAGGAACTAAAAATATAATTAAAAAAATGTAGGGACCAAAAGTCGAAACTCACATTAAAATAGGGATTAAAAACATATTTAACCCATTTTCTTAACCCTCTGGATCTAAATAAGAAATTGTTCCACCAAAAAATTAAACTCGAGTTCTCCCGTTGCATGATATAATTTCAATCTTTTTGGATTTAACTAGTCTCATCAAGTTGAATTCAATCTTAAAAATGAAACATTATTAAAATAAAATTATACTGCAAACTTAATCCTATTGTAAAATTAGTCTTTATAGATGTGTATGAGAATGTGTACCATCTCTTTTTCTTTATTTTTAGTTAGTCTGCTGATAAAATAACAAATGTAATTAAAATTTACACACACAATTGCAAGATTCCGAGTTCAAAAATTTAGATAAAGCTATCGAGCCTAATAATCAAGGCGTTCAATCGAAGAATGTCAATATTTCAATTGAGTTAGTCTTACAAAGATTTATGTACCATGACAATTGAATGCAATAGTTTAAGTTTGAAAAGATACACCTATCCGAATCATTGGCATTTTAATAATATTTGATCTTGTTGATGTCTAAATCCTTTCCTTGTAGCTATGATCTTTGTTTTCTTGATAACATAAAAATTTAGTGGTAAACTCATTCTATATCTTAGCTCCTTGATACGAATCTTTTGGAAACTTTTAATTAATCGCAATTCACAAAGTCCAAATTATGTAGTTGTAAGACCCGTAGAATTTCAAAAGCAGGAATTATATTTTTGATATATTAATTAGCTTATGCTATTTGTTGTATCGGTTTTCTGTTTGATTGTCTGTTTCGACAGAATTTTTGCTGAGTTGGAGTCTGTTTTGTGCTCGTGTGCTGGAAAAGCACAAACTTTCGTTTCTTAGTCTTTATTTATCTATGAGAAGGTTCCCGTGTCGTCAGAATTTCGAAATTTGGTTTTCTCCGTATTTTGAAAAAACGAGTAGAAATTATACCCGCTGTTTGAAAATTTTACGGTTTTCGATTTCCTTCAAAATTTAAATGGAGACTTTATATATCGACTGTGATGAGAATTTGATCTCATTATATTTTTCCGAGCTAATCGGCGAAAATTTATTCGGAATAGAATTTATTCAAAAATTTGTGAATTGTATTAATTAATGGTTTACGGTAGAATTTTTCTATTTCTGTAAAATTTATCGGTACGCGAAATGCGGCTCGTTTAAGAGCGAATGTGGGACTGAGCGAGATGACCAGGCATAGAATGAAAAAGTATCTAGATATTTTGTTAGAATATTATTATTATAATCATGTGGGTGAGAAAATGAAGGGCTAGGATTTGATGTCCAAACTTTGTCCTATTTGATCATAAGGCTAGGATTAAACTAGAGAGCTTATAAATAGGCTTGTTCATGAAGCTTTCTCTTCCCTTTCTTTCTTTCAGCCGAAGCTCTCTATCTCTCACACATTCCTCTTTCACAAAATAATGTACTCTCTCCATTTTAGTGCTTGAGTGTGTAAGAATTTGGAGTTAGCAAGTTAGGAATAAAGTCTTAAGCTCCAAAGAAAGGTATCATCTCCCTCCCCTTCCTCCTAGCTGGCCGAACTCTCCTAGGAGTTTGTTAATGTTTTATTTTATATTTTGTCTTGCTCAAATCTTTATGTTTAAAGGGTTTTATGGATCTATGTTTAGTTCTTTAGATATTGGTAGGAAAAGATGTTACAAAAGAAATTTGAGAGAATTTCATGAACAATTTTGAGGAAAACTTTATGAGTTATGTTTTTGATCAATTGATGGGATTTTTCTTGCTTTAGAAGTAATCACAATGTGTCCTGAAGCTATGTAAAATCATGAATCACGTTTTTATTTAAGTTGGAAAATATTTGTTAGGAACATTATTGTGTTGAAAGAGATTGCTAAAAATTTCATGAAAAAGTGTTAGTTCCAAATTTCCTTGACTTAATAGACATGGATCCATAGTTATGAATTCCAAACCAAATATTTTCTCCATCTTCTTCAAATGGCCGTGACACCCATTTACTATAAATGTCCAAATTTTAACTTTTGTTTCATTAAAGTTGTAGATCCATGTTAGCTAGTATTATGTCCAAAAGAAAAATTGACATTTAGAAATATTTGATTTGTGATTTTTGAAAATGATTTTGAGGAATAATTTTGTGAGTTATGAAATTCTTTTATTGTTTTCTTGCAATTAAAACCATCACTAGTTGTCTTTTGAGTTCATTATTTTTTTTAAAGAAAATGTTAGAATTGAAAAGCCCCAAATTTTATGATTTTTGAAGTTAGGGTTTTAAAAAGTTGTTAAGCGTGGAATTAAATCAAATTGAGTTTGTTTTTGAGTAATTGGAAACTGTATAAGTATTTTAACTAAGTTAGATTTCTAGAAAAATGATTTTTGGTGTGGATTTAGATTATGGCCGAAATTCTTAAGGGTATTTTCGTCATTTAAAAATTGTTATTGTGTCCTAGAAACCTAACTATTGAATCCGTCTTTTCGAGACGATGAATTTGACGTATGGCTCGTCTCGATCCGATAAAGATTGAATGAGTTATGGCCGTTTTAATTTGTAACTGTTTTACCGTCGTTTTTGAAATTGAAGTATAGTAGTAGAAACATAATAGAGATTATTATATTATGCAAAGAAGAAAATGTTCGGGAAATCGATTTGTGAATTGAAAAGAAAATTCTTTTATCGAAAATTGTGTTTTAAAAGGTTTATGTTGTGTGTGTTCATAAAAGTCTTTTGTTTCAAATCGATTAAGAAAATGCATAGTTAAACTTGTTTGGTTTTGAAAAAGAAATGAGTAAGTTATTTGAAAAAGTAGTCTTGCTTTGTGAAAAGTTTGAAAATAGTGTAATTTATTTAATGACGCTTTTGCGACAAGAACTATTCTTTAAAGTGTTGTATTTTCAAGAGTTGTTTGAAAAGAGATTTTCTTATAGAAATGTTTTAAAATAGCCAAGGTTTATTTAAAAGACGTTTCGTGATGAGAAACTATCTTTTCAATGTGTTAATGTTTTCTAGACTTGTTTTCAATATGACTTGAGTCTAGTTAGTTAGGAGAGAACAATCTTAGGTCTTGAATCCATTAGTAGCCGAGCTAGGACTATTTGGATGATCAATTAGAATTGTGTATTAACTTAGATAAGTTGTATGTTTTAAAAAGGTTAAGAGGATTATCCGGATTGAGGACTTGGTTGAGAGAGACGGTTTTGCTCGCGTAGAGTAAGTTGTACGTGTTGGAACGCTTGCCGAGGTAAGGGCACTTTCTAACGATTTCATATACCTCGAAATATCGAGTGCTTTTTATGAGCATGTTTGTTGTATGATGTATTCTCGTGACGAGAACTTGTTTGGGAACATGTTATATTCTACACATGCTTGAGTGTTGTTGTAAATTTCATATGATTGAATAATATGAAATGTTGATGCATGTACTTGATCGAAGATCTCGTTGTGCATGATGCTTGTTGTCATACATATGATTTTGTTAGAAATATATGTATTGACATGTGGTTAAGAATTGCATATGCATGATTGGTATGTAATTGATGCATTGGCATAGATAAGATGTGTCGTATGCTCATGCATTCATAGTTGTGGTTAGAAGACCACCGGGTGCGATTAGAAGATCCACCTGAATCCTGCGGGATTTTATTGAGTACAATACGTGATTAGAAGATCACAGAGTTTGATTAGAAGATCCACCCTAATCCTTCGATTAGAAGATCGTCGTGATTGTATTGATTTTAGTGATTAGAAGATCACGACTCTCTGCGGAGAGGTTAAATTCCGGAATTCATGCATGTGAAACAGTCCCGAGTAAGGTGATCACAATCATGTAGAGTCTGCATTGATAGGCTGATTGTGCATTTGAATACTGTTGTGTGTGATTGATAGACTACCCGTGCACTTAAATTATGTGATGTGTGATTCATATGATAAATGAGTATATGCTGCCATGTATTGTATATCTTGTGCTGCGTATTTTTGGTTATATGTCATTTTTAGATCGTGACCCTCTACGAGCATTTTTAGGGATTTATTTGTACCGCGTGGAGAAGCGGCGAGGCTTGAAACCGTCTGTGGGTCTTTGTCACCCAGTCATGTTCAGTTAGAGTTAAAGATCAGCTTAGGGATAATAGTCTAAGAGTCATGTTTACTCTTCTTTATCGCTTCCGTATTTGGTAATGCAAATTGTTGTATGATACATTTATTTGGAATAAATAGTGCCGCTATGTATGTCTAGACATAGTGTTTGGTTTATATTCCTAAATTTTCATTCGTGAAAACAATTTATAAAAGAGGCATTTCATTCCAATCGTTATTTCGAAAATGGTTTACTCTGATTAATTTAATTTAAGGGCGGTCGTGAAGTTTGTTTCAAAGTCCTTGTTGTTTTAAAAAAAAATAGTGCCTACTTTTGGCCTTTGAAAATCGGGGTGTTACAGTAGTTAGGATAATATTTTAGTTGGCCAACCGCCAAAAATGATTAATTCATCATTGTTGTGACTATATATATTATATAGAGTTAAATATTTTATTTCTTTTTATAAAATTATCAAACTTTTTTTCCTATCCTCGTAAAAAAAGTGTTATTTTATCGTCCTACAAAATTTTCTTTCATGTTGTCCACAAGTTCTAACTCAACTGGTAAAAAGTGTCAAAATTGTTAGGTGTAAAGTCATGACAACTCTCTCATTTGTGTGTATGAGTTTATGATGATTTTATCATTTCATTTATATAACAAAAAAAAAAAAATCCTACACGCAATATTTTTTTTTGTAGATAGACAAAATGACAAGTCATTGTTAACTCACACACAAGACTGACCCTGAGCAATGGGCAGTGGGTGCGACGGCTTTAGGCCCATTATTTTTAGAGGCCCATATATTTTTTTATACTTAACTATTGTTATAAATAATTTTTTAAAAATTTTTATGCTGTAAAAAAAAAGAAGAAGAACTATTTATGTTGTATTAATATGATCAGCAAAAAATTGCAATATAAGTCTATGTGCATCGACCCTACTATAAAACTGTACCGGTCAGCTTCGCCTAGACCCAATTACACTGCAAGCCCACTATTGCCAACAGTCCAATATAGATAAATCATGCGGCGCGCCCGAACCGACTCAGTCCGCCCGCATCCGGCTTATTTGACCCGATCCAGCTCGCCTAGGCCCAATTTCGCCTATCCAGGCCCAATACGCAACGAATCACTAAAAAGCACGTGAAAAATAAGCTTGTAGCACGATCAGGGGGAGCTTGGCGCCAACGCCTTCCCCCACTACGCGCCAAATTCAGGCTCACCCCATGAAAGAAATCATGGGATCGTGGGAAGTTATACACCTCCTCTACATGCCTATAAATACAACCCCCAAAAACATTTGATGGACACACCGAAAATTAGCCTAAGTACAATTGCTACTTTACTCATTATCACTAAATATACCCCCCCTAAGTTCCACACCGGAACAAAAACAAATGGAAGATGTGTTATTGTTTTTTGAAAAATATCGAGAGGAAGGTTTTACAAAAAGTATGGATCTTGCAAAAACAGTTCCTTTGAAATGAATGTTGAACCCATCTTTCCAACAAAGCATCGTGTGATTATTAAAAAATATTTTGGAGAGAACAATGAATACCATGAACATCAGTCACCAGAGAAATCATATAAAGTCGAGTATTTTTTTTATTGTTGTTGATATGACAATTACTTCTTTGAAAAATTGATTTGAGGATTTGATGATATTTGAAAGTAAATTTGAATTTTTATATGATGCACGAAAGTTTAAATCATTGGAGATAATGAGATGAAAAAATATTGTGTTAAATTTCACTCAACTTTTTCTCATGACAATTCATCAGAAGTTGATGTAGATGATCTTTTTTCTGAATTAAGAGTGTTACAATTTATTTTTGTCAACTGAACAATGTTTGCCATTGATATTCTTAAATTTGTCAAAGATACATATTATTATTCAAATGTATCAATTGCTTATAGAGATTTACTGACAATGCATGTGACTGTAGCATCGGCAGAAAAAAGTTTTTCAAAATCAAATTTGTTTAAAACCTACTTGAGATCATCAATGTGACAAGAGAGATTAAACGGCTTGGCAACTTTGTCAATTATGAAGGATATGTTGGAGAACATTAATGTTGATGTGATTATTAATACATATTATGGTAAATGAAATAAGTTTTTTTTTTTTGTTTAGCCTAAGGCCCATAAAATATCAGGAACGAGGTTGCTCACACACACAAACTGGAGAAACCAGGGTTCGAACTCCGATCATGACATCTGACACTAGCAACTTCGTCATTTCTCTCCGTTGAGCTAGAATTTGTGGACTCCTACACACTATTTTAATTATAGTTTAATTGAGAAAATGCAATAATAGGAAAATTGGGAGAGCGAGAGAGGTATGGAAATGGAATACATGTGAGTCCACTGGTGAATAAATATTACTATCTTCGATCATTTTTATAAGAAATAATTAATTTTTTAGATTTATTAAATAATTAATGTATTTAGTCTATATTACGGATAAATACATTTAAATTAAATTTAGATTGAGAGTAGAGATTTAGTGATAAAATTAATTCGAAATCTTTTTTTTTCTCGCCCCCCGAGCTTTTTAGGAGTTCTAGGAGTTGCCAATTTTACCACCCCCGTTAGTTAAGTAGAGAGTGTTGAAGGATACAAAACTAGAAATCGAAATCGAATTCTCTTAAACAATTTATCCTAAAATTTTATTAATCATTTGAGCTCAATCTCTTAGTTTATATAATGCACGTTTAGTTTGATTTTTTTTTTTGGTAACAGGTCATCATATTTGATTTGCGAAAACATATTACTAATAAAAATATGCCTCGTTTCTTATTTCAATTTTTCTTTTATAGGATATTGAAATTTAATTAGAAGCTTGACTTAAAAAAAACACTTCATTGGACATTTTAACAAAAAGAAATTATTGGAAACTAACAAAACCCAAGAAAATTATCAAATGCACAAGTATTTTCTATTGAAAGTTGAGAGGACTACTTGACTAGACACAACACCGAATGAAATGTGTTACACATACATAATTTTAAAAAATTAAAAGATAAAGAGATAAATTAATATTAAATAATGTGATTAAATTATTAAACATTTATTTTTTTCTCTTTTGTGTGACTCAAAAATAAACTAATCCAAACAGAGTCTAAATGAATTTTATTTGAGGTTCTGTCTAACCAAAAATTGTTTAATATAACGGCCAATTTCAACTTGGTACCAATTTTAATAAAATAGAGGCTGCTTTAGTATTCAATATTTTCTTAGATCTATATTATTCTTTTAAAATTAGGAATATTATTGATCCTAAATAAATACTATGCACATCCAACCAAAAAACAGTAAGAACAGAACACATGATGGTTGTTTCAAGTGCAGTTGGAAACTCCAAATATAAATAATCTTCATAAAACAAAACAAAAACTAATAGTGTTTAGTTCTCTTTCACTTTAAAATAATGGAAATTGGAAAATACTTAAACCAAGCTTTTATAAAAGGAAAAACAAAATTTATGTGACCTCAATGCGAATCATAGTTTTTTATGTTTGAATTAAGAGAAAAGTCGATTATTTGAAATTGGTAGAATTGAATAAAGTTGATTATAATGTGCATAAAGATACACTTTATATAATGATCCTAAACAAGTTAACGAGTCGTAACAACTTCAAATTATTCGTTGTAATTGCAACGATTTCATAATTGAGACAAATCAGCCACATTTAAACGTGATTCTCTGCAATATCAACTATCACGACCACGGCCGGGATTTAAAATCATGATTTAAACACGCACATTTGAATAACAACATAGTATTTATGTACTATGAAGCACCGAAATCTCTATGATTAGACGTATCGCGGTGTCCGACACTCGTATGACATCCGTACGACACTTCTACAAATGTGTCGGAGAGGTGTCCAAAAAACTAATTTTTCCTTTATTCTGATACTCCTTAAATCAGTGTCCGACACCTATAAGACACTCGTACAAACGTGTCGGGGTAAGTGTCCAAAGTTTTTTTTTTTTATTTATTTCTACTTTTCTTAGACATATGTACAACGATTAAAGATGTGTCGAAATAATAATATTGATCAATGAGGGATTAAAGATATTACATTATTTTTAGTTTTTCGATAGTAGTTGGATGAGTAAATGTCAAATGTACTATCATATATTATTTTAAAACTTTTTTATTGAAAAATTTGTTTAACTTAGATGCATATGTATATATTTTTAATTCTAAATTTATATTTTTTATAAATATGTAGCGGTGTCGGTGTCGTTTAATTTTTACATTAGCGGTGTCGGAGTCTATGCTTCAAATTATGTATATTAAATTTATATGTATGCCATTTTCACAACTTAGATCACTACAATCTTAAATCAAATAAAGAATAAATTACAATATAGTGTGATAAATTTACAATTGAGACTTAATTCCAGCAAAATCTCTTAACATTATAACCAACCTTTTCAAATCTTCCTCTTTGATTATTCTCTCTAAACTTCACATAATCTTTGCAAACAAAAGGATCATAAACTCTCGTATTTCCTTCTCCAACAACTTCATTAGGTGCCATAATCACTTTCTCATCCTCAAAACACCAAAAAAAAGCCAAAGAAAATCTATTCATAGGTTGCTTCAAAATAACTCTATGTTCAGAAGACCTTAACTTATCATTACTCCAAGCTTGCATCATATCACCTATATTCACCACTAAGGACCCTTCAGAAGGACTTATATCAATCCATTTTCCTTCATGTGTTTTCACTTGAAGTCCTCCAATTTCATCTTGGTATAAGATAGTTATGCAACTCATGTCAGTATGCATTCCAAGTCCCTCAACATGATCTTCTAAATCCATAATTTCTGGTGATGTATAGTTGTTTATTCTTAAGTAACCTTGACACTTTTTGAATTGTGAATCATAAAATAGCTTCTCAAATCCTTCTCCTAAGCTCATTAACACAAGCTTTAAAATTCTTTGAGATAAATCTGCCATCTTACTACAGTAGTCCTCTAGTGTCTCACTGGTGAAAACATCGAAAAGAAAACAAATTATTCATTTGTTATACAAAAGTTTAAAATGAACTATATAAACACTTATCTATAAGCGTTTATGTATAAGTTATTTCTAAAAGATAAAATTAATTAATTCTAATAGATTACATATAAGCTGTAAACTTTTTTCTAAATTATCTTGGAGAGTTTATGAAAATAAGCTGAAAACGGCTTATGAGCATGTTATAAGCTGCCCTGTTTGGATAAACAACTTAATTAAGTGCTTATCGTATAAGTGATTATGTATAATCTAATTTTATAACAAAAGATAAAATAAAGTCAAAATATTTTCACAAAAGCTATAAGTTGTTTTTACAAGTTATTCTAAAGAGCTTATGAAAATAAGTTGAAAACTGCTTATGAACATGTAACAAGTTTTTCCCATAAGCTCTTTCAAGCGCTCACTACTAGTAATTGTGTAAGTAGCTAAGCTCAAATAAGTCAAATCAAACAGACCCATAAATTGTTTTCATAAGCTACACCGGTGAGCTTATGGAAATTAGTTGAAAAAAACTTATGAACACGTCATAAACTATTTTCGTAAGCTCTTACAAACGGTCTCGCAAGTGTTTATGTCAGTAATATACAACATGAAATAAGGCAATCCACACAAACCTTTATGGAATAGTAAAATAGAAGAAAATTATTTTTGCCACCCTATGGGTTTCTCGCGCGTCCTATGAATTTCCCAAAATACCATTCCGTGACTTATGCCACGGATGTCACTACAAAAAATATGATTTTTGGCAGCGACAAATGTCGCTGCGAAAAATACAAAGTTGCTGCGAAATGTATTTTTCGCAGCGAAAAAATTGTCGCTGCATGTCGCTGGCATAAGTGCCGTTGCGAAAAGTCTTGCAAGGACAATTAATGCCGCTGCCATAACTAGTATTTTGCAGCAAAAATTAATGTCGCTGGCATAACTAATGTTTTTCAACAACAATTAATGTCGCTGACATAACTAATATTTTTTGTAACAATAATTATTGTCGCTGGCAAAAAAAGTGTTTTTCCCAACGAAAAAATTGTTGTTAGCATGCATGCCGTTGCAAAAAATTTTGGTCGCTGACATTACTAGTGTTTGTCAATAATTCAAATATTAATTTAATCTCCCATGAAATAATAAATATTAGGAATTAACGTTCAATATCAACAATTGATTGCTAAATTTTATTTATAAGTTATGCTTCTCGTTCAATCTTTTTTTTTAATCAGTGAATTTTATTTATACAAAAATTCAAATACAAAGAACCAAAAAACAAATTACAAGTCATTTAGATCGTAACAAAACCAAGTGGCCATTCACATAATATCAAAACATTAAATTAGAAAACACAAAAAAGCAACACTATTTTGAATATTTATCACTTAATCCTATAAGAACACCACAAAATTTTTTAAGACATCGATGACTTGATTGCTTGCCCCTTGTTCTCCATTGTTCATCATCTTCTGTCATAATCTTCACACTTTTCTTGAATTGCGTCGATATTCTTCAAAGCTTTTGAATATTAGATACTTTCTCGTCGTAGCTTTTTTTTATTGAAATTCTACTCAACTTTTAATGAGATTATGTGTGGAACAAAGTGAGACAAGTGATTTTAAAAGGGAAAATTATATAAGTTGATGAATAATGATGACATGATGGAGAACTTGATCGGTTAAATTTTGAAGAGATCAAGTGATTAAATTTTGAGCAATGAACAAAAGAGAAAGAGGAGCGTTGGATGAATAGTAATCTACCGTATGGAAAGTTTGCAATATATGAATCAAGTGGATGAATTTATAGCTATTAGTAAATAGATTGATTAATTAACAAATATTCCAAAATACATGGGAAATAAAATAATTAACGGATTATCTTTACTCAATTAACCATCACACTACATGATTATCTCGATTGTGATAGTGGGTATGTATAGAGTGCTACCGTCGAATTTTGAAAAATATAAAACAAACCACTATTTTTTTAATCCAAATAAAATTAATTTAATTAATCTACTTCTAATAATAATATATTAAAATTGATAACTACTATATTTACTAATTTGTCCTTATCAATTTTAATATTTTTTTAAAATTTTATATCCTTCATTGTAATTTTACTCTATTAACAATATATGTATAAAAATAGGAAGAAAAATAAAATAAGGATTAGAAGAAGTTTAGTAAAACAATTATGGAAAAAAAAAAAACAAACAATAAAAGATTATATATGAATCTATGCATAAAAGTAGGAGTAAAACAATAAAAATGTGATATTTTTTTATTTATGCATAAAAAAATTATGTATATTAAAATTGCATAAAAATGAATTTAATTCTTTAATATATTAATTAACAAATTATGTTGTTGGTATAATTATAAGATTTTCCAACAACGTTATAATGTTGTTGTCAAAAAGGAGATACAAAACATAAAAATAAGAAAAAAATATTCAGTTAAAAGAAATTTACGCAAAAAATATAAACATAAACTACAAAAAATAGTAATTGTGTGGTTTCTCGGTGACTTTACAAAGTTGTTGCAAATAATCTATAGTATAAAAAATATAAAAATAGAAAGAAAAAAAAAATTTAAGTTAAAACAAATCTACGCATAAATATAGGAACAAAAACCATGATAAAAGATATGTATAAAAAAATAATAATTATTGGTTTCTCAGCGACTTTACAAGGTTTGTTGCAAAAAAACTATACAATTAGCGACAACAATAATTATTGTTGGGATAAGTAATTTTTTCCAGCGATAAAATAATTGTTGAGAAAAAATCTAACTTACAACAACAACTTAAATTAGTTGCTGCTATATGTATATTTTTGTCAGCAATTTAAATGTCGCTGCAAAAAAGTCGCTGCGAAAAATCTTATTTCTTGTAGTGTGTGTATAAAATGAGAAATTTTTGAGTAATTTTCTCCAACCATCCGTGACTTAAGGCACAGATTCATCTATGGTCAGATACTATTGCTTCTGTCAAAGGCCTGCCACGTGGCCAATTTTAATTGGCCACATGGTCGACCATTTTTGCTATAAATGGAGCGCATTCAGTGAGTGAAGCCTCACACTTCCCCACCTCTCTTCTATGCTTTTTTCTTCTTTTAGTAATGTTACTTTGTTTATTTTTTGGTCATTTGATGTGTAAATGGGCACATAGTCCTTCGTCGGTTAGCCATAGCGCACCTATCAATGTTTTATTCACAATGGTTGGGTGCAATATGTTAATCAACGAGAGACTTGTGTGTCCTAATTATTGGGTACGCTATGACTAACCGAGGAAGAAACTACCAAGTTTCCATTTAGGGGTTCCAAAATGAGACGTTCCAGTGCTACTGATTCGCTCAGTCGGAAGCATGTTGGAAAGCGTTGTCCTGCAAAACTGGCAGGTGGGATCTTTTGGAGAACATCTCCTAATTTTTATTTTTATAATGTAATATTAATATAATTATTTGACCGGAAATGAAAATCCCGGATGTAACGGTCAAATTGATGTAGTTTTTGTGTCTGTTTTAATAAAAAATATAATAACTTACTATGTTACTCTCCTGCTTAATTCTTGTTGTTATTTGGTTTTTGTCACATAAACATCCGTGACATATGTCACGGACACCCTACGCTTTCAATCTGTGTACTAAGTTGCGGATCCGTCGGTGGTCAAGTCCAACTGAATCAGTCAAAGGCCTGCCACGTGGCCGATTGCGGCCAAAATGCCTATATAAGGAAACTTTCATCCATCAGAAATGTCACAAATATTGTTTCCTTCTTTTAGTAGTGTTACAATATTTATTTTGTACCATTTTGTTAGTAAATGGATGCATAGGATTTTTTTTAATGTTTACATTTTGGGTGCGCTGTGACTAATCGAAGCAGAATCTACCCAATCTCCATTTAGGAAGACTGGGGAAGCGGAGCCTCAAAGTACCACCTGAGACACAAGTTCAAAATTGAGAGATTTCCTAACACAAATGAAACTCTCATATCCTGCAGATGGGAGCAAGTGGCCGTTGAAGCATTCACAAAAGTATAGTTTTATGAAATTTTTATGTAATTTTTGTGTCTAACATGTAATATTTATCTAATTAGTTTTTAATTTGGAGAAATTAGAGTAGAGGAGCAACGTGATTTAGATGAAGTATTTAACTTATGTAATTTTTGTTCCGGAAGATATATAAAATGTGTTGTTTTTCACTTCGTTCGCAAAATTTATCTATTCTGCACTACACATCTGTGACATATGTCACGGACACCCTTCGCATAAAATCCGTGTCCTAAGGCCTGAATCAGTCAAAGGCCTGCCACGTGGCCTATTGCGATTAGCCACGTATGCTGCCAAAATGCCTATATAAGGAACCATCCGGCAATGAGAATGTCACAACCCTTTTTCCTGTTTTTAGTAGTGTTATAATGATGATTTTGTATCATTTTGTGAGTAAATGACCGCATAGGCCTCTTTTCAAAAGGGGAGAGGTTCCTAACACAAATAGGACCGTCCTATCCATCAACACACAATGGGTCGGACCACCATGCTCTCTGCATCCATATCATGGTTAGCCAATTGTTGAAACATCTTCCATGTCTGGTGATCAAGGATGACATACTAACCGTATGAAAAATCTTCAACACACACTACTAGAAAAAGTTAAAATACCGACGGAATTTAAAGACAGAATATATTTCGTCTCTAGTAGAGATGGAATTAGAGACAGAAAAAACAGTTAGAGACAAATATTTTTATTTTAGAGACAAATATTTTCATTTTAGAGATAGATTTTGTCCGTCTCTAATAGTTTAAAGACGAGAAAATTACCGACGGGATCAAATCCGTCTCTAGCCTGCTTAGTGACGGAATATTTGCATTCTAGAGACAGATTTTGTCCGTCGGCATTTAAGATTTTTCTAGTAGTGAGAATAGCTCTTCCCTGGACTGGTCATTGTATTTAATTTTAATGTAATTTTAATGTTTAACGTGTAATATTTATTTAAATAGTGTAGAGGAGAATGATGATTTAGATGAAATATTTTAGTTGATGTAATTTTTGTGCCTGATGCTTAATAAAATGAAAGATTTCAACATCGCTTGGAATATATCGATTATGTCTATTTACTTTTCAACTTCTTTTGCAATTTATGTGTTCTGTGTTGTTTTCATTCTGTCCCAGACACATCCGTGACATATGTCACGGACACCCTTCGTAATGCATCCGTGACTTAAGTCACGAAACTGTCGGTTGCATGTTGCATCTGTTTCAGTCAAAGGTCTGCCACGTGGACACTTTTAATTGGCCACTAGTACGTCTGAACTGCCTATATAAGGGGACATTGGGTTCAAAAAAATTCATCTCTCCCACTTCTCTTCTTCTCTTATTTTATAAATATCAGTATGTTTATTTTTCAATTTTTTGTGTGTAAATGGTCGCGTAGACCTCCGTCGATTAAGTTAATCGGCAGAGGACTGTTTGTTTACTAATCGTTGGGTGCCCTATGACTAATCGAATCAATTATTCCACGTCGAATGCGCTCTTTCTCGTTTAATTGCACAAATTTTGACGTAGTTTTTGTGCCCTACGTGGAACAACCAACAATAATTATAGAAATAGGCAATAATTTTTACCAGCATGTTATATTTCAGTTATTTTTTTGTTTGTAAATCGATGTAATTTTTGTGATTCATTTATAAAAATGATATTTCTTTGTATTTTTAATGTTGTGTACCATTATGTTACTTATATTTTTTTAATTTTTGTGTATCATACCAAATTTAAAAATAAAAAAGTAGACGGTTACGATAAGAAAATATTAATTAAAATAACAGCGACATATTACATTAAGAACGAACATAGTAAATTAAATACATAAATTTACGACAAACAAAACTAAAAATCAGATAAATTAATTTCTTCAACTTCGTCCTCCTCTCCGGGTTAAACCATGAGAGCCGCAATTTCGTCAAATGTCCTCGGACGGATCAACATGGAACATATAGATTCGATGGATCTAACCAACTTAGCGTCTAGCTTGATCGGTCCTATAGTTATGTACTGAGCAAAAATAGAGAACATTGTTCTCACGTCGCCGTTGTTTAGAAGTTTCATGGTGGTGAACTTCACGGTTCCGTCTGAGCACACTGACGGACGGCGATACTCCAGATTCGTGACCCTCCTATCATCGCGTAAGTGGACACGACCGTTAACTTGGGTCAGCTGGCACTTTAGATCAGCCAGTGTAACATCGACGTGGATTCTAAAAAGATTCGTTTATCCACCGTTGTAGTTAGGGGTGGCAAAGCGGGCGGCCCGCCCCTCCTAAAGGCCGTCTAAAAACGGTGTGGGGCGGGGCGGGCCACTTTAGGCATCCGAGCTCAAATGTCAATCCCGCCCCGTTTACTAACGAGTTGGCGGGCCGGCCCGCCAAACAATTTTTTTATTATTATTTTTTATTTCTACTTATAGATTTATTATATTATTTACTTTTTTTATGAAAAAGGATATATGTTTCAACAACGTATAATAAAAAATAACTTAAAAATTTAACAAATTCAAATCATGTAGTAAATAGTAATAATTAAAATTCAACATGATCACCAAATTGTTTCGTGTAAACTATAATTTAGTTTTAATTCGCTATATCTTCGTAATATTGATGTTATGCTTTAAAATAAAGAAGTCTCAATAAAATAAAGCACCAATAAAAATCCAACAAGAATAGACATGTCTGTCAAAATAAATTCAATCACCTAAATAAGTGTCAAAATCAAAATAAATTGAATTGGGAATAGAAACAATGCAAGTAAGGTTTAGTTTAACCCTTTCTTTTTTTGGATCTAAAAATGTAAAAAAAAAAAAGGATTAAACTCATCCATAAAGTTTAACTCTTTCCTCCATTTTTCATCTCAAATTCTAAAAAAAACAACAACAAAAATTAAACTAAAATGCCCGCGGGCAAACTCGGTCTGCCCCGCCCCGTTTTTTTAGCGGGTTAGGCGGGGCGGGCCAACTTAAGACATCGAGCCAAAAACCTAGGCCCGCCAAAAATAGCAGGTTAAACGGGTTGGACCGGCGGGTCTAGCCCGTTTTTCCACCCCTAGTTGTAGTACACTGCAGCTATGTGGGTATGCGGACGAAATTCCAAATTAAAAAAAATGTAAATGAAGGAAGGAATGAATGGATGAATAAACAATGGAAACACCCACCCCTTATTTATACACGTGGTGGTGCATTCCTGGCCACAAAAACATTTGTACACAGACACATCAGTGCCTTATGGTACGGACACCCTATGCCTCTGTCCGTGTCTTATGCCACGGATGGACGGTGGTATGTGGTCATTGCAGCAATCAACAGTCAAGGACGGTCAAGGCGTTTAATTGGCCAAAAAGGCAGGCGGTCGTCCGTGACTTAAGTCACAAATGGTCTGTTTTCAGAAATTTGGTAACAGCAACAGTCAAAGGACGGTGGCAAATGAGGGATGGACTGTTACTTTGTTTAGCCAATGGGATTAACGCAAGAATTCTATAAATACTAACCTTTCCTTCCACTTTTTCATTCATCTCATTTGTTCTCATTCTCTCATCTTCCATTTCTTCTCATTTTAGAGTTTTTGTTTTGTTCCTTGGTTTAGGCATAAACGGCCTCAACGTCCATCGCCGATTAATCATAATGATCTTAGGTTTGTTCTTTGATGATGGCATTGAGATCATTATGTTAATCGGCGGGGGATTTTTTAGGCCTATTAAGATCATTATGATTAATCGTTGTTAAACCGCCTTTGGGTTTTCCCCAAGAGGAGCAAGAGGTGGCGGTTCAGGCGGCGCCGATGGTTATGGAAGCTTGCGATTTGGGTTTTCCCCATCCCCAGGAAGATTGGTCACTATGATCAATCTAATAGAATAGACTTTTATAATGTTCTTTGAAATGTAATAATAGTTAAATGTAATTTTCTTTGAAATGTAATATTATCAAAATATAATGAATGAGTTTTGCATTTTATAATGTTTCAATGTTTTATTTCTCTTCTGTTCTGCAAATTTTTTTCTATTTCATGTCAAATGCAAATCCGTGACTTAAGCCACAGATATGTTAAATAACATAGGGTGTCTTGGGGATGTTAATTCTGGTGCGTGTGGAAAACCAAACTTTTTACACATCCATGACATAAGTAACAGACGGTAGTATTTTAGTAGGGCGTACTCCAGAATTTATAGGGTGGCAAAAGTAATTTTCCTTATTGAATTGAAAGGACTAATGTGACGGAGGGGTGGATCAAGCTTAACTATGACGGAGCATACAAAGATTCTTTGGAGCTAGCTGGATGTGATGGCCTTTTTCGGAACTCGGAGGGTAGATGGATCAAAGGATACGCACGAAAAATTGGAACACTTGATGCTCTCTCCGCTGAAATGTGGGGCATGTACTTGGGAATGCAACTTTCTTGGAGACATGGTTTTCACCAACTTCAAGTAGAAAGTGACTCAAAAACCTAGTTGACATGATCTCAGGAAAAGAAAAAAGAAAAAGAAAGGACTAATGTAAAGAGACAACAAAGTTCTGAAACATTACCTGAATTTAGAATTTTGTTTTTCAAACAAAACATCTTCAGAACTTTTAGCAGATACACAGAAGTTAAGTACATCAACTCTAAGGCTTTCAAAGAATGGAGAAGCAATGAAGTGAGGTGCGTAAGATTTTATAGAAGAGAAAGGACCAAGTTTAAGCTTAGTATCAGAAGGAAGATTAAAGATTAATTTAGATTTTTTTATAGATTAATTTAGATAATGAATATAAAAAAAATTACCAAACAAACATATTTTTGTTGGAACTGGATAACCGCATCTATATATATATATACACGGTATCCAATTTAAAATAAACCACTATTTACGATAACGAGCACAGAACGATAACAAAACAAAAAAGGTGGATTCATTGGATTGACAGGCACATAAGTGCCCGTCAGGACACTAGTTATAATAATTGATATAATCTATACCAATATGGCCCCGTTTGGATAAGCTTATTTTTATGCTTACGTAAATAACTTATTCAATTTTTATGTATTATTATAAGTTTGTCAAGATAATTTATGATAAAATAGCTTATAAAAATACAATTTTCACCAATTTAAACTTATAAAATAGTATAAAACATAATTTATATTGCATAAGTTAAAAAATAAGTTAATCCAAACGGACCCTAAATAAAGTTTTGGTGTAGGCTTTTTTTATTGTCACTTTTACCCTTCACTTTATTTAAATATTTGTATTTGTTGAAAATTAGCAAAAAAAATTAAAAAAAATATTCTTATAAAAAAAATAATTAACAAACATATTTTTATTGGAACTGGATAACCGCTTCTAAAAATCCAATTTAAAATAAACCACTATTTACGATAACGGACACGGAACAATAACAAAACAAAAAAAATGGAGTGCCCATCAGGACACTAGTACATATAGAAAATGCGGATAAACGAATACTTTAATACTCATCTTTTGAATCTATTTACAATATATTAAAAGAAACTACTATTAAAAAATCTATTTTGTCCTTAGCACGTTTAATAATCTTAATACTATACAAATGAGACAAATTTTATAAGGTCTCATTAAATGTTTGCCTTCACCACATTGTTTCTTATAATTTTGTATTTAATTTTGCATTATAAAGGAAACAATTCAATAAAGGAAACAATTCAAATAAAGGAAATAATTCAAATTCAAATTATAATTAAAAAGTATGATTAAAATATTCAAATTATTATTGTTTTCAACTTCAAATAATTTTGTTTTTCGTACATGATTAAAATAAAAATAATACTAGGACCAAATAAATAAATAATATTATAAATAAATTTTCTTGCATGATTTGTTTACTAGAAAAATTAATTTTAATTAAATAGATTATTTTAACGAAAACATATTTTGATGCATGTTTTAAAACAATAAAGAAAATTTTTATCTTTTCAATAAAATTTAATAAGTTTAAAAAATGATAGAATTTGTAAAATATATACTCCCTCCGGCCATAATTATAGGCAAAAAACACTTTTTAGATACATTCAAATATGTTTTTTAATGTATTCAAATATGTTTTTTATTATTTTTTTTAGATAAAAAATTATACTATTATTCAGTAGCATTTTATTTTATATAAATATATTTTTGTCTTAAATTATTAGCATTTAATTGATTTATATTTTATGAGATTTTCAATTACATTATTTAAAAAAATATAAAAAATAGTGTATTAATGTATTAATTTTTACTTCAAAAATTTTTAACAAAGAAAAACAAATTAGATCCACAAAAATGCGTGCAACTTTCAAATTGTGGTAATAAAATCCTTGACTTGACCAAAAAAAAAATCCTTGATTCTTAAAACTGATAAAGTTAATGGTAATAAAATAAAATTGGTAATAATTTGAAATTAGTTTTCAACATGGTAATTAATATATTAATATGCATTAATTATGATTGCAAAGGAATTGGGAGTACTATTGTGCCTATAAATAATGTCTAATCTCATTTCTATTCTTCACAATATTACATATTCATTTTTTATTCTTCTGAAAATGTTGTCATTCTCTATTTTTCCTACATTTTTCTTCTTTTTATGTAGCAACGTGCGAGATATATGTAGATTGTAATTTCTTTCAACAATTATATTTTGCTATCGACTAACTTTTATTGATTTGTTTATGTAGATTCATTGAAAGATGGAAATGTGAAATTTCTAGAACTAAAGATGGAGCACATAAAGATTTGTATAGTTTTTTTTTGTTGTATCTGAATAAGATTTGTATAGTTTTTATAGGTTGTAATTTTTTTTGTGTGCGAATAAAAATTTATATAAAATTGATTAAAGCTGTAGATTTTATTAAACTTTACATTAATTTGTAGACCTCTGTAATATACATATGTGATTGAAGTGTCTATTGTTAACGGATTACAAGTAGTTTAGTTTATGTTAATAGTAATATTGTTGTAGGTATTGATCATTCTAATCATGAGCAAGCTTCTACATTGAGCTTTTCAATTAAATAAAATTTGTGACACATTATTTAATTTGTTGATCAACTTACTCTAAGACAAAATCAATCAATATAAAAAAATATATTAAATATATGAAAAATTGATCAAACTTCCACAAAAGTTTGTTAATTATAATATATATTGTAAAAATGAGTATTTTTTACATTTGCAATCATTTGATATTCATTCAAAACACAGTGATATAAAAATACGAAGAAAAAAATTTGAAAAATACGAGCAAGCTTCCTAAGTAATACTGAGTTTTATAATTACAATAGAAATTTGAAAATAATATTTAAATTTATTGATTGAGATTCTTTGAGATTGAATTAAAATTGATTAATATTAAAATAAATTTTATTCTAAATGCATAAATAAACCGTAAAGTTTTTTTTATTAATTCTATGATTTTTAAGGATTTCAGCAATTTAGAGTTTGATCGCAAGTTTTTTTCTTGTTTTTGTTTTCACCATCAATATCCAGCATTGGATCGCCTAATCTGATTCATGGATCAATTTTGATATCAAATGGTTCCAGCCTTCTCGCGATCGTAGTTGCGAGGTTTTTTATTTTGAAAGAAATCGTAAAATATTGTTAACATATTTTATTAAGATTGAATAAAGTTATTTGATTTAGAAAAAAAAATTATATTAAATATATGAGAATAAAAATCAAAACTATAAGCAAAAAATTTGCAATAAGTTTGATAATTATGGCATAAATAGTAAAATATTATTTTCATTTATTGCTTGAGATCATATAAAATTTGATCAAAGTTTATAGATGCAAATAAAGTACGGACTTAAGCTCTCATGAATATTAAAAACAAAAAATTGATGCAAAGTTAATTCAAATCCAATCTTACAAAACAATATATTTGACTCCTACATTACCTTATGAACCATAATTGTGAACGCATTGTTTAAACTAAACCAATCACAAATATTTTTGTGAGCTCTCAAACATAAAATTTGTAAACTAAAAAAGAAAAAAGGCATGACAAAAAGATAGAGAACATTGAAATGAAAATAAATGAAATTTAGGTAATTTATATAATGAGAAATAAAATTGGTATATAAAAATTGAGATGATTTAGCAAATTAACATGAAGTATTGTGTAAAACATTTCTTATGCAATTTCAAATTTGATCTACGCGCAATAGCAATGGCTAATCTTTCAAAATATTTGATATTCCATATTATTTTTTTGGCCCTTAGTTTTCCAACTATATATTAATCAAAAACGAAATCCTTAATAATCCATAATTCGATTATAGGAGATAAGTAAAGTTTGTACAATAATCAATTTAATCAAAATTTGAACTAGAATCTTCTCATTAATTTATCTTTAAGTAAAGTTCATTATCTACTTGACGATAAAGTTCACTATCCTTAAGTAGTTTTTCATATTTATTTTAATTTAAATATTATGGAATTAAAATAAAGCTTTTTTTTTTAAAAAAAAGAAGCATATATAGGACTCATATAATACATAGGCCTATATTTTTATTTTGCATTTTTATGGCCCGTGTTAGATTTTTTTGTAATTTATACGGTGACTTTTTTTTTATTTATATGAAAACTATATTTATATCCATATATTAATATAGTGACCTATTTTTATTTTGTAACTTATATGGTCTTTTTTATTTATAATTTACTCATATATTAATATGAGGACTATATTTTTATTTAATATAGAGACTTTTTTTTATAACTTATACGAGGTTCTATTTGTATTTTATTTGGAGGGTATTAACGTGGAATTAAATAATATGAGATATATTCAAATAATTACTTTAGGCTATTTTTTTTTCATATTTATTTTGCTCTAAATATTATAAGATTAATTTAACTTTTATTGTTTGTTTCGGGGCCTTTTCATAAAATTTATATATTCTCTACTTTTACTCATATAATATTTATGAGATTATTTTTTTATTTATTTTTTGGCAAATTATGAGATTATTTTCTTTCTTGAGAAATTTGTATATTAATCTAAGAAAAATGTTAACATATGTGTATCTTTAGGGCACATGTTAATGTATCAAATGTGTAAATTGTATCTTAAATAATGTTCATTTGATTTTTTTTGGTTCTCCATATTTTAAGGATTGTGATCATGAATAGTATTTTGCGACATTCTATCTTATATATAAAAGAAAATTATACCGTTTTTTCTCTTTTATACATCCATGTAAGTTTTGTTATTTGTTTTCTCATCCTATTAATATGTGATCTATATTTATACTCATATATTAATAGTTTTTTTAAGAAAATTATATATATATATAAACTCATATTATTTAATATAAAGATTTTTTTTAATTTATACGAAAATCTGTATTTATTTTTTACACAAATGATATTCATTCATTCAAATTAATAGAGTTCATCGATGCAATACAAATTTAAAATCGCTAAAAACAAAAAAGATGAATTACTTAGAACATACATGTTAATAGCATAAAACGGCAAATTGTTTAAACTTATATATTTGACCAAATTGAAGTGTCCGAAATATTCATGTCTCCGGATCTATAGCGTTGACGGCATCAAAGTCATTGATTTGATTTGCACTAAATCGACTTTAATCTTTCAACCTGAAACATATAAACACCGCAACAAGACGGAAACACAGAATACACACAAAATATGCCACACAAAGACGGAAAAACAAAATACTTCGCACTAAAACGAGAAATTAAAAGAAATAACGTCACACTTTAAGACGACGAAATCACAAAAATACGAAAGAAACACAATACCAAATATATGTGGAAACCATACTTATATAATTAAAATAGAAGAAAAAAAGCGACTTGGAGGGGTGATTCTATAAGCCTAAATTGACCCTGTATTTATGCTCATATTAATTTGTGTAATTTATACTGGTATTAATATGAAATTCTATATTTTTTTTTAAAATTTATAAAAGACATATACTTATACTCATATATTTTTAACACAGAGATTTATATGGAGCCTATATTGTTTGTCATATATTAATAAAAGGCTTTTTTTTTGGTAATTTATATTAGACCTATATAAATATAGCCATATTATTAATATGTGGTCCTATTTAAACTCATATTAATATGAGAGTTTATATTTATATATACTCATATATTTATATAAGACCTTTTTTTTTTTTGTAATTTTTACATGAACCTAACTATATTTATATATTAATAGAGAAGCCTATTTTGTTTTTGTAATATATATATATATATATATATATATATATATATATAATTTTTTTGCTTAATACGAGACCTATCTTTATACTCATATATTAATACAGATTTATTTTTTTTTATAATTTATACGGGACCTATATGTATACTTTTATATTAATTTGGAGAAGTTTTTTACAATTTATACAGGCTTATATTTATACTCATTTTAATAAGAGGCTTATTTTTATCTAATTCCTACAGACATCTATGCTTATGCTCATATGTTAATATAATGTTTTTAAAAAATTATACAAGACCAATATTTATACTCATAAATTAATATGTCCATCGTAATTTTTATGTACGCGAACCTATATTTGTACCAATTTATTAATATGAGGTTTTTTTTGTAATGTATATGGGTTATACTCATTAATTAATAAACGAGCTTGTTTATTTTATTTTTAAAATTTACAAGCGGCATATATTTATACTTATATATTTTTACAAATATGTTTTCTTATATTATCAGTACATTAAGCCTTCAAACTTATAAAATAACGTGACTTTCTTACACTATTTTCACAATAAATATAATTTAAATTTAAAACAATTATGACCTACCCTCCTCGATTGTTTTGAAATTGTTCAGACCATAATGGTCAACCATTAAATCTGTGGATCGGTCCATGGAATTTATAAAACATTAAATATTTCTATTGAGTTTTGTGTTTATTTTAAATCTATTCTAAATTTATGTTAACTTATGTCCTTAATTTAATTTTATTTTTTTCCTATTTTTTTGTCTTAATAAAATCTTAAATTATGAAAAATTAATTTCAAAATAAAAAATAATACTAATATACAAATAATATAATATTTGTTTAATTTATAAAAAATTATTAATGAATTGATAGTCCGTGCTTGGCACGGTTGTCACACTAGTATTTCATTGTTTATGCCTTTGAATGTAATTTTAACTAGGAAAAAGATAAGTACAAAACAAAAATAACAAAAAAAAAAAAAAAAAAGCATAAAACAAATGTACTCATAAAAAAAAGATACAAAACAAAAATAACAAAAAAAATCCAAAAATAAGCCTAAAACAAAACTACTCATAAAAAAAATTACTTTTTTTAAAAAGAGAATAAAATAAATATACTCATAAAAATAGCAATAGAAAATACTTCTGAAGATAAACATAAAAAAATATGCTCTATTTTTGTATACTCTTATATAAAAACTACATGAGAAGTGTATTATTGATGAATCTATTTACAATATATTAAAAGAAACTACTACCAAAAAACCTCTTTTGTCCTTAGCACGTTTAATAGTGTTTCACCGTTTATACCCTCAAAAGTAATTTTAACCATGGTAATTAAAACCGAACCGGACCGGTCGGTTCGACCGGTTGAACCGGAAACCGCACCTATGTCCGGTCTGACCAAGCCTCAAAATCGCTATGCAAAAGAACCAAACAGTGAACCGGGAAATCGGATAAAAACCGGACAAAATCGGGAAAACCGACGGTTCGGTCGGTTCACTGTGTTGAACCGTATTTACCTTTTTTCTAACGAAAAAACCAGAAAAAAGAAGACAGAAGAAATTTTGTCATCGATGCATTTCGGATCTGGATGTGGAATATGAGAAGGAAGAAGCTTGTCGTGTGAGAGAGAAATACGTGAAACGATTAAATTGACATTTAATTTGTGAGAAGAAGAAGATAATTGTGTTGATATAGAAAAAGCAAAATTGTGATATTCAAAGGTTCCAAATTCTACATGTGCGGCGCAGGAAGACTGGAAGAATGAAAAGGGAAGATGAATGAGTCACCCATGGAATTAGGGTTTTAGTTACAAACTAGAGTTGGGCCTAACCCATATGATTCATTATCCTTGTTTTGTCTTTTACGCATAAAATATACCCGTTTGTTATTTTTTTTCCCTTATAAACCTTCATTACATATTATTTGTTTATTTTTAATGAAAGGTTTTAATTACATATAACCCCATGCTAATTATTTTTTTTCACAACTAAAAAATATTGTCTTAATGGCATAAAGTTATGAATATTAAAAAAATTGAAAATATAAAAGTAATATTTAATTACTACTTTGTGTAGTTTTGTTTGTAATTAATAAATATATTATTTTAAAATATAAAAATATTAATTTAATTAAAAACGGTCTGACCCGATTGAACCCCGGTCCGACCTATCGAACCCTGAACCTATAAGCACGCCGGTTCAATGACCGGTCCGGTTTTAATTACCTTGATTTTAACTCTAAACTCAAAAAAAAAACAAAAATAACAAACAAAAAAAGAGAAGATAAACATAAAACAAATCTATTCATAAAAAAAATTATTAAAAAAAGAACAAAAAAAAGATAAGCATAAAACAAATCTACTCATAAAAAAATTAAGAAAGAGAATAAAACAAATTTACTCATAAAAATAGAAATAGAAACCACTTCTAAAGATAAGCATAAAAATTAACTAATAATTTTTTTTAAACAAAACAAGTAGTTCTTATCGATCAATATAAAATATCATTGACAAATATTTTTCATTCATACATAAAAAAATTGAATAAATATTTATCACCGATAATTATAATTTATTACTATGTCCGTTTCTTTTTATTCGTTTTTTGTCGTCAGGTTTAGCGTTCTTTTTTATTTGTCTTTTTTGTATTTTAAGGATACAATTTGTCAATTTATCTTACTCTTTTTTAATAAAACTAATTAATGTTATATATTTTAAAAAATAAATATTTTTTTATATATTTTTATGGGTACATAACATATTAAATTTTTTTTGATACATAATAAATTAAATTTATTGGAAAAAGAAAGTGTGTGAAAAAAAAATAGAAATTATTTTGTAAATTAAAATGAGGGTATAATAGCAAGATAATGTGCAAAAATATACTTCCTTAATTTGATGTTACTATTCTAAAAAGAATTACTACTAAAAATCTTAATTTGTCCTCATCAATTCTCAAAAATATTTCAAATCTTCTATTTCGTAAAAAAATTAATTATATCTTCCAATTTACTATTTTTCTATATAATAGTTAAATTGCACTCTATATTTATTATAAAAAAATTAACTCTATTTTTGTTTACTCTTATATAAAAAATACAGGAGAAGTATATTATTGATGAATATATATTATACTAATAATTACAGGGTAAATATATATTATAATAACACACGCGACAATTGTTTTAATAAAAAAAATTAATCATACACGGGACAATTTCTTTAATAAAAAAAAAGGAATTTGTACAAAAAAAATGAATTGAATAATATATTATAATAATACACGGAATAATTATTGATAAATATATATTACTATAATACACAGGACAATTGTTTTAATAAAAAAATTTAATCATACACGGGACAATTGATTTAATAAAAAAAGAATTGAATAATAAATTTTTATTATTATTAATTATAATTTATTACACAAAAATCATACACGGGACAATTGCTTTAATAATTTTTTTTCACTTAATTTAATAAGTCTTACAAAAAAATAGCAGAACAACGTCAATTATTTTTTTTATTTTTTTTTAATACACTGCGTCACTTATATTTTAACAATATTTTATAAAAAAAAATTGATAGACCCGTGCGAATGCACAGGTCTCAAAACTAGTACCAATAAACATTTTAGAAGTCTATTTACAATATATTAAAAGAAACTACTACTAAAAAATCTATTTTGTCCTTAGTACGTTTAATAATATTTCACCGTTTATGCCATTAAATGTCATTTTAACTCTAAATTGAGAAAAAGATATGTACAAAACAAAAATAACAACAAAAAAAAAATAAGCATAAAACAAATATACTCATAAAAAAAAAGATACAAAAATAAAAATAAAAATTCAAAGATAAGCATAAAACAAATCTACTCATAAAAAAATTAAAAAAAGAATAAAACAAATATACTCATAAAAATAGCACGACAAGTGTATTATTGATGAATATATATTATAATAAATAATTACGGGATAAATATATATTATAATAACACACAGGACAATTGTTTTAATAAAAAAAATTAATCTTACACGGGACAATTGCTTTAATAAAAAAAGAATTAAATAATATATTATAATAATACACGGAACAATGTTGATGAATATATATTATAATAATACACGGGACAATTGTGTTCCCTCAAGTTAAGAGCCTTTTATATAAGTCATCTCTAAGGCAAGGAAAAAAAGCATGATGAAGAATGTTTAGCTACAAAATACCTGTTCAAGGGGTAGAAAATTAGGAACTCTTATTTTTATTTTTCTTTCCTGGGTTAGGTTTATGTCCCCTCACTTTTTGTTCTTACTTTTTTCTTCAATAAATTTTTAGCTTTATAAAAAAGATGTTTTAAAAAAAGTTTTACTTTTCTTTTCATTTTCTTACCGATTGTTTTTTATTTTAGTTATCTCGATCCCTATCATTTTCTAGTAGTTGTTTATTAAATATTGATATGATGCATAACTACACCTACACGGATCAAATGGTGTAAATTCTGAATTCCTGTTTTTAAGTTTGTCACTCGTGTACTTCCTTCCTTCCTTATGCATTCTTGTTTTTACAATTCCGACTTTGTTTTGACTGGTGGTTTTTATTATGAGATTATTGAAGATGCTTCACAAATAAGAAATGAAGTACGACTATCAGCTGTGCAGGGATACACGTCAGGTCACCGCACATGCCAATTATGGTCCTCGTGGCTTCATCTTTGGCTATAGTTATTCTACTTTGTCTAGGTCTAATGAGAGTTAAGGTTGAGACGTCGCATGAGAAGTTATCACATAGCTTCTACACCGAGAAGGTATTCTACTTTGATTATTTTGAACATCCCTTTGTTTCGTACTTATCATTTTATGGATTTAATAAGGTGGACATTACTGTTTGAGAATTGTTTTTAATGGGGTAAATTCGTACTTACATTGTCCCATTTCTTGTGTTCTCCCCAATCTTCATAATAGATCAACTTTACTCAGCGATTTCTTTCCTTGTCTTGTGTAAAAAAAGGATGAATCTTTCTCACTTCTTTGCATAATTGCATGGTTTTTCAGAGGACAGATTGTACCTATTGACAAAATTGTTTGTAGAATCAACTCGTTTTTCTTTATTAATTTAATTCTTTGCCTTAATGCATTCTTTGCCAATAAAACATGAAGTGACGAAGCCATGTTTTGTGCAACTGTAATTCACACTTAACAGTCTTGTTATTTTTTTTTTTTTATAGCTTTTGGTTAATATTAATTTGATCATCCTAACAAGTTGACACTATTATGTATTATGCAACATGAGGCAATATGTAATCATCTTCAAGCAATTTTATTGCTCATTTATCTTGTTGAATGACATGGTTGTTTTACTTGCAGCTCATACTGGAAACAGTTCCAGATCATGTTACATGATAGAGACCCCCGAGTATGAGAGATATAGGAAAAAGGGCTAATATATTGTAATAAAGAATATGTTGATGTTATATGGTAATTGATGAGTGGGGTATGCTGCTTAGTTGGCAACTTTGTTATGCCTCTTAGTAGTATATATAGTAAGGCGATGGGAGTGTGAGATTATCATGGAAGATTTTAGTTGGAACGATTCTGCAATGTTACTCCACTGTGATTGCATCCTCTTCCTTCGAACAATTCTTCGTCTTCGACAAACTTAATCACATTCCAATTTAAGATTCTCTGCTGAAGTTATCACTGATCCCACTTCATGTGCTATTGTCGAGAATCTTAAGTATCACACTTGGCTCCAGCAAGATCAATGGTTGTTATCATGGCTTCAATCCACGATCTCTGACACTTCGAAGGTTTTTTTCACACATTTCTGTATTTTAACTCTAGAAATCCGATGGGTTCAATTTTATAGATGTCAAAGTCCAGAATCAATATTCTTGATCCTAAAATGTAAGTAACTAAATTCACTAGAAAGAATTTGCTCAGGTTGTTTATTTAATTTTGTAGGTCTTGTTACATGGTGTATAAGTTTGTTTTCTGAACTGTTTGCATTTAATCTATGTTGGAATTTTTTGTTGATTGTAATCGGTTGATGTTAGAGGCAGCAATTGTGATTTTCACTGCATATGGCTTATATGAGATAATGTGACATGTGATCATTTATAGAGTTGTTGAAGTTATGTGATTTTACATAAAAGAAGAAAATAGATAATAAGGATTTTGAATTATATGATTGATACTTACTTGATAATGACTTTGATACAAAAGACTAACACGATGCCTATTTATAGGATATACGACTCCTAATCCAATCCTAAGTACAAAAAAGAAATATAAATTTATGGGTGAAGCATGAAAGGAACACACCACAAAACAGTATAATGGATATAGTATATAGTCACAAAATAAAAACAAACAGTATGATGGGTTGAATAAGGATTTCACAAAAAAAAGGGATCATAGATGCCTTAGAAATTTCCTTTGAGTGGAGTTTCTCCAACTGGTCAACTTTGAGCTCGAGATTTCCAATCATCTCAGATAGTTCTCTTTCTTCCGAATTATTCTCATCTAATAGGATTGTTTAGGTTTGTTTCCCTCCTTACAGAACAATTTATATTAATCTTCAGAAGTAGTGTAAAGATGAGTTTCAAAGTCTTCTTTTTAACAATATTAATGAAGTTTTTTCAAATTTTCTTCTGATTTATTGTTATACTGCTTGTCTTTGCAATCAGATATGTGAAGCGTGCTTTATTAGTAAAACGTAGGATTACTCGAGAAATTTAACACATAATTGTACATATAGGCTTCTATTACTTAGTATAAACCTTCTCATTTGTGTTATAACATTTGCATCTTTCTTGAATGCTGATTCTTTGCAGACGGCTGCAAGTTACCATGCAATAGCAATATGACTCTCGTTCATGGAAGCATATCCATTGAGTGTGCAGCATGAGCAAAAAACTTTGCAAATTTTGCGGGCAAAACTTGGCCCTGATGACTTGCGAACACACGTGGTATATTGTCACATTTAAGTATGTTATTTTTGATGCAATCAGTAGTTGGCTTAGAACATATGGCAGTATCAAACATAGTAATAAACAACTTGGCGGTTAACATTTAACAGTATTATAGTCAGTATATTTAAGTCTTAACTAATGTCACAAAGAAGTGTTTGAATAGTTTTAGTATTACTCCCTCCAGTCACTATTATAAGCAAAAGAGGCCTCAAATCTTTATCACTATCACTATTATAACTGTTTTGCGTAACCTATACTTTCATGATGAATTCTACAGGATGCTGCAGCTTGGCTTGAGTATTTTGAGTCCAAGGCATCTGAGCAGCAAGAAGCTGCTCGAAATGGCACGAGAAAACCTGATGCATCAATAGCTAGCAAAGGCCATCTAAGGTATAGTAAAATTAACCTCAGCGTTTTGAGTTGATACTTAATCGATTAATTTCTGCATTAGGAAGTACTCATGTAATGTATATTTCCTTTGATGTTATTTGATGGAGTAATTTTTTACAGTTAATGTTATGTGTAGCATTGTGATGAATGTTTGTTACATTCTTTGAAGCCTCTTGCCAATGACCGTCGTTAATTAATACAGTTCTCTTGGTGTTCTTGTGGCTAGTGGAAACATCTCAATTTTGTTGACTAATGGGGAAATTATTTCTTGTATGTTGTTTACAATCATGGATATACTTGATATTTAAAAAGGACTTTGTGTCAATTCTAAGAATACATTGGACACGGTACAGACATAGACACTGCAGCAGAGCAAAAATTAATCTGCATGTGGCTCTATGTGCCAGAAGACGGAAGTAGACATGACTCATATTTTATGTGTTTGCCTTTCGTAGAGGGCTATGTTATTCTCTTGAATTGTCAATGTTGGCATGTTTAATTTGAATAAAAGAAATAATATATTTCACTTTCTCAAATTATTACTAGTGTCCAAGCGTAAGTGTTCGGTATCCATGTCTGCGCATCAGTGCTTCATTGTAGTGATATGTGGATACTATTGTAATTTTAGCACTGGAACAGCCATGACTTGATATGAAGAACATGATACAGTCTTATGATGATAGTGAGGTGTCAACGTGTCAGTGTAGTGTCTGGTATCATGTCTACGTCAGTGTTTCATAGGTAATGATGTGTCCGGTATCCGTTTCTGCGTTAGTGCTTCATAGGTAATGATGACCTTTATATGTGGATCGTATTGTAATTTTAGCACCGGAGCAACCATGACTTGACTTGGAGAACATGATACAATATTACAATGACAGTGAGTCGTCATTAGTTCACTAATTTTATTGCTACTGTCCTATTTGTAATTGTGGTAATTGGTTTATGAAACTTCTGTGCCTGGTTCTTTCCCTACAGTGCTTGATTCTTCAAATGTACGATGTTGCTAATGTGTCTATAGATTTAAACCGATGAAACTTTTCATGGTGTAGTGTTTATGTCTAACTATTATACATGGAATCATTATATTTGTAAAAAATGTATAATAATCAGCTAGTTCGGATCGGTGATGTTATGGATGATCTTACATTGTCTCTTGATGTTTTGTCATGAACCAGTTGATATACCGCCATGGTTTTCTGCAGTCTCCATAGCATTGAACTCAGATGTAGACCTTGTAAGTATGTTAATATCTGTAATTCTTTTCAGATTGAAGCAACCTAGAATACTGCTAGCATCTGTATTGATGTTTATTGCCTGAAACAATTTTATTTCTTTCGATCAAATATATTTGATTTGCTTCTATTTTGATATTGTTATTTATATTCTATAGCGTAGCTCATTGTATGAGGTAATGATTCAAATTATTTAGTTATCTGGTTGAAATCCTATATTTTTAATTACATTTCCTTTTCATTTTCTTTGCTTTATACGTTTATTTAATCAGCTTTGACATGTTTTATTCCCTCATTCGGCCATTCATATATTGTTTTCAGGACGTTGCGAAAATCGAAAGGGTTCCAAAAAGATCACTGCCAATAATATGCTTTAGAGATGCAAGTCCTCCTTTACCAGATGCTTTAAACACATCTCTGAAATATTCAGCCATCTCAGGTAGAAGCCCCCATCTAAAATGAAATCAGTTCCTGTTTGAATAAAAAGCTTAATAAGTGCTTATAGCATAAGCACTTATCATATAAGTGCTTACGTATAAGCTATTTCTATTACAAGAGATAAAATAAAGTCAAACTGTTTTCATATAAGCAATAACCTATTTTTATAGCTAACTTCTTTTGATTCATAAGTAGTCGTTAAGTTCTTGTCCCCACTATGATTTTTCTTTTGGCAACCATATAATGATAAGTGAGTAAATACTGAATTCATGAAAACATAATGGTTTCTGCATTGCTTAGTGTTTCACAGCTTTTGAACCACCACGACATTACTCATTCACTTCTTCATCTTCTCTTTCTCCGATGACCAGGAAAAATGACTTCTGTTTTGAACTTGCTAATGTAGTGGGAATTATAATTACTTTTTTGTTCCTCTCTTTTTTAGGAATAAATGGTCTTGATACGGAGCAGTGCTTTACTTGGCAAGTTCATATGCTCATTGACTTTCCACTATCTACTATGTGACTTTGTTTATTGTACAAGTGACAGTATGGAACAGAAGTAATATATTCTTGTTTTGCATAGTAACGTGGCTACTTAATTTGACAGATTAATGCTGCTATATATAGTCTAATGGTTAGAAATTCACCTCTTGAGGTGAATAAGTAGGAGATTCCAAGTTTGAACCCCGACCTTTACATATAATTAAAAGGCGATACTCTTATCAACTCAGTTATGTTTAAGGGAATTGCTGCTACTTTATTGAATGATAATTTCGTGCGCTTTATTTTTATCGACTTTGATTCCCTTCTTGTGGACTAGGAATCCCAAAAATTTGCCAGCGACACACCAAATCAGGGAGAGGGAGGTTGAAGTAGACTCTGATGATGGAGAGGATGAAGCCAAAGGGGATCCAGACGAAGCTGACGAGGGAGTTTAGTGGGTCTGGACGCTGTATGAAGCGGCCATGGAAGATGATTCGGCTCTTGAGACGCTCTTGTGGAACTGGTTTTGCTGATTTGTTTGGAGGCACCATGTACCCTTCCTGTTATTCATCAACATTAATGTTATTAGATAGAGGAATTTTTGCATCATATCATAGTTATTTTGCTAAGATTTATGATCAATGCTTAACAATAATACTTGATCACTTCATTAATCAACGATAAATACAGATTGTGGTTAATTAGAAAGAATTAATGAAACATTCAAGCAAAAAGTAACGGTAAAAGTTTAATTTCCTGCAATTGCAATGTCTATGGTTTTCAACAATACAAGCATGCAAGGGTAATAAATAATTAAAGAAAGCATGGCTGACAGACACTTATGGAGGCCTTAAAGAACATTTTTGGATGAGGGTATGTTTTCAAGTAGAGTAACAAGTAGAGTAATTAAAATTCTTTCATGTAATTCTTATTGTTTGAACTTTGGATAATTAATTTGGAGAATTTTCAAAATAATTAGAATTTATGAAGTATTTTGTTCAAGTTTAATTTAGAGTATTTCAAAAGACACTTAAAAAGTTGGAGATTTAAAATTTCTTCCTCCTATATGTTTCAAAAAAATTAAATTAACCCCTATAAATTTTCAAAAAATTACAAACTGACCCTTAAATGTTTCAAAAATTTCAAATTGGTCCTTTGAATTTTCAAAATTTTCAATTTGATTCCTATTTTTCAAATTTTAAATTTGATCCAAAACTTTTAAAATTTATAATACAAACCCAATAATGTTTAAAGTGGAATTTTCCATTAAACAAGCACATTTAAAAATAAAAATAATTCAATTGAATTATTTGAATTGGTTAGAATCCTAACTTCTTTAAAATTTCTAATAAAAATAGGCAAATGTTAAAGAGTGCACCCGGTGTACTCTTTAAGCCCCTTAAATAGTAAGTTTGCATAGAATTTTGAAAAAAATTTATAAAATCAACCATTGGAAATTGTGCTGTGTAACTTTTTCATTAAAAAACTTCTTTAAATAGTATGCTTAAAGAGTGCACCGGGTGCACTCGTTAGCAAGACCCATAAAAATAATTCAATTGAATTATTTGAATCGGTTAGAATGCTAACTTCTCTAAAATTTCTAATTATTTCATGTATACTTACTAAGGTAGACAAGGCGGGTGTGAGTTTAGCAGTCATTTGAGTGAAATAAATGAAAATAAAATTGTAGATGGCAAGCATAAATATCGCGTGTATCATTTGCCACATATGCTACGATTGTAGGGATGTCTTTGATTTTTTTTTGAATCGGTTAAATTTTATTAATGGACAATTCCCTAAACAAAAAGTATAAGGAATTGTTAAGACATACATCGAGAGACAAAGTGATTAAAACACTTTAACCAATCAAAAAGTACACCAAACAACACCCCAATCCACCCCTATATTAATTGAAATTCACCAATGACCACCAACCCAACCCGCAGAGACACCACTAGATACAAAGGTCGTGGTAATAGATTACTACTGCTTCCATCAGTGGATATGATTCTTTTCTTTTTCAAATTGACTTTGTGGTATAAAAATTCTATACAAACTTACTATTTAATGAGCACTCGTTAGCATTTGCCTTAAAATAATAAATGAAAATGATATTTCAATTATCATCCCAAATTATTATTATGTATGTTGACTATCCAAATTAGCTTCTCATATATATATGCGGTGCCTTATTATTATTATTATTATTATTATTATTATTATTATTTATGTATTTATTATTTTTTGTGTTTTGGTATAACTTATGTGTCATGTAGTATATATGTTATTTAATATATTTTCATATGCTCTTAATTTACTTTTATTTATTTTTTTTAATATTTTACTCTTGATTATATATATATATATATATATATATATATATATATATATATATATATATATATATATATATATATATATATATATATATATATATATGTGTGTGTGTGTGTGTGTGTGTTATTTTCTTTTCTTTTTTATGCATTTTGATATAATTGATTTAATTTGTTTCAAATATACATTTTATATACTAATATAAATTGGAATTATATTGTGAATTTTATGGGACTCATGTTAGAGTTTTGAATGAGTGGTATCGATATTTAGAAGGAAAATGCTAAACAGTGTCCGGGGGCATTGTTTAAGGAAGCAAATATAGTAATTTAACATTAGAGCTTGTGCAGTTAACTTCTCAAAAGACTAAAAAGTGTTATTTTCAATTTGATTTTTTGTTTGTTTCCTTAACAGGTGCCCCCTCCCTGGGGCACCGGTTAGCATAACCCTATTTAGAAAGTACTGATTGAGTAGTTTAAATAGTTGAAAAATGTAAAATAATACTCTATCCGTCTCAAAATAATTGTCGCTTATGCATACCAATGCATAATTTCAATATTTTTCTTTCATGAAAAATTATAAAAGTTTAATATTATGAAAATACTCAATGAGACTACTGACGGTACTAGGGAGGGGCTGGTGGTGGCCACGGCCCCTCCCCATCTCAAAAAGATAATTTTTTTATAGCTATAGTATTAGTGTAAATTTATTATTAATAGTTTTAAATAATTCTGTATACATATTTGTACAAATATTAATGTAAATATTAATTTAGAGTATATTTTTAATGACTATAAGGAACAAGTATTAGTAAAAATATTAGTTTATATTATTGATGATTACGTAAGGTGTTATTTTAAGCTATACAGATTAATTTTATAATAATGAATTTGATTTTATTTGTCAAAAAATAATAAATAACTAATTGAATTTATAATATTTGATAAAATTACCAATTAAACTAGCATATATAAATATGATATGATATAAAGAAATATGTTTATCAAATAGATTTTTATTTTCTTGATATGAATTTATAAGTTTAAAATTTGGAATTGCCAAATAGTATATTTGTTCTTTTTACGACTTATATTTTTATATATAATTATTTTTTACTTAATTTATACACTAAAAAAATTTATGGCCCCCTTAAGTAATTTTTTCTGGATCCGCCACTGAATGAGATAAATCAAACAAGATCTCATATGCTAATATTTGTTTTTATATATTATTAGAAAAATACGGTCAAAATAATTGTCAACCGTCAAACTGCGACAATTGGTCAGTGTACATACTTCTACGCACGAACCGGATTAATCACCCACCTTTAATGGATCGAAAACCGGTACGAAAGCAAAAAAAATATCAATTTAACCCATGGCCCATGCTCTATAAGGACGCATCAAAAAATCATTTGAACCTAAGCTATCCCAAACACAAGTATCCCGATTTACAACACTAAAAACATACTGTGCACCAATCATTTTGTTGGGTCATTTATGAGGTGGCAACTCGAGAATTATTCATACACTATTAAACTTAAGAGTAATTATATAAATGAGTTAGATGTCACATCTATTTATAATATATTAAAAGAAACTACTACTAAAAAACTTATTTTGTCTTTAGCAGATTTAATAATATTTCAACGTTTATGCCCTTAAATGTAATTTTAACTCTAAAATGGGAAAAATATAAGTAAAAAAAAAAAAAGATAAACATAAAACAAATATACTCATAAAAAAAAATACAAGACAAAAATAACAAAAAAAATCTAAAAATAAGTCTAAAACAAATCCACTCATAAAAAAATTAATTTTTCTACTTTACAATATATTAAAAGAAACTACTACTAAAAAATCTATTTTGTCCTTAGCACGTTTAATAATATTTCACCGTTTATGCCCTTAAATGTAATTTTAACTCTAAACTGAAAAAAAAGATATGTACAAAACAAAAATAACAAAAAAAAGAAGAAGATAAGCATAAAACAAATATACTCATAAAAAAAAAAGATACAAAACAAAAATAACAAAAAAAATCCAAAAATAAGCCTAAAAGGCTAAAACAAATCTATTCATAAAAAATTTAATTTTTAAAAAAAAAAAAGAGAATAAAATAAATATACTCATAAAAATAGCAATAGAAAATAATTTTCAGTCATCATGAGCCTAGCTCAACTGGTAAAGGACATTGCACATTTGTGTAGGAACCAGGGTTCGAACCCGGTACCTGACCAAAAAAAAGAAAATAATTTTGAAGATAAGCATAAAAAAATCAGCTCTATTTTTATTTAATCTTTTAAAAAAAATACATGAGAAGTGTATTATTGATTAATATATATTATAATGAATAATTAGGGGTAAATATATATTATAGTAACACACACGGGACAATTGTTTTAATAAAAAAAATTAATCTTACACGGGACAATTGTTTTAATAAAAAAAGAAATTGAATAATATATTATAATAATACATGAAACAATTGTTGATGAATATATATTATAATAACACACGTGATAATTGTTTTAATAAAAAAAAATAATCATACACGGAACAATTGCTTTAATAAAAAAAAGAATTGAATAACAAATATTTGTTATTTTCGTCAAAAAAAAAAATTGTTATTATTAATTATAGTTTATTATAAAAAAATCATACTCGGAAAAATTATTTTAATGAAAAAAATTATTTAATTTAATAACTTTTATAAAAAAATAGCAGAATAACGTCACTTATTATTTTTATTTCTTTTGTACACGACGTCACTTATAGACCCGTGCGAATGCACGGGTCTCAAAACTAGTTTTTATTCAAAATCTTTAAATATTAAACTTATGGCATTTTTTTTTGTTTATAAAATGTTTAACATTCACTTTTCAAAGTATTTAATTCATCTCATATTTACTACAATATATTTGTGTTAAATTTGACTCATCTTTCATTGTCTAATCTAAATATGAATATAGGCGTATTAGTAATTTAACGACATTGCATACTTAAGCTCAGACTTAAACTATAAATTTTGGTTAAATTATAAGAGAATTGTATCATGTCATATAAGTATTATCCGATTGTTTAAATTTCTTTTAATTATAATTTATGCATATAGCCTAGAAGTCCTAGCTCAATTGGAAAATGCCGAAATTATTAGGCCGGACGTCGTGATCCGAGTTCGAATCCGTGATCTCACAGTTGTATGTGAATTTAATTTTAGTGGATTACCACTTTATCTAAGACAAAAAAAATGCATACAAGTTTGAAATATATTGTTAAGAAAATTTGTGAGTTAATAGTTTTTCTCATTGGTATAGATATTATAAAATTAAATTATAATAATCGATATAATACATATAAAAAATGCAGATAAACAAATACTTTTATAAGAATTTTGTTGTACTGAAAAAATCTTAATTATCTTAATTAAATAATATTATAAAATTTAATTAACTTTTATAAAAGTGTTAATTAAATACCACAAATTATTTTTATGATAAAAAAAATCTTTTAAAATTATTTGAAATCTCAATAAATCTTTAGTGGAGATTTATTTGTTTTAGATTGTTTGTTTGTCCTTATTTAAAGGCAAACAAACCAACCAGTGGTGGGTAACCAAAAAGATCGAAAGGGGATTAGGGTTTGCAGAGATCGAATTGTTGAACAAAGCTCGATCCATGGCTACTAAGTCCTCCAAGAAGAAGCGATTATCATCTTCATCGATGTCTACTAAGAAGCGGCGATTATCATCATCATCATCGATTCCAATTCCAGATAACAGCATAATTAGTTCACTTCCAGACTCAATTCTATGTCACATTCTCTCCTTTCTCCCAACAAAACAAGCAGTTGCCACAAGCATACTCTCAAAGAGATGGATACCATTATGGCTCTCAGTCTTCACTCTCGATTTTGATTTCAACGAATTCCCAATGCGTCCCAATGAAGAAGTTCGTATGTGCAATCGTGTATACTCAGTCATGCGATCGCGTCACAACACACTTCCAATACAAACATTCCGTCTCATATGTTCTCCTATTAGAAGAGATCTAAAAGGGGAACCCGTGGTGATCATCAACCTTATTATTGAAGCAATACAAAGAAGAACTCAAACCCTAGAACTTGACTTGAGTTTTCAACTTATACGCAACAATTTTGTTTCCAACATACTCACTTGTAGGACGCTTACTGTTCTTAAATTAAGAAAGTTATCACTCCCGGACATTCCTCAAATAAATAACAATATATCACAACTCAAAACTCTTCATTTGGACAAAGTTTGTTTTGAAACTCGGACGCACCTCGTCGACTTTCTCTTATCCTTTCCCCTTCTTCAGGAGTTGGAAACAAATGGTGTATACACATGTCTTGTTTCAAAATCAGCAGACAAGATCAAATGCTTGCTTAATTTGGTCACGGCCAAGCTTTCTGATAACATACCTATTCCTTTATTCTTGCTCTCCAAGGCACACACATGTCTCACCATAAAGCTCGTAAGTTTCATTCATTTTTTTACATTACAAAACTAATCACCACAATATGATTGATTTCTAATGTTTTCTCATTCACGCAGACATGGCCCGACTGGGTCCAAGTCCCTATTTTTTACAATCTAACTCAACTGGAGATATTCTCTGGCTTAGAGCATCGACGTTGGCCTAACAAGTGGATGTGGATTCTAGAAATGCTTCAAAATAGTCCCAAGCTTCGACATCTTATCATTCACGACCAGGTTTCACATATAATTTCATTCATTTCTTTATATTTATATTTTGTTTAACTCTACCTCTCTACATATGTTAACTTTTATTTGCTACAGGAGATAGAAAATGATCACGAGAAGGAGTACAATTGGGAGGACCCAAAGATTGTTCCCGAATGCCTTTCATCTCAGCTCAAAACTTGCTTGTTTAGGAATTATAGAGCCAATAAGTGCCAACTTCAATTTGCAGAATACATTATGCGCAGTTCAAAAGTATTAATTAACATGACAATTCATTGTGCCTGTTCCATAGATTTAAATGCTAAGTTTCAGATGATACAGAAATTACCTGTGTGTCCAAGTGGCTGTAAAGCTGTATTTGAATACAACAAGCCCAAGAGGACAATTGTGAAGCCAGCTCGTTATTTATGTTAGAAGGATCTAGACCTTATTTATGTTTTTCTTAACAGAATGACAAGGGAGGCTAGTGTGTGTGTGTAGCTTTTTTGTTACATTCTAGCGCGAGTCGATGGTGTTTGAAAGACAATAACTCTTCCTTACTTTTCTTTTCAATTATGTATGAACTTCCATTATGTATAAACTGTTACTCATGATAATATACATCCCAACATTGTTCTTGACTTGGAGGTATTTGCAGAATTTGAAGGATAATATATAGATGAGGAAGAGACAACGGCAGCTATTAAATATTTCTAGAATTGTGTTCCCTCAAGTTAAGAGCCTTTTATATAAGTCATCTCTAAGGCAAGGAAAAAAAGCATGATGAAGAATGTTTAGCTACAAAATACCTGTTCAAGGGGTAGAAAATTAGGAACTCTTATTTTTATTTTTCTTTCCTGGGTTAGGATTATGTCCCCTCACATTTTGTTCTTTCTTTTTTCTTCAATAAATTTTTAGCTTGATAAAAAAGATGTTTTAAAAAAAGTTTTACTTTTCTTTTCATTTTCTTACCGATTGTTTTTAATTTTAGTTATCTCGATCCCTATCATTTTCTAGTAGTTGTTTATTAAATATTGATATGATGCATAGCTACACCTACACGGATCAAATGGTGTAAATTCTGAATTCCTGTTTTTAAGTTTGTCACTCGTGTACTTCCTTCCTTCCTTATGCATTCTTGTTTTTACAATTCCGACTTTGTTTTGACTGGTGGTTTTTATTATGAGATTATTGAAGATGCTTCACAAATAAGAAATGAAGTACGACTATCAGCTGTGCAGGGATACACGTCAGGTCACCGCACATGCCAATTATGGTCCTCGTGGCTTCATCTTTGGCTATAGTTATTCTACTTTGTCTAGGTCTAATGAGAGTTAAGGTTGAGACGTCGCATGAGAAGTTATCACATAGCTTCTACACCGAGAAGGTATTCTACTTTGATTATTTTGAACATCCCTTTGTTTCGTACTTATCATTTTATGGATTTAATAAGGTGGACATTACTGTTTGAGAATTGTTTTTAATGGGGTAAATTCGTACTTACATTGTCCCATTTCTTGTGTTCTCCCCAATCTTCATAATAGATCAACTTTACTCAGCGATTTCTTTCCTTGTCTTGTGTAAAAAAAGGATGAATCTTTCTCACTTCTTTGCATAATTGCATGGTTTTTCAGAGGACAGATTGTACCTATTGACAAAATTGTTTGTAGAATCAACTCGTTTTTCTTTATTAATTTAATTCTTTGCCTTAATGCATTCTTTGCCAATAAAACATGAAGTGACGAAGCCATGTTTTGTGCAACTGTAATTCACACTTAACAGTCTTGTTATTTTTTTTTTTTTTATAGCTTTTGGTTAATATTAATTTGATCATCCTAACAAGTTGACACTATTATGTATTATGCAACATGAGGCAATATGTAATCATCTTCAAGCAATTTTATTGCTCATTTATCTTGTTGAATGACATGGTTGTTTTACTTGCAGCTCATACTGGAAACAGTTCCAGATCATGTTACATGATAGAGACCCCCGAGTATGAGAGATATAGGAAAAAGGGCTAATATATTGTAATAAAGAATATGGTGATGTTATATGGTAATTAATGAGTGGGGTATGCTGCTTAGTTGGCAACTTTGTTATGCCTCTTAGTAGTATATATAGTAAGGCGATGGGAGTGTGAGATTATCATGGAAGATTTTAGTTGGAACGATTCTGCAATGTTACTCCACTGTGATTGCATCCTCTTCCTTCGAACAATTCTTCGTCTTCGACGAACTTAATCACATTCCAATTTAAGATTCTCTGCTGAAGTTATCACTGATCCCACTTCATGTGCTATTGTCGAGAATCTTAAGTATCACACTTGGCTCCAGCAAGATCAATGGTTGTTATCATGGCTTCAATCCACGATCTCTGACACTTCGAAGGTTTTTTTCACACATTTCTGTATTTTAACTCTAGAAATCCGATGGGTTCAATTTTATAGATGTCAAAGTCCAGAATCAATATTCTTGATCCTAAAATGTAAGTAACTAAATTCACTAGAAAGAATTTGCTCAGGTTGTTTATTTAATTTTGTAGGTCTTGTTACATGGTGTATAAGTTTGTTTTCTGAACTGTTTGCATTTAATCTATGTTGGAATTTTTTGTTGATTGTAATCGGTTGATGTTAGAGGCAGCAATTGTGATTTTCACTGCATATGGCTTATATGAGATAATGTGACATGTGATCATTTATAGAGTTGTTGAAGTTATGTGATTTTACATAAAAGAAGAAAATAGATAATAAGGATTTTGAATTATATGATTGATACTTACTTGATAATGACTTTGATACAAAAGACTAACACGATGCCTATTTATAGGATATACGACTCCTAATCCAATCCTAAGTACAAAAAAGAAATATAAATTTATGGGTGAAGCATGAAAGGAACACACCACAAAACAGTATAATGGATATAGTATATAGTCACAAAATAAAAACAAACAGTATGATGGGTTGAATAAGGATTTCACAAAAAAAACGGATCATAGATGCCTTAGAAATTTCCTTTGAGTGGAGTTTCTCCAACTGGTCAACTTTGAGCTCGAGATTTCCAATCATCTCAGATAGTTCTCTTTCTTCCGAATTATTCTCATCTAATAGGATTGTTTAGGTTTGTTTCCCTCCTTACAGAACAATTTATATTAATCTTCAGAAGTAGTGTAAAGATGAGTTTCAAAGTCTTCTTTTTAACAATATTAATGAAGTTTTTTCAAATTTTCTTCTGATTTATTGTTATACTGCTTGTCTTTGCAATCAGATATGTGAAGCGTGCTTTATTAGTAAAACGTAGGATTACTCGAGAAATTTAACACATAATTGTACATATAGGCTTCTATTACTTAGTATAAACCTTCTCATTTGTGTTATAACATTTGCATCTTTCTTGAATGCTGATTCTTTGCAGACGGCTGCAAGTTACCATGCAATAGCAATATGACTCTCGTTCATGGAAGCATATCCATTGAGTGTGCAGCATGAGCAAAAAACTTTGCAAATTTTGCGGGCAAAACTTGGCCCTGATGACTTGCGAACACACGTGGTATATTGTCACATTTAAGTATGTTATTTTTGATGCAATCAGTAGTTGCCTTAGAACATATGGCAGTATCAAACATAGTAATAAACAACTTGGCGGTTAACATTTAACAGTATTATAGTCAGTATATTTAAGTCTTAACTAATGTCACAAAGAAGTGTTTGAATAGTTTTAGTATTACTCCCTCCAGTCACTATTATAAGCAAAAGAGGCCTCAAATCTTTATCACTATCACTATTATAACTGTTTTGCGTAACCTATACTTTCATGATGAATTCTACAGGATGCTGCAGCTTGGCTTGAGTATTTTGAGTCCAAGGCATCTGAGCAGCAAGAAGCTGCTCGAAATGGCATGAGAAAACCTGATGCATCAATAGCTAGCAAAGGCCATCTAAGGTATAGTAAAATTAACCTCAGCGTTTTGAGTTGATACTTAATCGATTAATTTCTGCATTAGGAAGTACTCATGTAATGTATATTTCCTTTGATGTTATTTGATGGAGTAATTTTTTACAGTTAATGTTATGTGTAGCATTGTGATGAATGTTTGTTACATTCTTTGAAGCCTCTTGCCAATGACCGTCGTTAATTAATACAGTTCTCTTGGTGTTCTTGTGGCTAGTGGAAACATCTCAATTTTGTTGACTAATGGGGAAATTATTTCTTGTATGTTGTTTACAATCATGGATATACTTGATATTTAAAAAGGACTTTGTGTCAATTCTAAGAATACATTGGACACGGTACAGACATAGACACTGCAGCAGAGCAAAAATTAATCTGCATGTGGCTCTATGTGCCAGAAGACGGAAGTAGACATGACTCATATTTTATGTGTTTGCCTTTCGTAGAGGGCTATGTTATTCTCTTGAATTGTCAATGTTGGCATGTTTAATTTGAATAAAAGAAATAATATATTTCACTTTCTCAAATTATTACTAGTGTCCAAGCGTAAGTGTTCGGTATCCATGTCTGCGCATCAGTGCTTCATTGTAGTGATATGTGGATACTATTGTAATTTTAGCACTGGAACAGCCATGACTTGATATGAAGAACATGATACAGTCTTATGATGATAGTGAGGTGTCAACGTGTCAGTGTAGTGTCTGGTATCATGTCTACGTCAGTGTTTCATAGGTAATGATGTGTCCGGTATCCGTTTCTGCGTTAGTGCTTCATAGGTAATGATGACCTTTATATGTGGATCGTATTGTAATTTTAGCACCGGAGCAACCATGACTTGACTTGGAGAACATGATACAATATTACAATGACAGTGAGTCGTCATTAGTTCACTAATTTTATTGCTACTGTCCTATTTGTAATTGTGGTAATTGGTTTATGAAACTTCTGTGCCTGGTTCTTTCCCTACAGTGCTTGATTCTTCAAATGTACGATGTTGCTAATGTGTCTATAGATTTAAACCGATGAAACTTTTCATGGTGTAGTGTTTATGTCTAACTATTATACATGGAATCATTATATTTGTAAAAAATGTATAATAATCAGCTAGTTCGGATCGGTGATGTTATGGATGATCTTACATTGTCTCTTGATGTTTTGTCATGAACCAGTTGATATACCGCCATGGTTTTCTGCAGTCTCCATAGCATTGAACTCAGATGTAGACCTTGTAAGTATGTTAATATCTGTAATTCTTTTCAGATTGAAGCAACCTAGAATACTGCTAGCATCTGTATTGATGTTTATTGCCTGAAACAATTTTATTTCTTTCGATCAAATATATTTGATTTGCTTCTATTTTGATATTGTTATTTATATTCTATAGCGTAGCTCATTGTATGAGGTAATGATTCAAATTATTTAGTTATCTGGTTGAAATCCTATATTTTTAATTACATTTCCTTTTCATTTTCTTTGCTTTATACGTTTATTTAATCAGCTTTGACATGTTTTATTCCCTCATTCGGCCATTCATATATTGTTTTCAGGACGTTGCGAAAATCGAAAGGGTTCCAAAAAGATCACTGCCAATAATATGCTTTAGAGATGCAAGTCCTCCTTTACCAGATGCTTTAAACACATCTCTGAAATATTCAGCCATCTCAGGTAGAAGCCCCCATCTAAAATGAAATCAGTTCCTGTTTGAATAAAAAGCTTAATAAGTGCTTATAGCATAAGCACTTATCATATAAGTGCTTACGTATAAGCTATTTCTATTACAAGAGATAAAATAAAGTCAAACTGTTTTCATATAAGCAATAACCTATTTTTATAGCTAACTTCTTTTGATTCATAAGTAGTCGTTAAGTTCTTGTCCCCACTATGATTTTTCTTTTGGCAACCATATAATGATAAGTGAGTAAATACTGAATTCATGAAAACATAATGGTTTCTGCATTGCTTAGTGTTTCACAGCTTTTGAACCACCACGACATTACTCATTCACTTCTTCATCTTCTCTTTCTCCGATGACCAGGAAAAATGACTTCTGTTTTGAACTTGCTAATGTAGTGGGAATTATAATTACTTTTTTGTTCCTCTCTTTTTTAGGAATAAATGGTCTTGATACGGAGCAGTGCTTTACTTGGCAAGTTCATATGCTCATTGACTTTCCACTATCTACTATGTGACTTTGTTTATTGTACAAGTGACAGTATGGAACAGAAGTAATATATTCTTGTTTTGCATAGTAACGTGGCTACTTAATTTGACAGATTAATGCTGCTATATATAGTCTAATGGTTAGAAATTCACCTCTTGAGGTGAATAAGTAGGAGATTCCAAGTTCGAACCCCGACCTTTACATATAATTAAAAGGCAATACTCTTATCAACTGAGTTATGTTTAAGGGAATTGCTGCTACTTTATTGAATGATAATTTCGTGCGCTTTATTTTTATCGACTTTGATTCCCTTCTTGTGGACTAGGAATCCCAAAAATTTGCCAGCGACACACCAAATCAGGGAGAGGGAGGTTGAAGTAGACTCTGATGATGGAGAGGATGAAGCCAAAGGGGATCCAGACGAAGCTGACGAGGGAGTTTAGTGGGTCTGGACGCTGTATGAAGCGGCCATGGAAGATGATTCGGCTCTTGAGACGCTCTTGTGGAACTGGTTTTGCTGATTTGTTTGGAGGCACCATGTACCCTTCCTGTTATTCATCAACATTAATGTTATTAGATAGAGGAATTTTTGCATCATATCATAGTTATTTTGCTAAGATTTATGATCAATGCTTAACAATAATACTTGATCACTTCATTAATCAACGATAAATACAGATTGTGGTTAATTAGAAAGAATTAATGAAACATTCAAGCAAAAAGTAACGGTAAAAGTTTAATTTCCTGCAATTGCAATGTCTATGGTTTTCAACAATACAAGCATGCAAGGGTAATAAATAATTAAAGAAAGCATGGCTGACAGACACTTATGGAGGCCTTAAAGAACATTTTTGGATGAGGGTATGTTTTCAAGTAGAGTAACAAGTAGAGTAATTAAAATTCTTTCATGTAATTCTTATTGTTTGAACTTTGGATAATTAATTTGGAGAATTTTCAAAATAATTAGAATTTATGAAGTATTTTGTTCAAGTTTAATTTAGAGTATTTCAAAAGACACTTAAAAAGTTGGAGATTTAAAATTTCTTCCTCCTATATGTTTCAAAAAAATTAAATTAACCCCTATAAATTTTCAAAAAATTACAAACTGACCCTTAAATGTTTCAAAAATTTCAAATTGGTCCTTTGAATTTTCAAAATTTTCAATTTGATTCCTATTTTTCAAATTTTAAATTTGATCCAAAACTTTTAAAATTTATAATACAAACCCAAAAATGTTTAAAGTGGAATTTTCCATTAAACAAGCACATTTAAAAATAAAAATAATTCAATTGAATTATTTGAATTGGTTAGAATCCTAACTTCTTTAAAATTTCTAATAAAAATAGGCAAATGCTAAAGAGTGCACCCGGTGTACTCTTTAAGCCCCTTAAATAGTAAGTTTGCATAGAATTTTGATAAAAATTTATAAAATCAACCATTGGAAATTGTGCTGTGTAACTTTTTCATTAAAAAACTTCTTTAAATAGTATCCTTAAAGAGTGCACCGGGTGCACTCGTTAGCAAGACCCATAAAAATAATTCAATTGAATTATTTGAATCGGTTAGAATGCTAACTTCTCTAAAATTTCTAATTATTTCATGTATACTTACTAAGGTAGACAAGGCGGGTGTGAGTTCAGCAGTCATTTGAGTGAAATAAATGAAAAGAAAATTGTGGATGGCAAGCATAAATATCGCGTGTATCATTTGCCACATATGCTACGATTGTAGGGATGTCTTTGATTTTTTTTGAATCGGTTAAATTTTATTAATGGACAATTCCCTAAATAAAAAGTATAAGGAATTGTTAAGACATACAACGAGAGACAAAGTGATTAAAACACTTTAACCAATCAAAAAGTACACCAAACAACACCCCAATCCACCCCTATATTAATTGAAATTCACCAATGACCACCAACCCAACCCGCAGAGACACCACTAGATACAAAGGTCGTGATAATAGATTACCACAGCTTCCATCAGTGGATATGATTCATTTCTTTTTCAAATTGACTTTGTGGTATAAAAATTCTATACAAACTTACTATTTAATGAGCACTCGTTAGCATTTGTCTTAAAATAATAAATGAAAATGATATTTCAATTATCATCCCAAATTATTATTATGTATGTTGACTATCCAAATTAGCTTCTCATATATATATGCGGTGCCTTATTATTATTATTATTATTATTATTATTATTATTATTATTATTATTATTATTATTATTATTATTATTATTATTATTATTATTATTATTATTATTATTATTATTATTTATGTATTTATTATTTTTTGTGTTTTGGTATAACTTATGTGTCATGTAGTATATATGTTATTTAATATATTTTCATATGCTCTTAATTTACTTTTATTTATTTATTTTAATATTTTACTCTTGATTATATATATATATATATGTGTGTGTGTGTGTGTTATTTTCTTTTCTTTTTTATGCATTTTGATATAATTGATTTAATTTGTTTCAAATATACATTTTATATACTAATATAAATTGGAATTATATTGTGAATTTTATGGGACTCATGTTAGAGTTTTGAATGAGTGGTATCGATATTTAGAAGGAAAATGCTAAACAGTGTCCGGGGACATTGTTTAAGGAAGCAAATATAGTAATTTAACATTAGAGCTTGTGCAGTTAACTTCTCAAAAGACTAAAAAGTGTTATTTTCAATTTGATTTTTTTTTGTTTCCTTAACAGGTGCCCCCTCCCTGGGGCACCGGTTAGCATAACCCTATTTAGAAAGTACTGATTGAGTAGTTTAAATAGTTGAAAAATGTAAAATAATACTCTATCCGTCTCAAAATAATTGTCGCTTATGCATACCAATGCATAATTTCAATATTTTTCTTTCATGAAAAATTATAAAAATTTAATATTTTGAAAATACTCAATGAGACTAGTGACGGTACTAGGGAGGGGCTGGTGGTGGCCACGGCCCCTCCCCATCTCAAAAAGATAATTTTTTTATAGCTATAGTATTAGTGTAAATTTATTATTAATAGTTTTAAATAATTCTGTATACATATTTGTACAAATATTAATGTAAATATTAATTTAGAGTATATTTTTAATGACTATAAGGAACAAGTATTAGTAAAAATATTAGTTTATATTATTGATGATTACGTAAGGTGTTATTTTAAGCTATACAGATTAATTTTATAATAATGAATTTGATTTTATTTGTCAAAAAATAATAAATAACTAATTGAATTTATAATATTTGATAAAATTACCAATTAAACTAGCATATATAAATATGATATGATATAAAGAAATATGTTTATCAAATAGATTTTTATTTTCTTGATATGAATTTATAAGTTTAAAATTTGGAATTGCCAAATAGTATATTTGTTCTTTTTACGACTTATATTTTTATATATAATTATTTTTTACTTAATTTATACACTAAAAAAATTTATGGCCCCCTTAAGTAATTTTTTCTGGATCCGCCACTAAATGAGATAAATCAAACAAGATCTCATATGCTAATATTTGTTTTTATATATTACTAGAAAAATACGGTCAAAATAATTATCAACCGTCAAACTGCGACAATTGGTCAGTGTACATACTTCTACGCACGAACCGGATTAGTCACCCACCTTTAATGGATCGAAAACCGGTACGAAAGCAAAAAAAAATATCAATTTAACCCATGGCCCATGCTCTATAAGGACGCATCAAAAAATCATTTGAACCTAAGCTATCCCAAACACAAGTATCCCGATTTACAACACTAAAAACATATTGTGCACCAATCATTTTGTTGGGTCATTTATGAGGTGGCAACTCGAGAATTATTCATACACTATTAAACTTAAGAGTAATTATATAAATGAGTTAGATGTCACGTCTATTTATAATATATTAAAAGAAACTACTACTAAAAAACTTATTTTGTCTTTAGCAGGTTTAATAATATTTCAACGTTTATGCCCTTAAATGTAATTTTAACTCTAAAATGGGAAAAATATAAGTAAAAAAAAAAAAAGATAAGCATAAAACAAATATACTCATAAAAAAAATACAAGACAAAAATAACAAAAAAAATCTAAAAATAAGTCTAAAACAAATCCACTCATAAAAAAATTAATTTTTCTACTTTACAATATATTAAAAGAAACTACTACTAAAAAATCTATTTTGTCCTTAGCACGTTTAATAATATTTCACCGTTTATGCTCTTAAATGTAATTTTAACTCTAAACTGAAAAAAAATATATGTACAAAACAAAAATAACAAAAAAAAGAAGAAGATAAGCATAAAACAAATATACTCATAAAAAAAAAGATACAAAACAAAAATAACAAAAAAAATCCAAAAATAAGCCTAAAAGGCTAAAACAAATCTATTCATAAAAAATTTAATTTTTTTAAAAAAAAAGAGAATAAAATAAATATACTCATAAAAATAGCAATAGAAAATAATTTTCAGTCATCATGAGCCTAGCTCAATTGGTAAAGGACATTGCACATTTGTGTAGGAACCAGGGTTCGAACCCGGTATGTCCACTAATTCACCTTTTAGGGGTGAATTTCTAGCCGCTAGGCTACCTGACCAAAACAAAGAAAATAATTTTGAAGATAAGCATAAAAAAATCAGCTCTATTTTTATTTAATCTTTTATAAAAAATACATGAGAAGTGTATTATTGTTTAATATATATTATAATGAATAATTAGGGGTAAATATATATTATAGTAACACACACGGGACAATTGTTTTAATAAAAAAAATTAATCTTACACGGGACAATTGTTTTAATAAAAAAAGAAATTGAATAATATATTATAATAATACATGAAACAATTGTTGATGAATATATATTATAATAACACACGTGATAATTGTTTTAATAAAAAAAAATAATCATACACGGAACAATTGCTTTAATAAAAAAAAGAATTGAATAACAAATATTTGTTATTTTCGTCAAAAAAAAAAAAATTGTTATTATTAATTATAGTTTATTATAAAAAAATCATACTCGGAAAAATTATTTTAATGAAAAAATTATTTAATTTAATAACTTTTATAAAAAAATAGCAGAATAACGTCACTTATTATTTTTATTTCTTTTGTACACGACGTCACTTATAGACCCGTGCGAATGCACGGGTCTCAAAACTAGTTTTTATTCAAAATCTTAAAATATTAAACTTATGGCATTTTTTTTTTGTTTATAAAATGTTTAACATTCACTTTTCAAAGTATTTAATTCATCTCATATTTACTACAATATATTTGTGTTAAATTTGACTCATCTTTCATTGTCTAATCTAAATATGAATATAGGCGTATTAGTAATTTAACGACATTGCATACTTAAGCTCAGACTTAAACTAGAAATTTTGGTTAAATTATAAGAGAATTGTATCATGTCATATAAGTATTATCCGATTGTTTAAATTTCTTTTAATTATAATTTATGCATATAGCCTAGAAGTCCTAGCTCAATTGAAAAATGCCGAAATTATTAGGCCGGACGTCGTGATCCGAGTTCGAATCCGTGATCTCACAGTTGTATGTGAATTTAATTTTAGTGGATTACCACTTTATCTAAGACAAAAAAAATGCATACAAGTTTGAAATATATTGTTAAGAAAATTTGTGAGTTAATAGTTTTTCTCATTGGTATAGATATTATAAAATTAAATTATAATAATCGATATAATACATATAAAAAATGCAGATAAACAAATACTTTTATAAGAATTTTGTTGTACTGAAAAAATCTTAATTATCTTAATTAAATAATATTATAAAATTTAATTAACTTTTATAAAAGTGTTAATTAAATACCACAAATTATTTTTATGATAAAAAAAATCTTTTAAAATTATTTGAAATCTCAATAAATCTTTAGTGGAGATTTATTTGTTTTAGATTGTTTGTTTGTCCTTATTTAAAGGCAAACAAACCAACCAGTGGTGGGTAACCAAAAAGATCGAAAGGGGATTAGGGTTTGCAGAGATCGAATTGTTGAACAAAGCTCGATCCATGGCTACTAAGTCCTCCAAGAAGAAGCGATTATCATCTTCATCGATGTCTACTAAGAAGCGGCGATTATCATCATCATCATCGATTCCAATTCCAGATAACAGCATAATTAGTTCACTTCCAGACTCAATTCTATGTCACATTCTCTCCTTTCTCCCAACAAAACAAGCAGTTGCCACAAGCATACTCTCAAAGAGATGGATACCATTATGGCTCTCAGTCTTCACTCTCGATTTTGATTTCAACGAATTCCCAATGCGTCCCAATGAAGAAGTTCGTATGTGCAATCGTGTATACTCAGTCATGCGATCGCGTCACAACACACTTCCAATACAAACATTCCGTCTCATATGTTCTCCTATTAGAAGAGATCTAAAAGGGGAACCCGTGGTGATCATCAACCTTATTATTGAAGCAATACAAAGAAGAACTCAAACCCTAGAACTTGACTTGAGTTTTCAACTTATACGCAACAATTTTGTTTCCAACATACTCACTTGTAGGACGCTTACTGTTCTTAAATTAAGAAAGTTATCACTCCCGGACATTCCTCAAATAAATAACAATATATCACAACTCAAAACTCTTCATTTGGACAAAGTTTGTTTTGAAACTCGGACGCACCTCGTCGACTTTCTCTTATCCTTTCCCCTTCTTCAGGAGTTGGAAACAAATGGTGTATACACATGTCTTGTTTCAAAATCAGCAGACAAGATCAAATGCTTGCCTAATTTGGTCACGGCCAAGCTTTCTGATAACATACCTATTCCTTTATTCTTGCTCTCCAAGGCACACACATGTCTCACCATAAAGCTCGTAAGTTTCATTCATTTTTTTACATTACAAAACTAATCACCACAATATGATTGATTTCTAATGTTTTCTCATTCACGCAGACATGGCCCGACTGGGTCCAAGTCCCTATTTTTTACAATCTAACTCAACTGGAGATATTCTCTGGCTTAGAGCATCGACGTTGGCCTAACAAGTGGATGTGGATTCTAGAAATGCTTCAAAATAGTCCCAAGCTTCGACATCTTATCATTCACGACCAGGTTTCACATATAATTTCATTCATTTCTTTATATTTATATTTTGTTTAACTCTACCTCTCTACATATGTTAACTTTTATTTGCTACAGGAGATAGAAAATGATCACGAGAAGGAGTACAATTGGGAGGACCCAAAGATTGTTCCCGAATGCCTTTCATCTCAGCTCAAAACTTGCTTGTTTAGGAATTATAGAGCCAATAAGTGCCAACTTCAATTTGCAGAATACATTATGCGCAGTTCAAAAGTATTAATTAACATGACAATTCATTGTGCCTGTTCCATAGATTTAAATGCTAAGTTTCAGATGATACAGAAATTACCTGTGTGTCCAAGTGGCTGTAAAGCTGTATTTGAATACAACAAGCCCAAGAGGACAATTGTGAAGCCAGCTCGTTATTTATGTTAGAAGGATCTAGACCTTATTTATGTTTTTCTTAACAGAATGACAAGGGAGGCTAGTGTGTGTGTGTAGCTTTTTTGTTACATTCTAGCGCGAGTCGATGGTGTTTGAAAGACAATAACTCTTCCTTACTTTTCTTTTCAATTATGTATGAACTTCCATTATGTATAAACTGTTACTCATGATAATATACATCCCAACATTGTTCTTGACTTGGAGGTATTTGCAGAATTTGAAGGATAATATATAGATGAGGAAGAGACAACGGCAGCTATTAAATATTTCTAGAATTGTGTTCCCTCAAGTTAAGAGCCTTTTATATAAGTCATCTCTAAGGCAAGGAAAAAAAGCATGATGAAGAATGTTTAGCTACAAAATACCTGTTCAAGGGGTAGAAAATTAGGAACTCTTATTTTTATTTTTCTTTCCTGGGTTAGGATTATGTCCCCTCACATTTTGTTCTTTCTTTTTTCTTCAATAAATTTTTAGCTTGATAAAAAAGATGTTTTAAAAAAAGTTTTACTTTTCTTTTCATTTTCTTACCGATTGTTTTTAATTTTAGTTATCTCGATCCCTATCATTTTCTAGTAGTTGTTTATTAAATATTGATATGATGCATAGCTACACCTACACGGATCAAATGGTGTAAATTCTGAATTCCTGTTTTTAAGTTTGTCACTCGTGTACTTCCTTCCTTCCTTATGCATTCTTGTTTTTACAATTCCGACTTTGTTTTGACTGGTGGTTTTTATTATGAGATTATTGAAGATGCTTCACAAATAAGAAATGAAGTACGACTATCAGCTGTGCAGGGATACACGTCAGGTCACCGCACATGCCAATTATGGTCCTCGTGGCTTCATCTTTGGCTATAGTTATTCTACTTTGTCTAGGTCTAATGAGAGTTAAGGTTGAGACGTCGCATGAGAAGTTATCACATAGCTTCTACACCGAGAAGGTATTCTACTTTGATTATTTTGAACATCCCTTTGTTTCGTACTTATCATTTTATGGATTTAATAAGGTGGACATTACTGTTTGAGAATTGTTTTTAATGGGGTAAATTCGTACTTACATTGTCCCATTTCTTGTGTTCTCCCCAATCTTCATAATAGATCAACTTTACTCAGCGATTTCTTTCCTTGTCTTGTGTAAAAAAAGGATGAATCTTTCTCACTTCTTTGCATAATTGCATGGTTTTTCAGAGGACAGATTGTACCTATTGACAAAATTGTTTGTAGAATCAACTCGTTTTTCTTTATTAATTTAATTCTTTGCCTTAATGCATTCTTTGCCAATAAAACATGAAGTGACGAAGCCATGTTTTGTGCAACTGTAATTCACACTTAACAGTCTTGTTATTTTTTTTTTTTTTATAGCTTTTGGTTAATATTAATTTGATCATCCTAACAAGTTGACACTATTATGTATTATGCAACATGAGGCAATATGTAATCATCTTCAAGCAATTTTATTGCTCATTTATCTTGTTGAATGACATGGTTGTTTTACTTGCAGCTCATACTGGAAACAGTTCCAGATCATGTTACATGATAGAGACCCCCGAGTATGAGAGATATAGGAAAAAGGGCTAATATATTGTAATAAAGAATATGGTGATGTTATATGGTAATTAATGAGTGGGGTATGCTGCTTAGTTGGCAACTTTGTTATGCCTCTTAGTAGTATATATAGTAAGGCGATGGGAGTGTGAGATTATCATGGAAGATTTTAGTTGGAACGATTCTGCAATGTTACTCCACTGTGATTGCATCCTCTTCCTTCGAACAATTCTTCGTCTTCGACGAACTTAATCACATTCCAATTTAAGATTCTCTGCTGAAGTTATCACTGATCCCACTTCATGTGCTATTGTCGAGAATCTTAAGTATCACACTTGGCTCCAGCAAGATCAATGGTTGTTATCATGGCTTCAATCCACGATCTCTGACACTTCGAAGGTTTTTTTCACACATTTCTGTATTTTAACTCTAGAAATCCGATGGGTTCAATTTTATAGATGTCAAAGTCCAGAATCAATATTCTTGATCCTAAAATGTAAGTAACTAAATTCACTAGAAAGAATTTGCTCAGGTTGTTTATTTAATTTTGTAGGTCTTGTTACATGGTGTATAAGTTTGTTTTCTGAACTGTTTGCATTTAATCTATGTTGGAATTTTTTGTTGATTGTAATCGGTTGATGTTAGAGGCAGCAATTGTGATTTTCACTGCATATGGCTTATATGAGATAATGTGACATGTGATCATTTATAGAGTTGTTGAAGTTATGTGATTTTACATAAAAGAAGAAAATAGATAATAAGGATTTTGAATTATATGATTGATACTTACTTGATAATGACTTTGATACAAAAGACTAACACGATGCCTATTTATAGGATATACGACTCCTAATCCAATCCTAAGTACAAAAAAGAAATATAAATTTATGGGTGAAGCATGAAAGGAACACACCACAAAACAGTATAATGGATATAGTATATAGTCACAAAATAAAAACAAACAGTATGATGGGTTGAATAAGGATTTCACAAAAAAAACGGATCATAGATGCCTTGGAAATTTCCTTTGAGTGGAGTTTCTCCAACTGGTCAACTTTGAGCTCGAGATTTCCAATCATCTCAGATAGTTCTCTTTCTTCCGAATTATTCTCATCTAATAGGATTGTTTAGGTTTGTTTCCCTCCTTACAGAACAATTTATATTAATCTTCAGAAGTAGTGTAAAGATGAGTTTCAAAGTTTTCTTTTTAACAATATTAATGAAGTTTTTTCAAATTTTCTTCTGATTTATTGTTATACTGCTTGTCTTTGCAATCAGATATGTGAAGCGTGCTTTATTAGTAAAACGTAGGATTACTCGAGAAATTTAACACATAATTGTACATATAGGCTTCTATTACTTAGTATAAACCTTCTCATTTGTGTTATAACATTTGCATCTTTCTTGAATGCTGATTCTTTGCAGACGGCTGCAAGTTACCATGCAATAGCAATATGACTCTCGTTCATGGAAGCATATCCATTGAGTGTGCAGCATGAGCAAAAAACTTTGCAAATTTTGCGGGCAAAACTTGGCCCTGATGACTTGCGAACACACGTGGTATATTGTCACATTTAAGTATGTTATTTTTGATGCAATCAGTAGTTGCCTTAGAACATATGGCAGTATCAAACATAGTAATAAACAACTTGGCGGTTAACATTTAACAGTATTATAGTCAGTATATTTAAGTCTTAACTAATGTCACAAAGAAGTGTTTGAATAGTTTTAGTATTACTCCCTCCAGTCACTATTATAAGCAAAAGAGGCCTCAAATCTTTATCACTATCACTATTATAACTGTTTTGCGTAACCTATACTTTCATGATGAATTCTACAGGATGCTGCAGCTTGGCTTGAGTATTTTGAGTCCAAGGCATCTGAGCAGCAAGAAGCTGCTCGAAATGGCACGAGAAAACCTGATGCATCAATAGCTAGCAAAGGCCATCTAAGGTATAGTAAAATTAACCTCAGCGTTTTGAGTTGATACTTAATCGATTAATTTCTGCATTAGGAAGTACTCATGTAATGTATATTTCCTTTGATGTTATTTGATGGAGTAATTTTTTACAGTTAATGTTATGTGTAGCATTGTGATGAATGTTTGTTACATTCTTTGAAGCCTCTTGCCAATGACCGTCGTTAATTAATACAGTTCTCTTGGTGTTCTTGTGGCTAGTGGAAACATCTCAATTTTGTTGACTAATGGGGAAATTATTTCTTGTATGTTGTTTACAATCATGGATATACTTGATATTTAAAAAGGACTTTGTGTCAATTCTAAGAATACATTGGACACGGTACAGACATAGACACTGCAGCAGAGCAAAAATTAATCTGCATGTGGCTCTATGTGCCAGAAGACGGAAGTAGACATGACTCATATTTTATGTGTTTGCCTTTCGTAGAGGGCTATGTTATTCTCTTGAATTGTCAATGTTGGCATGTTTAATTTGAATAAAAGAAATAATATATTTCACTTTCTCAAATTATTACTAGTGTCCAAGCGTAAGTGTTCGGTATCCATGTCTGCGCATCAGTGCTTCATTGTAGTGATATGTGGATACTATTGTAATTTTAGCACTGGAACAGCCATGACTTGATATGAAGAACATGATACAGTCTTATGATGATAGTGAGGTGTCAACGTGTCAGTGTAGTGTCTGGTATCATGTCTACGTCAGTGTTTCATAGGTAATGATGTGTCCGGTATCCGTTTCTGCGTTAGTGCTTCATAGGTAATGATGACCTTTATATGTGGATCGTATTGTAATTTTAGCACCGGAGCAACCATGACTTGACTTGGAGAACATGATACAATATTACAATGACAGTGAGTCGTCATTAGTTCACTAATTTTATTGCTACTGTCCTATTTGTAATTGTGGTAATTGGTTTATGAAACTTCTGTGCCTGGTTCTTTCCCTACAGTGCTTGATTCTTCAAATGTACGATGTTGCTAATGTGTCTATAGATTTAAACCGATGAAACTTTTCATGGTGTAGTGTTTATGTCTAACTATTATACATGGAATCATTATATTTGTAAAAAATGTATAATAATCAGCTAGTTCGGATCGGTGATGTTATGGATGATCTTACATTGTCTCTTGATGTTTTGTCATGAACCAGTTGATATACCGCCATGGTTTTCTGCAGTCTCCATAGCATTGAACTCAGATGTAGACCTTGTAAGTATGTTAATATCTGTAATTCTTTTCAGATTGAAGCAACCTAGAATACTGCTAGCATCTGTATTGATGTTTATTGCCTGAAACAATTTTATTTCTTTCGATCAAATATATTTGATTTGCTTCTATTTTGATATTGTTATTTATATTCTATAGCGTAGCTCATTGTATGAGGTAATGATTCAAATTATTTAGTTATCTGGTTGAAATCCTATATTTTTAATTACATTTCCTTTTCATTTTCTTTGCTTTATACGTTTATTTAATCAGCTTTGACATGTTTTATTCCCTCATTCGGCCATTCATATATTGTTTTCAGGACGTTGCGAAAATCGAAAGGGTTCCAAAAAGATCACTGCCAATAATATGCTTTAGAGATGCAAGTCCTCCTTTACCAGATGCTTTAAACACATCTCTGAAATATTCAGCCATCTCAGGTAGAAGCCCCCATCTAAAATGAAATCAGTTCCTGTTTGAATAAAAAGCTTAATAAGTGCTTATAGCATAAGCACTTATCATATAAGTGCTTACGTATAAGCTATTTCTATTACAAGAGATAAAATAAAGTCAAACTGTTTTCATATAAGCAATAACCTATTTTTATAGCTAACTTCTTTTGATTCATAAGTAGTCGTTAAGTTCTTGTCCCCACTATGATTTTTCTTTTGGCAACCATATAATGATAAGTGAGTAAATACTGAATTCATGAAAACATAATGGTTTCTGCATTGCTTAGTGTTTCACAGCTTTTGAACCACCACGACATTACTCATTCACTTCTTCATCTTCTCTTTCTCCGATGACCAGGAAAAATGACTTCTGTTTTGAACTTGCTAATGTAGTGGGAATTATAATTACTTTTTTGTTCCTCTCTTTTTTAGGAATAAATGGTCTTGATACGGAGCAGTGCTTTACTTGGCAAGTTCATATGCTCATTGACTTTCCACTATCTACTATGTGACTTTGTTTATTGTACAAGTGACAGTATGGAACAGAAGTAATATATTCTTGTTTTGCATAGTAACGTGGCTACTTAATTTGACAGATTAATGCTGCTATATATAGTCTAATGGTTAGAAATTCACCTCTTGAGGTGAATAAGTAGGAGATTCCAAGTTCGAACCCCGACCTTTACATATAATTAAAAGGCAATACTCTTATCAACTGAGTTATGTTTAAGGGAATTGCTGCTACTTTATTGAATGATAATTTCGTGCGCTTTATTTTTATCGACTTTGATTCCCTTCTTGTGGACTAGGAATCCCAAAAATTTGCCAGCGACACACCAAATCAGGGAGAGGGAGGTTGAAGTAGACTCTGATGATGGAGAGGATGAAGCCAAAGGGGATCCAGACGAAGCTGACGAGGGAGTTTAGTGGGTCTGGACGCTGTATGAAGCGGCCATGGAAGATGATTCGGCTCTTGAGACGCTCTTGTGGAACTGGTTTTGCTGATTTGTTTGGAGGCACCATGTACCCTTCCTGTTATTCATCAACATTAATGTTATTAGATAGAGGAATTTTTGCATCATATCATAGTTATTTTGCTAAGATTTATGATCAATGCTTAACAATAATACTTGATCACTTCATTAATCAACGATAAATACAGATTGTGGTTAATTAGAAAGAATTAATGAAACATTCAAGCAAAAAGTAACGGTAAAAGTTTAATTTCCTGCAATTGCAATGTCTATGGTTTTCAACAATACAAGCATGCAAGGGTAATAAATAATTAAAGAAAGCATGGCTGACAGACACTTATGGAGGCCTTAAAGAACATTTTTGGATGAGGGTATGTTTTCAAGTAGAGTAACAAGTAGAGTAATTAAAATTCTTTCATGTAATTCTTATTGTTTGAACTTTGGATAATTAATTTGGAGAATTTTCAAAATAATTAGAATTTATGAAGTATTTTGTTCAAGTTTAATTTAGAGTATTTCAAAAGACACTTAAAAAGTTGGAGATTTAAAATTTCTTCCTCCTATATGTTTCAAAAAAATTAAATTAACCCCTATAAATTTTCAAAAAATTACAAACTGACCCTTAAATGTTTCAAAAATTTCAAATTGGTCCTTTGAATTTTCAAAATTTTCAATTTGATTCCTATTTTTCAAATTTTAAATTTGATCCAAAACTTTTAAAACGTATAGTTTGTATGATTATTCCAGTGATTTAAATAAAGCCCCTCTGGTTATTCGTTCTCCATTGATCGGTCGTTGGTACATTAGTGTATTACCGGTTAATCTTACCAAAAAGTTTGGAGAGACTCATGACGGTGATGTAAAAGTTTGCTATTCCCTTGAATCACAAATGCTTCAGTGTCCACTTGGAAAAGCTGGACCAAATTGTACAACGAGTAGCTACGCACTTCAGGTAGTATTGATTGCTAGATATGTCTCTTTTTATTCTCTTTGGTGCTGGTGCTTTTTCTGATATGTTCCCTCCGTTCCTTTATAAATGTCGCTTTTGCAGAAGAATTTTGTTCCTGTTTATTTGTCGTTTTTAAATTTTAATGCAAAATTAATTATTGTTTTGCTAATAATACCCTTGCAGAGAGACACATAAGTAGAATGAAATAATAAATTAGTTAAGTGTGTGTATATGTTTGTGCTCAAAGATATTATATTCACTGACAGAATGTTTACTGCAGACAGTTCTAAGGACAAGTCCAAACCCATTTGAATCATATTATTTGCCAATTGGTGAAGGAGCATCTTCTTCTGCCAAATTTCCTCTCGAACCACTCTTAAATAAAACTCATCAAACTTCGGAGAAGCCAATGACATTTGGACTTATTTTACTTTCGACATTCCTCGTGGTGCAGCTGGCCGAAACATTCACGTACAACTATCCTCAGATACGAAGATCAATTACGAAGTTTATGCGAGATTCGGTGGATTGCCTTCTGTTGATATCTGGGACTATTATTATGCTAACAAGACAAGGAAAAGTGACCAATCGATGTTTTTCATGCTATATGATTTGAACGACAACAATGTTGATTTTTACATTATTTATGCTAGAGAAGGAACTTGGAGTTTTTGTCTAAGACATGTCAAACTAGCAGTGATTCTTTAAAACAGAAAACTATCATGTCTATTTCACTTGAAGGATGCCCGAAGCAATGCTCCTCTCATGGAAGCTGTAAATATTCTTTTGATGCTACCGGATTGACGTCATACAGGTTTATTTTAAGCCCTTTTGATTGATTCTTCTCAATACATTAGTTCTGTTTTACGTTTCTTTTGTTTTTTTCAGATTCCAAGCATTTCATAAAGTAATAATCAGATAGTATGTTGCAGAGTTTTGCATGAATTCTGGTTGTTTTCAACATCCTAAGTATATTAACAATTTTTGATGTTTTTACTTTTTGGATTCAGCTTCTGTTCTTGTGATCGAAACCATGGTGGCTTTGACTGTAGCGTCGAAATTGTGTCACATAAAGGTGATTGTGAATTTTAGAAATTTATCAACTTGATTGTTCTATTGAAAGTATTATGGTTATCTGCATCCCCCTCTATTGATTTCTTAAGTTATTTTTATTTTTATTCAATTTCAACGCTACTATTTAGATCTGAATAATTTATTTATTTTAATTGTTATTGTAAAATTTTGTAGGGCACATACTTCAATCAGTTTTTCTGATAGGATCAAATGCTGCAGCCATACTTCCTGCCTTTTTGGCGCTTAAACAGAAGGTCTTATCATGATTCATGATTTAATTAAGTCATTCTATATATATTTTGTTGACAATGATTCTCGATATGCAGGCGTATGCGGAATGGGTTATATTCACAGCCAGTGGAATTTCAAGTGGAATATATCATGCATGCGACGTAGGCACCTGGTGTGCATTGAACTTCAATGTTCTATAGGTTACACATATTTACATTATGGATTGCTTAAAATAATTTCAATTAAGATATTTGGATCTAGCATACGACGCAATACATGATGGCAGTATTTTTTATGTTTTGAGAATTTACATTGACTTTAATTATCAACATTTCAGTTTATGGACTTCTGGCTCTCTTTCATGGCTGTGATTAAGGTTGTCAGACTCATGAATCTATTCAGACTCATAAAGGATTCTTAAACTCGACTTGTAGACTCGACTCGTAAATTCATACGAGTTTATGAAAAATTAGAAATGACTTTCAAAAACTTAAAAGCGACACATATATGACGCACTAAAGTGGTAAATGACACAGAAACACGTGTGGACGCGCTCGCGCGCACACACACACTTGTTAACAAAAAAAACTCCATAATAAAACAAAGAAAATAGTAAAGTATATATAGATAGATAGATAGATAAATAAATAAGGTACTAGTTCCTTCTTAATTGGCTACTACATATAGCAAACAATTATAAAACATATATGCAGATGAAGGATAAGAGACGATCGTGAACTCATCATGAGATAAAGGGGACTATCCTGACGATGAAGGGTAGAAAAAATGCCAATGAAGAGGGAGAAACTTGAAATGTCATCCTCACTAAAGATGGAGACTAGAAGAGTGAGAGTCTACCCGAGTAAACATGGGGAATTTGTGCCCTTTTTGAGTTTTTTCAAAAAAAATTATAGACTCGTAAACTCACCATAAACTCGCGAGTCTATACGAGTTTGTGCGAGTCTAACTGAGTCTATCAAAAAATCAATTCTATACACGAGTCCACTCGTTTTTGCTTCCTAGACTCGTAAACTCGTACAAGTTTAAGAATCTACCCGCGAGTTTGACAACCATGGCTGTGATTAGCACTTTTGTATACCTAGCTACTATCGACGAAGTATATTAGAGGGCAATCCACACAACTGTTTTTATCTTTACTGATCTCATGTCGATAACTAACGCAACCAGATAAATCGAGCTAAGATATGTCTGAATTGACTTATTTGAGATTGGTATCAGCACTTGTGAGACTGTTTAGGAGAGTTTATGAAAACAACTTATGAGTTATGACATGTTCATAAGTTGTTTCCACCTTATTTACATAAGCTCTTCAGAGTTTATAACTTATATAAAAATAGTTAAACTTTATTTTATCTTTTGTTATAGAAATAGCTTTTACATAACATTTATATAATTAGCGCTTATGCTATGAGCGCTTAATTATGCTTTTTATCAAAACATAAATAGGGTCCTACTCGTTTGGATTAACCTATTTTTGAGTTTTTAAAAAATAGCTTATGCAAATAAATAAACTTTTATGTTAAATTCATGAGTTCTCGCTAGTAAAAATTGTATCTTCATAAGCTATTATTTCATAAAATAAGCCAATCCAAACGGGCTCTAAATATGTATATATCATGCTAAAGATGTTTAAATTTTGTTCACATTTATCTATATTAAAACGCGCAGGTCTACAAATATTGTTCTTGTGATTGTGATTGGGGCTCTTGGTCTTCTTATTGGATGGTTGATAGAAATGTCAACAAAGTACAGGTCCCTTTCATTTTCATTTGGATTCTCACCAAATTTCCTTCAAAGGTAAATTCTTTTACCTAATAAATTTTTTTGAGCACAATGTCATTCAATTTAGAGATCTAGAGTTCGAGCCTATTAAATGAAGAAAACAAAGCATTGAGAGAGGGTTCTATAATCTTGAATTTCCATGCAGCTTGTTAACTATAAAGCTATGGCTCTATAATCTTGTAAAGACACTTTTGAGACGGTTCCGTTGGGGTTTTATATTGGCCGGATTCACCGCATTATTCATGGCAGGAGTAAGCTGGATGCTTGAAACAAGTGACAGCTACTGGATTTGGCATAGGTATTGTTACAATAACACTACTTTATCTCCTATATCTCTTTTGTTTCTCGATCTTCCTTTTGTAACTCGTTTCTTTTTTCTCTTTTTAAAATGATTACAGCTTTTGGCATGCTACAATATACACATCTTCTTTCTTCTTCCTTTGTTCAAAAGCAAATATTGTTGATGCTGAGAATCAGTTACCTAGAAGTGAAAACTATGCTCTAACTCGTCAGGATTCATTTTCAAGAGAATAGTTAGAAGAACATTATACGGAATTGGTAGGTGCAAATAGCAAAAGGGAATGTGAGGTATAGTTTTAGTGTAAAGATTTTTTGCACCGTCAAGAATCATAATCGTCTTTAAAAACGTTTGACTTTAGTCATAACTATTAATATAGTCACACATATGATTGATTGTGATTTGTTGACAGTGTAATTTTTTTTTTATAATGATAGTATCAAAATTAAACTAGTGTTAGGCTACATTTATGGGATTGGTGATGATGACCAAAATTAGAAATCAACAAAGTAGTCTCATGTAAATTATTTTCATCACTAGGTTTTTCTTACATGTCTTTATCTGATAACATAGGAGAATGAATCAAACAAGGCATGGTATATAAAATGGAGAGGTAAAGGTTATGATCATATGTTTGCTTTTGGATTCTTTGTCTTGTAATATTGATTTAGAATACTTGTTCAAAAAAAAATATTGATTTAGAATATTAATAGCGTTGGAATTGTATTATGTGAAGATATTTACTGGTCAAAGCAAATCAGCGTAATTAGATTTTTTTTTGTCAAGTAGTTTAATGATTAGAATTTTACCTTTTAAAAGAAAGAGTTCAGAGTTTGAACTTTTGAATCGTATATATAACAATATCTCTACAACCGACTTATGTTCAATATTATTGTTGTTGTTTATTTATTCATTTGAATTATGGCCTTGTTATTTAATTTGGTTGACCTTTATGAAAATTTTTCTCTCTCTAACTAAACGCTCTGCCATCTCTCTAAAACTAAAACCCTAAGTGTCGCCCCTTTTCCCCCAAATCCAAACCGTTTGTTCAACCATGCAGGTTACAAGATGGTGGTGCGATGAGTTGTTGTAAGACCCATAATTCTACTGTATCGTACGCAAGTTATAAGCGTAAGTAGTGGCTAAGAGTTTTTAGGGTTTCTGTAAGTTAATTTCATAAGTATCGTTGTAATAACAGCGTCGTTGCTGAGATGGAGACTACTTTTTCTTATGCATAAATAAAACCCAGACTTTTGGCCCGTAGTCTTTATTTATCAATCTGAACATTCCTGTGCTTTCAGAATTTTGAGTTTCGACTTTCTCCGTTTATTGGAAAAAACGAGTAGAAAATGGTATACGCTGTTGAAAATTTTTACGGTCTCTGTCTTCCGTCGAAATTTAACCACAGACTTTATATATCTGTACGAGTTAGAATCTGGAGTCAGAATATTTTTGGGAGTTTAGGACCAAAATTTCAGTCGGCAAATAAAGTTTAGCGATAATTTTTGAAAATGTTTTACGACGAACAATCACCTCGTAAGTTTTCTATTTTTCGCAAGTTAGGCCGTCGACGGAGTACGACTCGTCTGCGAGCGCAAGAGAAATATCTTAGATATTTTCAAAAAGGTAATGATTACCCTTTTTTGATCCAATGGCTAGGGTTCAAAAAAGACACTTTGCACTATTCAATCAAAGGGTTGTGATTGATCAAGAGCTTCCTATCTAAGATGGTTTTGATGCATTAGATCAAAAGTCAAAAATTGAAATTATATACTCCCTTCCTCCCTCATTCTCGGCCGACCTCACTCTCTCACTCTCATCAACTTCAAAAATTTTCTCTTCCTCTCAAGAACTTGCTTGGATTGTGCTAGGATCATCAAGCTCTTTGATCATCTTCTTCATCTTGAGGTAACTAGACCTCCTCCTTTCATCATTTCTCATGAAAACTCTTAGATTCTAAGATAACTTATCTTGTGTTCTTGAGAAGAAAAACTTAGAACATGTCAAAATAATATTGTGAGTTCATAGTAGTGTTTAAGAGTGTTATGTAGGATACATTAGTGAAGCATGTAAGTGATTCTCATGGTGATTTCAAATTTCACAATTTTGTTGGTAAGGGTTTGAAGAAAATTTCTTAAAATGATCATATCTATGATTGTGTTGTATGATTTTGGTTTTTGAAGTTAGTTTTAAGCTTTGTGACAAAATGGATTGGTGATTATGAAATTTGTTTTGAAAAATAAGAAAAAAATTATTCTCGTGTTCTTGAGCGACTCGAAGAACATAATTTAGAAAAATTTATTTCGAGTCTCAAAAGGAGTCGGGTGCACGATCGAATATCGTTACAAACTAATGAATGTGGGCTAGGGTTTCAAATGAAAAAAAAATATTTTTGAAAAGTTTTAGTTGTGTTTCAAATGGTTTTGTTGTGTGTGAAACAAGTCCTTGAAGGGGAAAATCCAAAATGGTTTTAGTTTATGATTTGAAAACAAAATGATTTTCGTGTTATAAAAATAGTACAATTAACTTCGTGAATTTTTAAACACTATGAGAATAACCTGAAATCATTGAGGGATAGCTTTAGAAAGTGCTCTAGACCCCTCTGGAACTTTGAGAGCAAGTTTCGTTTCGATAGGATAATCGAGGAGTATTTTACTGATTGTACGCTGCTTAACTTTTAGGTAGCGCGTATAATAGTTTAGACGAGAAAGAGATTAAGGAAAGCTTGCTGAGGTAAGGGCACCTTTATTTTTCCGTCATATATGTGTATGCTTGGTTCTGAATTGTGTGAATGCTTGGCATGATTATATTATGTATTCTCGTGATGAGAAGGTGTTTTGTATCGCATGTGTGGTTTACATATGTTTGAGAATATATGTATGAATATGTGATTGGCGTGCATATGATTTTGAAAATATATGTACATATTATGATTGGTTTACATACGCTTGAGAGGTATGTATTTGTTGCATTAGCATATATGGGGAATCGTATGCTCATGCATTCATTGTAAGTGGTTATCGGGAACGGACCACAGGGTGTGATTATCGGGAATGGATCCACCTTAATCCTTCGGGATTTATTGAGTCCAATATGTGGTTATCGGGAATGGACCACGGAGTGTGATTATCGGGAATGGATCCACTCTAATCCTTCGGGATTGTATTGATATTAGTAGGGGTTGGACCTACGACTCTCTGCGGAGAGGTAAAATTCCGGAATTCATGCATGTGAAAAAGACCCGGGTAGGGTGATCACAATCATTTAGAGTCTGCATTGATAGGCTGGTGTGCATTTCAATACTGTGTGCAAGTACATGAACTGCTAAGTGTTTATTCGCTTTTATATATACATGCTATTTGCTGTTGTGTTATGTGTGGTGACCCTTGCAATGTTTATTTCGCGGGCTCCTCCCACCCAGACGATGGATCACCATTTGTTACCGATGCTCGTGAGGGAGACGGTGACGAAATGGGACTTTCTTGATCGCCTGCTGTTGCCTGCCTGGAGCCTCGACCCAGCTTCCGGTACGGCTAGTTACCATGGGCGCGTTAGGATCACTACATATCGTGGTACCCTATAGATTCACCAGTGTCTGATATGGCAGACTCCACCTTTCTCCATACCTCTACCGGTACTGCTCAGTGCACTTTGGACGGTTCCTGTGGGACCCCAGCCAGGGGCGCAGGACACACCAGAGGGTGGTGGATCGGTCGTTGGAGAGACCTCCACGGATGGACCAGATACTTCTTCTTCTTTGGGCAGTTGGGGTGATGGGGCTTTACCCGACTTCTTAGGGGAGCCGGAAGATGATTTTTCAGGAGGCAGCGGCTGCTGCAGGGGATGGGCCCATTGGAGGACCCGGAGTACCTCACTCGGTATCTCCCACCCCTACCGTGAGCTTGGTACTGATATCGAGTGATACGGACGACTCCTGATGTCGATGTGCATGATAGGACTAGGACTGCTGACTATAGAGTAGTATTCTTTTGGACAGGCCGCGTTGGTCGGTGACTGGTAGCATGATTAGTAGTAGGTTCTAACGTTTCTGGATGACTGTACTTTATACTCTATACTCTTACACTTTGGTTGAGCCTCTTTTGGTATTGGCTGTAGTATTTCCCTAGTCACGACTACCTTGTATATTTGTCGTGAACTAGATGTTATGTTTTGGATATGTAACTAATCAGGTACACACTTTGCTTATGAGAAGCACTATTGATGCATATAGTACTATTTCAGTCACCTTGTTGGTCGTACTATTATATGCTTTAGTTCTGTTGTATGAATAATGCCAGCTCTTGTAAAATATTTTCCGCGCACTCTGTCTCGTGTTTTTTTTTTTTAAAAAAAAAAGTGCCTACTTTTGGGCCTTTGAAAAACGGGGTGTTACATTGTGGTATCAGAGCCCGGCTTTAGATCATCAAGGGAAAAGTGTGTCGTAAAGAGTTGTCAGTCGAGTTAGAGCTAGAGTTTGTTGGTTTATGTGACCACTGTTTGGTTTATGGAGTTGGTAACTCGTGAATAAGAATTCTAATAGAGTTGGAAAGGAATTTAACCAGAAATTGGTTTGTGCAGGAAAACATGCCTCCAAGACGGGCACCTGCAGCTCCTGGAGCTGATGACAATAATGTGAACCAGCTGGCTTACGCAATGAATACCATGGCAGCAACTTTGACTGCCCAAGCCCATGCTAAGGCGCAGAGAGATATGGAAAAGAGGGAAAGAGAGATTCTCGCTGCTGGATCTCGAGTTCTCACGAGTTTTAACCATCAGAGTCCTCCGAAGTATAACAGAGAGGGAGGTCCTGATGCTGCTGACTTATGGCTTCAGACGATGGAAAAGATCTTCGGAGCAATCCACTGCCCCGAGGGTGAAAAGGTGACTCTGGCTACCTACCAGTTGTCGGGAGGCTCTGAGTATTGGTGGAAGAGTACTAGTCTTATGATGGAGGCCGCTCACGAGGAAATCAACTGGGTGAGTTTTAAGAGAAAGTTTTTGGCCAAGTACTTTCCAGAGACCGCTAGAGAAAGGTATGGAGAGGAATTCCTGAGGTTGCGTCAGGGAGGAATGAATGTTGAAGCTTATGCTAAGAGGTTTGAATCACTGTCAAGGTTCTTCCGTTTCTTCAGGGATGGCGTAGATGAGACTTATATGTGTCGCCGTTTTCAAGATGGGCTGAGGTATGAGTTACAGGATTCAGTGATACCATTGGGAATCCGGAATTTTCAAGTGCTGGTTGAGAAGTGTCAGGAGATTGAAGACATGAAGAACAAGCGAGTGAATCGCAATGTGAATTCTACTGCTGGGGGACCTAGTCGTCCAAGTAATCAGGCTCAGAACCGTGGAAGGCAAAGGAATAAGCCTTACAACCGCCCTCAGAATAACAAAGGGCAGAATCGCTCTGTGAATCAAGGAAACCAAGGGAATCCGAATGTGGCGAAGCAGAGTTGTTTCAAGTGTGGTCAGGTAGGACATTATGCGAATGACTGTAGGAACGCGGAGTCCGGGATTATTTGTTATAATTGTAAGAAGCCAGGTCACATTGCTAGGGATTGCAAGGCTCAGAAGGCTGAACCATCTGTGAATGTGACACAAGGAGCCAAACCCACTGCTAGGGGACGTGTCTACTGTATGGGCACGGAAGTGAGTGGCGAGGCCAGTAATGCCATACATGAGAATTGCCAGATTGCAGGTAACACTTTAACTGCATTGATAGATACCGGGGCAACCCATTCCTTCATATCTGTGGATTGTGCAAATCGTATGAAATTGATTGTTTCTCCGCTACCGTTTGATTTGAATGTTTCTACTCCTGTTAAGGACTTAATGGTAAATACAGCATGTTTGCACTGTCTGGTGATGATTCAGAATAGGGAATTCATAATTAACTTGATCTGTTTACCCCTTCAGTCTCTCGAGATCATTCTCGGAATGGATTTGTTGTCATATCACTATGTTATTTTAGACTGTGCTCGTAAGATGGTCTTTTTCCCCGAACCAGGAGTACAGAGGTACTTGTCGGCGAACCGGCTTACAGTAACCATGAGAAATGGAGAGCCAGAATTTATTTCACTTGCTTGTATAGGAGTGACTTCAGACGTGCATATAGAGGAGCTGCGCGTAGTTCAACAATTCCAAGATGTTTTTCCGTTAGAGATTCCAGGATTTCCTCCGATCAGAGAAGTGGAATTCTTTATCGACTTACATCCAGGAACGGGACCAATCTCGGAATCACCTTATCGGATGGCCCCAACCGAGTTAGTGGAATTGAAGAGTCAGATTGAAGACTTGTTAGAAAAGGGTTTTATTAGGCCAAGTGTGTCTCCGTGGGGAGCGCCAGTCTTATTGGTTAAGAAGAAGGATGGACGGTCACGTTTATGTGTGGATTATCGGAAACTCAACAAGGTTACGATTAAGAACCGATATCCTTTGCCACGAATTGATGATTTAATGGACCAGTTGAAGGGTGCGTCAGTATTTTCAAAGATTGACTTGAAGTCAGGATATCATCAGATAAGAGTAAGAGAAGAAGATGTTCAGAAGACAACGTTTCGTTCACGTTATGGACACTATGAGTATCTAGTGATGCCGTTTGGAGTGACGAATGCACCGACAATTTTTATGGATTACATGAATAGAATATTCCATACGTTCTTGGATAAGTTCGTGGTGGTATTCATCGACGACATCCTCATTTATTCGAAGGATGAAGAGGAACACGAAGAGCATCTCCGCTTGGTTTTACAAGTTCTGCGTGACAGAAAGTTGTATGCAAACCCGTCAAAGTGTGAATTCTGGATGAAAACGGTGAATTTTCTTGGTCACGTCATCTCAGAAGAGGGAATATCTGTGGATCCAGCAAAGATTGAAACCGTACTTGCATGGAAACAACCGCAAACTGTTACGGATATACGAAGTTTTGTGGGTTTAGCTGGATATTATCGGAGGTTCATTGAGGGTTTCGCTAAGATTGTGGCACCATTGACACAACTTACAAGGAAAGATCAGCCATTTGCTTGGACAGAGAAGTGTGAAACTAGTTTTCAGTTGTTGAAAGAGCGATTAACGACCTCACCGGTGTTAGTTCTACCCCAGTCTGACGAACCGTATGAAGTTTATTGTGATGCGTCGCATCAGGGACTCGGATGTGTGTTGATGCAACACAAGAGGGCAGTGGCGTATGCGTCCAGACAGTTGAAGAACCACGAAAGGAATTACCCCACTCATGATCTAGAACTTGCAGCAGTAGTTTTTGCTTTGAAGATTTGGAGACATTATCTTTATGGATGTACTTTTGTCGTCTTCAGTGATCACAAAAGTCTGAAATATCTGTTTGATCAGAAAGAGTTGAATATGAGACAGAGGAGGTGGATGGAAACACTGAAGGATTTTGATTTCACGTTACAGTACCATCCTGGAAAGGCTAATGTGGTAGCTGATGCTTTGAGTAGAAAAAGTGTATCGGTATGTTCAGCTCAGATGGCTAGTCAGCAAGAGTTATTAGAAGAGTTTCGAGATCTACACCTTGAGGTAGAGTTTGCGCCTGGGAATTTGAGACTCGATATGATTACGATTTCGAACGGGCTGTTGGAAGACATTGCTAGTTGTCAGGACGACAGTCTGCTTATGGAAAAGAGAGCTTTGATAGATCGAGGAACCACCACAGAGTTCAAGGTGGGGTCAGATAATATTTTGAGATGCAATGGGAGAGTGTGCGTACCCGATGCTAAGAACTTGAGAAATACGGTTCTAGAGGAAGCGCATAAGAGTAAACTGAGTATACATCCTGGAGCTACCAAGATGTAACAGGATTTGAGGCTAGACTATTGGTGGCCGGGTATGAAGAGGCATGTGGCAGAGTATGTGGCGTCGTGTTTGACATGTCAGAAAGCTAAGGTGGAACATCAGAAACCTGCAGGAATGCTGCAATCGTTAGATATACCAGTGTGGAAGTGGAATAGTATATCTATGGATTTTATCACTGGTTTGCCCAAGACAAGAAGAAAACATGACTCTATTTGGGTGATAGTGGATCGATTGACAAAGTCCGCTCATTTTCTACCTGTTAGGATTACTGACACAGCAGAAAAATTGACCGACATCTATGTGGCTGAGATTGTGAGACTTCACGGTATACCGTCCAGCATCGTTTCGGATCGAGACCCAAAATTTACTTCACATTTTTGGAGAACCCTACATGAGGCATTAGGGACGAGGTTGAGATTAAGTTCGGCTTACCACCCCCAGACAGATGGGCAGACTGAAAGAACAAATCAATCTTTAGAAGATTTGTTGAGAGCATGTGTGCTTGATGACAGAGGAAGTTGGGACGATGTGTTACCACTAATAGAATTCACCTACAACAACAGTTTCCACACGAGCATTGGAATGGCTCCGTATGAGGCTCTTTATGGGAGAAGGTGTCAGACTCCATTGTGTTGGTATCAAGATGGAGAAAGTATGATTGTAGGGTCGGAAATGGTGCAACAGACTACAGACAAGGTCCGGAAGATACGGGCAAGAATGAAGGTCGCCCAGGATCGTCAGAAGAGTTACGCAGATAGGCGTCGTAGACCCTTAGAATTTGAGGCAGGAAAACATGTATTCCTCCGAGTTACTCCAACCACTGGCGTTGGAAGGGCAATAAAAGCAAGAAAGTTGACTCCGAAATTTATTGGACCGTATCAGATTACGGAAAGGATAGGAAAGGTAGCCTATCGAATTGCATTGCCACCGATACTGTCACAGATTCATGATGTATTCCATGTGTCCCAGTTAAGAAAGTATATTTCAAACCCGTCACATGTGATCGCACCAGACGACATTCAGTTGAAAGAGAACTTGTCATTTGAAGTTCCGCCAATTAAGATTGCGGATAGGAAGATGAAGCGTCTAAGGACCAAGGATATACCGTTAGTCAAGGTAATATGGAATGAAGCTACGGGAGACGCGACTTGGGAGCTTGAAAGCAAAATGAAAGAACAATATCCTGAGCTATTTAGCGATGTCTAAAGTTTCGAGGACGAAACTGAAATTCTGGTGGCAAGTGTCAGATGTGTAGCACGATGTGTACACTTTAGGAATCGTACGATGTGTAGCCTAATGTGTCAACATCGTGAACATGCTGAACTTGATGAACAAGTAAACAATTTAAAGTGCAGGAAACAATAAAACACAGTGAGTTTGTTAACCCAGTTCGGCGCTTAAACAAGCCCTAATCTGGAGGATACCAATCCAGGGATGAATCCATTATGGTAGTATCAATTCAAAGCTAAACTCCCCCGTTTACAACTTCTCACTTAATCACTACCCGTGCTAATTCTACCTAGGAACTCCTAGATATGAGAACCTCTGCTCACTCCCTCTCAACCTTACCCAGTAAGGATTTAATAACAAACTCAGTTGGAGACAAACTCCTAGACAAGCAAAGCACTCGTACCTAAAGGCTTAGAGTGTTGCACAATCTAACTCCTTGCTTCAAAGCTTTGGAGAAAGACAACTAGAGATTACAACTCTATAAACTCAGTCCTTACTTGTATCAAAACTATGATCCAAGTGAAGGCTCACAAGGAACAAAGAACAACTAAAGAACTAAAACCCTAAGACTCAATTTGTAGACTTAGCTTCTTGATTTCAGTTGATGAATAATTAGTCTTCAGTCTTCCTTTATATAGAACAAGCTTCATGGGCTTTGACGAGTTGGCCTTGATAAATTTTGCCTTGAGATTTATTTGATCATAATCTTTTAATTGTTTGTTTCAAATCTTTTTGATCAAAGTCGGCCAATAAAATAAAACAGAACCATGAAAGATTATCTTGTTCCTTGGCGCGCAAGCTGGCACGATTTAATTTGAAAAACAAATCTTTTTCAAAAGATCGCGTGTAAATTAAAAGAAAGCGCGTCCAGCTAGGGCGTCCAGATGTGAAACCTGATGTGCCACACATCATGCTCCACATCATGGAATCAGGCTTATTTTACCAAATGAAGCCAACACCCTAAAATCCTCAACAATCTCCCCCTTTGGCAAATTTTGGGCTAAAATAATCTTTGAGTCACCCAACAAAACTTGGAGAGATGTGTAGGCACATCAGAGGCATGCAGCAGCGGATCAGAGCCTCACAAACCAAGAGAGAAATAAACTCTCACAAGATAGGAAAGTAACTTCCCAAAGACTGAGAAAAATAAATTCTCAGACACATACAAGCATGAGATTCCATGCACACATAAGGGAGGGTAGCAAACCCAGTAGCAGTTTACTCCCCTTGAACTAGAGCACTTTCCATGTACTCCCCCTAAATCTCATATTCCCTATAGGCTTCTTCAGAATGCATGACCTAGAGAGAAATAGAGAAGTTTTAAACTTGGCTTCTTAAGAATGCATGACCAAGTTAAAACTCACAGATGTGTCAAACATCACACAAAATAGCAACTTCTACAGGCTTCTTAAGAATGCATCACCATGTAGAAATCATACAAATGGATCAACCATTACACAAATTAACATCTTCAATTGGACTTCTTAAGAATGCATCACCCAGTTGAAAACGTACAGATTAAGTCTTCAGAAAAACATGCTTTTAGAAAACTAATTCTTCAAAAAGTTGTTGAGAAAACATTTGAAGAAAAATAAGCATGTATGCCAGATGTGTAGTCAGATGTGCCACACATCACAATTTTTGCTGCAGTTTTTAAGACTTCAAATTGTTCATCTTAATTTTTACTCCCCCTTTTTAGCCAGAATTTTGACAAATATAGTCAAACACATAGAGAGTAAGTAAAACACCATAGAATGCAGATAACATGAGATGTAGAGATGATGGTGCATGAACAGAAAAAGGCACTCAGGCCATTATTAGTGCAGCAGTACAAGAACAGGCACACAAAGGTGCTACAGAAATCCAGGGCATTGTCCACAATATACAAGCAAAAACCAAGGAAATACTGAGTACAGGGAAATATGAATTACAGAAATTCAAATATCCTGGCTCCCATCAGTTTCCTCAGCTTCAGAGTCATTGGGCTCCTCCTCCTCCAATTCCTCATCCTCAGCCATTGTTTGCTCATCCTCAAGCTCCAGTCCAGCAATGACTGCTTCCAGCTTGGCCTTCTTCTCATCCAGAGCCTTACAAGTCTCCTTTAAAGCAGTAATCATGTCTGTCCTAGACATTGCATTAGTTGAGCTGGATGTGCCCACATCAGGAGTTACATCAGACTGCTTGAGACTAAAAGAAATAGCAGACTCTCTTCTGCAAGACAAATCATCCTTGCCCAGAACATCAGGTCTCTGGCTCAATATGATTCCACACAGCAGGGAAGGAAATGCAATGGGTAGTTTGACAGCTAGGGTTTTGGCATGTTTGATAGTCTGATCAAAAATATAAGTACCAAAATCAAAGTTAATTTTGTTACCTACAGTATAGATGAACCTAGCCAAACCTGTAGCCACATCACAGTTGTGTGTGGTAGGCACCCAGTTAGCAGCAGCAATCCTATTCAGGATGTTGTAGATTGGAGTGAGCTTGCTTGCAATTTTCCCTTCTTAGGCCAAGTCTTGACCTTTCCAGCAGTGATGGCCTTGATTATATAGTTGTCATTGGCCTCCATCTCAGCATAGGGCTCCTCACTTCTACCCAAATACTTGTTGATAATAGTCGGAGAGAAGTGGATCTCTTTGCCTCTCACAAAGACTGTCTGATACTCCTTGTCCAAAGGATTATCGCAGCCAGCAGGAATATTCACCAAAAAATTCTTTGACCACTTTCTCATAGCAGTCACTCAGCCCAGATACAGTTCTCATCAAGCCAGCACGCTTGATCAACCTCATAACCTCCTTGCACTGCAAGGCTTCAACACTTAGCTCCCTCTCCAGAGCTAACCTTCTGTGAGCAATGTACTTCCATTTACCAGCATGTGCAGGGTTGTGGAAGGAAATCAAATCAACTGGGATGTCAGGAATTTTCTTCTTCCCATAGCTCTTCTTCACAGCAGACTCAATGTGAATCACATCAAGCTCCACATTGCGTTCCTCAGCAGATTCTTCTTCAGACTCACTGATGTGAGCTACATCACGCTCCCCATCGTACTCTGAGTCACTTGTAGGTGGCTCTTTTCTTTTCTGAGTCTTCTTCTTTGTTGGTGGAACCACAGCTTTACTGTATCCCTTCTTGGGACCATACAGAACTTGCCTCTTAACAGGCTTCTTCTTCTCCTTGGTAGCAGCAGGAGAACTTTCAACTATAGCAGGACCCTTTCCACTTCTGGTCCTTCTAGCAATACTATCCTCAGTAAGTTTCTTCAAGGGAATGTTAGAATTGTAGCCTTCTACATCCACAACAACTGTATCTCCATCAACATCCTTGTCAGAAGGATTGGAGTCTTCCACATCTTCAGAACCTTTAGCTTCTTTACCCTTGTCAGACTGGGTATCATCTTCAGGTTCTTCAACCTCAGCAGGTTGATCTTCTTCAACAACTTCCTGTTCTGGAGAATCAGGAATGACAGGTTGTTCTTCAGCAGCAACAGTCTCTTCTTCAGCAGTAGGAGACTTTTCTTCACCTTGTGGCAATGATGTGCCCACATCTGCCACAACATCAGGTTCTTGCAGGGCCTGAAGTACAGAATCAATGATCTTCTGAGTCAAGGGGTGTCTTTGACCCTCAGAGATCTTCACAGCAGCCTTCTCAGGGTTAGGGTTTGAAGAACCTATACCCACAGATGCTTCAGCATCCGCATCACCAGATTTAGCAGGAAGAGGTTCAATATGCAGACTTTCCATGGTGTGAACCCTCTTTGGTGAGCCAATCTTTGGCTTCTTGCTTTTCTTCTTCTTCTTCTTGGATTTTTCTGTGGAAGGAGAAGGAACAACATCTTCCTCTGCAGCAATGGGAGTTGATTCCCTTCTTGATCGTTTAGACTTCTTCTTCTTTGATCCAGATGGCTTGATCATTGAAACAGGAGTGGCATTAACGATCATGTCACTTTGAATTTCTTCTTGATGTGGGGAATTAGGTTTTGGTGATGATGGATGAGTGTTTGTTTTTGTGGAAGGAGATGTTTTGGTTGCAGTAGACATGATGATGATGATGATTTGGTATGAAGATTTCAAAGAAAATTGCAGAAAGATGAACAGAGGTTTTGAGAGAGAGATCAAGACAAGTTCTTGGTCGTTTGAGTGTTAGAGAGATGAATGTAGTGATCAATGTGGTAGGCAATAAGAGAAAATCTTGAATAAACGGATTTCTTGGAGTTTTGATCGCGAAATAGCCGTTGGAAATATTTTTGTAATGATTGCCTTTGGATTGCGTGCAACTATGGATGGAGGGAAAGACAGGTAACCGTTGCACGCCGGAATAGCTATTATGGCTATTGATCCTCAAAGAGGCAAATACCAAGTTTGCCCCTTAACACCTCAAACCTATTTGCATCTAAAGCCTTTGTGAATATATCTGCCAGTTGATTCTCTGTGGCAACATGCTCTAGAGTCACAATGTTGTCTTCAACAAGATCTCTAATAAAATGGTGACGTATATCAATGTGCTTTGTCCTACTATGTTGGATAGGATTTTTGGAAATATTTATAGCACTTAGATTGTCACAGTATAATGTGAGCACATCTTGCTGCACATTGTACTCACCCAACATCTGCTTCATCCAAAGTAGCTGAGAACAACTACTTCCTGCTGCAATATACTCAGCCTCAGCTGTAGAAAGAGAAACACAATTTTGTTTCTTGCTGAACCATGATATAAGGTTGCTTCCCAAAAAGAAACATCCACCAGAAGTGTTTTTCCTGTCATCAGCACTACCTGCCCAGTCAGCATCACAATAACCCAACAATCTTGTGTCTTCACCATGAGAGTAGAGAATTCCATAATCACTTGTACCACTGACATACTTAAGAATCCTTTTGACTTGATTCAAATGACTCATCTTGGGCTCAGCTTGGTACCTAGCACACACACCAACAGCAAAGCTAATGTCAGGTCTACTTGCAGTGAGATAAAGTAGACTGCCAATAATGCTTCTGTATAGGCTTTGATCAACACTGACACCATGCTCATCTTTAGAAAGTTTGAGATGGGTTGCTGCAGGAGTTCTCTTGTGATTTGCATTCTCCATTCCAAATTTCTTCACAATGTTCTTGGCATACTTGCTTTGAGAGATGAAAATTGTATCTTCCATCTGTTTGACTTGCAGACCAAGAAAGTAGGTAAGTTCACCTACAAGGCTCATCTCAAATTCAGACTGCATCTGATTCACAAACATCTTGACCATTGGATCAGACATTCCTCCAAACACAATGTCATCTACATAGATTTGTGCAATCATGAACTTGCCCTTTTCTTCTCTGACAAACAAGGTTTTATCTGATTCTCCTTTTCTATACCCTTGCTGCACAAGAAATTTGGTTAGCCTCTCATACCATGCCCTAGGAGCTTGCTTTAATCCATATAATGCTTTCTTGAATCTGTAGACATAATCTGGATAATTTGGATCAACAAATCCCTTGGGCTGCTCCACATAAACTTCCTCATTCAAGTAGCCATTGAGGAAAGCACTCTTCACATCCATCTGGAATAGCTTGAATTTCAAGATACATGCTACTCCCAAAAGTAACCTTATGGACTCAAGACGTGCCACAGGAGCAAATGTTTCATCAAAGTCTACTCCTTCAATCTGAGAGTAACCTTGAGCCACAAGCCTAGCCTTGTTTCTAGTCACAACACCACTTTCATCAGATTTATTCCTATAAACCCATTTAGTACCAATGATGTTGACTCCTTCAGGTCTAGGAACTAAATCCCACACTTCATTCCTCTTGAACTGGTTCAGCTCCTCTTGCATAGCTTCAATCCAAAACTCATCTGTCAAGGCTTCTTTCACATTCTTTGGTTCTACCTTTGACACAAAACAAGCATTGGATACAACCTCTCTTGACCTTGTCATAACCCCTGACTTAGGATTCCCTATTATGAGTTCTTTTGGATGATTCTTTTGAACTCTAACAGAGGGACCCTTGTTCACTGGAGTCACATCTTCTTGCTGATCAGTCTTCTCAGGAATCTCTATAACTTCAGAGTCTTCAGGCAGGGGGTGAGATGTGTCCACATCAGGATCAACATCAGGCACATTGTCTGAACAGTCATCTATGACAACACTGATGGATTCCATCATAGTTTTTGTTCTGTTGTTGAAGACTCTATAGGCTCTGCTGGTTATGGAATAGCCTAGAAAGATTCCTTCATCACTCTTGGGATCCATCTTCCTCCTTTGCTCTCTGTCAGCTAAGATATAGCACTTGCTACCAAAGACATGGAAGTGTTTGACAGTTGGTTTTCTTCCTTTCCATATCTCATACAGTGTGATTGAAGTACCTTTTCTCAGAGTCACCCTGTTGTGTACATAACATGCAGTACTCATGGCCTCTGCCCAAAAATAGTAAGGTAGCTTCTTGGCATGTAGCATAACTCTTGCAGCCTCTTGCAAGGTTCTGTTCTTTCTCTCAACTACACCATTTTGTTGGGGTGTGATTGGTGAGGAGAACTCATGCCCAATTCCTTCATCAGCACAAAACTCAGAGAATCTTGAATTTTCAAACTCTTTCCCATGATCACTTCTGATTCTAACAATGCCACTATCCTTCTCTCTTTGTAGTCTAAGGCATAGTTCTTTGAATGCATCAAAAGTGTCAGACTTCTCTCTGATGAAGCTAACCCAAGTGAACCTTGAGAAATCATCTACAACCACAAAGGCATATCTTTTGCCACCAATACTCTCTACCTGCATTGGTCCCATCAAGTCCATATGTAGCAGTTCAAGAACTCTGGATGTCACCTGATGTTGCAACATTGGGTGTGACATCTGAACCTGCTTTCCAACTTGACATTCACCACAGATACTGCCTTCAACAATCTTAAGCTTTGGTAGTCCTCTAATAGCTTCCTTGGACATAATCTTCTTCATTCCCTTTAGATTCAAATGACCAAGTCTTTGGTGCCAAAGGTTAACTTCTTCTTCCTGACTAATAAGACGTGTGGTAGAGTGAACAGTTTCATCAGGAATCCATAGATAGCAGTTGTCTCTTGACCTAGATCCTCTCATCAACAATTCTCCTTTATCAGAAGTAATAAGACACTCATTCTTTGTGAAGTTGACTTTAAGACCTTGATCACACAGTTGGCTTATGCTGATAAGATTAGCCTTCAAGCCTTTGACAAGTAACACTTCATCTAGGTCAGGTAAGCTTTTGCTGCTGAATTTACCACTGCCCTTGATTTCACCTTTTGCTCCATCACCAAAGGTTACAAAGCTTGTTGTATGAGGCTTGATATTAGTGAGAAATTTCTCAACACCAGTCATATGCCTAGAACAACCACTATCAAAATACCAATCTTCACTGGAAGATTCTCTGAGAGAAGTGTGAGCAATATGAGCAGTTTCAGAAACTTTTGGCTTCCACATCTTTATAGGAGTGACCCTTGCTGATTTGGCTTGGACCTGAGGCCTTTTCTTGGGATGCCCATAGAGTTTGTAGCAGAAGGGTTTGATGTGACCATTCTTCCCACAGTAGTGGCATCTCCAAGCATTAAACTTCTCTTTGCCAGTAGGTCTCTGATGTGAGGTGTGATGTGTCCACATTCTGCCAGGGTCAGGTTTCTTCTGAGCAGGAACAAACTTAGTATTTGTATTCTTGTTGTACTGTTTGTTCTTAAATCCTACACCAGATGAGTCACCAGCATGCTTTCCCACTTTCAAAATCTCATCAAGCATGTTAGTTCCAGGATTGAGCATCTTTACAGACTTGGTCATATTATTCAAGTTAGTTGACAGTAACTTGACTTCACTTTCAAGACTGACTACTTGGTTCTGTAGTTGAGCCTTCTCTGTTTCTAGTTGTCTGATGACCACCTTCTGTTCTTCATTGATTCTGCACAGTTCCTTACTTTTGATAGATAACTTTTTGTAGACTGAGGCTAGTTCATCAAAAGTGAGTTCTTCATCATCAGAATCAACATCAGTACTGCACACACCAGTCATGGCACTTACATGATTAGCAGCAACATTCTCTGAGTTAGTGTCAGAGTCTTCATCAGACCATGATACAGTTAGGCCTTTCTTCTGCTTCTTCAGATATGTGCCACATTCAGTTCTTATATGACCAAAGCCTTCACATTCATGACATTGAACACCCTTGTTCTGAGTTGACTTATCATCAGTTTTGGTTTTTGTTGAAGTGTTACCTTGTTTACTGATGTCAGTCTGAATGTTCCTCACATTCCTCCTTGGTCTTCTATCCACCCTTCTTTGAAGCTTGTTGAATTGTCTTCCTAACATAGCTATGTCATTTGAGAGATCATCATTTGACTCATCAGCTTCTTCCTCTTCACCAGCACAAGATACAAAGGCTATACCTTTTCCTTTCTTCTCAGTTGGCTCACTAAAGTTCATCTCAAAAGTTTGAAGCGAGTTCACAAGTTCTTCAAGTTTCATACTTGGGATGTCTTGAGCTTCTTCAATAGCTGTGATTTTCATGTTAAATCTCTTGGGTAGAGACCTAAGCATCTTTCTCACAAGCTTTTCTTCAGACAATTTCTCACCTAGAGCCTCAAAGGAATTGTCCACCTCAAGCAAATTCATGTGAAAGTCATGAATTGATTCTTCTTCTTTCATTCTGAGGTTTTCAAACTTAGTGTTGAGAAGTTGGATTCTTGAGCTTTTTACCTTGGCATTGCCTTCATGAGTGGTTCTGAGTATCTCCCAGGCATTCTTTGCAACAGTACACTGCTTGATTAATCTGAACATGTTCTTGTCCACTCCATTGAATAAAGCATTCAAAGCTTTGGAGTTTCCAAGTGATGCAGTGTCTTCTGCAGCTGACCAATCTTCCTCTGGCTTGAGTACACCAGTGTCAACACCATTAGCATCCAAAATTTTGGGATGCTCCCAACCTTTGGCACAGCTTTCCAAGTCCTGCTGTCAAGTGACTTTAGGAAGGCAATCATCCTTGGCTTCCAGTAGTCATAATTAGTTCCATCCAGAAGGGGTGGTTTGTTGACCGTTGTTCCATCCTTGTCCATGTTTCCAGAAAGTAACTTCCCTGGAGCTCACCCTCAAACAGGCAGGGTGCCTGCTCTGATGCCAATTGAAATTCTGGTGGCAAGTGTCAGATGTGTAGCACGATGTGTACACTTTAGGAATCGTACGATGTGTAGTGTAAGACCCATAATTCCACTGTACAATTGTGTGAGGAAAATAATTATTGGCTAAGAATATTAGGATTTTTGTTAAAAGGTTTTGTGAGTATTGTCGCGATAATAGGTTTTTGCTGGTATTGAGTCTGTTTTGTGCTCGTGCGCTGGAAAGGCACAAACTTTGGTTTCTTAGTTTTCTTTTATCTATGAGAATGTTTCTGCGAAGTCTGAATTTTGAAATTTGATCTTCTACGTTTTTTTGAAAAAAACGATTGGAAATTTTACCCGTTGTTAGAAATGTTTACGGTTTCCGTTTTTCGTAAAAATTTAAATGGGAGCTTTATATATCGGCGTGAGTTAGAATACGACCTCAGAATATTTTTAGGGGGTCAGGTTGAAAATTACAGTCGAGGAAAAAGGTTTAGCGATAATTTTTAGAAATGGTTTACGACGAACTTTTACTTCGTAGATTTTCTATTTTTCACAAGTTAGACCGTTAGCGAAGTACGACTCGCCTGCGAGCGAGCGCGAGAGCTGGGCAGCGTAAAGCAAAATATCTAGATATTTTTCTAAAAGGTAATCATTACCACATTTGATCCAATGGCTAGGGTTTAACAAGTTGCCTTTACACTATTTGATCCAAAGGCTATTATTAATCAAGATCACTTTAGTTATGATGTTATGTCACATAGAATCAAAAATCAAAATGTGATATATACTCTCTCATTCCTCTCCCACGGCCAAACCCCCTTCTTCACCACCTTCTTCATTCAAATTTTTAATTGCTTCTACAAAGCTTGGATTCTTGTTTGTTGGATCAAGAGAAAATTGTTAGGAATCATCTCCTAAGGTAACTAACCTCTTCCTTTCTCTTGTGTGGCTAAGATTCTTAAAGTTTCATGAACTTTAGAGGTTATGTTCTTGAGAGAAATTTGTGAGAAATTGTCCATAAATGATTCTTGTTGCTTAGAAGTTGTTTATGAGTGATTATCTAACATGTTTAGGCTTAGTAGTGTTGCTTTCCATGGTTAGATAGATTCTCATGAGATTTTCTTGTTAGGGTTTCTAGAGAAAAATTTCTATGCATCAAGAACATGAGTTTTTGTTTGGTGTTTGTGTTAATGATGTTGTTTTTGAGCTTGTTAGGAAAATGGATATATGAAAAATGGTTTAGTTTTGAAAGACATGAAAATTATTTTTCTCTATGTTCATGAGATTTGAGAAAAACTCTTAGGGTTTTTGAATTGTGTTTTGAAAATGTTTTGAGAGTTCAATTAAATGATTTTGGGGACTAGAGGATTAATCCTATGCTTTTGAAACGAAATTTTTCGAACTAGCCATGTTGTTTTGGTTTTGGCCGTGGCACTTTAGGCATGTGACCATATTGGTTTTCAAATTTTTGAGTCCTAAATGAGAAGGCAATGATCATGGGATGAAATGAATGATCATGGTGTTGGAAAGAATGGTTTAAGTGGCTTTATTTGGAATTAAAAGATAGTTACTTGTGATGCAAGTGAACTATTTATTTTGTAAAAGTTTTGAAGAGTTTTATAGTTGTTTTAAAATGGTTTTTGTATAAGAGCTTGATCACTTTTGAGTTGTTTTGAGAAATTAGTAATGATTCAAGTATTTAACTAGGCTTGGTTTTAGAAAATAATATTTTGGTGTGATTTCAAAATCTGGTCGAAATCTTTAAGGGCATTTAGGTCATTTTAAAATTGTTTTTGTGACCTAGAACCTTGACCATTTGATCCGTCTTTTCGAGATGAAGATTTTGGCATATGGCTCGTCTCGATTGGATAAAGAATGAGCGAGTTATGGCCATTTTATTTGAGAAGAAAAACTTGTAACTTGTGATGCAAGTAAACTTTTATTTTTGTGAAAAGTTTTCAAGAGCTCATGAGTTGTTTTTCAAACGGTTTTAGGGTGTGTAATTGATTGCTTTGGTGTTGGGAACAAAAGTGTTTCGTAGTTGTTATGAAACGAAAAATATTTTCGTATGGCGAAAAATAGTGCATTAAACTTCATGAATTTTTGATCAATATAGGGAGGTCTCGTAATCACTATCCGAGAGTGGTAGAAAGTACCTTAGGCCCCTCTAGATTTTTGAGTTTTAGTTTCGTTTCGATAGAATACAGTGGGAGTATTTTATTGACATTACGCTGCTTAAATTTTAGGTAGCGTGAAGTGTAGAATTGAGCGAGAAATTGTTGTGGAAGCTTGCCGAGGTAAGGGCACTTTCTAACGATTTCATATACCTCGAAATATCGAGTGCTTTTTATGCATGTGTAATTGTTGCTTGTATATGTGTATTTGCTTGATGTGATGCAATATGAATTATGAGCATGGTTGTTTTGTGATGTATTCTCGTGACGAGAACTTGTTTGAGAACATGCTATATTCTACACATGTTTGAGTGGTTGTTGTGAATTTCATATGATTGAGTAATATGAAATGTTGATGCATGTACTTGATTGATTATCTTGTTGTACATGATGTTATTTGTCTTACATATGTATTGGCATGTGGTTGAGAATTACATATGCTTGAAAGATATGTATTTGTTGCATTAGCATATATGGGGAATCGTATGCTCATGCATTCATAGTAAGTGGTTATCGGGAATGGACCACGGGGTGTGATTATCGGGAATGGATCCACCTTAATCCTGCGGGATTTATTGAGTCCAATACGTGGTTATCGGGAATGGACCACAGAGTGTGATTATCGGGAATGGATCCACTCTAATCCTTCGGGATTTTATTGATTTTAGTAGGGGTTGGACCTACGACTCTCTGCGGAGAGGTTAAATTCCGGAATTCATGCATGTGAAACAGTCCCGGGTAGGGTGATCACAATCATGTAGAGTCTGCATTGATAGGCTAATTGTGCATTTGAATATTGTTGTGTGTGATTGATAGACGATTTGTGCACTTAAATTCGATGATGTGTGATTCATATGATAAATGAGCATATGCTGCCATGTATTGTATATCTTGTGCTGCGTATTTTTGGTTATATGTTATTTTTAGATCGTGACCCTCTACGAGCATTTTTAGGGATTTATTTGTACCGCGTGGAGAAGCGGAAAGGCTTGAAGCTGTCTGTGGGTCTTCGTCACCCAGTCATCTTCCGTTAGAGTTTAAAGATCAGCTTAGGGGTAGTAGTTTAAGAGTCTTGTTTACTCTTCTTTATGCTTCCCTGCATTTGTATTCCAAACTTGTAGTTTGATGTTTTATTTGGAATAAATGATGTCGTTATGTTTGTTTAGACATAGCGTTTGGTTTAATTTCTTAAACTTGATTTGTGAAAACGATTTATAAAAGAGGCATTGCATTCCGATCGTTATTTTGAAAATGGTTTACTCTGATTTAATTTAAGTTCGATCGTGAATGTTTTATTTCAAAGTCCTTGTTGTTTTAAAAAAAAAAAAAATGCCTACTTTTGGGCTTCGAAAATCGGGGTGTTACATTGTGGTATCAGAGCTCGGCTGTAGATTCTGCTAAAGGGCTCTGTGTCGGGTGTCCTAAGCTGATCAAGTGTCGGGTTTAGTGGGAGTAAGTGTTTTGGTTCTTACATGTTATGTGGTTGTTTTGTTGAGTCTAGCATGGTATATGCTTAGTAATGAGATTGTTCCTTACTGAAGTATTTTAGGGACTGATGTTTCGTTAAGTAGAATTGTTGAAATCCCCGAGCATTGGTTGACTTTGGTTGATGAGTGTCTTCGAATTACTGAGATGTAACGGTCCAAAGATGACGGACTTGAGTCGAACAAGAACTACAAGTGATTCTTGGAAGTAATATAATGGATGGTGAGTGGCATTGGATGTTGCCACTCAGAGGTGTTGTTTATGGACGAGTGAACGTCAATTGATAATGGATTGCAAGAAAAGCTCTTATTTGGGATGACCTTTTAGGAAGGTATTGGATGTCCGTCTGATGAGTTCATGACGACACTTGGTGAAGTCATTCGGTTTCAAGAGGATGCGGCCATTGTGGAGTGGTGGAGCAGGCAGAGATGTCGATGGGATTTAAGTATGATGTTTGGATAATCATCGAGGTGGCTCGTATTGAAATTAAAGGGCGTTGCGCGTCATGAGTAAGTGAACCTAATGAGCTTAGGTGACGTTTTTACGAATGGTGGATACCTTAAGGATTTAGATTAAGTGTTTGAGATATATTAGATCCTGCAATAAGATTATTAAGGATGAATGTCGTGATGATTAAGGGTAAGAGACCAAATGTCACGTTGATAAGTGACAATTTATACATAGTTAAGGAGATAGTAAGTATAGATGTCGAGGTGAGACAAAACTATAGGTGATCATTGGTTTGATAATTATGGATTTGAAGGGATGTTTAGGTAAGAACGACGAGTTCAACCGTTGAATGTAAGTTGCATATCACGGATAGGTGATACTAGATGTGTGTAGTATGGAAATACCTAGAGAATTATAGCCGTGTAAGCTAGAATTGTTAGTTATCGGCAGGTAAACCTTAAGAGGAAGTGAACATATTGCATAATTCTTAGGGATTAGTAAAAAATTATCGAGTAGTTTAAAGAGATTAGTCAAGATTGAGTAGAGATCCTGTGCAGATGTGCATTTAAGTTAATGATTTTGATCGACCAAGAGGGTTGAAGAACCAAGTAGTACCTTGAAATTATGGAATCATAGGAGTTGATGCAACCAAACGTTAAGAAATTCACGTCATGGACGACAATGTTTGGAAATTTTCTAGAAATATCAAGTTGTAATTAGACAAGGATTCATTCGTAAGAGTATTGAGATAGTGAGAATTACTATAAAGAAAGGCTCTGTCCTATACATTAGGATTTAATGGATGAATCTAGATGGTAAGACAAGTAATTGTAGTTCTTGAGGAGTAGATTCAAGAGTTTGATTTGGGTATTGAACGTATTAAGGTTGAAATCATAGCAAAGTGTTATGCTTTGGTAGTTGTTCTTGAGAAGTCGAGCATTAAGCTTTGGAATAATTATTCAATCGCTAGATGGATGAGTCGATTTGTAGGTGAATTACAGTGACCTTATAAGAACGAGTTTAGAAATAGTCGTTCCTAAAGAGATACTTAATAGGAACTTGAGGAATTAATTAATTGGAGCGTTTGATTATGATAAGTACAATAGTTGACACCGTAAGGGAAGTTAGGGATGAATAAGAATCCAGTTAGTGAATGGATGTGTCAGGATGGGTAGCAAGAACGTATGTGTGAAGTTGTTTATTGGTATTGGAGAATACTAGAACTTTAGATAGTTATGATGATTAGGTATTTTGGTTTAATGAAGAAGAGTATGCTTGTCATGATACAAAATTATATGGAACAAGAGTATTTGGATTGGTTGCAAAGAATTAAAGATGTTGTTGGAATCAACAAGATGGAGGTCTTGGTTGTTTGGAAACCAACTCTAGACGGTTGTTGAACTGGGAAGTTGCAAATTACTAGAGTGTTGAGGAGGACCTAATTGGAGTTTTGTAGAGTTTATAACATCGACAAGATAGTCGCAAAGGAAGGGTTAACATTGTACGTTAGCAAGGAAGTAAGAAGGTAATACGAGTTGTAAGGGGAGGCTGACAACCTCATTGATTAATTTGGAAAAAGTTAAAAGGAATCGTAAGACGGAGTACAGTGATGTACCTCGTAAGGAGTTAAGGTTGAGTTAAGAACCACATGAGGAGCGTATGCCAATGAAAGTGGAGCTTGGCATGTTTGGATAAAAGTACAAAAGAATAGAAATGTGGAAAAAAAAAAGTTTTAAATTGGAAAAGAATGTTACGGTCGTTATCCAGACGATTAAATTACTGAGTAGAAAGCATGTTGGAGAATTTCACATGAGACTTTGTAAGTCGAGACAAGGTTAAGTGTGAAGTGTTATTAATGGAAGAATGGAAGTGAAAAAGTTAGTCGTTGGGAAAACGTGTTAAGAACAAGTAATAGAGAAACACATTGTGTTGTGGCTTATGTTAGTTGAGGTGAGAAGTGCCTCTAGATGCATTTTTAGATGTAGAAATTTAAACTAAGGATAAGATGTTGGAACAATTAAGATTGGACAAGGTGACGAGCTCTTGTGAGGAAAAGAGAATTTAATTATAAGAGAGAATAAACTTAAGAGTTCAAAAATAGAATGGGGATGTGATTTAAGATGGTGTGTGCCAACGAAGGCATTCAACGAGGAGAAATATTTTGACTTAAGGCACGCAAGAGTAAGCTAAGTATTAATTTGGAAAGTATGTGAACACATAAGAGATTATTTTTTTTAGGTATTTGAGAATTGGATTGTCAAAGAAAAGTATATGGTATAAGTTGGCGAGTGCCGAGAGAATTTGTGGGGTCGTAATAACCAACCGGCTGTTAGGATGATATTATTAAGATTGTGATTAAAACGAGATTTGAAAGTGAAGGTGTACAGTTCGACGCAGTTATGAGATTAAAAGAGAAAAATTAAGGACTTATGAATATTGGTAAAGTTGTGAAGTTCTACTATAGAGATGACAACTTTTCGGAGTATAATGGTTTGGGTGGTACTTGCGATGGTGACATTGTACTTACTGTTGGATGATACTTAACGGAAGTTTCGTGAGTGAAAGCATGAGAGTTTAAGTGACGTGTTTCGGGCGGTTGTGTGTCGTTGACGAGATCGAGGTAGTAAGTAGTTGTGGAAAACATTAAGAAAACCTCGAGAGAATTGTTGGACCCTTGTGCCTCGGAGGACCCGGAGCACAAGTGGAAGTGAGCATTATTAAAGTTAGGTAAAGATGGTCTAAGCCACCATCATGATTGTCGGCTATCTATTGACAAATTAAGGAACTGATCACCCTTAATCTCTTGTTAATAATAGACGAAATTGTGTTGACCGGAATTGACAAGTTTTTGCTAGCTTTGGTGGTGCGCAGAGAGTTTCAGTATTTCTTTTTGGAAGGTAGCTGTCACCACTTCGTGTGGGCCTAGTGGAATTGGCTGTGTATCGGAGGCGTAAGGGGTGACTTTGAAAATTTTGTGTGTGGGCCCTAGGACTTTTGAGGAACTCGAGGTTGTGAACCTTCGTAGTAAAGGTAATTTTGAGTGGTGAACTATTTGTGGTGTGATGTCTAGCTTTGTGTCTAGAGTTTGAAACCAGTACGACCTTGTTGAGGGTTGCGGTTGGTGCACGGTTGTGTCGGTGTGTTGGTGATAGTATCTGTGTGGCATCACCTGGTGTTAGCGTCTGTGTGGCTACACCTAATCTGATGGGGTTTTCTTGTGTTGGTAATTGTAATAACTAGTTGAGTTGTTACTCTTATCTTTAGTTTCGAGGAAGAAACTTCTTTTTGGAGGGTAGTAATGTAAGACCCATAATTCCACTGTACAGTTGTGTGAGAAAAATAATTATTGGCTAAGAATATTAGGATTTTTGTTAAAAGGTTTTGTGAGTATTGTCGCGATAATAGGTTTTTGCTGGTATTGAGTCTGTTTTGTGCTCGTGCGCTGGAAAGGCACAGACTTTGGTTTCTTAGTTTTCTTTTATCTATGAGAATGTTTCTGCGAAGTCTGAATTTTGAAATTTGATCTTCTACGTTTTTTTGAAAAAAACGATTGGAAATTTTACCCGTTGTTAGAAATGTTTACGGTTTCCGTTTTTCGTAAAAATTTAAATGGGAGCTTTATATATCGGCGTGAGTTAGAATACGACCTCAGAATATTTTTAGGGGGTCAGGTTGAAAATTACAGTCGAGGAAAAAGGTTTAGCGATAATTTTTAGAAATGGTTTACGACGAACTTTTACTTCGTAGATTTTCTATTTTTCACAAGTTAGACCGTTAGCGAAGTACGACTCGCCTGCGAGCGAGCGCGAGAGCTGGGCAGCGTAAAGCAAAATATCTAGATATTTTTCTAAAAGGTAATCATTACCACATTTGATCCAATGGCTAGGGTTTAACAAGTTGCCTTTACACTATTTGATCCAAAGGCTATTATTAATCAAGATCACTTTAGTTATGATGTTATGTCACATAGAATCAAAAATCAAAATGTGATATATACTCTCTCATTCCTCTCCCACGGCCAAACCCCCTTCTTCACCACCTTCTTCATTCAAATTTTTAATTGCTTCTACAAAGCTTGGATTCTTGTTTGTTGGATCAAGAGAAAATTGCTAGGAATCATCTCCTAAGGTAACTAACCTCTTCCTTTCTCTTGTGTGGCTAAGATTCTTAGAGTTTCATGAACTTTAGAGGTTATGTTCTTGAGAGAAATTTGTGAGAAATTGTCCATAAATGATTCTTGTTGCTTAGAAGTTGTTTATGAGTGATTATCTAACATGTTTAGGCTTAGTAGTGTTGCTTTCCATGGTTAGATAGATTCTCATGAGATTTTCTTGTTAGGGTTTCTAGAGAAAAATTTCTATGCATCAAGAACATGAGTTTTTGTTTGGTGTTTGTGTTAATGATGTTGTTTTTGAGCTTGTTAGGAAAATGGATATATGAAAAATGGTTTAGTTTTGAAAGACATGAAAATTATTTTTCTCTATGTTCATGAGATTTGAGAAAAACTCTTAGGGTTTTTGAATTGTGTTTTGAAAATGTTTTGAGAGTTCAATTAAATGATTTTGGGGACTAGAGGATTAATCCTATGCTTTTGAAACGAAATTTTTCGAACTAGCCATGTTGTTTTGGTTTTGGCCGTGGCACTTTAGGCATGTGACCATATTGGTTTTCAAATTTTTGAGTCCTAAATGAGAAGGCAATGATCATGGGATGAAATGAATGATCATGGTGTTGGAAAGAATGGTTTAAGTGGCTTTATTTGGAATTAAAAGATAGTTACTTGTGATGCAAGTGAACTATTTATTTTGTAAAAGTTTTGAAGAGTTTTATACTTGTTTTAAAATGGTTTTTGTATAAGAGCTTGATCACTTTTGAGTTGTTTTGAGAAATTAGTAATGATTCAAGTATTTAACTAGGCTTGGTTTTAGAAAATAATATTTTGGTGTGATTTCAAAATCTGGTCGAAATCTTTAAGGGCATTTAGGTCATTTTAAAATTGTTTTTGTGACCTAGAACCTTGACCATTTGATCCGTCTTTTCGAGATGAAGATTTTGGCATATGGCTCGTCTCGATTGGATAAAGAATGAGCGAGTTATGGCCATTTTATTTGAGAAGAAAAACTTGTAACTTGTGATGCAAGTAAACTTTTATTTTTGTGAAAAGTTTTCAAGAGCTCATGAGTTGTTTTTCAAACGGTTTTAGGGTGTGTAATTGATTGCTTTGGTGTTGGGAACAAAAGTGTTTCGTAGTTGTTATGAAACGAAAAATATTTTCGTATGGCGAAAAATAGTGCATTAAACTTCATGAATTTTTGATCAATATAGGGAGGTCTCGTAATCACTATCCGAGAGTGGTAGAAAGTACCTTAGGCCCCTCTAGATTTTTGAGTTTTAGTTTCGTTTCGATAGAATACAGTGGGAGTATTTTATTGACATTACGCTGCTTAAATTTTAGGTAGCGTGAAGTGTAGAATTGAGCGAGAAATTGTTGTGGAAGCTTGCCGAGGTAAGGGCACTTTCTAACGATTTCATATACCTCGAAATATCGAGTGCTTTTTATGCATGTGTAATTGTTGCTTGTATATGTGTATTTGCTTGATGTGATGCAATATGAATTATGAGCATGGTTGTTTTGTGATGTATTCTCGTGACGAGAACTTGTTTGAGAACATGCTATATTCTACACATGTTTGAGTGGTTGTTGTGAATTTCATATGATTGAGTAATATGAAATGTTGATGCATGTACTTGATTGATTATCTTGTTGTACATGATGTTATTTGTCTTACATATGTATTGGCATGTGGTTGAGAATTACATATGCTTGAAAGATATGTATTTGTTGCATTAGCATATATGGGGAATCGTATGCTCATGCATTCATAGTAAGTGGTTATCGGGAATGGACCACGGGGTGTGATTATCGGGAATGGATCCACCTTAATCCTGCGGGATTTATTGAGTCCAATACGTGGTTATCGGGAATGGACCACAGAGTGTGATTATCGGGAATGGATCCACTCTAATCCTTCGGAATTTTATTGATTTTAGTAAGGGTTGGACCTACGACTCTCTGCGGAGAGGTTAAATTCCGGAATTCATGCATGTGAAACAGTCCCGGGTAGGGTGATCACAATCATGTAGAGTCTGCATTGATAGGCTAATTGTGCATTTGAATATTGTTGTGTGTGATTGATAGACGATTTGTGCACTTAAATTCGATGATGTGTGATTCATATGATAAATGAGCATATGCTGCCATGTATTGTATATCTTGTGCTGCGTATTTTTAGTTATATGTTATTTTTAGATCGTGACCCTCTACGAGCATTTTTAGGGATTTATTTGTACCGCGTGGAGAAGCGGAAAGACTTGAAGTTGTCTGTGGGTCTTCGTCACCCAGTCATCTTCCGTTAGAGTTTAAAGATCAGCTTAGGGGTAGTAGTTTAAGAGTCTTGTTTACTCTTCTTTATGCTTCCCTGCATTTGTATTCCAAACTTGTAGTTTGATGTTTTATTTGGAATAAATGATGTCGTTATGTTTGTTTAGACATAGCGTTTGGTTTAATTTCTTAAACTTGATTTGTGAAAACGATTTATAAAAGAGGCATTGCATTCCGATCGTTATTTTGAAAATGGTTTACTCTGATTTAATTTAAGTTCGATCGTGAATGTTTTATTTCAAAGTCCTTGTTGTTTTAAAAAAAAAAATATGCCTACTTTTGGGCTTCGAAAATCGGGGTGTTACATGTAGCCTAATGTGTCAACATCGTGAACATGCTGAACTTGATGAACAAGTAAACAATTTAAAGTGCAGGAAACAATAAAACACAGTGAGTTTGTTAACCCAGTTCGGCGCTTAAACAAGCCCTAATCTGGAGGATACCAATCTAGGGATGAATCCACTATGGTAGTATCAATTCAAAGCTAAACTCCCCCGTTTACAACTTCTCACTTAATCACTACCCGTGCTAATTCTACCTAGGAACTCCTAGATATGAGAACCTCTGCTCACTCCCCCTCAACCTTACCCAGTAAGGATTTAATAACAAACTCAGTTGGAGACACACTCCTAGACAAGCAAAGCACTCGTACCTAAAGGCTTAGAGTGTTGCACAATCTAACTCCTTGCTTCAAAGCTTTGGAGAAAGACAACTAGAGATTACAACTCTATAAACTCAGTCCTTACTTGTATCAAAACTATGATCCAAGTGAAGGCTCACAAGGAACAAAGAACAACTAAAGAACTAAAACCCTAAGACTCAATTTGTAGACTTAGCTTCTTGATTTCAGTTGATGAATAATTAGTCTTCAGTCTTCCTTTATATAGAACAAGCTTTATGGGATTTGACGAGTTGGCCTTGATAAATTTTGCCTTGAGATTTATTTGATCATAATCTTTTAATTGTTTGTTTCAAATCTTTTTGATCAAAGTCGGCCAATAAAATAAAACAGAACCATGAAAGATTATCTTGTTCCTTGGCGCGCAAGCTGGCACGATTTAATTTGAAAAACAAATCTTTTTCAAAAGATCGCGTGTAAATTAAAAGAAAGCGCGTCCAGCTAGGGCGTCCAGATGTGAAACCTGATGTGCCACACATCATGCTCCACATCATGGAATCAGGCTTATTTTACCAAATGAAGCCAACACCCTAAAATCCTCAACAGAAACTTCTTTTAGGGGGGAAGTAATGTAAGACCCATAATTCTACTGTATCGTACGCAAGTTATAAGCGTAAGTAGTGGCTAAGAGTTTTTAGGGTTTCTGTAAGTTAATTTCATAAGTATCGTTGTAATAACAGCGTCGTTGCTGAGATGGAGACTGCTTTTTCTTATGCATAAATAAAACCCAGACTTTTGGCCCGTAGTCTTTATTTATCAATCTGAACATTCTTGTGCTTTCAGAATTTTGAGTTTCGACTTTCTCCGTTTATTGGAAAAAACGAGTAGAAAATGGTATACGCTGTTGAAAATTTTTACGGTCTCTGTCTTCCGTCGAAATTTAACCACAGACTTTATATATCTGTACGAGTTAGAATCTGGAGTCAGAATATTTTTGGGAGTTTAGGACCAAAATTTCAGTCGGCAAATAAAGTTTAGCGATAATTTTTGGAAATGTTTTACGACGAACAATCACCTCGTAAGTTTTCTATTTTTCGCAAGTTAGGCCGTCGACGGAGTACGACTCGTCTGCGAGCGCAAGAGAAATATCTTAGATATTTTCAAAAAGGTAATGATTACCCTTTTTTGATCCAATGGCTAGGGTTCAAAAAGGACACTTTGCACTATTCAATCAAAGGGTTGTGATTGATCAAGAGCTTCCTATCTAAGATGGTTTTGATGCATTAGATCAAAAGTCAAAAATTGAAATTATATACTCCCTTCCTCCCTCATTCTCGGCCGACCTCACTCTCTCACTCTCATCAACTTCAAAAATTTTCTCTTCCTCTCAAGAACTTGCTTGGATTGTGCTAGGATCATCAAGCTCTTTGATCATCTTCTTCATCTTGAGGTAACTAGACCTCCTCCTTTCATCATTTCTCATGAAAACTCTTAGATTCTAAGATAACTTATCTTGTGTTCTTGAGAAGAAAAACTTAGAACATGTCAAAATAATATTGTGAGTTCATAGTAGTGTTTAAGAGTGTTATGTAGGATACATTAGTGAAGCATGTAAGTGATTCTCATGGTGATTTCAAATTTCACAATTTTGTTGGTAAGGGTTTGAAGAAAATTTCTTAAAATGATCATATCTATGATTGTGTTGTATGATTTTGGTTTTTGAAGTTAGTTTTAAGCTTTGTGACAAAATGGATTGGTGATTATGAAATTTGTTTTGAAAAATAAGAAAAAAATTATTCTCGTGTTCTTGAGCGACTCGAAGAACATAATTTAGAAAAATTTATTTCGAGTCTCAAAAGGAGTCGGGTGCACGATCGAATATCGTTACAAACTAATGAATGTGGGCTAGGGTTTCAAATGAAAAAAAAAATATTTTTGAAAAGTTTTAGTTGTGTTTCAAATGGTTTTGTTGTGTGTGAAACAAGTCCTTGAAGGGGAAAATCCAAAATGGTTTTAGTTTATGATTTGAAAACAAAATGATTTTCGTGTTATAAAAATAGTACAATTAACTTCGTGAATTTTTAAACACTATGAGAATAACCTGAAATCATTGAGGGATAGCTTTAGAAAGTGCTCTAGACCCCTCTGGAACTTTGAGAGCAAGTTTCGTTTCGATAGGATAATCGAGGAGTATTTTACTGATTGTACGCTGCTTAACTTTTAGGTAGCGCGTATAATAGTTTAGACGAGAAAGAGATTAAGGAAAGCTTGCTGAGGTAAGGGCACCTTTATTTTTCCGTCATATATGTGTATGCTTGGTTCTGAATTGTGTGAATGCTTGGCATGATTATATTATGTATTCTCGTGATGAGAAGGTGTTTTGTATCGCATGTGTGGTTTACATATGTTTGAGAATATATGTATGAATATGTGATTGGCGTGCATATGATTTTGAAAATATATGTACATATTATGATTGGTTTACATACGCTTGAGAGGTATGTATTTGTTGCATTAGCATATATGGGGAATCGTATGCTCATGCATTCATTGTAAGTGGTTATCGGGAACGGACCACGGGGTGTGATTATCGGGAATGGATCCACCTTAATCCTTCGGGATTTATTGAGTCCAATATGTGGTTATCGGGAATGGACCACGGAGTGTGATTATCGGGAATGGATCCACTCTAATCCTTCGGGATTGTATTGATATTAGTAGGGGTTGGACCTACGACTCTCTGCGGAGAGGTAAAATTCCGGAATTCATGCATGTGAAAAAGACCCGGGTAGGGTGATCACAATCATTTAGAGTCTGCATTGATAGGCTGGTGTGCATTTCAATACTGTGTGCAAGTACATGAACTGCTAAGTGTTTATTCGCTTTTATATATACATGCTATTTGCTGTTGTGTTATGTGTGGTGACCCTTGCAATGTTTATTTCGCGGGCTCCTCCCACCCAGACGATGGATCACCATTTGTTACCGATGCTCGTGAGGGAGACGGTGACGAAGTGGGACTTTCTTGATCGCCTGCTGTTGCCTGCCTGGAACCTCGACCCAGCTTCCGGTACGGCTAGTTACCATGGGCGCGTTAGGATCACTACATATCGTGGTACCCTACAGATTCACCAGTGTCTGATATGGCAGACTCCACCTTTCTCCATACCTCTACCGGTACTGCTCAGTGCACTTTGGACGGTTCCTGTGGGACCCCAGCCAGGGGCGCAGGACACACCAGAGGGTGGTGGATCGGTCGTTGGAGAGACCTCCACGGATGGACCAGATACTTCTTCTTCTTTGGGCAGTTGGGGTGATGGGGCTTTACCCGACTTCTTAGGGGAGCCGGAAGATGATTTTTCAGGAGGCAGCGGCTGCTGCAGGGGATGGGCCCATCGGAGGACCCGGAGTACCTCACTCGGTATCTCCCACCCCTACCGTGAGCTTGGTACTGATATCGAGTGATACGGACGACTCCTGATGTCGATGTGCATGATAGGACTAGGACTGCTGACTATAGAGTAGTATTCTTTTGGACAGGCCGCGTTGGTCGGTGACTGGTAGCATGATTAGTAGTAGGTTCTAACGTTTCTGGATGACTGTACTTTATACTCTATACTCTTACACTTTGGTTAAGCCTCTTTTGGTATTGGCTGTAGTATTTCCCTAGTCACGACTACCTTGTATATTTGTCGTGAACTAGATGTTATGTTTTGGATATGTAACTAATCAGGTACACACTTTGCTTATGAGAAGCACTATTGATGCATATAGTACTATTTCAGTCACCTTGTTGGTCGTACTATTATATGCTTTAGTTCTGTTGTATGAATAATGCCGGCTCTTGTAAAATATTTTCCGCGCACTCTGTCTCGTGTTTTTTTTTAAAAAAAAAAAAAAAGTGCCTACTTTTGGGCCTTTGAAAAACGGGGTGTTACAGTTGTGGCTCCGCATCATCTGCTGCGGTCGATTTTTGGTGTTCCGCTCCGTGTGAGATCTCTTGTCATCGGTTTCTGTGGCTGTTCTGTCCGTCGTCGGCCGCGCCTCCAGTTCCGGCGAGGTTTGTTTTTTCGTTTCTGTTTCGTTCTGTTCGTGTTCGATCTGTTCTATTCCCTCATAAACGAGTTTGCTCGCGTTTCTATTTCTGTTTGTTTTGTTGTTGTTCAGCTGTTTTTCTTATGCTCGCGTTCCATTTATTCTGTTCCCTCTTGAACGAGTTCCTTTTTCATTTATATCTGTTATGTTTTGTTTTTGTTTGATGTTATGGATCTGTTCTGTTCGCTCTTGTTTCCAGCGAGATGTTATGTTTTTCGTTCTTGTTGTTTCTGTTTCATAGTTTTTTCGTCGATCGTTTTTGGCGATGATTCTGTTTTGTATTTTCTGTGTCCGTCCTTTGTTTTGTTTGTCACGTGTCTGCTCCTCGTCATTTCGTTTTGGGGTTTTATGGGTCTTCGGCGGTTTTTTGTTTGGTTCTTTGTCACCGTCGGTTGTGTCACGGTGGAGGTGGTGAGGCGATGTGGTGGTGCTGTTGTTGTGGTGGCCATGGTGGGTGGAAGTTTGGTGGTGATTGTTGGTGCTGCGGTGAGGTGGTGGTGGTGGTTAGAGGTGATGAGGTTGCGGTTGATGTTGCATGATTGGTTTTCTTTGATTTTAGATTCTCTGACCGCTTTTCAAATCTGTTGAGATTTGCAGGACTTTTTTTGAGTCACTGAAGGTTTACAAATCTGTTGAGATTTGCAGTTCTCTATGTATCTGAGTTGACTTCTTCTGCGTCGGCTGTTTTATCCTCGAGTGGTGTTTTGTTTCTTTGGTGTTTCTTTCGCCACTACCAGTCTCATGGTGGTGCCTCTATCGTTGCCGAGACTTGTTTGTCCAGGTTCTCGTTCTACATTTGTCTAGTCAGCGGTTCGCCTGATGTTTGGTCAAAGAATTAAAGTGTTATTTCCTTTGCCACACTATCAATTTTTCGCGTGTCTGAGGTCTTCTCCGTTTTATCCTTCTGCTATTTAAACTCATTTGGGTTAGTTTGGTGATATTGGCTCGGGATCTGGGAATATGCTCCTCTTTATTGTCTCAGCCTCTCAGGTTCAATTCTTAATTATCTTAATTAAATAATACTATAAATTTTAATTACTTCGATTCCCGGGGGAAACAACGCTTGACCAGTGCGCATGCCTCTACGCACGAGCAGGATTAGTCGCCCATCTTTGGTGGGTCGAAAATCGGTGCGGAAAAAAAAAATTAATTAACTTTTATAAAAGTGTTAATCAAATACCACAAATTATTTTTATGATAAAAAAAAATCTTTTAAAATTATTTGAAATCTCAATCAAATCCCTTTAGATTTAGTGGAGATTTGTTTTATTAGAATAATTAGTATATGTTTGTTTGTCCTTATTTAAAGGCAAATAAACCAACCAGTGGCGGGTAACCAAAAAAATCAAAAGGGGATTAGGGTTTGCAGAGATCGAATTGTTGAACAAAGCTCGGTCCATGGCTACTAAGTCCTCCAAGAAGAAGCGATTATCCTCTAAGAAGCGGCGATTATCATCTTCATCATCAATTCCAATTCCAGACAAGAGCAGAATTAGTTAACTTCCAGACTCAATTCTATGTCACATTCTCTCATTTCTCCCAACAAAACAAGCAGTTGCCACAAGCATACTCTCAAAGAGATGGATACCATTATGGCTCTCAGTCTTCACTCTCGATTTTGATTTCAACGAATACCCAATGCGTTCCTTTGATACATTACGCGATCTATGCCGTCTTGTATACTTAGTCATTGCGATCGCGTCACGACACACTCCCAATACGAACATTCCGCCTCATATGTTGTCCTAATAGAAGAAAGGAACCCGACAATGTCATCCAACTTACTATTGCAGCAATGCAAAGAAGAACTCAAACCCTAGAACTTGACTTGTATTTTCAATATACACACAACGATTTTATTTCCAACATATTCACCTGTAGGACGCTTACTGTTCTTAAATTAAGAAAGTTAGCAATCCCGGTCGACATTCCTCAAATAAATAACAATATATTACACCTCAAAACTCTTCATTTGGACAAAGTTTTTTTTGTAACTCATACGCACCTCATCGACTTTCTCTTATCCTTTCCCCTTCTTGAGGACTTGGAAACAAAGGGTGTACTTCTAATTCGTTGGAGGACATTTGATCCACAAGCAGCAGACAAGATCAAATGCTTGCCCAATTTGGTTACCGCCAAGCTTTCTAATAACAAACCTATTCCTTTATTCTTGCTCTCCATGGCACACACGAGTCTCACCATAGAGCTTGTAAGTTTCATTCATTCATTTATTGTTTTATGATTGATTGATTGATTGATACATCATTCATTTCTAATGTTTTCTCATTCATGCAGACATGGCCCGGCTCGGTCCAAGTCCCTATTTTTTACAATCTAACTCGAATGAATATATTCTCTGACTTAAAGCCTTTTCAAAGTTGGCCTAACAAGTGGATGTGGATTCTAGAAATGCTTCAAAATTGTCCCAAGCTTCAACATCTTATCATTCATGACGAGTTTTGTCAAAAAACCTACTTACACTTTTGAGCTCTGGGTGGGACTTGGGAGTAAAGCAGCTGAAGAGAAGCAATTTTCTGATAGCCATGTTATTCTGCTTTACAGAATTGAACAGGTTCTTACATTGTCCCATTTCTTGTGTTCTCCCCAATCTTCATAATAGATCAACTTTTCAAGTTCATAACAAACGGTCCTGCCTTATGAATTTCTCACTTTTTTTTTTGGTTTTCACCACCAGTTGAATCTGGTTCGGGGGTCAGTTCTGGCATCAAGTGGTTCCAGCCCCCTCCCGATCGCAGTTGCGGGGGATCGAACCGTGGTCCTCCCTACCAAGTTCAGCGCCAATCACCACCGAACCAACTAACGATTGGTATGAATTTCTCACTTTAGTTGCATTGGTTGTTTGCATAAGTGCAAGCACAAGCAAGCACAATACTAAAAATGTTCAAATCTGCAGAGACATATGAAACTGATTCATGCAATTCACACCAAAATTCAACAAATAAAACTTGATAATTAGTAGTATAGTAGAAGCCAAACCTTGCAAATTGACATGAAATCATGATCAGTTTTGCGATCACCAAGTCCAACATCAGGCGATTCATCACCAAACTCTTTCTCAACCGCCAAACGCTTCAAATCTCCAACAAGCACACCAGGCTTCTTCACAAATCCAGTCGCCTTCTTCGTCTTAGGATTCACCTCGATTTCCATTCCCAAAACCTTATCTCCACCGAGATAGTCCTTCACAAACGCATCCACCATCACAGTCGGATTCGCCGTCACCACTACCTTCCTCACATCCGCAGCATAAAATCTGCACAAAAACACATCAAATTGAACTTAATTGAACAGAATAAGAAAACAAATGAACGAAAGAGTAAAGTTACACTGTTACAGTTGTTACCGTACCGTGGAAGAACAGCGTGTGAAGCGAGTTCGATATCACGGATTTTGAGACCGGCGAATGAGATGAAAATCAGCATCTGAATACCGAGAGCTTCAGAAACAAAAAGATAAGCGATGATAACAAAAGGAAGGGAGAGAAGAAGAATGAAGCCACGGAAGAGACTTCCGGCTTCAACAGCAACAAGCATGAAGTAAGGAAAAGAGCTTCGAGAAATGAGAAGAGTTCCGTCGAGATCAGCGGCGACGGATTCACGCGGTGAAGAATTTCCGTTGCATTCAGTTATCGGAGGGAAGTTATGTTTCAATTTCGGCGGTGACATTTTTCTGTTACGGTGGTGACAGTGTACTCTGTTTTTAGAGAGCGCGAGAGAGGAAGGTGAGGGAACGTTGGGTTTAAATGTTGGTTCATATAAATGGGTGAATTAAGTAATTAATATTTGGATTTCCCACACCGTACGATAAAAAATGAGTGGATGAGATGAAAATTGTGTTAATCTTCAAACTTAGACTCATTAATTTTGTCAAAAAAAAAAAAAAAAAAATTCGACTCATTAATCTGCATGGTAAATTGCATGCTTAATTTAATTTGTACATGTTTTATTTTAGAAAATTTGTTTTTCTACCCCAACATTTATCTCTTTACCCCAACATATTTTGAAATATTCCTATTCTATCCTTATTTTACTTGAGCAAAAACCAAAAGTGTACTGGTATGTTAAAAGTGTACTGGTATGTTAACCAAAAACCAAAGTGTACTGGTATGTTAAATGTGTACTGGTATGTTAAGCAAAAATCAAAGTATACTGGTATGTTAAAAGTGTACTGGTATGTTAAGCAAAAACCAAAATATACTGGTATGTTAAATGTGTACCGGTATGTTAAGCAAAAACCAAAGTGTACTGGTATATTAATATTTGATGAAACTGATATTGGTTTTTTTTTTTTTTTTTGAGCAGCAAAAGAATTTATTAAGATAACCCACCAAAACATAAGGCATGTTAAACATAAGGCATGTTTTGGGGCAAGATAAACAAGATGAGTTCAAATACAAAGTAACAGACAAAGCAAGGAAACAGGCCCCTCAAATGCAAAAATAAAACGCACACAGCAAGAAAAAGAGAGCAAAGCAGCTGATCAACAACGAGGCATACAATCTAGGGGCTCCAATTCCATTCATAAAGCATAGTTGGATTTTTAGCCAATCTCCCCATAAACCACTTCCAGGAGATGGATTTAATCTGGTCAACCACCTCCTCACTATTCATCAACACTCTCTCAACCAATCGGTTCAGATTCATTAGTTTCAAATTGTATCCACATGTTTCGAAGCTGGCGTAACTGAAATCGTCTTCTCGAGTAACATGAATTGTAGAAACAGCAGCTTCTTCTACAGAATTCATTGAGTATCCACATGGTTCAAAATCAAAATCACATATTTGAGAGTCTGAAAGAATATTTTTAATAACGGAATTCGCAGTCATCAGGGCTGCTGAACTAAATCGTTCTTTGTAAAAAACCGAAGCTTTCTCACTGTCTAAACCGCAATTTTCAGAACACAATTTTAAAGTTTTCCGCAGGTGGTTTCGGAACCCATAGAAAATTTCAGAACCAGTAGAAATTTTATGGGTTGTAATTGTTTTCTGAAACATAGAAATTAAATTAGGTTTGTGGTGGTTCTTGTGAAATTGATTGAAAGTCATTGTTTCAAATTTTTTGCTTAACATACCAGTACACTTTTAACATACCAGTACACTTTGATTTTTGCTTAACATACCAGTACATTTTTAACATACCAGTACACTTTGATTGTTGCTTAACATACCTGTACACTTTGGTTTTTGCTTAACATACCAGTACACTTTGATTTTTGGTTAACATACCAGTACACTTTTAAAACATACCAGTACACTTTTGGTTTTTGCTCAACATACCAGTATACTTTTAAAACAGGTAAAATAAGGGTAGAATGAGAATATTTCAAAATATGTTGGGGTAGAAAAAAAACTTGCATGTTATGCTTAACCTTTTTTTTTTATGCTTTTACCTATATGCTTTAGCTTCCATGATATGTTGTCATGCATTTGCTTCAAATTATATGATTTACTTGTATGCTTTTTTATTATGCTCTACTTGATTCTTATTTAATTCTTATGATATATATGCTTAACTTGTATCATAGCAAACATCTACTTGGTTTAAGTTTAAGCACAATGTCCGGTCCAAATTCACAACTTTTATGTTATTTTAAGAGTAAAGACTCATTTTTTAGTCTATGAAAAAAGAGAGAATCTCAACTTAATGTGTCCATGAAAATAATTATTAGTCTTTTGTTATTTTTTTCTTAAGAAATTATTTTTTATTTTGTTAAATAATTTAATTACGAGTAACTTGTTGATTGTTGTAATTTTATAACTTATTTTTTATGGTATTTTTACTTGAATAGAAAAATAATTAAAGTAAAATAACATTTACAAATTTGTGTATTACCAATAATAATTAAAGTACTTGAATGTTTTGTATACAATCGTGAATACGACTGCACTGCATCCATATGAGGCAGAAGATGAATTTGTCGCCGGTATTCTTCCCTGATGATTTGATCGGCGAGATCTTTTCCATTCTTCCTGTAAAATCCATTCTACGATTTCGGTGCCTTAGCAAGTCTTGTGACACTCTCATTTCTGATCCTGTCTTTGTGAAATTGCACCTCAAGAAATCAACAACACGAAATCCTCAATTCTTACTAATCACAAATCACGAAGTAAGAATCCCAGGCCCAGGCGGTGACGATGAATTTGATGCAGATTACGGTATCATTCCCTACTCCATACGTAGTTTATTTGAGAATCCATCGTTCACCATTTCTGTCGATCCTTTGTACTTGATGGAAAACAAAGGATGCATTCGCATAATTGGATCTTGCAATGGAATTATCGGTTTGGCCGGTGATTCTTGCGATGAGTATCAAAAGCATTGGCTTCGTTTATGGAACCCAGCCACTAGGACAATATCTCCAATTTTTGGATATTTTCATGAAGAGCGTAATCCTCGAGATGAAGACAGGCACGGGTCTTTTCTTTTTGATGGTCATTACAAATTCAGCTTCGGTTGTGATAATTCAACCGACACTTATAAGGTGGTGGCATTCCGTTACAATGAACGTCAACTGAGAAGCAATGTGAGAATTCTAAGTTTAGGTGATAACGTTTGGAGAGATATTGAAAGTTTCCCTGTTAATCCTGTTCTTTTGCGCAATTACGCTTACAATTACGAGTATGATGGTTTGTATTTCAAAAGCACTCTTAACTGGTTGGCTCTTCAAAAAAAACTTGATTTTTATAACGCGGACTATATTAAAGATATTACTGTTGAGCAATTTGTTATTGTTTCGCTTGATTTGATAACAGAAACATACAATAAGTACTTATTACCACCTGATTTTGATGAAGTGCCACCTTCAATTCCGACTATTGCTTTGTTGGGGAACTCTCTTTGTTTTTCTTATTGTTACAAGAAAACCGATTTTGTTATATGGCAGATGAAGAAATTTGGAGTTGAAGATTCTTGGACTCAATTCCTTAAAATTAGTTATCACGATCTTCAAATTGATGATGAGCTCCTTAGTGATGATCATTTCATGAAGTATTCTTTAAGCTTTGTGCCTTTGTTTCTTTCTGAGGATGGTGATACACTGGTACTAGAATATTGTCACAGCGACGAACACCTTATCTATAATCGGAGAAATAATACAGTAGAGCGAACAAACATTACCGCAATTAGAAAATTTAATGAAGATGGTATTGGCCGGTGCACATCCACGAACTATTTTGAAAGCTTAGTTTCGGTTTTTTGAAAGTAAGTTCCTCTTCCATGGAATAGGTTGGGATTAATGAAAACATTGAGTGTACATTCAATATTGTGTGTGTGCGCGCGCCTTCTTTTACATCCATTTGTTTATAACTTATAAACTGATAAGTTTCATATGTGTGTGTGTGATTGCAGAATTAGGAGGGAGGATCATAAGCTAATATACCTTTACCTTGTTGTTTCTGTTCAAGCCTTGGTGAGAAAAGTGCATAATGTTTATTGGCTTGCATCTATTGTAGATCAAATTCTACATTTTTATTTTCTGCTTTCAGCAAATTAGCTAGATAATATGCAAAAGCTATTATGTATAGGTGTTTGATGTGTTTTCTAAATGCTTATTTGAAGAGGATAAGTTATATACTGTCTATCTCTTTTGTAATCCATCAATCTCCTAAATAATATATTCTTTTATCAAAATATAAGCATTGATGATGATACAGTATATTTATAAAGTAGTTGAATTATATTCTTGTGCAGCATCAACTTCAAAATCATGTTTACAATATGATTTATTAGTTTTTTTTTTCTTTCTACTTGTAACTGCAGTAGTACTATGACAACGGATCCTCTCAATTTATTTTTCCTCAATTTTCACATCTCAACCATCAATCAACTTTTCCTTATTTCTTTTCAATTTAAATAGTGCTCTATATTTATAATCCAATAGTCTACAAATTCACTTTATTTCCTCAATAGTTTTTTCAACTTGAGAGAATCCTTTCTTGTAGTACTATGTAGTAATTGTTATTATTGCTTTTTGATTATGAATTGAGCCTGTGACTTTAGGTTGAGGGAGCGTTCATTTATGTTTTTTGCTTGATGCACCATACATAATGATTACATTGACAATTCTGCATACTTGAAAATATAGTTGCTGTCATGAGATTAAATTTTGTTGATTTCATGTGTTTAATCACATTATTGATGTTTCTTAACTCAAAAAACAGAAGGAAAACACAAAACCTAACCCAATCAAATTTTGATGCTTTGAAACAATCTGATTCAATGAAAAAGTCTCTCAATATTAAATTTAGATATTTATGCGCGCTATAACACGAGATTTTAAAATTAAACTCGAATTAGAATTCTCTACATGGCGAGATATAAAATTTTTGGCCAAAACCAGCCCTACTAGTTCCACATACAACCTTAATTTTTTATTTTTTATTTGGTATTCATACAACCTTAATTTTAAGGCTAATGAGTTGCTTAAAATGGCAAATCTCAAACATGTTCACCAAAACTCCCTTTTAGGTATTTTGCAACTTTTTGTTTAGAGGGAAAACTATTTCTATGCATAACCCCAAAATAAAACTAGTTTAAGCATGGTTCCAATTCTCAAGCCAAAATAATTTGTTTAATGAAACGTTTAGTTTCAAAAATAATTTGTCCCCCTTCTCTTTTTGATTTTGCTTTATTTTATATATATTTGAAGTGTTGCAGGGAGCTCACTATCTGCTCTTTTTTTACTTAAAAAAAAAAATTCAAAAATCAAATGAAGTGGTTCAAAATAGGCTCAATAGATATTTAGGTTTTTGTATGTTCCCGATTTTTTGGTTTTAGTCCATGTATATTGTTTTGTTGCAAATAAGTCCTTGAATGTATAATTTTTTTTTTGTTTTAGTCCATAAAGTCAAAATCCGCAGGAAAATTTGCAGTTTTCGTGGAGATTTTCCTGCGGATTTTGACTTTAGGGACTAAAACCAAAAAAATTTGTACATTCAGGGACTTATTTGCAACAAAACAAGATACGTAGACTAAAACCAAAAATTCGCGAACATACAGAGGCCAAAAGATCTATTAAGCCTTCAAAATATACCTTAACTTTCCCCCAAAAGTTTTTTTTTTTAAAACCAAATTTATTCTAAAAGTGTAAAATACTTAAGGGAATAGCCTAAACAAGCACCACACTTAGGCTTAGTTAGGTTATATGATAGAAGAGTGTTACAACAAATATTGTTTTTGGTAAAATAGTGTTATAACTTAACTATTCTAATAAAAACCTAAAAGAAAGTAAAGGCAAGAAGATAAGTTAAGATAAATAAAATAAAATATTTTTATTCATTTTTTATGTCTTCTTATGTGTTGGATAGAAAACTGAAAGGGGAAAAAACGCATAAAGAAAATACATTTTTATTGGTTTTTTGAATGTCTTTCTATTTGTCTCAAAGACATTTATATATAATGACTAATGACTAATAATGGATCATACCTACAAGGCCTAAAGGAGCTTAAAAAGCTAATAAACACAAATAAATAATAATTCAAATAAAGACCAACTAATGTAATTCAAAAACTAACTTAAATTCTTAGATTATTTATTTAATATAATTTCATCCCCTATCATTATACACTAAATTCATTTGGTATAACTTGTGTGATTTTAAGTATTGTGACATGATTTTGAAATATATTTTTTGAATGATTTTGAAATATTAAATGAAAGAATATTTTAATATGATAAAAGAAACATTTTTTTAAAAACGAAAAAGAAAAATATTTATTAAAAGGAAATTAAGCTACCAAATTTGATTTTGCGGTGAGAAGTTTGGTAATATCCATGAAAATTTAGATTCAATTCTCATTAGCAATATTACAAACCAAACAAATGAAACTGAAATATGGTATTTTTATGATGTTTAAAAGAGATAATAATATTTTTTTTTTATTATGTCACCTCTCAAATTTTTGACAAATAAATTTAAAAAATATGATTAAAATAAAATCTGTTAACAATGTTGTACACAAAAAATAAAAAATCCGTTGGTAATGTTTGATAATAATGTTTCAATTACACTAAAATTGTTCCTAACCCAATGCAAAATTTAACTGATTTTTTAATTTAAATTTTAAATATTATTATAAAAAAATAAAACTATAAAAACTTTTTAATAAAAAGAATCGTATAAATTAATTGGACAATCAATAAATTTAATCTATATTATAAACCATATACATTAATAAATATTTTCTCTGTCCCCATAAACTTAGTTCAATTGGTAGGGATATAGCGGGTAAAGTTATTATGCATAAGGATTTTACTTATGCATGGTGCATAAACAAATCTCCACCATTTGTACTCCAAAGTGGTTTTGACATTATTAAGTACTTTGGAGTACAAATGGTGGAGATTTGTTTATGCACCATGCATAAGGAAAATCCTTATGCATAATAACTCTTCCCGGATATAGCAATATATGTGCAGAAGTTGGGTTCGAATCCGGATACTCCACTTATTCACCTTTAAAGTGGATTATCTAGCCACTAGACTATTTGACAAAAAAATAAATAAATATTTTCTCCGATTTTATGTGTAAATAATTTTTTTATTAAAAAAATAATTGATATATCCGATTTTTTTTTTACTTGTTAGAATTAAATTGAGAAGCATAGAATAGATAAATGAAAAAAAATGTGTCAAAATAATACAAAAAAAGATAAAAAGGGAATATTTATGATTCCAATCAGTACATTCTTCTCATCAACACTTCCAGCAATGGCTTTGACTGTTTGGTGTCTTAGTCTCTCCTAACTCTCTCTCAAATTTCTTCTTTCTCTTCAGATTCATTCATTTTCACCAAACCCTCAATCTCTACTCTATACCCTCCTCATTCCTATATACACCCATCACATTTTTCGCTACTTCTACCTTTTGGGTATACTCAATTTCTTCGATTTTCCTAACTTTCACCAACTGGGTATCTTTCAAAACTATTCAGTGTCTCTAATTCGCCTTAAAGTTTCCATTTTTATGTATTTTTTACTTTGTTTTGGTATTAAATATTACCTTCTTGTTCAAACCCGGTAAATTTGAGTTTGTCCTCAAGGTAAGTAAAGTCTGATTAAGAATTATTCTCCCTAGGAATTGAATTTGGATTCTTCCGAATGATTCTTCCTAGGGGAACTCATTAGCCACTCTGCATATGTGTTTCATCCCCTTAGTTTTGTTCATTAGGACCATCTTTGTTCATGAGTAGAAATTTCAATCCTAAGCATGAGAGTTTGTGTTTGTACATAATATTATAGGGTTTGGATCTGCTATAGTCACTCCCATTGAAATATTATTGGGTTTGTAATTGTATTGACTATTGATTACTATCTGTGTTGTCAAATAGCAGTTATAGCGTAGCGGAATCGTAAGAAACTACTATTGTTCCACAATATACAATTTAGTTTATATATAGTGTTGTCAAATAGTGGCTATAGCAGCATTATAGCACAACAAAATTTGACATACCGTTATTTTCCGCAATTTGCAATTGGTCCAATCCAACCTTAGTGGCATTGGTTATATCTGAAATAGGTGTTTTTTGTGTTATTTGTGTGAAGTGTTATTTGCCTTTGTAACATTTTGTCAACATGCTTGAATTGAAGCATAGGCATTGATGTCATTTATCTGTGGGTGTCCTATACTTGAGTGTGTTTATTGTTTGGGTTGTACTCGTTGGGTTTGGAAAAAATGTCTGTATACTGCAGGCTATGAGAGTGAAAATTGGGGTTTGGCTACTCCAGAAGAGTTTGAGCCCATACCTCGAATCTGTCGAGTAATCTTAGCTGTTTACGAAGATGATATTCGTAATCCGCAGTGGGCTCCCCAAGGTGGTTATGGCATTAATCCTGATTGGATTGTCTTGCGGAAGGACTACGGGGATAACCAAGGTTGGGTTACTCCGTATATGATATACCTTGATCATGATCGTGGTGAGATTATATTGGCTGTTAGTGGACTCAATTTAGGAAAGGAAAGTGATTATGCAGTTTTGCTTGATAACAAACTAGGACAGACAGAATTTCATGGTGGATATGTTCATAATGGGTTATTGAAGGCAGCAGATTGGGTTTTTTATGCGGAATGTGACGTTCTGACGAAGCTAATAGAAGAAAATCCAACTTATATGCTGACATTTATTGGACATTCGCTCGGGGCTGGGGTGGTGGCCTTATTGACAATGCTAGCGATTCATAATCGTGACAAATTAGGGATTCAAAGAAACAAGATAAAATGCTATGCGATTGCTCCTGCTCGATGCATGTCTCTCAATTTGGCCGTAAGATATGCTGATGTGATCAATTCTATCGTACTACAGGTTCGATAATCTCCTCTTGTTATTATAAACTTAGTACTATAACTTGATTGGTTTGCTCAACATTGACTTGTTACTAAAGGACAAACTTGTTTGTCAAAGTCTATCATGACATGCACAAAGTTATCAGTTATTTCAAACAATAATGAGCACATGCTTCTAGGAACCGGAATTCACATCACAAATATTTTTGCATTTGGGATATTTATTCTATAATGTCATATGTAGAACCTAACCATAAAAGAGAGTGGTCTTTCCTGATTTCTTATTATCTATCAATTTATTAGTTTTGTGCACTAATATTCTATACTTGTTTACTCTTCTTGAGCAGGATGATTTTTTACCTCGAACAACCACTGCGGCGGAAACCCTCTACAAGTCACTTTTATGGTAAAATAAATAGCACAAGTTCAAGTCAGTTTTATTGTGTAAATTAATTAATGCTGAAGACATCAACAATTAATTTTATTAAGCCGTTCGAGTAGAGAGCCAACATTGTGTTGAGGTTGAAGTGTGCATGCATTGTCATAAGTTAAAACTATTCATTGGAATCAGTGTTGTTAAATGGCCGCCATGTTGTGGCGGATTTTCTAACAACAGCCATAGGCTGCAATGGCACATTTATGTTTATATGGCAGAGTTTTGGCTTTCCGTCATTCACAGCATTGTTTCAAATCAAGTGTTGTCAGATTGTCGCCGTGGTGGCTCCATGCCATTATGGGATCGACAACACGGTTTCAAAAACTCTTACCACTGTACCGACACCTCATGGACTATAAGATGAGTTTGTAATACTAACCACAGGAAATAAGATTTTCAATTTTTCACGCATAGACATTCAATTATAGCAATTCAGATTTTGCGATTGAGATGAGCTCCAACCATTGTTATTCCTTTCATGCTTATGCATGAGACTAGTACATTCCAGTTTTATGAGCTACAGTGATTGACTAAGTGTTTTCCATTCTTGGCAGTTGGCCTTGTTTATTGTGTCTCCTTTGCTTAAAAGATACTTGTACACTGGAGGAGAAGAAGCTTAGAGATCCAAGGCGTCTGTACGCACCTGGTCGTCTCTATCACATTGTGGAGCGAAAGCCCTTCAGGTACAGTATTTGATGACCTTCTGATAGTCCTGCTTGTGGTCATTATGTAAGCCAAAATCACGATTTCTAACATAATAAGCTATTACATGCTCTGTAACTTTCTAATTGTGGTCCAAGATAAGACATAGTCAGTTAGTTGTGAAGGAAAATAATGAGTTTGATTTGTTACCTCGAGTAAGTTAGGCTCAGGAGGCACTCAGTAAACATTGTACATTCAATAGATTTTCCCTGAAAGGTTTATACAGCTACAGGCTAATTAACCCTTTTACAAATTTTGGTCATCTATGAAGCTTGTGATATTTTTGCAAGTTGGTGTTAAAGTTACTAGGGGAAAGACGGACTTTAATGTAGAGCCTGTCTATTTAAGTTGGATTGTATACTATTTTTTTTTACTTATTTAACTTGTTTCAGCTTTATAATATTTGTTATCTGAATTTATCTAAGATTCTAAATTTCAGTTTTAATATTCACGTATGTTTTTAAATTTAAATCTATAAAATATTTGTGTTATTAAGGGAAAATTTGTACAGAAAAATATCCGACCAAAATTGGTAGTTACTTTTGAAGTTTTATATTGTTCACAATAAAACAACATGTTCATCATTTGATCCATGTAGCTCACCTCACCTAATGAGAAAAGACTTTGGTTATTGGTGGTGATTGTTTTTCAAGTCTACCTAACTAAACAATGGTTTGATACATAAACATGTTAATTAAATTTTTTTAATGTTTTTTCACGAGCATATGTACTTAAATTTATTTATAAAGTTATTGAATTCAATGCATTGAATATTATCTGTATGCAGCATTAATTTGGAGTATAGCTTTCTGATTTCAGGTTTGGAAGATATCCACCGGTTGTTAGGACAGCAGTACCTGTTGATGGGAGATTTGATCATATAGTTATTTCTTGCAATGCAACTTCTGATCATGCCATCCTTTGGATAGAGAGGGAATCACGACGCGCTCTCGATGTAAGCTATTAGCTTCTTTCATTATTAGCAGAGCTATTATTATTATTAGTATTATTATTATTATCAGATTATGGATATGAATCTGAGTTTTGTAAATGCAAGACAATAAAGTATAATTACAATTTTTTTCTTAATTTGTACAATTTTTTTTACAACTTTTTCCTCTACTCTTGTGCTACATAGTCTTTAAGAAATTATATAAAGCCACATTTAAATGTTTCAATAAAGTATATAATATCTTGTTCTGTCCTCAACCTTTAGTAAGCACTGGTGGCCGACCCTTTTTGTGTGCAAGACAATTTGTTTTTATAGATAGTGACTCTACTATGTAATTTTGTATTTTTTGTTTATTTGTGAAACACTGACACATCGACACCGCTAATAACTTGAGAAAATGAAATAATTGAATGCAACCACGTGTGTTGATGTTGTGTCAGTGTTGACATACACCTGATAAATTTTTAATCTGAAGTATAAGTGCTACATATTTAATCGGAAGTATCACAACATTTTAACTAGTTAGTATTGTTGTTATTATCTGGTATTTTCTGTATATGTTCATCTAAGCCAATATATTTCTTGCATTAGTTAATGCTAGAGAAAGATCGGCATATGGAGATTCCAGCAGAGCAGAAGATGGTGAGGCAAGAATCCCTAGCTCGGGAACACAGTGAAGAGTATCGTGCAGCTCTTCGGAGGGCTGTTGCTTTGGATATTCCTCAAGCATATTCACCTTCTTCATACGGAACATTTCATGAAATTGATGGTGAGGAGGATTCTGGAAGATCTAGTGACAAAGGCTCATCCTTGTCACATAACAAACGATCAGAGAGTTGGAATGAATTTGTTGGGCGCATGTTTGACGTGGACGACACAGGTCATATGGTATTCAAAAAGACAACTCCTTAAATCATTTATGATTTCTATCAAGCTTAATAGAGCATTATTTGCTATTATTTTGGGGTAAAGAGTGAAAATTCATTGATTTAGAATACACTAAGCACTCATTTTAGTTTAGTATGATGCTTGGTTGTGATGCTCATTTTAGCTTGGTCAATGTGAATATTGTACTTTAGAGCTTATTTGGATTTAACTTCTAAGGAAGTATTTATAGAAAGAGAGATATGAATTGAATTTTGCAGACAACTAAAGTTTTTAAACATCAACTTCTATTTAGTGCAAGTTGAAACATAAACTTCTAAGTAAGTATCTATAGAAAGAGAAATATGATACTATTTTTTAATTTATGTAACAAAATTGAGTAAAAAAAAGTTATCTAACAAAACTTTTTTTTTTAATATATAAAGTTTAAGTGAGTTGGACTATAGGACTCGCCGGAGTTAGGACAGGTTTCAAGGCTCGGTGATCATTTACGTAGATAATTACAGACCACTCACCAAAAAGGGCATCATACTAAGAACGAAGGATTAACTCTTACCGTTATAAATTAAAAATACATCAGTTTTTCAATAAACTTGTCGTTTAGTTATAGTAATTATAAGAGGGAGTATTCTTTTTATGCACTCTCTTTTCTTTCTAGGTCTAAGACAGCCAATGATGAGGTAAAGTGTGTGTCACAAGTAAGATTTGGCACTTTGAGACAATCTTAAATGGGTTTGTCACTTTGTTCCAAATTGACTTTGGTTAAGCAAGAGGGGGATTTGGTGGAAGCATTTGATTAGATTTGAAAGTGATTAATCAGGAGGTAATGAGTCACTAATATATACCAATATCAAATCTTTGAAGCATCTTTTTTGGATGCAATGGAATAATCATAATCCCACTGTAATCTAGTGCTTAGATTTTGTGTCTTATTTGAATGACTTAATAATCCATATTTATTCCTTAGGTCAATCCTATTATGACCACCTACACATCATTTTGTCTCATTGTTTTCCTGTTTTTTTATCAGCTAGTTAAAATGTTTTTATCCACTAACACATGGTTGGACAAATATATTAAAAAATATGACAATTAAAAATATATATTTTAAAATATAATAAAACAAAAAACCATCACCAATGTAGACAATAATATAACATCTTTGAAAATTTTAGAGTTTTGATTTCCCACCCTAAGTCATGCATAACTTATATTTAAAAATATTCAAAAATTAATGTACTTAAACTATATTAAAAAAATATATGGTATTCAAAAATAAATCATACTTAAACTATATTTACACAAGTCACATGACTAAAATTTGATTGAATATTTATGTATCAAAGTACCTCACTTGTACATAAAATCAATGTACTTAAACCTCATGGTTGTCCATTTTGATACATTCCATATGCACTTTACATAAATGTTATGGGGCATATTTTCATTTTAAAATGCACAAATAATTGTTACTTATCTCTTTCTTTTTTTAATCAATTTGTTAGTTATATCTCTTAGGCATGGGAATGTTGTTTATGTCAATGCACTAATGTATTCACATATGAATTTGACAAATGAAGAGATGATAAATGTGTGAATATGGTTTATATACTTTGTGTGAAGATGCTTAATTAGGCTCCAACATATAGATGAATATTATTGACCAAATGCTTAGTCAAAACTTTTTAAAGAAGAAAGTGTGATCCATGCATAACGGAATTATATATACAAAGTCATCATGGTTGGGATGCTTGCTTATTACCAGCCTGTCTTGTATATATATTATAATCAAGCAAAATGTCAAAAGAAAATGAAACTTTATAAAACATCTTCATGATAAATTTAATCACTTTGGTCCTCTTCTACTTATAAAATAACTATTTTTGTGACACTTGTATAAATTGTCAAACACCTACACATTTCGAATATTGAGACAAGCCTAATTTAGAGGTGTAAAGTATCCATACGTAGCTTTTTTACTTCTGATACGATAAATAAAAAACTCTTTTAGGATATGAAGATGGGAAAAAACGGTAAATAACTAATTTAGTGTCGGAAACTACAGGGTTAGACATTTCACATTACATCATTCCATCTATGACAACATCAAAGATTAAAATAACTCATACATGAAAACTAAACGTATGTTTGGTTATGAAGTGAGAATCACCGGCTCACCGCCACCTCCTTTTTTACCATAGATTCTCAAAGCTTCAAATTTTAGTTTCAGAACGTGCAATCATATTGTGATTTTTTAAAATACTAAACATAAAAGTAATATAATAGAGAATTTTCAATTTTATTGATCATTTTAAAATAATGTTAATTTCATGGACTAATTTGTCAAACACCTATAACTAATAAACTAAATTAATGTTTCACATGGAAAAATAGTATATGAACTTTAAGCAACATAATTTGTATATTTATTCTACCCTTATTGATAATTTTTTATAGAAATAATTTGTTATTAAATCATGGTCATAGACTCCACTTAGCCCACCAATCCATGATTCAGTTTAAGCCAATCATTAATTTCCACAATAATTCATATCATAACCTATTTGACTCTAAGCAAAAGCACCTAACACAAGTTAGTTTTGTTTTAGCTTTATTATGCCATATATCTTTGTTGGCACTTCTCAACTGTTTCATATTATATATATCATTCTTCAACTCCAAGTTTCTGACCAAACTTTTATACATTAAATAGCACAAAACTTTGGTAACAATATACCATTATCTCTTTTTTCATATCCTAAAAAAATTAATAATGTCCAATTCATATCCTTATGTTGATCTTCCTATTATAGACATTTCTGAACCATTACAATCATCTTCTTTAACAACTCTCTCTAAAGCTTGCAAAGATTGGGGATTTTTCCACATAATTAATCATGAGATATCAAAAGATCTTTGTAACCAACTTCATTTATTATCTAAATTAATCTTTAATCTTCCTTCTGATACTAAGCTTAAACTTGGTCCTTTCTCTTCTATAAAATCTTATACACCTCACTTCATTGCTTCTCCATTCTTTGAAAGCCTTAGAGTTGATGGACCTAACTTTTATGTATCTGCTAAGAGTTCTGAAGATGTTTTGTTTGAAAAACAAAATTCTAAATTCAGGTAATGTTTAACAATTTTGGTCTCTTTACATTAGTCCTTTTAATTCAATAAATGCTATTTTACTATTCAATAAATCCTTGTAACTTATTACTATAAGCTCACCAGGGTAGCTTATGAAAACAATTTCCGGGTCTGTTTAGATTGACTCACTTGAGCTTAGCTACTTACAAAAGTACTATTAAAAATTTATGACATGTTCATAAGCAGTTTTCAACTTATTTTCATAAGCTCTTTAGAATAACTTGTAAAAACAACTTATAGCTTTTGTGAAAATATTTTGACTTTATTTTATCTTTTGTTATAAAAATAGATTATACATATTCACTTATACAATAAGCACTTAATTAAGTTGTTTATCCAAACAGGGCAGCTTATAACATGCTCATAAGCCGTTTTCAGCTTATTTTCATAAACTCTCCAAGATAATTTAGAAAAAAAAGTTTACAGCTTATATGTAATCTATTAGAATTAATTAATATTATCTTTTAGAAATAACTTATACATAAACGCCTATAGATAAGTGCTTATATAATTCATTTTAAGCTTTTGTATAACGAATGAATAATTTGTTTTCTTTTGGATGTTTTCATCAGTGAGACACTAGAGGACTATTGTAGTAAGATGGCAGATTTATCTCAAAGAATTTTAAAGCTTGTGTTAATGAGCTTAGGAGAAGGATTTGAGAAGCTATTTTATGATTCACAATTCAAAAAGTGTCAAGGTTACTTAAGAATAAACAACTATACATCACCAGAAATTATGGATTTAGAAGATCTTGTTGAGGGACTTGGAATGCATACTGACATGAGTTGCATAACTATCTTATACCAAGATGAAATTGGAGGACTTCAAGTGAAAACACATGAAGGAAAATGGATTGATATAAGTCCTTCTGAAGGGTCCTTAGTGGTGAATATAGGTGATATGATGCAAGCTTGGAGTAATGATAAGTTAAGGTCTTCTGAACATAGAGTTATTTTGAAGCAACCTATTAATAGATTTTCTTTGGCTTTTTTTTGGTGTTTTGAGGACGAGAAAGTGATTATGGCACCTAATGAAGTTGTTGGAGATGGAAATAAGAGAGTTTATGATCCTTTTGTTTGCAAAGATTATGTGAAGTTTAGAGAGAATAATCAAAGAGGAAGATTTGAAAAGGTTGGTTATAATGTTAGAGATTTTGCTGGAATTAAGTCTCAACTGTAAATTTATATCACACCATATTGTAAGTTGTGAAAATGGTAAATATATATATATATATATATATATATATATATATATATATATATATATATATATATATATATATATGGTAAATTCTAATATGGACCACTTCATCAAGTGGTCCATGGTGGACTAATCACAAATAACATTATAACGAATACGAATTTTACAAAATCCACCGTTGGATTGAAAGTTTATATCTTATAGATCATCTATAGAAAAATTTAGAAAAATTAAAAATCATTTAATATGTTATTGAGACACATCAAGATTAACGGTTGTTAAATAACATAAATCTTGATGGGTCTCAATAACATATCAAATGATTTTCAAAAAAATTTAAAAAATTTATGGATGATCTATACGATATAAACTTTCAATCCAACAGTAAATTTTGTAAAATAAATACTAGAGTAAATTATATTCCTTTTTTTCTTTAGAGATGTTTAAATTACAATACGCTCACATCTTATGTTAAAATATATACTCCACTATCCTCTTATACAAATTATAATCTTATTTTTCGACCTTGAAAAATGTTTAAATTACACTGCTCTCATCTCTTATATTAAAATATAGACTCTCCTTCCATTACAATCATCTTCTTTAACAACTCTCTCTAAAGCTCGCAAAGATTGGGGATTTTTCCACATAATTAATCATGAGATATCAAAAGATATCTTTGTAGCCAACTTCATTCATTATCTAAATTAATTTTATTCTTCCTCCTGATACTAAGCTTAAACTTGGTACTTTTTCTTCTAAAAACGGTCAAAGTTGCTAGTGTCAAATTTCATGACCGGAGTTCGAATCATGGTTTGTCAACTTTGTGTGTGTGAGTTATCAATGGCTTGTCATTTCGTCTATCTATAAAAAAAAAATAGTGTGTAGGAATTTTTTTCTTCTTACATCGACAAAATGACAAAGTCTTCATAAACTCATACACACAAGTAAGAGAGTCATGATTTGAACTTCGATCATGACGTTTTACCTAACAATTTTGACATTTTTTTACCAGTTAAGTTAGAACTAATGGACAACGTGTAGGAAAAGTTTATAGGTTTATAATACCACTTTTTTATGAGGATAAGAAAAAAAGTTTGATAATTTTATAAAAAGAAATAAAATATTTAACTCTATATAATATATATAGTCACAACAATGATGAATTAATCATTTTTGGCGGTTGGCCAACTAAAATATTATCCTAACTACATAATTTGGACTTTGTGAATTGCGATTAATTAATAGTTTCCAAAAGATTTGTATCAAGGAGCTAAGATATAGAATGAGTTTACCACTAAATTTTTATGTTATCAAGAAAACAAAGATCATAGCTACAAGGAAAGGATTTAGACATCAACAAGATCAAATATTATTAAAATGCCAATGATTCGGATAGGTGTATCTTTTCAAACTTAAACTATTGCATTCAATTGACATGGTACATAAATCTTTGTAAGACTAACTCAATTGAAATATTGACATTCTTCGATTGAACGCCTTGATTATTAGGCTCGATAGCTTTATCTGAATTTTTGAACTCGGAATCTTGCAATTGTGTGTGTAAATTTTAATTATATTTGTTATTTTATCAGCAGACTAACTAAAAATAAAGAAAAAGAGATGGTACACATTCTCATACACATCTATAAAGACTAATTTTACAATAGGATTAAGTTTGCAGTATAATTTTATTTTAATAATGTTTCATTTTTAAGATTGAATTCAACTTGATGAGACTAGTTAAATCCAAAAAGATTGAAATTATATCATGCAACGGGAGAACTCAAGTTTAATTTTTTGGTGGAACAATTTCTTATTTAGATCTAGAGGGTTAAAAAATGGGTTAAATATGTTTTTATTCCCTACTTTAATGTGAGTTTCGACTTTTAGTCCCTACATTTTTTTAATTATATTTTTAGTCCATTTCGTTAATTTTTTATGACTATGATAACATAATTGACTACATATGATAACTTAAATCGACTAGGATAGTGTTTGCATTGAATGACGTGACATCTATGTGTTATGCAGCTTATGCTATGTGGCTGATTCCGTCATCCAAGTCACAAAAAGTTGATCGTAGGGACTAAAAATGCAAACGGCAAAAACGTGGGGACTAAAAATATAATAAAAAAAATATAGAGATTAAAGGTCAAAACTCACATAAAATAGGAACTAAAAACATATTTAACCCTAAAAAAATTTGTATAAGCGCTGGTTACATTTTCAACTTGTTCCGGAGTCGCAACTCACAAGTTTTAAATTGTTTGAGCATAAATATTTTCTACTGCCGTAAGAAATCCAAATAAGCATATACAGTATCAGTTTTTTAGATGCTTTAATTCCAAAATACTTCTTTGATCGCCCCTTTTGGTGAAGTTTCTTCTCCTAAACTGAAAATACACATGATACTTTTTGGAAATACATATATACATATATGCATTGCATATATTATATTATATTACATTTGCAGGCCTATTTTATCAGCCTTAGTTTAAATGGTTTGAACAAATATCTCTATTAGTTACCTAACTCAACCATTAGTTATCCCTTTTTCTATCGATAGACGAGGTGAAAATTATCATTAAAATTCACATACAACTGTAAGGTCTTGAATTTGCATCTGAGTGAAGACGTCCAACTTCAATCTAATAATATCAACATTGCTAAATGAACTATAACTTATGGACTAATTATCCGCCCTCTATTCCGGTACTATGTTGTCTTGTTCGTGACATAAATGTTTTTTGTGTTGTTGTTCAGCAAGCATATCAAACTCAGAAAAATTTTGGAAATTCAAAGAGTTAGTTACATTGACCAAGAAGAACATAATTGAACTATACTTTAAGTGGGCCTTTGAGACCCAAATTCAAACTTTTACTACAAAGCAATGAAGAAAATTGCTCTTTAAGCCCCTTTATTGCCTTCTGGGCCCCTCAAACTAACGAAACATTTCAGGGTATTTCGGAACCTATGATCTAAAATTAGTTAATTTCGGAATCTAGGATACAAAATTAGTTAATTTCGGAATGTAGGTCTCGAATTGAGATCTTTTTGTTTTAGAAGCAAAATAAATATTCAACCATTTCATAACCTATGTTCCAAAAACGAGTTTGGGTTTCCTCCATTTGTTATCTCTCCATTTATTCTCCATTAAAAATAGGTCCCACTAATTTGTGGACCCCACTAACTTTCAATTGTGTATATCTCTCTCCAAATGGAGAATAAATAGAGGAATAACAAATAGAGAAAACTCAAACTATCCAAAAATACCATTTCGAAAGTTACATTTCAAAATCTTTTTTTTTTTTTTTTTTAAAAAAAGCCACTTCGGAACGTAACTTCCGAAATGTTATTTTTGTGGTGCATTTTAGTATTTTCGAATGCTACAATTCGAATAATTAAGAGTAATTTGGAGTTTTTGGGGGCCTGATATCAACTCAGGGAGACAGAAGAGCAATTTTCAACAAAGAATATACCCAATATTGAAAGCACAAAAAGTGTTACAAAAAAATTGCTCATTAAACCCCTTATATGCTCACAGACCCACCTCATAATTCCCAAATTGCCCTTTATAGGAAAATGCTTACTAAAAAAAGTTACAATTATTAGAGTTTAGCATATGTGGTTGATGTGTAGGGTGAGTGTCGTAAATTACGAAATTTTAAATGATTTCATTTGGTAAATAAATAAAAAAAGATAAATTGTTTGCTTTTTTGATAAATAAAAAAGAAGATAAATTGTTTATTTTTTCGATAGTTTTGCAATTGAGTAATCTCACATAAGATTTTCATCTAATAAGAAATCTCACATAAGATATATCCCTTGTAACTTGTTGAATAGAACTTTTTTTTTATTAAAAACTTATTGAATATAACTATTAGTCACACAAATGATATCTGAAATAATGGATTTACCATTAATAAGATATAAGATATATATATATATATATATATATATATATATATATATATATATATATATATATATATATATATAATTAAGGGGAATGTTAACATGTGTATGTGCCCTTAAGCCACATGTTAAAAAGATAAATGTAATAATATTTTTATTGAAACTTGTGTTTTTAACTCTCTAAATATTAAATATTTTATAACATTAAATGCTAATTTTATGTAGCTTAACATGTGCCCTAACAAAACCCTATAATTAATTAGTCTTAAAAACAGTTAGATTGAGTAATTAATTAATTAATAAACTGAAGTTGCCACATTTCATTGTAACTCCAGCTGTTTAAGAAATGAATGACTTTGTAAAACTACCATCTTCATTCACTCTTATGCAACATAATATAATATAGGAAAATACTTCAAAACTTGTGTAGTCAATGTTAGTATAAAATATAAAATGTTATATTTTTAATGCAAAAGTTACCTCTTTTGTATGTTTAACTAGTGTCCCGGAGGCATTATTTAGCATGACCCTATATTGTATATCTAATATTTTTTTTCATTAATTCCATCTTTTAAACCCATTATCAAACACATACACATAAAAACATGAATTCTTGAAATATTTCTTGTTAATGCTAAAGGCATTAGACATACAGACATTGTTGGTATCCTTCCATTAATTTCACTCTATAATATTAATATATGGGTTAATTTTATTTTGGTCCTAACCTTTAATTTTTATTTTTTAGGAAAATATTTCTCTTTCTTTTGTTAAATTGAACCAAGAGTTGCTTATTAGCATTTTGTTTGAACTTAACATTGTAGGAACACCTTCCTACTATATTATATATACATTCTTTATTATCTATTGAATTTTTTTTATATAACTTATATTTATAATTGGATTTTCATTTCAAAAGGATTAACTAATGTTGATTCATTTGTTCACACAAAAAGCAGGGTTTACATAGATGGAATAATCACTGAAGGAATTAAGCATGGATTTATAGACATAAAACCAGCTGCATATAAAGTTGTACTCCCTCCGTTCCATAATGTAAGCAAAAAAAATAAAATCACATTTATTAAGAAAAGTAAAATGTGATAATTTGATGTATAACTTTTTGTGTTTTTCTTGAAATAAGTTTCATGGGAAAATGTAAGAAGAATTTTCATTAGTTATTGATTATGGGGAAAATAAGATAGAGAGTAAATTAAATGCAATTTGATTTAAATTTTATGAGAGTAAGTAAAAGTAAATCTTGAAAATGGTGAAAGTGAGTTTCTTTTTCTTATAATTTGGGACAAGAAAAAATAATTTTTTTTGCTTATAATATGGGACAGAGGGAGTACTCGAAGATGACACATACAAAGGACAAATAAAGATTGGATTTAAATTCATCGCAAATGTAAGCGTGGACTTTTTTTTTTTAAAAAAAATGTTAGGAAAATTAATTATATGTCTAAGTGCTAATACAAAAATGGTGTTTCTATATATGTATGTGATGAGGAATCAAGAATCCATTGGTATGGAGAAACAACCGAAACTTCAATTTGTGGATCCATTTGGAGAACATCATGGTGGAAATTCTTGTTTTTCTATAATAAAAAGATTAATTCCAAAGATAAACAAAAGAGGAATTAGGATTACCATTTGTTGGATAGAAACATACCTTTCCAAGAAGCCAACTTGACTCTAATTTTGTCAGCAATATTCTGAAAATGAATGACGCGAGGTTTCTCTCAAAAAATCGGACAACCCAAATACGAAAAGTGGGTAGAGCTAGCCTATGCTGAAACCAAGTAGATGAGAGAGTGACGCTGCCCGGCCACTAGTCATTGCTCTAGGATATAATTTACTCTTAGTTTTATTGATGATTTGACCCGAAGCTTCTCCATAGATATAAAAAATATGCAAAAGCCACTGGATATTAGCCTTGGTAGCCTTACAAAAAATCATAATGTCATCGGCGTACAAAACATGAGTCGTAACCGACGTACCCTTGCAGTAATTCATAGGACTCTGCTTACCTTGATGCAAAGCTAAGGTAATATTGCCCTACTCAACACATCCTCGGCGATACAAAAGAGAAGGGGTGACAGCGGATCCCCTTATCTGACTCCTCTAACACAAGAGAAATAACCAACAAATTTACCGTTAACCAAGATAGATAGCCTGGCCGATTTCAAAATTTCCTCATTGGGCGTACGTGTTAGTAGCGTACGTGTTAGTATAACAGATCTTTATTCCCCTGATTTTCTCACTCATCTTTTGTTTCTTTTGGAAAATTTAAACATCAAAGAATTACTACATTTTACAAAGCCATTTAAGCTAAAAATTAACAAACAAGTGAACAACATTAATATGTGAGTTCAGACTAATTTATAAAAACAAATATTAGCATATTAGATCTTATTAGACTTGTCTCGATGAGTACTGTCAAAATATTATTCTTTCATAATTTTTAATAATATACAACTAAAAATATTAATGATCAAAATTGTACATTAATAAATATGCAATACTTAAATGCGATAATTATTTTAAGAAAGAGAAAAATATATAGTAAAATATATAGTTAATCATGGCTCCTTTTCAAGCTCAAACTAATGATGATTATACTAGTCCAGATTTCTCTGAAAATCACACGTACACAAAAAATTATGCCTAGTTCGGATTTCATCCATATACCTATAAAAAGATAAAATTGACAAATTTTCAATAGTTAAAACAATTCGATGAGTATTTTTAAAATATCTAGCTTTTATAATTTTTACTAATAGACAATAAAAGATATTAGTAATTAAAGTTGTACATTGGTGTATGTGTAATGATCAATTAAGTCATTTATTTTGGAGCGAATAACAATATTGAAATTAACAAACAAATATTAGAGAACAATTTGAATAAAATGAAATTAACATTTGTAGTAAAAAATAAATATGTAGAAGAAAAAACAAAGAGAAAGAACATGAGTAGTTAGAGAGAGAATATAAAATTGAATATCAAAGGGAAAAAAAAAAGGAGAATGTGATATTTGAAATTTGAATTTGTTTCATTGGCTAAAATAACCCTAATTTTATGTGTGGATTACAAAATGAAGTTGAATAAAATAAAGGCAAAATAGTCCGTCTGTTGATATTTTTTTGTGAGGATGAATTAGGGGTGAACATCGATCGGGTTCAGTCGGATTCGGGCCGAAAATCGTCAAACCGATAAAAATCGCGGCCTCTTAATTTGGACCAAATTCCGACCGTCCACATCTTCGGTTTGTTCGGATGTCGAGTGATACGGGTAACAAGTATAACGGGTCGGTTTTAACGAGTTTGATTGAAACTTTGTTGTTACATCTAAAACTTCATTGATCAAAAAATTATTATTTTTCGGATAGTTCAATATTTCGTACACACAAGAACAAATGATACAATAAAAATGATGAGATGCAGCTAATTTGTTTCAAATTTTTAAATCCAATGACAATAATATATAGTAGATGAGAAGTAAAAATTAAGATAAATCTAGAATATTATCTTTCACATATCATTTATCAGCATGTTACAAGCATAATTTTGTAAAATATAACATTTTTCTCCTCTATTAAAGATAGATAAAATTAAAAAAGCGAAAAGTATAAGATATTAAGAGAGAGAGAAGAGATGCTCGAAACTGAAAAAAAAAATTGTATTTTAGTAATTGTTCGGTCGATTTCGGTTATTAAGAGATGAATTTTTAGAGACCCACATCCACCTGTATACAACCGTTCATGACCGATTTGTCTTAATTGTTAACCAGAGACCCGACGCGCACCCGACCAAGTGCTTCCATATGTTAATGATTATGTCGGTTTCGAGTCGGATTGCGGATTCGTGCTCACCGCTAAAATGAATATGAGATATTTTCTCAAATATGACAATAATATCAAGTAGTAAAAAAAAAATGAAGGACCATCAAGACATTTAAATTAAACACCATATTCTTTCTTAAGATTAAATAATAAATAAGTAATCGGCAAAGCAGGGGCGTATCGTACTGCACAATAGCGCGTGAACGAGAGAGAGAGAGAGAGAGAGAGAGAGAGAGAGAGAGAGAGAGAGAGAGAGAGAGAGAGTAATCATTACATCTATCATCACTCCTTGCATTCCCCCTCTCGTCGCACCACAACAAATTCCTTTGCACGTTATTCACTTCCACTAATTTTCTCACACCTTCATTTTCTGAATGGTACTGCATTTCTTTTGATTCCCTTTGGTTTTTCAATCTTCATACATATTTAAAACATACTCCTATACCTATAAAATGATAAAATTGACAAATTTTTCATATTTAAAACATTTAAATTTTGGTCAAAAGAAAAACATTTAAATTGTCTAGAAGTTCTAACTCAACTATTTAAATTGTCTAGAAGTTCTAACTCAACTGGTAAATGCCATGTGTCAAAAAAAAACTGGTAAATGCCGAAATTGCTAGGTCGGACGTCGTGATCCAGGTTCGAACCCGGGACCTCACAATTGTGTGTGAGTTTAATTTCATTGGATTACCAGTTACCACTTCATCTAAAACAAAAAAAAAAAAAAAATTAAATTAATTCCCCCTTGATGCTTAAACAAATTACTCCCCCATCCCACTATAACTAAATGTACTATTCATATATCTTGTTTTGACTATATTTTTCTAATAATATATAAATGTAAATATTAGTATATAAAATTCTATTTAATTTGTTTCTATGATTATTTTTAAAATAGGTTTAATTAGTCTGCAGGTCCTTAAAGATATTTTTTGTTTCACTTTGGTCCTGTAAAGAAAAAATGTTTCACTTTGGTCCCTTATTGATATGTCAGTCAGTCAGTATGGTCATTTTCGTCTATATTTTTGATTAATGAAGTTGTTGATTAAGTTGTGTTGATGTAGTAGATTTATTTCCAACTCATCTATGTATTAAAGGTAGTTAACGGTTTCTATAAAAAATGGACGGAAAAGACCATATTGCTGACGACCATATCAATAAGGACTAAAGTGAAACGTTTTTTCTTTAAAGGACCAAAGTAAAACAAAAAATATCTTTAAGGAATCTGCAGACTAATTAAACCTTTAAAATACTACATCAAATTTTTATAATTTTTACTAATAGACAATAAAAAATATTAGTGATTAAAATTATATATTAGCGTATGTGCAATGGTCAACTAACTTGTGAATGAAGGGAAGTTGATCAGGTTAGCATGTTTGTTTCTCACACAAATATTGAAAGGGGCGTATTGGTAATTCAAAAGTATTTGTTGCATTGCATGCACACACAAGGGCAAAAGGTTTTTTTTTTTATTTAAAAAAACAAAAAACACACACATAAAGCAATTAAATTTTCATGTAACTAACCATGTGTGAATATATATTTTTTTTATTTAAAAAAAAAACAAAAAACACACACATAAATGCATTAATTATTGAAGTATACCATAAAATTTTCTTATTGAATATTTTTTACTCAAAAGTTACTACTATTTTTATTTTTTAGTGCAATTCTTCTAAATTCACGTCATATATTGTTAAATTTGTAAATAAATGTATGTACCCCAAATTTAATAGTCTATAATTTTATTTAAAAAAACACACGCACATAAAGCAATTACATTTTCATGTAACTAACCATGCGTGAAATCAACGCACCAATAAAAAGTGAAAACTAATTCGTTTGAAAATTGAAACAAACAAACAATACAGTGAAGATCAAGTAAATAAAGCAGGGGCATATCAGTACTTTCATAGTGCTGCACACAATCGCGCGCGAACGGGAGAGAGAGAGAGTAATCATTATATCATCACTCCTTCCTTTGCATTCCTCGCAGTCGCACCACAACAATCCCTTTGCAAGTTTTTCACTTCCACTAATTTTCTCTTACCTTCATTTTCTCGGGAAAATTCAAATTCCATAGAAAATTCCTTTTCCGAAAACACCGTTCTCATTCTCATTGGTACTGCTATCGCTCCACTGTTACTGCGTTTCTTTCTAATTCCGTTTCGTTTTCTTCCATCAAACTACAAATTCTCTGTTCTTCAACCTTCAAACATAGTTCTATTACTTTCTTCATTTCTTCAATCTAACTTCATTTTCATTTCACAACAAAAATTCCTTGTTCTTCCATCTTCATTGTTGGTTGTCTCAACTTCTTCAAGCACCATATATTGTTGCATATTACAGTGTTGTGTTGATTATTTTCTGCATTTTTTGAAATTTCAGTTCATTTCATTCAACTAAAAGATGATTTCACAAGAATAGATCTGGTTTTTAACATCATTTTTTGCATACATTTAAAGCTTATTTTTCTGATGAATGTTTATTTTCTCTTTCAGTCATGAACAAATTTGGCATTGTTTCTTTCGTTCAGTTCCGTACAAGTTTTCTTTTCATTTTATGTTTGGATTCATTTAATGCTTTGCATACATTTAAAGCTTATTTTTCTGATGAAGTGTTTTTTTTCTCTTACAAATTTGGCATTGTTTCTTTCGTTCAGTATCACTCTCATTCACTTTTCAGTACAAGTATTTTTTTTCATTTTTTGTTTGGATTCATTTATTCTGTTGTGCAGATTATGGAAGAGACAAAAAGTGTTGGTGATTCCGTTGGTGCTCCTCCTGTGGAACATTTGGTTTGTTTCTCTGTCATTGATTTTGTAGTCATATTCTCATAGTACTAGAAATCACACACATGTTGATTTGTTGTTGAAAAAAAGTGAATAACTTTTCAATGCGGTGGGACCATTTTGGGATCTTAACAAATGCTTCATGTATGACTAATTTTGGTAAAATATACACAAAGAAAGTAAAACATATAATAGTTACTAGTGTTTGATTTTGTTGGTTACACGGTTGGTTAAAGTAAATTGAGCTATGTTTGGATATAAACGATCATATATAGGAAAGTGATTCTTATTAATTGATATTGTTTGGATAGCTTGAATAAAATTAATTTTAAAAGTGTAATGATTAAACTATTCTTTTAATTGTTGTATTTAAATTAAAGGATATATCTCATTCTCATTCTAGATATAATTATTTAAAGTAACTAAAATCATAATATGATTTTTATTGGTTCTCACATTCATTTTTTTACCAAAATAGTTCACACATTCATTTTAAAATAATATTAATTAATTTATAAGAGTAGTTTTTAATTTAAGCTTGTAAGCATCATTTTAAAATAATAATACTGTGTTGTACCCAAACAAAAATTACTGTATGCCACTACCAACCATCAAATGCTTCATGTACGCATTGCAGTGTGACTAATTTTGGTAATTGAAAAATAAAAACAAAGAAAGCAAAGCATATAGTAATAGTTAGTACTTACTAGTGTTTGATTTTGTATGTACATAGTTTGGTTAAAGCAAAGCATATAGTAATAGTTACCAGTGTTTGATTTTGGTTATTTTCTGTCTCATTGTATTTTGTTTCCCTTTTGTTGTGTGGATGCTACTTTTTTGTTAGGAGATGGTTTTTGAAAGCCTTTGTTCTTGAATAATTGTAAAGGGCAGGGATCATGTCACACATTCATTTTAAAATAATATTAATTTATAAGAGTAGTTTTTAATTTAAGCCTTTAAGCATTCATTTACCGTACTTTTTCATTGAACTAGTGTTCTTCATTTTAGTGTTTTTTTTTTTTTTTTTTTTTTGTGAAGAAATTATTTACTATCATTTATTCTGTTGTACAGATTATGGAAGAGACAAAGAGCGTTTGTGATTCCGTTGCTGCTCCTGCGGAAGATTTGGTATGTTTGTCTCTCATTGATTTTGTAGTCATATTCTCATTGTAGTACTAGAAATCACACACACACACACACAAATTCATGGGCTGATTCTGTTGATTTGTTGTTGAAAAATGTCAATAAAGACAAAGAAAGCAAAGCATATAATAGTTACAGAAATGTTATATCTACAACATATTAGTGTTTGATTTTGTATGTATACAGTTGGTTACTAGTGTTTATTTTGTATGTGATTGATCAATATAAGACAAATAAATAAAGAAAATATTTAGTTATGAAAAAATATATATTGATAGTAGCATGTTTGTTTATATTTATTTATAAATGAGGAATGAAGTTTTTCGGATGAAGTTTTTTTTTCTTTCTTTTTTCTCTTTCATTTTTTGTTTGATTTAGTGTTGCTCATTTTTATTTTTAATTTATTGTTTGACATTATCTGATGAAGGACATAACAAAGAAAGTCAAAGATCATGTGAAGAGGGCTTATGAGTTGAATACTAATAAGGAGTTATCCAATATATTGAAACGGGCACTCCAGATACTAGAGAAGGTACATACATACCTTACATATATAAGTATAGCTTTTTGCTCTATATGCTGACAGTGTTGATATGTATATGTTTATAATGACTGTCACCTATGTACTGCTTTTATCTTCCTTACCCTTGTTACTTAACCCTGACAGTTTAGTATAGGTTCTTTAGTAGTGTTGTTTTAGCTCACTGCTAAAAGGGAGGTTTTAGCTTGTTATTGATTGATCTCTTTGTTTGAGACTTGCTCTTGAATAGTGAATTTTGCATGCCCAATTCATTTAACTAATATTTTCCTTTTAATTTTAGGACGATGAGCCAAAGTCAGTTTCTTTAGGCGAATTATTTCAAGCTAAACTGCCAACGTGGACCGGTAATCCGAATCGTAATCGTGAGTGGATAGGAAATGTAGTGGAAAGCTATGAAATGGGAGTTGCAAAAAGCGGTGGCGCTTCACTACCATCGATCGGTGCTGATGCAACGAAAAGAAAAGTTACCTACTTCTACGAATCAAATATCGGAGATTTTGATTACGGTAGACGTCATTTTATGAAGCCCGAGAGAATTCGCATGACTCATAGTCTCATCAAGAGCTATGAACTTGATCGTCACATGAAGATTACTCGTCCTTTATCCGCCACAGCTGAGGACATAAGCCACTTTCACTCGAAAGAATATGTTGAATTCCTTGCTAGTGTTAATCGTTCAACGTTGAAGCCGTTGAAGGAGCGATTCAACATAAATGAAGATTGTCCGCCTTTCAAAGGAGTTTTTCCTTTCTCTCAGGCATCTGCCGGTGGATCTATTGGTGCTGCAGTTTCACTTAGCGTTGGTGATGCTGATATTGCTATCAATTGGGCTGGTGGTTTGCATCATGCTAAGAAAACAGAGGCCTCTGGATTTTGCTATGTCAATGATATTGTTCTTGGTATTCTTGAGCTTCTCAAAGTTTATAAGGTAATTTTCTTTTCTCTTTTTCCTTCTCTACTTTGCTAAATGCTTTATTTTATTTAATTCTGTAACTACTTCAGTTCTGTATAGATATTACTTTGATAGGCTGATATTTCTTTGCTATAATGAATTCAAGGGTAGTAAGAACATTGTTTGGTTATGGATTTTGTGGGTAATGGAAACATGCTCTAAGAACAGATAATCTAGCTGTTGGTAATTGAAATGCCAGGTGCTAGTAAGCAATAATTAAATTAAGATTTGGATTTGATTCTAGAGTTCTTGCATCATTGAGATTAGGATCTGTTTACTTTTGAAGAATAGATTTCCTCTAGTTCTGAAAGGAGTTTTCTAGGCTTAATAAGAGAGTAGACTGCAAAATTGTTTTCTGATTAAAGTCTTTAATAAAATATAGAAAACATCTCTCCAGCAAAAAATTGTGGAAATTTTTACTTTTTAAGTATTGGTGGAAAAAACAAACTGGCTTTAGTATATTATGAAAGACTAAGCAAGATACAAAGGTATTAAAATGGGTTTTCTTTATGAATTTACATATTGTAAAAATAAAATTGAAATGGGTTTTCTTTATGAATTTACATATTATAAAAATGGAATTGATGGAAACTCAACATTTTTCCTGAAAAATTTGGTTTTGAACTGTTTGATTGGGGAAAAACTAAACTGGCAAATGATTTTCTGGCAAATGCTTGTAATGGTAATGTCAATTTTCATTTTTTAGTTGTCTTTCTCACATGTCTTTTCTTCCTTTCCTGAACTTATTGTTCATTATGTTACTTGCCAGCGTGTTCTATATGTTGATATCGACGTCCACCATAGAGATGGCGTTGAAGAGGCATTTTACACTACTGATAGAGTGATGACAGTGTCATTTCATAAATACGGCGATGGTTTTTTCCCAGGAACAGGGCATATTAGAAGCATTGGGGTTGGCTCCGGAAAAGATTATGCTCTAAATGTCCCTTTGAAAGATGGGATTGATGATGCTACATATAAGAGTTTGTTCCATTTCACCATGAAACAAGTCATGGATGTTTATAAGCCTGAGGTAGTTGTTCTTCAATGTGGTGCAGACTCATTGTCTGGTGACCAGTTGGGTTCATTTAACCTCTCTGCGGAGGGTCATGCAGAATGCCTTCGTTTCTTGAGATCTTTGAATGTTCCTCTAATGGTCTTGGGCGGGGGAGGATACACAATACAGAATGTTGCTCGTTGTTGGTGTTATGAGGTTCTTTCTTGATTATTTATTGATTATTACTATCTATTTTTTGATTATTACTATCTATACAGAATGTTGCCTAATATATTATTTATTGATTATTACTATCTATTTTTTTTCTTTCTTTTAGACGGCAGTGGCAGTAGGAGTGGAGCTTAAGGATAAGTTGCCACTCGATAATGATTACATTAAAGAATTTGGCCCAGACTACACACTAAATGTCAAACCAAACAACAACATAGAGAACAAAAATACAGCCAAGGATATTGAAGAAATTAAGAACATTTTATCTCAACAAATTTCCAGACTAACTCATGCACCAAGTGTTCCTTTTCAGACAACACCATCCATTGCACAAGTTCCAGAAGAGGTTTGTACTTCTTAAACTAGTGTAATATATTGTCCTTCTGCCATTTTCTTTTGGTTTTGTCTTACTTGGGGAATGGATTCAGGAAGAAGAGGACATGGATAAAACCGGGGACAAGGAACAAATTTAACTGCCCATATGAGGTAATGATTTTATTTTGTTTTAGCTGAATATTAAAAATGCCTTATTGTTTCTCACTCTTTATAGTGGAGTAGCAGTAGATAGGTAGTTATGGATTTGTTCCTGGTAGATATAGAAATTTTCTATAGTGGATGCAATAAAATATAGTCTATTTTTTTTCAGAAGAAACATAACATAAACTTTAGTAATCTTGGTAGCCTCTTACTAAATCTGCCACTATATAGGCTGGAGATTCTACCCTCAAATTTAAACTTTTGTATAAGTTTCTGTACCTCTATGGTTAGCCATTCGTGTTAATCAATTTACTAACTTCCTTTGTCCAAAGCAATTTACTATTTTGGTTTATTTAAGTGACAATTTATATTGCTTTGGTTCTGAATCATGAATGCTCATATGAATATGTAGCTGTATAATAGGAAGTTGGATTGCAGATTTACACAAGGTTTGGTGATTATTTTTTCTATGAGAAGCAGTTATGGCTTCTCTGATATTTAATTTGGATTGACATTCTATCCTGTTTACTCTCAAATAGACACAGACAATCTCATGCTTTAAAGAGGGGGAGACAAAGTATATAATATATAATAAAAAACAAACTAGATTACCTTAAGAACCACAAATATTAGTAACATTAGTTTAAGATCTAATACATCAACTGTCAACTGTGAATTTTCAAGAACTAACATTTCTACACTTATAGCCACAATTGTTTGCCACATTCATGTGACTTTTCAGAAACTCAACACTGCAAATTCAGGGTATATACACATCTAATCTTTAGCACAACTAGATAAGAATACACTCACATGTCAATGAAATTTGAAGTAGCGCTACATTTTCTGATTGTATAATCCAGCATTAGCTTTGTTACAAACCTTATCTTGCTGATATGCATTTATCAGATTGATAAAGTCTGTTTGATTGGTTTCTATTTATATGATGAACTGTAATAATATCAATTTTTTTATATCCTTTTTAGAGTTTGATTGGTTTCATATCTGAATGAATCCAGCAGGTTGTTTGATTGGTGGGCTTGTAGAACACCAAAGATGCCGTGCAAATAGTGATACAGCAGAACAAGTTCTAGATTGCTGTGTTTGGTTAATGAGAAGCTCATTACCAAAGATATATTTGGTGCTTTAACTGAACAAATGAACACCAATATATAGATATATATATATAGGATGCAAAATCTTAGAGTTACCTTTTTGGTTTATATTTTGTTATTCTGTTTGTTGCGTGCAGAAAAGAAGGAAGAGTTCTAAAAAATTATTAGAAACTCAATAGGTTTCGATCTTTACAAATATTATTCTTTGGCTATTTCTTAAGGGTGGTGTCTATATGTCATGTGACCTTCCAATCCCAACTTTAATATTCATGTTAGCAATAAGCTGGACCCTGGACCTACTATGGTTCCTCTCACCTGCTTAGAAACCTAAGAACCATAGTCCTTACAATTCAAACTTGACAAACAAGAACTAGGAGTAGCCACAGTGACCAATGCTTCCTCTTCTTTCTTTGATGCAAGCTCATGCATATCTCTGTTTGTAGATCAAGAAAACTAACCAATAACTCAAAATCAATAGAATAGCTAATAATATTAGTCATTCAATAACAAAAATTGGATAAATTTGCCATACTGTTTCAGCTTATTTATTTCCTCCTTTATATTTCTGATTTCATTACTAGTAGCATCGTCTGGTGAAATGCTGTCGCCAGGCTTCCATCCAGGGGGAGGAGTCCAGTAAGGGTCTTGGACACCCATTTCCTTTCTGATACCAACAAGATCGGCACTCTCTAACCAGTATTCCATTAAGCCTTCCGCATTGTGTCGACTTCTAAATCTTTCAACTCCTCCAGGTGCCACTTTTCCAGCCATGTGCTTCAGCAAATGAGCAAGTAAACCTGTGTCACCAATATACTTTTGAGCTTCTAAACTCAAGTCTGGCCTCATTATTGGATTTCCATACACAGCTTCTTTTTCCTTCGTAACCTTCAATATGCTCTCCTCTGCCAGCTCATACCTTCAAATGTACAAAGTAACATATAACATATATAACAGCAAATTAATAACTAACACCTATTAAACAAATTAAAATACTGAACTGTATACTGAAAAATGTTATTTATCTGAATAGATTAAACATTTACCTCTCAGCAGATCATCTGTCAATAGATATTTTTCACTTCTTTTTGCCATAAACGACGAGCTGCTGCTTCTTGGTGTCGTTTACTGCTTTAATAGACTTTGTAGCCCCGCTGCTACTACTCTCACCTTGGTTTTTCTTGCATTCACGAGTCATCCTCCGAACCCCAAAAGGATCCACCTTTACAGCCGCCATTTCTTCTTCTACATTCTTTCTTTTCTTCTTATCAGTTCCTTCCCTGGGTTCAAAAATGACTCCTTTTTCCTTATTAAGTTTACGCAAAGATTCAAGCTTTTGTTCCTCACAATGGCCCAATAACTGAACTTGCCGGCGTTGGCCCCACCGCATCATACCCGCCGTGAACTTGAGTTCAGACCAACAAGAACCCTGCTTGGAAACCAAACTAGTAGCAGCATCATTAATAACTGGAACTGGACTGATATGGTTTTGAAAGTTTTCTTTAGTAGGAGAGGGCCAGAAGCTCCATGAGTTTCTTTTTTGAGCAAATTCCTAGGTTGTGATGATCCCTCAAAGTGTTTTGATGGCGAATTCGGCTCACATCACATACTTCTCATCAAGTTCAGGGATTTTCTTCCAAAAGCTTTGGTCGTTGAAGTGCGTGCAAAGAGAGTCGAGGCTTGGATACCTCAGATATACTTGTCCCTCCCCTGTGCCACTGACCTAAAAGAATTCAACATCCAGTATATGAAACCCAACAAAGATGATAATTTTAGAGCTATGTGAAATGCTTGAAAAGGAGCTTTGCAAAAGACAGAGAGTTTCTTATATTACCATTACAATGTTCGAAGGTTGGAATGGTCGTCACCTTCACTTTGTTTCTGCTTGTTAGTATTAGCCAGCTAAATTATGTTTGAACTAGTCTGATGGAAATTTTGGTTCCAAATTTGATATTAGATAGGATAGGGGTGATAATAGTCATAGTAATACATTACTCATTTGCATTGATAATAGTCCTTGTCCACAAGAAGGGAATCAAAGTCGATAAAAATAAAGCGCACGAAATTATCATTCAATAAAAGTAGCAGCAATTCCCTTAAACATAACTCAATTGGTAGAAGTATCGCATTTTATATGTAAAGGTCGGGGTTCGAACTTGGAATCTCCCACTTATTCACCTCAAGAGGTGAATTTCTAACCATTAGACTATATATAGCAGCATTAATCTGTCAAATTAAGTAGCCACGTTACTATGCAAAACAAGAATATATTACTTCTCTTCCATACTGTCACTTGTACAATAAACAAAGTCACATAGTAGATAGTGGAAAGTCAATTAGCATATGAACTTGCCAAGTAAAAAAGCAGCAAAACTTGTTCACATATAGGATGTCAACAATATGTAGCAATTAGAACAATATTACTAAACTTGTCAAACTATGAAACAACTAAACAAGGATAAACAACTTGTAAAAGAATTAAAACTAGAATTGGTACAAATAATCAAATTTCATATATTTGTTGTAAAATTATTAAAACTAGAATTGGTACAAATAATCAAACTTATGGATTCATAATCATGGTTTTGCATCAAATTTTGAAGAAGGCCAAGCAACAGTTCCCTAGCTCATTTGATATAAAACATTGAAACTTAGCTTTACTAGAATTGGTACAAATAATCAAATCTCATTTGATATAATAATAAAAAACTTGTTAATCCAAAAAATAAAATTAGAAAATTGATTTCTGCATATTGCAATATTCATCTAATTTGTGGATGATATGATTGAACTTTTTTAGAGTATAGAGATTAGATTAAAGCTGAATTGCATACCAAAGATAGCAAATAGATTAATTTTCTTTTATTTAAGATGTTTACCGAGTAAATTCACACACGGTAAGACTGAAATTTAAACTTCGACTCCTTCAATAATATTTTAGAGAAAACAGTATGTGTCGTTAAAGCGCACGTTAAAGAACTCTATAGAAATATCTACTCTAAAAGTGGTGCCTTCAATTTTTTTAAAGTTAAAAAAGTTAAAATATTATTTATTTATTTTAATGTAAATTTACATTTTTTATTTTCTTTTAGAGCACATGTTAGTCATCAAGAGTATTATATTTTTATTAAGTGTGGACTAGTACATTTTTAAAGTCATACAACCACCGTCCATTGACCATCGTGGTTCACGTGGACGCCCATTTTTCTACTAATCACTCCACACACTGTATACTCATAATTGAGGGTCCATACTGTTACACTACACCGCCACACACTAGATCCTCATCCCGTCTTCTTCCATACATATATATAGCTCGATTCGAAAAATTTATTGCGAAAACGCGATAAAATCGGTGAAACTCTGTAAAGATGAACCTCAAGGAAGAAGAAGGTGAGTTTCTGTTAGAAACAAAAACTCTCTGTTTGAAAAAATGCTGAAAATTTGCTTCCAATTTCGCTCCCTTTGGTTTTCTCATTTTCATTTCGCGTTTTTATGGTTCGATTTTTATTTTAAATTTGTGTAAGAATTATTTATTTTGTTGAATTTTGTTTGGTTTGTGTGATTTTTGCAGTGTTAGAGTTTCTTGGACGCGTTCCGCTACTACAGAGGTTACCTAGCTCGTCTATAAGGAAGATATCAGAACTTGTGGTTGTTAAACACTATGGTATTAATTCCAATTTATCAATTTCAAAGGATTTTTTTATATTGTAGTTGCATAATTATGAAAATATATATATATGGTTACATGAATTTTCAGTTGAGTGAATTTTTAGGTTCTACTTTGAATTGGATGAGTTGATTTTAAAAGATTGAGTGTGGAAATGATTGATATAAAGTGAGCTTAGGAGAATTTATTTTTTGAACATGAATTTGTGTGTGTTTGGTTCTATAGATGGCGAAAATTGGTTTTATAAAATCAAGTTTAGTTGTTTTTGCCAGGAAAAATTATAGTTTATTCACAATGAAGTGAGTAGAATAATAAATTTGAGTGTAAAAATCATGTTTTGAGGTAAAAGCTACAAGTTGGAATTTCAAGTATTTTATCCAAAAAATAAAATAGAATCAATTCTAGAGGAAAAATCAATTATAATCGAGAATCCTTAAAGGTAGAAAAGTTAGTTTTGATATGTTTGATATTGCGGTGAAATGAATTCCACCATGCTTTTAGTTGAATCGACAATTTATAGCTTTTCACATAAACGTGTCTCAGGACACGAAAATGGATAAGTGGGCATGCAAGGAAACATAAGCTTTAAGTCCTACAGTTGCTTTTAGCTTTTCCAAAAGTGAATCTTAAGCTTTGCATTCATCCAAATGAGCATCTAATATTGTGGGAGACCTATAATGCACAATTGTTTTGTGAATAGGAATTCATGCAATGAATTATCTGAAAATTGTTCTTAGACTTTTCATTAAGACGCTAGTATTTAACATTTAGAAATGTAACAATCAATTGGAGGATACAAGCATTGACATTTTCAATTCTCAACCGATGGATTCTTTTTGTAGAGCGAGGGGAGTATGTTGCTCGTGAGGATGAACCAGGAGATGGCACTTACTTCATATGGGATGGAGAGGTATGTTAATATCTTCATATCATAGACCTTACAAAAACTAAAACCAAAACCAAAACCAAATTGCATTGAATTACTTTGTGTAGTACAACTTTGGTCTGACCCTGTACTAATCTAGAGGCTAATAAAATGACAATGAGGTGCATTTACTTAGCATTTCATTTAGCCAATTTTTCGCTAAAAGTCTAGCTTCATTGCTTGTAGGCCGAGGTTGTTGGATCTGTTAGTGCCAATGATGAAAATCGTCCAGAGTTCCAGTTGAATAAATATGACTACTTTGGTTGTGGTAGTAAACTTCTTATGCCTTAAATTAAACTTTATTGGTTAAGTATTTTTCTTTCATTCCATAGGCCGTATGCTAGTCAGGTAGTTTGTGGCATTGTAGTTTGGTTATTCCTAATTATTTTCTTCTTCTGCACTATTAAGTTTATCAATTAGGTCATTATTTTCTACCTCACATAGTCTTCTACTCTTCTAGAAAGCACAAGTCTTTCTGGAACGTGGTTGTGTAGAATTAGTAGGAAAACGGTTGGCTAGTTTGGATCGTCAGTTTGTCATAATTTCTCTAATGGTTCATTCTCTGTACATTACTATTTCTTGCTATCACTAATAAGTAAGACTTTGCCACCATAATTCTTTGTTTTGTCTTTTTTAACCTGTTTTGTGGGTTAAACTGTCTTTCATTTTCCAAGTATACCCATTTTCCTGTGCATTAAGCTGTAATTTTTTCTTCTCAATTTATGTTGTCACTAGAGATGTTTTGTGGGGCAATATCTGAGAATAATGTGAACGTGCAACTTTCAGGTTTGTCAAATACAGTCCACAACGCAGATGTTGTTGCTTTGTCTAAGGTTCCCCTTTAGTTTCTTTTCCTACTGCTTTCTAATTTCAAAGTATAATGTATAAAAACCTGAGGCACACTCAAGTGAAATGAATTATTTACTGCTATGGTGACTTTTGTTGTTTGCTGTGGCAGCTAACATGCTTAGTACTGCCCCGTGAGCACTTGGCACTGCTATGGCCAAAGTCTATATGGAGCGCTGAAAAACGTCCTGAGAGATGTTCAGCTATGGAGAATATATTGCAATTAGAACCTTTAGAGGTCTCTTATTATATATTAATTTGAATTATTGGTTTATTTCTGTTGAAGTGTGTTAGAATGCCTTGAGGATATCTCTTGATATCATGATTATATCTTAGAATAGTTCACTGTTCCAAAAAAAAAATCTTACAAATACAATAATAGTTTAGAGCATCTTTGATGATCTCACATGAATAGGTTCCATATTTTTTGTTTATTTTCATGATTTTTTTTTTTAAAGAGGCTGAATAGTTTGTATTGATATAATAAATAGAGCTTAGCACTTTATCTTTTTTATTACACCCGTCATGCTTCTATTTATAAGTGAATATTATTATTCAGAATCTTTATTCTCTCTTTGCCTTCTTCCTATCTAAACATGTATTTTCTACGAAGTGTTTGCACAATAAGGCTTTTTATGGACTGATTACTTGAACTAGAAAGATAATTATATGTTCTTCTATATGAGAAACTGTACCCACTTACAAGCTTATTCTCATTTTAACATACTTGGATCCTTACACTCACACGCAACTCTTTGAAAAGAGGTGCTCACATAAAAACTAAGATAAGTGGGGGAAGAACAGGGAAGATGATACAGATATCTAAATATCATTCAATATTGATAGATTTATGATTACCACTTGAAAAGGATAAATAGAAATAGTCTGATGTGTTTTTCCCTGGTTTATCTTTGATAACAAGTAGCACCGTAGTTTATCAGCACATAATTGTTTCTCTTTGTTAGTAAATAGTAGAATGCTTAACCTGGACTTCACCTTACAGCTTTTTGTTATTCTCTTTGGAAGGTAGATACCTTTCAAGGAATCACTCCTCCAGGTGCTCCAAATTTTGGAAAGGTGTTTGGTGGACAGCTGGTTGGACAGGTATGATAAAACTGCATTATTTTCTTCCTATTATAGCAGGCTGCTCATGTTTGTTGTAGCTCCTATGTATACATTTCTTACAAGATAATATCAACATGCAGGCACTAGTTGCAGCATCAAAGTCTGTTGATTGTCTTAAGTTACTTCATAGTATGCATGCCTATTTTCTTCGTATAGGAGACTTAAACAGTAAGCATGTCAAATCACTTGACTTTGACGACAATGATATGCTTTGGAAATAATTCCCTTTCTATTTATTTTTACTTCTCGCATGATGGGATGTGATGCTATTTTTCTTGCATAAACTAAGAAAAATAAAACTATATTGCTATGCTTTGGAAATAATTTCTCTTTCTAAGCTCTGTTCAAGAATATATTTTATGTCGTTGAAGATAATTAACTATCATGCAAAATACTCTTTATAATCTGAAAATCTATGTATACATCCTACTATCGTCGAACTTAAACTATATTATCTGTACTTCTAGTTCATTTGTTTGTTTTGGCAGAAAATAATAAACAGAATAGACATACTAAAAACAATTATTTTCCAGTGCCTATTATATATCAAGTCCATCGGCTCCGTGACGGAAAGAACTTTGCTACACGGAAAGTGGATGCAATGCAAAAAGGAAATGTCATATTCACTTTGCTGGCTTCATTTCAGGTAATATATTCTTCTTCGCTAAAAAGAATCCAAGTTTTTGCAAAATATTTTAGTGTAGGAATAATCAGCATCTTCCAGCTTGATGCTTTACACTTGTACATGTACTAGGTATTAAAACATGTCATGATCATTTGGTTAAAATATCTGAGATAATGCACCTATATGACATCCCTGACACTCTAAGGCAGGCTATTCTTTTAATTGATGTTAAAAAATTATTCTGGAATCAAAAGCATCAAGCGGCTGATAGTGAATGACAAGGATGACATGATAGCAGAGAAGACGTGCTGAAAGGTTGACACAGCGGAGAACTGGCCTGAGAAAAGCTAGCATAAAAATCATAAGCAAAGAAACTCTTGAAATACACCTCAGAAAATGGGATCCACAAGCAGACGCTATAGCATCAGGTGAACCAGGATGAGATGCTTCACATAGCGTGATTCTTTGCAAGAAAACTCGCTGGAAAAATTTCTGGTGAGTGGCGGCATGTAGCTAGACCAAGAAAACAATATGGTCATGGTGGTGTTGGCGGTGACTGATGATGCGTATGAGAAGGGTCCACCAAATAAGAGACGTGTTGCCAAAAACTTGAATAGCCGGAAAATCCCCAGCAGTGATGTGTGTGGCTGCAGTGGATCTCAGTTGTGATCTGCAGAAACAGAAAGAGAAAAAAAATGGGAAGCTCATGGAAAAGAAATGCCGGATTTATGGTTTCTAAATATTATTATATGACTAAAAATTTAAATTCACATATAAACAAGAAAAAAAAAATTAAATTCACTTGCTGATAGAAGGGCAGGAGGCCTGGAGTAGGACAAAAAGGCTAACAAAGTCATTTTCTCATAAAGATATATAACACTCATAACTGATTTGAATGCTAATTTAGAAATTCGGCTAGGATTCAAGATAAATAATGTTAAAATTTTGGTTCAAATCCATTAAAAGTTGTATATTTTATCCTTCCATGAAGGGTTTCTGTTTATCTATCTTTAGATTTTTTCATGACTACAAACTATAATTTGGCTGTTGTCAATGTAACTAACAAATGTTACTTTAACACATGAGCTTTTGCTCTAGTTGAGGAATTATGTTCTAAATTCAAGAGCACGTTTATCATTGTTGTTTCTCTAATCCAGAGAGAAGAATCAGCGTTTGACCACCAGGAAGTAGCCATGCCATCTGTCGCTGCACCAGAAATGGCAAGATACAAGCTTAGATTCTTTACAAATTTTTGCTGTTGTGGCTGTCAGATTATTAATATCTTTTATTGATTTTCTACTTATAGCTTCTGCCATTAGAAGAGCTACGGGAGAGACGTCTAACCGACCCTCGCCTGCCAATGTAAGATTTGTCAGGAATTTTTTATTGATGCACAGTTGCAATTTAACTGTATATCTGTTTTCATCTTTGTTTTTATATAGTTGTGTGTGTATGCTATTAAACCGTCTGGAAATCTCCAATTTATATCAAAACGCATCTTTCTGGTCAATACAAGGTCTTCTCATAAAATTACAGTGTTCTGTTCATTAAGAATTTGGGTTTACATGAAAGAGGAAACCCGCATCCTTTTCATCAATCCATCCTTTTCATTAATAAAAGTTTGAACCTGGGACCTCCAAGTCGAAGTAGGTGGTGCTCAACCATCACGACGTCTCCTTGGGGAAAACCATAATTAAGAACTTCAATCTGTGGAGAGTTAATTTTATAAGCATTAAGTGTCTAAGAATTTTGCTGGCTCCCTTATTTGCCTGCAAATAACTGCACAATTTTATTAAGTTTCAATTAATGATGATTGATAAAACGATATATGATAATGGAAGGCAAAGACATCCCTAGTAAATAACATTCTAACAGCTTCAACTACAATTTCTGGACTACTTCTTTTTCATTTTCTATTTTCTTTTTGTAAATCAATTAATTGTACTGCATTTCCATATGTTTCTTTCTATTTTTTAGGTTGCCATAACTGCCATCATATAAGTGCCTGGGTCTAGTTAAAGGATTTTCAATATTTTATTATTTTTGCCTAATACCCAAAATAATATCCAAATTGAAATGTTCATATTTGAGATTTTTCGAAGTTTTTGGTTGGTTTAATCGCATAAGCTTCCATCTGCTAAGCTTGAGACTTGTTCTTTGAACCATGAGGTTCGACATTTTTTTTTGTTTTCCTGATTTTTAGCTTCATATAGACAAGGGCATTTAACGATAATAAACTCAAGGGTGTAATAACATTGTTTGGTTATGGATTTTGTGGGCAATGGAAACATGCTCTAAGAACAGATAGTCTGCCTTTTGGTATTGGTAGTCTAACATTTTCTTTAAGGTGCTAGTAAGCAATAATTAAATTGAAATTTGGATCTGATTAGAGTTCTTGCATCATTGAGATTGGGATCTGTTTACTTTTGAAGAATAGATTTCCTCTAGTTCTAAAAAGAGTTTTCTAGGCTTAATAAGAGAGTAGACTGCAAAATTGTTTTCTGATTAAAGTCTCTAATAAAAATATAGAAAACATCTCTCCAGCAAAAAATTGTGGAAATTTATACTTTTTAAGTATTGGTGGGAAAAACAAATCTGGCTATAGTATATTATGAAAGACTAAGCAAGATACAGAAGTTATTAAAATGGGTTTTATTTATGAATGAATTTACATATTGTAAAAATAAAATTGAAATGGATTTTATTTATGAATTTACATATTATAAAAATAAAATTGATGGAAACTCAACATTTTTCCTGTAAAATTTGGTTTTGAACTGTTTGATTGGGGAAAAACTAAACTGGCAAATGATTTTCTGTATCAGTGTTTAAAAAACTAAGATAAGAGTCCTGGTTTTCTCTAGTGACCTGCTCTAACATTGTTGTCCAAAAATCTCATATATCTGCATGATGATTTTCTGTACCATAATGACAAAATTTGTTACTTCAGAATTTATCGGAATAAAGTAGCTACAACCGAGTTCGTTCCCTGGCCAATAGAGATACGGTTCTGTGAACCTAGAATTGCAACAAATATGACAAAATCTCCTCTCAGGTTAGCTTGAGCTCTAATGCATTTTTTTTGCTTACTTTTACGCTGAGCATTCGTGCAATGCTTTGGTGAGAAAAATTTGGAAAGGAACTTGATGATACTTAACTTTTCCAATCAAATTTAAGCTGTTTTTAACTCTGTATTATCTGAACTTGTTAACACACTATATGCAGTTTGAGATACTGGTTTCGTACCAAGGGAAAACTTTCAGATGATCAGGCCTTGCATAGGTAAATATCTTTCTGGGTTAAAGTTCATTTTTGGTCCATTGTTTTATTTTTAGTTTCAATTTGGTCCCTTAACTAAGTTTCAATTAAGTCCCTTATCTTCTATTCTTTGTTCCGAGATGGTCAATGTGGCCCATTTACTGTTTTGAAATAATTCCTTGTGTTCCAAAAGTTATACCAATGTGGTTATTTTCAAACACAAATCAAACAAAAAAGACCACATTAAAACTAAAAAGTAAGATAAGGGGAAAAAAAGGTATTTTAGCAATCTTTCTACTATAGAATTTTCTGGTAACTGTGTTAGCATAACTAGTAACGAGAACTTTTACTGATATGCCAAAGTCAATATTTGTAAATTATATCCCTTGGAATCCTGTGACTGAATGCATTATGAAATAGTGTTGATATATGTTGAAATTTGTGTCTCGTGAATGAAAAGTTTTTCTCCTTAAAAATGACTGATTGGGAGTGTTTGTAGAAATTTGAGATTGCTGAAAATAAATTCTGGTTGTACTAAATGGATTTATGTTGAACCTGCATATTTAGATATTAAATAGATTGCCTTGTAGTAACAATGGGATGGTTCCTTGGGGGCGGCATATTTAAACATTGTGTGAATTAATTTTCCCAAATGATTGAATAGCCATCTGATTTCTCACATATCATTTGTATCTTGTAACTTAATTTGCAGGTGTGTTGTGGCATATGCTTCAGATCTAATATTTCTTCAAGTAAGTTTGAATCCACATCGTGGGAAAGGTTTCAGGGCACGTGGTGTTAGTCTGGACCATGCGTAAGTATTTGAGTCCTACCAGTTGCATGATAAGTAATTTATTTGACATTATAATTCATAATGTGCAAGATATGCAAAATAAATTTTCAAGGTATGAATTTGCTTTCTTGCTTTTTTTTTAGTGCTTTTTTTTTGTTTTCATTTCAGAATGTGGTTTCACCGACCCTTAAAAGCTGATGAGTGGGTGCTATTCGAGGTGAGTTTCCTGGTTTTCTTATGTATAGAACAGCATCGATAGCCAAGTCTTTTCAAACTAAGTCTGCATGAAGTCACTATGTATTGTCTTGTATTAAATCCAACGGTTAATCATTTGTATTTTATTGATTTTCTTATTCTCCATCTATCTCTAACTGTTTGACTTTCCTCCATTTGGTTACGGTATTTGTTGTGTTGCTTTTCCGTGTCCTCTCCACTGATCCCTAATTCAGCTAAGATGAAACTTAGCTGGCTTTTTCTACAATCATAGCTGCCCTAATTTTATCTCGAATGACTGTATTTTTAACTGTATCTTGTTTTGTTTATCCACTCTCCGTCATCCCTCATAATATTCTCATCTTGCAACACTAACTTAGCTTTTTTGTTGGTCCTTTACCACCCAACGTTCAATCACAGACAACATTATTGTAAAGTTTCCCTTTGAGCTTTAAGAGTGCTTTACTATCTCAAATCACACCTAAAGTATCCATCCATTTCATCTTCTTGGCTTAGATCCTATGATTGAAGTGTTCCACTATATCCTTTTAGTTTTTTATAATATAAACAAGGCACTTCTTGTATGTATGTTTTCTAATTTTTGCCTCTAAGCTAGGATCTTCTAAACTTGCATTCCATATATTTTTCGTTTTATTTCTACTAATATTCTGTTTTATTACACTGTTTGAGTATGCAAATCAAACTCTTTCTATAATAATTTGTGCATTGTTGTATATAAATTTTGGGAATTAAAGCAAAGAACTTCTTCAATGAAAATTTTTCAGTTTATGATCTAGGAACCAATTAGTTCATTGTCAAAAAAAATTCCACCAAGGACTTCTTTTCTATTATTTTTTTCTTTATTTTTCTGCTATATTGATTGAAATTGATCATTCTACAGATCGTCACTCCCACTGCCTATGAAGCACGTGGTTTTGTCATAGGTCGAATGTTCAATCAGAAGGGACAGGTATAGGATTAATAAATTACATTAATTCAATTAGACACCTTCCTTGTTTAACTATCTTACAAAGTGCTATTCTGTTGAACTTGCAGCTTCTTGTAACATTAATTCAAGAAGGTCTAACCAGGAATGCTAGTTCCGAAAATTCAGACATCAAATCTAAGTTGTGAACTGCTAAAAAAATGCAGTAGATGAATAGCCGATGCTTTTACAGTTAATCTTTCTTACCCTCTTTTTTTTTCTGTTGGGGGAATTAATGATTTAAATATTTTGCTCTGTAATGCAGAGTATGTAAGTTTGATTAAGATAAAATATATATTCAAACAAAATACTACAAATAAATTTATTAGATCCCAAATATTTTTACTTATTTACATAGTGTTATGGAGGACAAATCTGACCTTTTACTATCATAGGTTCGAGGCGGATTCTTTGGACGATTAGACCGCGCCTCATCTCAGTGACAAATCTAACCTTACTTAGAGTGAATCCTTACTTTGTCTTCAAATGTTACATTGCTCTTACTCTTTGGACCTTTTTAGTTCATTTTTAGGAAGTATAAAGCAAAACATCTTCTATCTTCAACATGCTATGAAATTTTTATACAAGTTTTAAATGATCTACAATATACATATGCTGTTAGAATTAAGAAAATATGTCTAGTTCCTAGATTATCTATGTGGAGTTCCTAGATTATTTGTTAGACTTCCTAGTGTTGTACAACTTACTAGGTAGTGCTTATTTATTACTATTCAATGTATTTGTTACATCATATCAATATAAATACAACTAGTGTGCTCTCCTTATAGACACACAGAATTCACATATATTTTCTATATTTTTCTATTTCTATATGGTATCAGAGCAGGTTCTGATCCTCTGACCTGACTCTGTGCTTCACTATCGCTGCCGGTGGCGACTTGCCACCGGCAGCACCCACTTTCTAGCAACCTTCCGCTCCGCTGTCTTCTCCTTCAAATAGTGTTGTCACTCTGCTAGCCACACCCAAGACTAAACACCACTACCAACTGCCGCAGAATAGTCTGGTGAGCCCGACGGTGCTTTTCCCATCGCCAAACAACCACCAACAACTACCGCAGAATAGTCCGGTGAGCACGACGGTGCTTTTCCCGTCACCAAACAACCACCAACAACCTCTGCGGAATAGTTCGGTGAGCCTAATGGTGCTTTTCCCGTCGCGAACCACTGTGACATAGTTCGGCGAGCTCGACGGTGCTTATTCCCGTTGCCAACGGAGCCACCCTTTTCAGTGACAGTCACTGCAGGACTCCCTCTGCCACACTCAGAGGTGCTTTTCCGGCAATCTTTTCTCTTTCGCCTAGATGATCATGTCTAGCGCTGGATCTACTGTTGCCTCAATAAATCCAACAGCTGCCAAATTTAGTTTCGATCTTTTTTTTTTTGAGAAAATGTTTTGATGTAACAAGCTTAAAGCACAGTAAGCTTTAGCTTGAGGAGGAGTGTTAGAATTAAGAAAATATGTCTAGTTCCTAGATTATCTATGTGGAGTTCCTAGATTATTTGTTAGACTTCCTAGTGTTGTACAACTTACTAGGTAGTGCTTATTTATTACTATTCAATGTATTTGTTACATCATATCAATATAAATACAACTAGTGTGCTCTCCTTATAGACACACAGAATTCACATATATTTTCTATATTTTTCTATTTCTATATATGCCTATGGTAATCTTAAACGGTTGATTCAATATGAAACAAATAGGACTAGGACTACGACTAGGACTATTAGTCGGGCTGCAGGATCCTATGTTTTAGTTTTAAGAGGAATATATGATATATGATTTAACGTGGAACTCTTAACACATTTTTATGAGAATGAGTTGAAGAAAGCAAATTATTTGTAATCTGGTGAACTAAACAAAGTTAATTACTTAATTACAAAACGCAAAAGGATTACACACAAATTCATTAATATTCATAATTTCTGTAATCAACATTATGTATTTGCAAAGTTCAAACTATTATTGAAATATTTTTTATTGAAAAAACATTATGTACTAAATTATCGTAAAAAAAGTGAAATGTACTAATATATTTACAAACTATTATTGAAATATTTTTCTTGATTATAATATTTCTCAAAATTTCAATTTTTTTAATTAATACTTGAATATGTGCAGAGTAGAGCTCTTCTAGTTAGTTTACTGGTAAGTAATTCTAACACATTCAGTGTCTTTGTCTTTTATTTTTTTACCAACAGATTTGGTGTTTTTTTTGTTAATCCTCCCGTTTCTAGAGAAAATGTATTCTAGTAATCTGGAATTCCGCCGTGAGGTAAACCCTACAAGCATAATCCAATCCTGACTGTAAAAACCAATCCAATTAATTACACTTAATAAGTAGTAAACTGTACAAGCATTGGTCGATTTTCAATCAATTAAATCCATCTAAATTAAGAATTTTTCTCCTAAAAATGATTCCCAATTAATAATATTCAATAAAAATATTTCAATAGCCCTAAAAATTTGGCTACATTTTTATTTGACAATTATTTACGGAAAACATTACAATCTGATTGATGTATGTGGATGGATATTGCTAGTGTTTCCCAAAATATAAAAGATATTGAATTGAATATCTCTTAACTAATACTATGGAACAAAATTGAATAAATCATTAATTTTCTGAAATTATAGAGGTCGGAGTTTTGCCTTTAAAATTTTGCAAATAAAAAGTCACTAGATTTGATCTAACATGAAAATATTTGAATAGTATGCATAAAATTTTACGTTCAAACTTCATTAGTTCCAATGTAATGAGTTTGGTCTAAGAGACCTTGATATCAATTACATTGAGCAATTTGGTCTTTCTATTGTAATTTTTCGTAAAAATAGTCTTTAAATTATATCTCCAATTAGAAAATTTGTCTATGAACTATATTACTTGCTATCAAATAAATCATTAAATTATATCACTTATTGTCGAACTAGTCATTACGAACAATTTTTTTTTTTTTTTACAAAACGAACAAGTTGTCTTATGTCATTCAAAGTTAATTAATCAACCCCTACCATTTAAGAAATTTTAGTTGTCAATTACTAATAATCATCTTAGTTATTATCGGAAAAACATTATATGGAAATCAACAACATTAAATCTATTTAATTTCTTAACATTATATAAAGGTATTATGCTTATTCTCAAAAAGTAAAAAGCAAATACCAAAGCTTGAATAAAAACAAAAAAAACTTCAAAAATGGTTGCAAATTTTTTGTTTGTGTTGTTCTTACTAGTTTGTAGTACAGAAGCATCACAATACAAGCTTTTTAATGTGCAAAATTATGGTGCAAATGCTGATGGCAATACTGACAATAGTGTGGTAATTAACCATGTTAATTCATTCTCTCTTCTTTTTTTTTTTCTTTTCTTACAAATTTATTTATTTATTGACAAATTAAAATTTTTGTTTTGATGGGATAACTTATAATTTGTTATTGTCTTATTCTCTTATATATAAAGGCATTTTTGAAAGCATGGAATGATGCATGTAAATGGGAAGGAAAATCAACTATTTTGATTCCACAAGGAACATATATGCTTAAGGAAGTTATGTTTAGTGGTCCATGCAATGCTTGGATGAACTTTAAAATAGAAGGAATATTGAAGGCTCCAAGTGATCCATATTCATTTAAGACTGATAATTGGATAAATTTTAGATATGTTGACAAATTGAAGGTTGGTGGAGGTGGCACATTGGATGGTCAGGGATCTACTGCTTGGAAAACTAATGATTGCCAAAAGAATCCAAATTGTCGCACTCTACCTACTGTAAGTTCATTTCATATGATATAAATCAAGTTTTTTTTTTTCTTCATAACCTTTTCTATATTGATTTTAAGGAACAAAATATAATTGGTTCAAGTGATAATAGATTTAGATCTTTAAATAAGGGGTTAGGTGTTTGATTGTTGATTCTTATTTATAGAGGAAATTCAATTGGATGGATATGTTCATAAGAGTGTAAAGAGTTATGCATAGCAACGTAGCGTCTCATCTCTAAATGTAGTGTTTAAAAAGATTGATTTTGCCATCAAAAAAGGATTAACGGAGTAGCATATTGTCTGTTTGCCTTTCATTAAAGTGTAATTATCGTATATAAAAAAAATTGAATGGAAAAAAATTTATATTATGTGCCTAATTGGTTCTTTGACAGAGATTAGATTGATGTCAAATGGCAGTGAAAACTTGCATCAATCACTTTTGTCTTACCATTGAAATTAAAAACAAAATCATGATACATAACAAAATTGAATGAATCATCAATGGTATGGTAGTAAAACAACTTTAATGCTTATTATCAGAAAAAGGAAAACAACTTTAATATACTTGTTCTTTGGATATATTTGAGCTTAGGCAAAAAAAATAAATTAATGCATCATCACTCATTACGCCTATGATTATTCTAAGGTCACTATTTAGTTGAGAAATAAAAAAGGTTGAGTTTCTAAAAATTCTACCATTATTTATTTTTTGAATTTTATTACATTTATATATATATATATATATATATATATATATATATATATATATATATATATATATATATATATATATATATATATATATATATATATACATACTTGTAAATTTATTTATTTAAAAAAAATGTTACATTTTTCAATACTATATTTTTTAGCAAGATAATGTTTTCTTCACTTGTGAATTGTGATATTAACCTTTACATATTTTTTTGGATATGTTTGACCTTTGACCAGACAATGAAATTTGACTTCATCACCAATGGTTATATCCATCACTTGCGTTCTATAAACAGCAAACAAAGCCATTTCGTGATATTTGAATGTGAGAACATGACATTTACAAAACTAAAAATAATAGCTCCTTCTGATAGCCCTAACACAGATGGTATCAAAATAGGAATGTCAAAAGGAATTAATATCACAAGTGTGACCATCGGAACCGGTGATGATTGCATTGCTATGCTCGGCGGTACGAGGAATGTTTGGATTTCAAATGTTTTTTGTGGTCCTGGTCATGGAATTAGTGTTGGAAGTCTTGGTAAAAATGATGGTGAAGAAGATGTTGATACCATAGTTGTGAAGAATTGTACTTTTAGTGGCACAAGTAATGGTGTTAGAATCAAATCATGGGCTGCTCAATTGAAGAAAACCTTGATGGCTTCTAATTTTCTCTATGAAGATATTGTGATGGATAGTGTGCAATTTCCTATTATCATTGATCAAGATTATTGTCCAAATCCTCCATGCCTCAATAAGGTTTGTACTCTTATGCCACATTTGAATTTGAATACTATAATTTTAGACTCAAGCCACTCTAGAGTGAGTCAATCGTAAATGTCACATATTAGATTAAGATTACATGACTCATATATTATGATACATATTTTAAAGTAAATTTGATAAAGTAGTCTAAATATGAACCATCTGATCCTTAATGGTCGATATCGTCTAACTGTTTTATTGTGTAGGAAGTTTCAAGTGTACAAATAAGCAATGTGGCTTACAAGAATATTAGAGGAAGTGGAAATACAGAAGTTGCAGCAAGTTTCCAATGCAGTCAAAATAAACCATGCCAAGGCATTACATTGGATAATATTAATTTGTGGCCTTATGGTACTGATAGTCAAAAACTAAGCAATGTGTGTTCATATGTTAGTGGTGCTTCTTATGGCATTCAGAATCCACCTTCTTGCATATAGTGCACATATTTCATTCATTTAGGTTGAGAATCTTTTCTTTCATTTTCTTTGTATCAACAATAGGCTTCCATACTGGGGTAAAAGTAAGGATAATGTTCATGCAAGTTTATTTTATTTTATTTCCATAAAAAATTAAGTGTTACTTTGTATGGTATGGGACCTTTTTGTGGCAAGAATAATTTGTTGTCTAATATCCAATTATTAGTGTTTATTATTATTATAATCACTTTTTTTTTTCTAATAAGAATTTGTTCAAGAAAAATGAAATAATACAATAAAAAGTGTCTGAAAATCATTTTTATAAGAAATTTGCATAGAAACATCATCACTAGAGGTGGTAAGTTTGGAATGTTTTCAACAAGTTCCTCATATAAGTTCAAACCTTAATACAGCAATCATTATACAAAAGAAAAAAAAAGAATTATGTAACAATTATACACTTTAATCTTCAGATTGACAAGCATTTACAACTAATTACATTGTAATCAGAGACTAATTTGGGTATAGAAGAACCCACCATCATCCTTCCCATATTTCCAATATCACCAACATCAACAGCCACAGTGCTAAGCCCTTTCCCAATAATATAAATGCTATTACCAACTGCCACAAGTTGGCAGGGTGGTCTTGTAAGCAATGGTGACAACTTCCCAACCAGTATCCACTCGAGTCTCTCTTTATGCCACATTGTCAGCCTAGTTCCCGAACTTTGATCCAAAACAACAAGGATTCCATTGACAACAACTGCAGGACCTCTCCATCCTGAAACCATGTCAGCATCCGCATGCTGCCATGTGCCACTTGACGGTTCGTAAACGACAGCATACACATGAGGAGTTACAGGAGATTTGCCGCATCGGATGTATATTTTACCATCCATAACTATGGAATCTTCAATTTCGGGAACGATATTAGGATCTCTGTGAGATGTCCAAGCATTAGTGTACGGATCAAAAGTATCCCATGAATGAGGATCACTTGAATTTGAACCTATGCCACCAATAGCATATAGTTTTTCGTCCATAACTTCACAAGCAAAGTAACACCTGAAATTTTTGTGTGAAGGAAAATGGTGATTCTTACATTGGAGTAGGGGGTAATGACAAATGAAGATATCATGCAATTAAAAAAAGCTTCCGCTTTCCTTGCAAGCTTCAAAAAATATCATGTAGAAAGTAGGGGGAAACATGAATTACAACAGAAAGACAGTTGTGCTATTGGCATGAAGGAAAACGAGTGAATCCCCAACTTAGTCCCTCACTTTGCTAGGGTGTGTCAATTTGGTCCTTCACTTTCATAAATGTTATGTTAGTCCCTCACTTTGCAAAACATTTGTCAAGTTGGTCTGTTTGTCTTGTATTTGTTAATCGCAAGGACCTCGTTGATGCTAAGTATGTAGTTTCATAGACCAAATAGACACTAAATATGTAATTTTAGGGACCAACTTGATACTCTGTATGTAATTCCAAGGACCAACCTAGCATGAAAAACTTTCTGATATGGACGAAGGGACTAACTTGACTAATTATCTGCTACGTGAGGGACTGACGTAACATTTTATAAAAGTGGGAGACCAAATTGATAAACCCTATAAAATGAGAGATTGGGTTGGGTATTTACTCAAGGGAAAACCTAATTCCTTAATAATGTATAAACAAGTAAAGCATAAATCACTAAGAATTTGTGAGCTGATAGTTATTCATTAATGCTATTTTGCAATGTCAAGTACACAAACAAGTGAAAGATCAAATACTAAAATACTAGATTATATATAATGCTACCAACATCTTATACAAATGTAAGAGATACTATCATGATTAGAAGCTATAACTTACAAGCTCCAAGGTCATTCCCCGTAAAAAAATATAAATGAAAAATAATAAATGAAGGAGTAAGAGTTGACAAGGTACTTGAAAACATATGAGTCAAGATACAGTCATAATTTTCCTTCTTCTGTATTCCCAGTCCCCATAGTTTCCTTCTTCTGTATTCCCAGTCCCCAAATATTTTTTTCCAAGTACAATACTAAGTTTGTGGCTTAGTTATAGTTTTCTAGCATAAAAAAAATTCCTTAAAGTTCAAGTAAATGTAAGAACTCTAACTATAATCTGTTCTAAAAACACCTAGCAGATTGATATTGCAAAAAGACTTGCTATCATAGTTTCCCAAAGGGATAGACATGAGGATATTTACCTAGCAGTTGACAAGGAAGCAGCTTCAACCCAAGAGTTCGAGGAAGCATTGTATGAATAAACCTCGTCAGTGGCGTCTTCAGACCAGCCACAGCCACCCAATAAGAAGAGCTTATTTTCCAAAGCTTCAAAACCCATGCCTTTCCTCCTAACGATGTGATGCGGAAGCCCGTGAATGAGCTTCCAAGATTTTTTTGATGAGGTCGGATCCAATACATAACAGCAAACGTGATCCAATTTGTCCCTGCACAAAGCATAGATCCATGTCTCATTAAGCTTATGCTTCCTACGATAATATAGCCACTCTTCACTGCAAACTAAGTCCCTCCATCTTTTTGAGACAGCCTTAAGGACCAAATGATATTTTCTAGGAACTCTTGCCAGACACAAAAGAGAAATATCATCAGGAAGGCCACAAATCAATGGAGTATTAGTGACTTCTACTTCATCAACATTATTTGATGACGCTTCCTTGTCATCTAAATGCTCCATCGGTATTAGTTAAAGGATCTGAAAAGAAAAGGTACATATCAGTAAAGCTCGTATCAAATCATCATTTAAATTTTCAATTCATTTGTGTACATATTGCATGACAAGCATCTACCCATTATGTTCCCAAACTGAAATTCTGACATGTAATTAACAAACTTGTGGTAGATCCAGCCCTCTAAGTCAAAAGAACATGATCTAGATCTGTCACATTTGCGTGACAAGGTTCATACATTTTTTAAGGCTTGACATTCTCACCAAGACATTGCATAATCATATGACTCGGTCTTTTATATTCACCTCGATTGGCTCAATACAATCTTCACTAAACAGAATGCAGACTGAAGAATAAGCAAGCTTACCACAGTTTACTTACTTAAACAAAACTAATCTCTTTCTCCTTGCAATGTAACATGTACAAGCCGGCCTATAGGGCCTACGGCCTAGCCTACTCAGGCTTAGAAAATAAGCTTATGACAGAGTGACAAACTACTTGCAAAGCCGGACTCGGCCCAACCTATTTCCACCGCTATTTACACACCAACAACTTCTACAAAAAATGTTTATAAAATCATTTTCCAAGCATTGAAATTCAAAACACACAATCAACAAATAAGCTTAATAAAACAATCAAACTATAATCACATGGTTACTTATTTCTACTATAGTTTTTCCACAAAGAATCAATATTTACACACACCCAAAAAATGCAGGCCAATTCAATTTCTTAAACCTAGCTTTTGAGAGTTTTCCCCCAATTTTATTTTCTGCAGTTGAAAGGAACGTTGCAATTTCATATCAAATACCAAATTGGGCACTAATTTTTCAATCTAGGATTGCAAAAGTTTATAAATTGGAAGTAAATAATGAAGAAGGATATTGAAAGCGATGATCGAAATAGTGGAAGGGGAAAAGAGAAGAGGGAAACTCACGAGCAAAGAATTAGGGATTTCGTGCGCACTGCAAGACAAGAGAAATACGCAAGAAAACTAAAACATGACAACTAATTATCTATTCTATACTAATAGATAAAGTCCAAACATGACAACTAATAATACCCTTTAATTTTTAAAAACCAACATGTTTCTAAAAAAACTTTCAAAATCAATTTTTTTTTTTAAATCATTTATATATGTAATTATGATAAGTTACCTATGGTTTGGACCAAATTACTATGTATAATTTATATACGTTGGCAAAATAAAAAATTAAAATCACACAAACAGATGCGGAACGCGCCCGTTTGACCACTAGTTTAAATAAAAGGAAAAACAAATTACGTTAAAAATAACATTTTCTACATTACCTAAAAAAAACACTTAAGAAAGCAAAAGAGAAAATAAATAAAAGTCCAATAATATTTTGGTTATAAAAAATAAAAAAAAAAAAAACTCCCATAATATTTTATGAAAAAAATGTTAAATAGTGCCCTCGATACTAAAAATTATTACTCCCTCCGTTCCTTTTTGTTTGATGTTTGAGAAAAAAAAGACCAAATTAAGAAAGTGTAATTTTGCACTTTATTTTTCTATTATATCATTTTTTTGGAATATATTATACTCTAATTTTAATCGCAAAAAAAATCATATTTTTTCACACACTTGATCTTTCCAAAAAATTAAAACCACAAAAAAATTAAAGGCGGATCGTAACAAATCAATTTTTTATTTTTGCCTTTTCAACAAAAAAAAAAACAGTTTTTTGACAAGATATATTTCATCGGAAGAATAGAAAGGAAAATTTATTTAATAAAAAACAAAGGCTAGAAAGAATAGGACAACTACCCATTCAAATAAAGTGTGAACCAATTTTAATACGAGAAGTCAAGGATTATTTAGACATGAAATAAGTGATTGAGTTGTAGACTTGTAGTCACATTTTTATTTTTAAAGTAGAGTATTTCAAAAGTTCATGTGTTCTAAAAATTCTCGTATTTTCAAGTTGTAGTCACTTTGAGTTTCTTAATGTTGTGTGACAAGATTTTCAACAAACATGAGGAAAAACAAAAAAGAACAAAATAAAAATAATAAAAAAATTATACGAAGAAGTTTAGTAAAAAAAAAGATACAATAAAAAGATTATACGAAGAAGTTTAGTAAAAAATAAAGATACAATAAAAAGATTATATAAAATTTAGTCAAAAAAAATTAGGAAGGAGGGTATAATAGACAAAATATAACCTTAAATTATCAAAGCATCAAACAATTTGAAACAATTTTTTTTTTCTAAAACATCAAATAAAAAGGAATCGAGGGAGTAATAAAGAATTTTTTTCTAAAAGAGTGTATGAAATGCTTTAAAATTTTTAAAAAAAGTTCTTTTCAACATTAATTAATTTTTTTATATGCTTAACAAGTGCCCCGCGAAGGTACTATTTAGCATATCCATATTTTTTTTCCGATTATCATATGTAATGTCAAGTTTCTTTTCCATAAATTATGACGTGGTATAGTGAAAGGAATAAACTAAAATTTGTTAACATTACAAAGTAAAATGGTGGAATCTTAAACCAATATATTCAATGAGCGGCCAAAATGACGGAATCTTCACATTATATAACAATTAAAAATCAATAAAAAAAATGGACTAAAATTAATAAATTGCAAAAGACAAAAATGACTCTTCAATCTAAATAATTTAAAATATATATATTTAATCTCTTTAATATTGGTATCTTGAAAATGATAAAGTAATTTTTTTTTTTGACATATGCTAAAGTGAAATTTGTTTTGTCATCTGTTGTCCAGATTTTTTCGCTTATCTAAAAATATAGTCATTCGATTATATATCATGTATATTGTTAATGTGTAATTAATTTCATGAAATAATAAAATAATATAGCATACTAATTGAATAATTGTTATTTAATATGCTAATTGAGAGTTTTTCCTGCTTTGGACTGGAGCACCATCCCCTCACCCTAAATTTTTCAAATCTGAAAATAATAATAATAATAATAATAATATGCTAATTGAGTGATATAATTAAATAATAATTTCATGACATTTGTCCATATGAGTTTCTGATTTATTTTCTGTTAATTTAATTTCAGCGTATTGATAACTAAGTTACTATTTCTTTGGAAGACATCTATAAGAATATTTAGCTAGAAGAATAATCACAACAACAAAAGGATTGTCTGGGTGGTGTAGTCGGTTATCACGCTAGTCTCACACACTAGAGGTCCCCGGTTCGAACCCGGGCTCAGACACTTTTTTAATACTTTTCATTTTTTACAGCACTTTTCATGATGTCTGGAACGGTAATCATTTTAAGTCTGTTTTTGAAGATAAAAACTCTCCATTTCATGGTATGTTACATTGGAGTGGAAAAATGGTTTGAATTCCTCACAAAATTTACTACTTTTTATTATAAAAAACAGTTAATAGGATTTTTTTTTTTTTGTTGCGACATGGAAGCTGTTTTGGAATGACTAACCTCTTGAGATGGGACTTAGATTTTACTGCAGTTTAACGCAATTTGCGACCATTGATATCAGATTAGACAGTCCAAAGTAATCACATAGTTAAATAATCTCATCCGTCGAATTAAATCGGACGGTTCACGACGGTAACTGCGCACGTAGTTACAACAGGAAATTCATTTCCTTTGAGATGTGTCAACTTTCTTTCTGTCATGCTCAGTGCAATGACGATGAAAAAATCATACAACAAAGCCAGTTATTAGAACCTACAGTTCAAACTAAATGTACATTGATAAACCATCAAAATGAAGATCTGAATTGATGTTTATATTTACATGATTATGGATTTGTGATATATATACACACCCACTACATTAGCAAGATTATACTCCTAAAGCACTATTGATGTATTTGAGGCAATTTCCTATAGAAATTGTCATATGCTAGTGCGCAAGTGTAGCACAATGATCATGATTAATTACATGATATAATTCCAAACCACAATTAATGTGGCTAAACAAGTACAACATACAGAGCCACCTCGTAAGCAAGAGTAGAAGATATTCAAAGCAAAATTCTCTTCCTTTTATGAGTTAGGCCAGCCATTTGGTGAATGCTCTTTAGAGTGGTAGTTTCGCTTTGCAACAAGGTGCGCATGAATCACATTTTCGGTTGCAATTGCTTCTTCGATGTCTTTCTGGGCCTTCTGGCAGAGATCATTAAGTGCAAGCATTGGAAATGGATCCTCTATAAGAACTCCAACCTACAGCAATCATTTTCACATTTTTCGATTAGCTTTCTTTTAACCAGAAAACGGAGTTGCATTTTAAGAATCCATCAATCAATCACTTTTGTATGACTTCAGTTTAGCTTTGAGGCAGTCCACCAAATCTATTTTAACAGTGAAAATTGATTCCATAATTTGTTTTCTTTGGCAACCCATGATTTCAATAATAGGCTTTAGAAATTCCTAATTTCTAACAGTGCAAAACAACAAACTATAGTTTCTAGCTAATGGACATAAAATTAGTACAAAAGTGCAGTCCATCTTTTTTCCAAAATATACCAAATATTACCCCATAAGCTATTCCAAAATATATATACATTCCACTAACCAAAATCTAACTGCTAGAATGAAAACCATTCCCGCCACTATCATTCTCATCTATCCGTCAACTTAAATTTTTCACCTAACGAATTATGCAGAATAAAATAAAACACTAACAAACGCGTAATAACCTAAAGGTCCTGGTTCAGTAACTACTATGTACAACAGATTCTAGAAGATCATAATCATAATTTGATATATTTAAATAGTCTAGGACTGAAGTAAGGTGAGGAACATACTTCTTCAATGCAGAACAAAGAGGCAGCGCTAATAAATGTAGCAGGAACCACAACCCAATGACAATCATCCCAAAGTATGATAGGGAGCGTCAGATGCCACAGGACAAGAAACCTTGAAGTCAAGCGAGTATATGATAATGGAATGGGAATACCCATAAGCTGTTCACATAAGCCAATTCCTTCATGGAAACAAGTGATCTTTGATTCCTGTGACACAATTAGGGAAAATGTTTTGAAAACAAAGAATTAATAGAGTGAAGTTTTATATCAATAGATTTGTATCTAACACTTCTTCACCTAATTACCAAGGAATTACAAATTTTCATTTCTGGCAAATGAAGTGTTTTCAAAATAATTTTACCTAAATTATTTTTTTTACACAACAATATCACATGAATTCAATGCATACAAAAATGCAACAACTCCAACATGATTGCTTACCAGGACATTTCTTCTAGAATCCTCCAATTTTAGTAGCCGAATGCTCTGCGATATAAACTCAATAATGCAGCGAGGTCGATGTTTCGAATTCATGATCAATGCTATATCATCCACTTCTAGCAAATTTTGAAGATCTCTCGCAATGTCTGAACCATACAACACGTGACACTGCATTCAAATAATTCAAATGGTTAGTTTGACCCATCAACTACAACTAGAACTACCAACCCAAAAAATGTACTCTAAACAAATTGACAAAACCTTAAAAAATAAAATAAAAAAAGAGATGCCCAATGAACATGGAACATAGTCTGAACTTGAGCAACCAAAAACTCAACCCTATACATAGACAACTTGAATGCACATAATAAAGCCCTTTGCAATAGTTAAATGAGCTTGGATCTCTCATTCCCAAAAGCTGGCTCAGAGGATGAGGGTGCCGAAGCATATATATATACATCGAACTGCCTAGGAACCTTAGCAATTTGGAAGTCCAATATAACTTCAACATCCGCATTCACGCCTAGTGTGGGTTCTAGGTCCAACTCTCACATTGTTATCCTTAACCATACTTTGATACCATGACAAATGAGTTTGGATAGCTTGTTTCAGACCAAAGATAACCTTCTTTGACTTACTTCAATAGCAATATCATTTACGGAAAACCAAAATTGAGCAGAACACAACAACCATAGAGCTAGTCTGACCTTCAGCAACTAAAGCCAACCCTAGACAGCATGTCACTACATTCAAATTGTTCACATTTTCACTATCAATTCCGACTACTAACCCAAAACCCTTACAAACACCTTTCAAAATTATTATACAGAAATAATTTTTTAAAAAAAGAAGTTGATGGAATTCCAACAACCATCGAACAATTCTGACCTTAAGTAACCAACGTTCTAACCCAGAGCAGAACAACCTTCACATTATCATTTTTTAGTAGAAAAATAACATGAGAAAGCCAACAAACATGGAACTAGTTTGACCTTAAGCAACTAAAAGCCCAACCCTTCACACTTCGGGGAAATGAATGAAAAAAAAACCTGTAAAAACCCCTTCAAAATCAGTTATGAAAAAAAAGTCCAAAACTAATGAAATCCCAACAACCATCGAACTGTTCTGTACTTAAAGCAACCAACATTCTGATTCTCAACTACTTAAACACACTATCATTAAAAAAGAACCAAAATTGAGGAACACCAATAACCATTGAACTATTTCGATCACAAACAACTAGCAACTCCAACCATCCACAACTTAGTGACTTACACCCATGTTGAATTAGCTTCAAGGTTACAAGAATTTACTTCACTTATGAAACAAGAATGGAAAATGCTAAATAGTACCCCCCGGCATTGGTTAAGCATATTAGAATATAAATTGTCTCAAAATGCGTGCATTCAATACCTCAAAAACATAAAAAGTTATCTTTTTAATATTAATTTTATTTTTTATTTCCTTTTTTGTCGTGCTTAACCAATGTCCCGGGGGCACTGTTTAGCATGACCTAACAAAAATAAGGTCTTAGTTACAACAATTAAGGTCACAACACCAATGTTTTTTATATCCTAGCAACTGTAATGCAATTGGGATTAATACATCAAAGATCATAAGGCATCCACAAACACAAACCAAAACACTGGTTATAACCTACATAACATCAACACTTCAAATTGAAGGCGTGCCTACTGTCCATACAAGACACCGACAAATGCGGTTACATTCAAAAACACTATTATCAGATTATCTCAAGCCTAGATATATGAGTGCCTTGTAGCCTATATTAGTGTTTCATCATAGCTTACAAAAACAAAATGCTTTTTTTTTTTCCCTTAAAAAACACATCTATATATGATTAATGGAAAATCAATGAAAAAAGGAAAGAGTGTAAACCTTAAGCACAAGAGGAAAAGCAATAATATAATTCAAAAGCGCGTTCTTGAGATGAAAATCAGATTGAACAGACATAACAAGTCTAGCAAAATCATGAGCAGCAGAAATAACACTAGTCCAAGCTTTCTTCCCTTCAACAAATCTAGAATAAGAAGCTTCCGTTCTAAAAACAAGCAAAAGCGCAAGCGCCGGCGCAGTTAACTGATACGGAAGCGAAGAAGCTCTAAGCACCGGAAAAAACTCCGGGAAGAAGTCAAGGAGTACGGCGGTGTTATAAGCGGCGATTACAGCGGCGAAAGAAGTGAAGAAAAGAACGGGAGGGACTAAAGAAAGAATGACACGTGAGGAGAGACTAGAGAAGAAATGACGCACGTGACGGAGGGAACTACGGTGTTGAACCCAATTGGTGTGGTTGTAGAGAGTGCGGTTTTTTTGCATACCGCGTTCTTGGTTTTGGTCTGCCCAATCGGGGATTGTGCGGAGGATTGAGATTAGGGTTTTGATTGGGGAGAGTGATGGTGGAGGAGAAGAGGAGCATGTTGTTGTTGTTGATAGTGTTTTGGGTTTGAAGGGTTTGGGTTGGTAGATGAGTTGTTGAGTGTGGCATTTTGGGATGAATTGGGAAATTAGGGTTGTTGTTGCGGTTGGTTTGATTTGGTGGTTATTGGGATGGTACATTGAGAAGAAGAGTGCATGAGAGTGATGAAAATGGTTGTTAACGGTGGAGAATAAGAGAGTGAAGGAGTTAGTTAAAATTTGGTTGGTGTGGTAGATGGGTTAGTTACTTTAGTTTGCTAAAAAAAAGGAAAAAACCTAGTAATTTATTTTAAATGTTTTTTTTGAAAATAAAAAATTAGTAAGTGTTTGTTTGTGAGTGAAGCATGTTTTTACACGTTTCAGATATGCCTCAGAAATTCCACCCAAAAATAGAGATATTTGAGAAGAGAAAGATACTTTGGTTTGGTTTGGTATGGTGAGGTGGTGGATGGTAGGAGTCAAATGTCAATAAAAATCAACAACCACCTCATTCTCTTGTCAAACAAACAAAACATGTTGATGAGTCAATACATCAGACTTAAGTGTGACTTATAAAGTATTATAAGTATTATATGGCAAACATACATGTAAAAAATGTTAGTAGTACTATAATGTTCAAGTCAGCATGAGATCGAAATACACTAAATCTGTATATGAATTAATTGTATCTTGGTGTAAATACAATTTATGCTTAAATAGATGTTTTTATTGTAACTGGCTTTATGAAGTACGGAGGAGAACCATTGAGATTTATTTAATGATCTAGAATTGTTACGAGAGTACTGATATTCTACATAAGTGACTCGGAGTCTGGTGATGTTTTTGATGATTCGACTGTTGTTGTGGGCTTTGGTCCAGTCCGAAACAATTTTATTGCGTCAATTTGATAATTTGATGCAGACTGACATTCAACTTTAATTAAATACATATTCCACCAGTGTCTTAGTGGTTAGTGGTTAACATTGCATATCCAAAAATATAAATGTTAATTTTGCATTGAAAATTGTTAGATTGTATATAATCATTCATCCTGTTCCTTTTTATGAATAAATAAAATGTATGAATGTTTAAACCACAACTCCTACCTACGTAATGCGACCCATACCAATTGAGTTAAGTTCACAAAAATAATCTATATTTGTTTTTAATGTATATTATCAAATTGTTTTGGTAGATAGGCAAAATGACAAAACCATCATAAATTAACACATATAAATGAGAGAGCTCGGATTGAACTTTGAACCCCTTTTGCTAGTGGAGTTAGGACTTGCAAACCTAAGGTATACCATTAATTTTAATGAATGAATAATTGAATATATTTTTTTTTTATGAATTTGATCAATATATATATATATATATATATATATATATAAAATAATTACATATGAATAAAAGGTAGACGTGCAACAAGTTGCGTCGCTAAACCTTTTTGAATAGCAAAACCCAATATTTGAAAAACTACATTCATTGACTTAGGCAACACAACATGACTATGCATGACCTTTTGAACTCTTTTCAAAAGATTTACGGCCTCTGGTGCTAAAATGCCAAAAGTGTCGAATGCAAATGGTATAAAAACGTGCTGATTGTCAGAGCATGCTTTCTCATGTTTGGCAATTTTGCTTGAAGCAGCTTTGAGGGTTGTCTGTCCCACAGTAAAATCTCCGACCCCCAGTCCCACGAGAGGGGAAACTCCAGTCAAATCCACACAAGCATGTTTCCCACCTACCCATCCATACACCAGAACATCCGCTGGCCGAAGTGTCGATCTTCTTTCTTGTGGGTCAGTCAAAAAGTTCATTGGCGCCTCTTTCTTCACCGAAATTCCTGCACGCTTAAAAATATAAAATAACACATCTCTGACAAGATCATGCCTATATTTGAAACATGTGAGTTCCCTGCAATGAACTGCATGCTCCCCAAAAGTGTCGAGGCATGCTTTCCGACAAACAGGGCAAACTTCATCCATAGGAAATAACGGAATCATGAGGCGATATCTAAGGATGGTACAATACTCAACGGGTGACATATGTTGGCCTAACCCATCTATGGGAATAGCGAGGAGAAAGTCTTGAGCATGTTCCACTTTCAAACATCCAAAAACTGCTTTTTCCCTTGTGGTCATGTTAAAATCAACTTCCATGTCCTAAACAATCTTACCAAAAAGGGCACTCGCCAAAACATGTTGGGCTTTAGGGGGGATGGTGTCCTTGCTAGCAAAATTGCTAAAGTCAAAAGTCAGAATCGTATTCCGAAGACCGTCCAAAGCATTGTCAAAATCCATGTTCATACTACATACTCCGCTGTCTCTCATGATATGATCCTGCAAAATCCAAGATTGGGCCCTGGAAGCCACAAAGGCATATGAGGTGGCCTCTACTGCTGAATACAGACCTAACCCCCCAAGCTTAATGGGTAAAGAAGCAAGCCTCCATTGTAGGTTTCCAAAGAACGGACCTCCCCCAACCACAATATTTTCAACAGCTGCTCGTAACTCTTTATCAAACAAAACAGCTGCATCCTCCATGTAAATTGGATGACACATCCTGAGACCGAAAAAAAGTTTGGTGATACCCATGCATGACCGAAGTAGAAGGAGCTCACTTTGTGGATCTCTTAACTTGAGAAGAAGACGCATTAACTTGAATATTGATTATGAAATGAATATTTAGATGTTATTTTGAAAACTTTTTTAGGTGTAATAAAAAAGAAAAAAAAAAAAGAAGAGAAAAGAAAAGAAAAAAAATTAAAAATAAGGAGAGTGTATAGAACCGATCCATAAAAGTAAAACCTCATAGTTCATACAAACAAAAAATCAGAATTGAAGTGCAGAATTATCAATCAATCAAACATGAGTTTAATCAAACCAAAAACCGACAAGCTTGTCAAAAGATTAACCATTGTCGCAACTGTCACTGCTTCTTATTTTCTCTTAACCGCTGATTATGGCCCCAAACCCAATGCTCTTGACCCTGTAAGTTTCCCTCTTTTCTTCACTTTAAAGCTACCATTTTTAATCTTACCCATATCATGCTTTTCATTTTTATCATCGTTAATTATCTTGTTTTTTGAAATTTCTATGTGGGTTTTCTGTTTCTTGTTACTTGTACTACCGTTTTAGAAATTGGAATAATCGTTATCATTCATGAATGTTAGTTTTAAATTGGGGGGTTATGTTGTTCACTCAATATAAGTTATAGTTCTTTGTCATTGATTCGTTCTATTTGCAAATTTCTGATTAAGGGTATTTTAGATGTTTTTATTGAAACAAATTGCAATGGTGAATTATTATGGGGTGAAAGTAGGTTTAGTTTATGGTCTATTCGGCAAGACTAATTTTTGAGCTTATAGTTTATAAGCTCGTATGATTAAAAAATACCTGTTTGCTAATTGTCATGAGCTTATAGCCTATTTTGATAAACTCATTCAAATAAATTATTATTTTTTCTCTCAATTTTATCCCCTTTCATCTTACTCGGAAAAAATAGTGGATGACTAATAAGTTAGCTTATAGCGGATGAACTTATAAGCTAGTTGCTTGAATTTGTAGTAGTATTTGACAAAATTAGCGGTTTAGCTATGAATTGACATGAAAAATATGTTTAAATATGTTTAAATTTTTTCATGTAAGATTTTAGGGCTAAAATTGAGAGAAAAACTGATAAGCTAAATGTTAAACTATAAGCTTGTGAATCAGATTTCATTTGAGCCTAGTCAAGTTGCTTTGGAAAATAGGAATGCTGTGTAGGATTTGGTCCACATTAACTTTACTGTAACTCTTGTTAGAAGCTGCAAACTTTAGGAAAATTAAAGATCTCTTGGATTAAGTGACTTTAGGAGCTCATGGCATGATATGTGATGTATGTAAATTGTGTTTGCTGAGATGAGTAACAGTTAAAGGCATTAAGTGCAATAACCGTATCATGTATCGTAGAAAATTTTCTTCAATAATGGTTGTGTTTTTAGAATTATTTGTAGTTTCTTTATGTTTTCTTTATACCATTTGGTCATGAGGGTATCATGCCTGTAGAAAACTGATTCTATTTTTTCATTTGAATTATCCTAACCTTGAGGCAGTTAAAGGCATTAAGTGCAATAATCGTATCATGAGGGTTTAGGATTATCCTAACCTTGTAAAGACTACTTTGGTCATATCCCTAGTTAATGTCTGATTTTAACACATCCCTTCATGCCTAACTGAATCAAGCATAGGCTCAAGCCATTTCAGAATTGGAGCATGGGCAACAAAACAACATGTAGCCCAACAACATATCAAGAATAGGCTCAAACCATCTCAGAATTGTGTTAAGCCTAACTGAATCCCCAAAGACTAGCATAAGAGATAAGGACTGCTAACTTTCTAGTCAGAACCTATGATTGGTTTGTTATATTCGCACTTGTCCATACTCTAAATGTTAAGTCTTAGACGTGATGGGGTGTGTTATATCATGTTGCTGATAGCGGAAAATAGCGCTGCTCTCACGGCGGCGCGGCTTAGAAATGAGTGGTGGCCATCTACGAGAAATCATATCGTATATAAAATGGAAAAAGCCTCAAAGGTCCATCCCTGAAATGGTAGGAGGTGTTTGGAAATGATTCCGCCGCATTCGTGGCACGATTTCGCAGAACAGATCGTACAGATTGCGGTGCAACAGAAACACAAAGAAGATGAAGCAAATAGACAACATAACCCCTATTTTGAACCCTTTCTCTTCTCTCATGTGAACTGCTCCTTCTCTGCTTCTGTTCTTCTCTTCGCTTGAACACTTGTTCACAGCATCTTCTTCGCTGCTTCTGCCCTGGTTTCTAGCCTCTGTTTCATTTTCTTGTTCTGTTTTTCACTGTTTTTGCTATCCCTTCCTGTGCTTGTTTGAATCCCCTCCCCCCGTCTGTTTTTGTTTTGTTTGTTTCATTTGCAGATTTGGCTTTGGCTCTGTTTCTGATTTCAGTTTTGACTTCTTTTGTCTCTATTTTGGTTAGATCTCAATGATGACGTTGATTGATGAGAACTTTCATTTGAGTTTTAATATTTAGTTACTTTAACTTTAGAGGCTTAAGTTGTTTGTTTCCTTGAATTTTGTCGGTATTTACAAGCATGTATTTTGAGTAATCTGTTTCATTTTTCAACAATTATGTGTTTATTAGTATTAACTATATAATAATTCCTAAATATATCAAACAGCGGCCATTCGGCACCCCGCTATCCTGCAGAAACCTAATGGTCTAATTTCTTATTGGCAGATTAAAAAGCAGCTACTTTCAGCACAGAATACTGTGAAAGAATATATTTTTGGATCAAAAACAGAATCTCAAGAAAAGCACATAGGGACATTGGACAGTAACAAGGATCATCCATAACTTCATGGTATTTTGTACAGGAATATTATTCTGAGTAGAAGTTTTCCTTTAGCCATGTGAACTCGGTAAATGTCTTCACTCTAATGCGATGGTTCGATTGACTAGAGGCCGAGAATTTGTACTCATTCCCCTGATCTCCTTTGTTTTCTCTATTAAATCATGTATTTGGATATCTAAATCCATGTTTGTTTCTCTTTCCTTTGTTTTCCTTTTATCCGGATTTGTCAGTTATAAAAATGTAGTACTAATTGACAAGGTTTTTTGCACATAAAATAAGCTTCTGCATCATTCAAATCCAAGCTTTTAAAAGCTGTTTAATAATATGTATTGTTTTTAATATAATGGAAATGCTGGATATATGTGCAAAGTGTATCAATAAACTTATGTCATTCTTTTCTTGGTATTATTTTGTTGTGATTAGCTTATATTATTAGGATGTCCATATTTTATGGGAAGTTTTGCCAAAAATCATATAGAATTTTCTAAAATATTTTTCCCTTACAAATGACAGTATTTAATAATTATTAAATTTCTAAAATTGTACACAACCAAAAAAAATTAATTCATATGAAATGGAGGTATTATCACTTTCAAAATGACATCCATTTTATTTAGTTAAAAGTTTTTTGGCAGAGAATTGATATGACTAAACACAAGTTTTCTAATGAACAGAAAAACTTGAGATCAACACATAAGTTTTATTAGATTTTTATTTATTTTTTTAAAATGGTCTTAGTATTGTTATTGTTAGCTTTTATGTAGAAGGTAGAGAATCGTTGATCTCCTTATCACTCCACTCTAACCGTCAAATCATCTTTGGGTTTGAATTTAACACAATTACTGCATCGACGCAGTAATTGCTATTAGCCATCCGATAAAAAATAAATGGCCAAGATTAAATACTTTGTTGAATTGTCCATTTTATCAAATATGTACGGCCGAGATCAACTACTACGTGAAAACACTACAACAGTCAATCCTGATCCATCATCTTTTTATGCTCCCAGCATATATGGTAAATGATTTACACCTGAGAAAAGGCAACCCTTCCTTGACATTCCAACACAAAATACATTCACTCTTTACATTTTTTAACCTTTCATAAATTAAAAACAATTTTTTTATTCATGCTCAATCAATCAAGAAAAATCATAAAGAGCTAAAATGAACATCCTAGCCAACCCAACAAAAAGGGGGAAGGGGTGTTGCCAACAAAACATTCATCCAATCTTTGTTTCTTTAAGGAAAAGTTTTATATAAAGAAAAAAGGAACATGCAACTTCTTTGAGGAGGGGGGTGTATCTATTAGATGCAATTTATAATCAAATGTTGTGATGGTAATTATCATCATCCAAGACAAAATCAGCAACAAGTATTTGTCTCTGTACAAAGTCTTCACTTTTGTTTAGAAGTTCCATTCCGCTTCGATTCGAGTGTTGTGCCTTCTTTAAGTGCTGCTTGTGCTTCATTCTCCATTCCAACTGTTGCAAGGGAAACTGATTGAAGATAAGATGCAATGTGCCATACTGGGGAAATAACTTGCGCTTGCATTGCATCGTTAAGTGCTTCTTGAGCCATGTCGCTAATGAGATAACACAAACTGCGTCGTGCATAGACTGTTGGAGAAACCATTGTTCCAACATCGATGAACTGCATTTATGCACAATTAGCTCTCGTTATTAAAAACTAAATTTAATGCTGAACACGACGGCTAAATAGAAGCTAAATCGATAGACTTGACTTAGATTCAAATCATAGGTGGCTTTGTAAGAAAAAGATTACTTAGATCTGATTTGAACTTATCTTCAAACTAAAGCGCTAGTAGAGAGCTTAATAAATAAAATAACTTATGTCATGTCTGTTTAAGCCAAATTTAGATTAATCCAACTTATCAGCACAAAAACTCTACCTGTGTATAGCACTCAATCGCTTCTCTAAAATCTTTCTGCCTAAACGCGGCATCCCCTTTTTTCTTACAATTTAACGTGTCCTGCATTTGATCAGTCCACATCTGGAATGATAGCTGCAATATCAGAAAAGAGAATACACAAGTTACAATCTTCGCGGAAAAGAAAAATTGAAAAGTTGTGTAGAAATTTATTAAAATATGATTTAGAATCTAAGATATAGAACCTCATTTGCCACTCCTTCATCATCTTTATAACCAAGATTGTCGAGAACTTCATGTATGGCAGTTAAGTCCTTTCTTGAACATGCTTCACCTAGTGGAGATAGTGTAGCAAAACTTGTGCTATGTGGGACACCCATCAACACATGTGAAGGAACCTAGAAATAAATGAGTATCAATAAATCTTGTTAAGTGTTGCACTTCCATAATTGATTAACTGTAATATGTCGTCCTTATCTATGAAGCAATGACATTGACACAAAATCGGACACGACACCGGACATGACATTGACACTTAGACACCGGTAGTAATTTAAAAAAATAGAAGTGACTGAATGTAACTACATGTGTCGATGTTGTGTCGGTTTCCAACACCAATATATGTCAGATACCAAACATGCCTTCAACCTGAAGTGTCGATGTTACACAAGTCATCTGACACAAAACAATATTTTTTAACCTTACTATATCATCATCGTCATAATAATAATAATAATAATAATAATAAATATAAAAAATATATAAAAAAATAAATTAGCCAACCTCAGTTTCTTTCTGAAGAGGAGCCAAAGCAGACACCAATGATTTTGGATTAGGCCTTTCTCTAGGTTCATATTGTAAACATCGAGATGCCAAGCGTACCAGCTCAGTTCCATCATTGTCAGAAAACTGTCCTTCCAAACAAGAATCTGTCAGCATCTGAATATTTCTGTCCCGGATCAAATCGAGGGCCTGCACCAAGTTTCCTAACAATTAGATATGCACAAGTTTACAGCTCACCAAAACTTTAAAAAATTGAAATATGCAATCAAATTCATATATAATATAAAATGTACCACTTTTAAGTGTCAACTTTGAGCCCTACAAGAATGACTTACATGACTGGGGGGGATATGCTTTCCACTGAGAAGGTCAAGTAAAAGAGTGCCGAAGCTATATATTACACTTTCAGGTGTCACTCTCCCTACAGAAAATAGAAGATATACAAGAAATCATAAGCATTTATGTCAGTAGGTAAACTCAGCTTATGAACATATTATAAGTTGTTTCCATAAGCTCTTTAAACAGTCTCATAAGCATTTATGTCAGTAGGTAAACTAAAATAAGTTAATCCAAACAGGTCCTATGCCAAATTGCAAAACATATGTTAGAAAAACAAAACAAACAATAGCGACTATATATGGCATACCAGTTCTGAGATACTCTGGAGGGGTAAATGCCAAATTTGTGCTATAACTTTTCCCATCCCGGCTATTTTTCATAAGTCCAAAAGTAGAAAGCCTGGGATTACCATCCTGCAAAAATTCTAACACATTTTTATATCATTCTAAGTATTTAGAGGAATATAAAAAGGTAGACACAAAAACTCACCTCATCAAAGAGAACTCTATATGCATTGAGGTCGTGATAGAGAGCACGCCCTTTGCCTGTGCAGTATTCTAGAGCTTGTGCAAGATGTAGAACAACCCTTAGTCGCATCGCCCATTTCATAGGTTGTGATTCCCCTGAATTAGAGACATGATTACATCATGAACACAATATTTCACACCACATAACCTCAAGGTCTGATTGAAGTATATAAAGCATCACTTTAACAACAATAATCACGACAATATATTGTAGAAAACAGGCGTTGAAGTGACAAAGCACGACATTGTGAATCACAGATAAAAGGATAAAATAATATGAATGAAATGAGCACTTACAATGGAAAAGGTGTTTAGCAAGTGTTTCATTTGGCATGTATTCAGCCACAAGCAACCTCTCATCTCCTTCACAACAACAACCTAGCAAGTTTGCCAATCTTTGGTTACGTAGCTGACCCACTGCTCTTGCTTCCTCCTGTGGTTGTGAAGGAAAATTACTATCTTGATCAATTGAAAGCAAATAAAGAAGCTGTAAATGAATGTATCCTATCTAATGCACCGTTAGCTTCCGCCTACAGGATACTCATGATAGAAAAACTTACTATTTTGAACTTCTTAACATGTGCAAATTTGCACATGATAGAAAAACCTCAATTTAAATTTATGTTATCTTCAGTTAGAAAAATAGCTTATACAAGTGTTTATACTATGAGCACTTAATTAAGTTGTTTATCCAAACAGGCCTTAAACAAAAGAGCGTGATTGAATAAATGATGGTGGAAGTAGGAATAGTTACCAAAAACTGGCGTGTATCAGGCCAAGCATTTCTATTAAACCGTTTAACAGCAATTCTCATTTGATTCTCTAGCTTCCCTTTATAAACAACATTCGGCGCCTTCTCTCCATGCTCAGATACAATATTCTCAACAGCAAAACCAGACGTCGCGTTCTTAAGTTGCTCAAGTGTAAATTCACGGAATGTAGGCCAGTTACTAACCTCACTTCCATCATCATTTTCTAAAACAAATATTAAAATAAACATGTATCAAAATTCCTTATCAAATACCAAGAACATATTATAAATCACTAGAATACGAGTCAACCTACCAGCATCCGGAGTTTCAAGAACAGATGCTTTAACTTGTGAAGTCACACAACACGGAAGAAGTCTCGAGCACTGAATCCCCATTTCAATATACTAAATTCAAACTCAGAAATTTTGAAAATCTAGTCCACTTTCAATGATGTGCCTTTATCAACCTTACGAACCGACAAACAATACCTTCATATCAGGCTCTAATAACTGATTACAAAAACTCTATTATCAGTAACATGTTTGAGTCAAACCTACAAGCTTAATCACTTCAAAATCCTTGTCTAAGAATGGTAAGCTACACTAAGCTAGAACTAATAATTTTGATCCTAATGCAAACTATTTTATCAACATGGTATTTGATTAGTACTCAACTTCAAAGCAATTAAAACACAATAATAATCAATTCTACACTTAATTCTCAAATGTTATTACTACTACTCACCAACATCATGAACCTAGTATAAGAAAAAAGTAGCTGATTTTTTTTTATAACAATCAATAAAAACAAAAAGAATCTAAAAGTACTTTTTTAGTTGATCTCATGTTCTCACAACCAAAACTAATACCAAAAACAACCCTTATTTAGATGTTCTTTACTTATGAGTTATGACAACCTAACAACTAGCATCTTAACATTTAAAGCAAAACAACATTAAACTTAAAGATATAGTACTAACTTGCATTCTTCAAAATATTCAAAAGTAAAAACATAAACAAACACACATGTTGAAGATTTATATCTTCAAATATCATATCCTACCTACTAGCATATTAACAACATTAATCTATCTTTTTCATTTTTCTTCAAATTTTTCTGTTTATTAAAGTCAACTTATTTACTTTAAAGTCTTCATTTTTTCATTTGAAAGTAGAATGTTATATGTAAAGTAACAACTTTTTCAACAACCCAAAAAGCTAATTCACCTTTTAAATTTCTTCTAAATTTCTCCAATGAAAAAGTGGAACAACCTGAAACTGAAAAAAATGTATTTTTTATTACAAGATCCACATTTTCAACAGAAGAAGAAATTTGTTTGAAATTTTTGCAAAGTTTGAATCTTTTGAACTATTGAAGTAAAACCCAGAAAGAGATTGTTATTAGAAAATGAATTGAGAGAGAGAGAGAAAGTGAAGATCTGTGTGAGAAGAAGAAGAATGTGAAAAGGGTGATGAATGATAGAGTATGCTTTTGGGTTTTTCTAACATTTTATTTTTTGGATATTTTTTGTTTTTTAATTATAAAAAATTTAAATAAAATCAATTATTACCGACATGTCATGAGTGCATGTTATGAGTATGTAGATTCAAAGATCTGTAATCTTAATGTTATTTTAATTTTAGTGATTTGTTGGCACAACACATTTTTGCCTGCTGGTTTTTTAATTTTATTATTATTTTTCAATATATAAATTTTGGATTTTCTTTATTGTTTAAAAAATATGCCATAATTAGTCAAAGAAAAAATGTTCATAACATAAGCATGGTTTTGGATTAGCAAAGACAAATTTATTTAAAGTGATTATACTAACTATAATTATAAAGATCAAATTAAATAGAATTGTTTGGAAAAATATAAATTGCGACTGAAATTGAAGTGTTTTTTCTTCTAATAAGCCGGATTTGATCTAGATATTAGAAAATAAAATAAGTTTTGTTTCATCCATTGTCTATATCTTTATATTAAAAAAAGAAGGAAATACTTAGGAACATAAACTTAACCAAGTCACACAAGTGCATGGGACAATAAAATATATTAACTTATAGTTAATTTTAAAAGACAAAATAGAAGTTCTAAAAATTATAGGTGAATGAACAAATCGTCAACACAGAACGACCCACGTACCCACTGCTCTCTGCATCAAGCAGCAAACGATGATGACTTTTTAAAGATAAACAATATGAAATCAAGGAATGATACATATATTAAAATAACACCCCTCTACCAACCTCCGACGAATCAAATCTTATCCAAAGCAACATAGAGCCAATCAAAAAAGGAAGACCGAGGGATGATCAATCAGTACGGTTAAGCACCACGAGCACAAGAATTACCAAAAACCGACAAATTAGTCTTGATGAACTGCTCGCTAAATTCAAAGCCGCATCAAATATCAACCTCTTACATTATGTTTCTCTTCCAAAAAACATTTCTGATTTTCTTAGAAACGGCACAATGAAAATTTTCTTTTATAGTTTATTTTTTCTTAAGCTTATATATATATATATATATATATATATATATGGGTTTTGCTAATGCACACCCACTATTTTTCATGAAGGTGTGCATTAACAACATACACCTTAAGGTGTATTTAACTACTTTTTAGTTATTAGTTGCTAATGCACACCTTCTAAAAAATAAGTGGGTGTACGATAGCAAAGGCCTATAGGAGTTGCTAACTTACACCTACCTATATTTTAGAAGGAGTGGTTTAGTAATATGCACCTCAAGGTGTATTTAACAACTTTTTAGTTATAACTTGCTAAAACACTCATTCTAAAAAATAACTTGGTGTACGTTAGCAAAACCCTATATATATATATATATATATATATATATATATATATATATATATATAAATCATTATTGAACTCAACTTTGTGTAAAACAAAAGTTCAACCACATATTAATTACACAGGCTTATATAAAATAGTAATTATTTTACATTGACTCAATTTTTACAAATACATTTAAAATAGGTTGGAGCTATTAATTATTTATAAAATTTCTCTACCATTTTTATCAAATTTTAGGATAAATTTTACTATACAAAAAACTAACAATAACAATGTTTCTCATATATATCACGAAAGTTATTATCTGTGTTACCTATCACTATATTTTTTTATTATATATCATATATTAAGACTATTTTATTAAATGAAATGAATTAAATTTATTGCTGTAAAAAAAGTCATATAGTGTGCTCTTTTATCAATAAATATTTTTTTAGTTGAAATAAAAAACATTACTAAAAATACAGATTCGACACATTGAAAACGAAAAATAATAGAACTTATTTTTAAATCCATAAACTTGACAAAAAGATTATGTAAAAACGCTACTGTAGAATTGTGTTAGGGGGTCCACGTAAGCTCCGTTCCGTTTCATTACGTTGTAATATAATAATTTAAAAATTTAATTAAAACTAATTAAACAGATGGCACTAATCTGTTGCGTTTAAAAAAAAGAAAAAATGAAAAGTTTTAATGAGGTAACAGCTGTTATTTGGGTAAGAATAACAAAATGAAAATTAAAAAACGAAAGGCAAGTGTTGAAGTCGGAATGGTTGTTGCGGCGGTGGGTTATATGCTGGTGGAGTAATTATCAGGTGAAGGTTGTTTCTTGATTGAAAAATTCCCTCTCGATTTAGGGCGGTCAGTAATTTGAATTGTGTTTTAGAGTTAATTGGGGTGGGTGTTATTTGTTAAGCATATCCCTATAAATTGGGGTTGAAGTTGTTGTGGTGATTGCGTTTTGTGAGTGTTTGTTTATGATATTCAAGCATGGTGTATGATGAGTTTTCTGGTGTTGTGCCGACTATTAATTTCGTCGCTGATGTGGGTCCTGGGAAAGAAAATGGTTGTATCAGAGTGAGGGTGTGTCGAATGTGGAAGGTTCCTGGTTTCCTAAATCCGTTGGAGTCAACCTCTATGGAGATGGTGTTGGTTGATGAAAAGGTTGGTTTGAGTTATTTTTTTGTTTTTGTATTCTGTAATGATTTTTTTTTTGTGAGTTGTTATGTCGAGAAGTTTGTTAGGATTTTTTGTTTGTGGATGGATTGAGTATTGATATGTTGATTGATATAATGATTATTTAGTTGTTTTTGTGTTTTAATTGAAGCTTATGTAGTTGATTTTTTTTTGCTTTGGGTGTATTGTGCAGGGGGGAAAAATTCATGCATCTGTTAGGAAGCAGCTGATACATATGTTTGGAAGTAAAGTTGAGGAGGGTGAAGTGTATGAAATATCGAATTTTTCGATTTTTCCTCAAAGTGGGTTTTATCGGACAACTTTACATCCATATAAAATAGTATTTCAGTTGAACACACGATTGACGTTGGTTCAGTCTAGTGAGATATCTTTAACTGGTTTGAGTTTGACTAATATTGAGGAAGTTTGTTCTCATACTAGTGACTATGATTATTTAGTTGGTGTGTATTGAAGTTTAATTTTCATTATTTAATTGTTGATGGATATAATTTTATGAGATTGACTGTTGATTTTGTTTTGTTTCTTTGTAGATGTTATTGGTTTTATGACTGGACTTTCACCAGAGCGAGAGTATATTAAGGATGGAAAGGTTACTAAGATGGTTGTTTTGGAGATTACTGATCACAGGTTAGTTGCTATTGTTTGTTGTTATTTTATTGAAGAAGATATAGATTTAATTGAGTTAGGTATATGATGTGATATTACTTGATATTATTGGGATTATTGTGAAGTTGCATGTATTATTGTGTTTGATTGTTTGTCTTAATTGATTAATTTTTTGTTGTTGAGCAGTGGTAAATGTGAGTGTGCTCTCTTTGGGGATTATGTGGAAGAATTGAATAGGAAGATGGGTAAATGTAATAGTGGCATACCTATTGTTGTTATTCAATTTGCCAAAATTAAGATATTTAGAGGTTAGTCTTTGTTGAATTATGTTTTATGGATGTACGTAATTAAGTATTTGTTTGGTAGTTAATTGAAATGTGTATGTAAAGGTTTTGATATTAGTGAGGTTATATTTTGTAGCATTTTTAAATGGTATATTGAATAATGGTTTTTTTATTTTTTGATAGATAAACCATCCATTCAAAATGTAATGGGTAGTACAAGAATTATGGTAAATTCAGATATTCCAGAAGTGGAAAATTTCAAAGATAGGTATTTAACGATGTTTTAATGGTTGATATGAAGAAATAATGTAGTTTTTTTATTAGTGTTTTTTTGATGTGTTTTTATGAGTTTAATTTAAATTTGTTTTATATTGGTGAGATGAATTTGTTAATTGTTGTTTGTTTTGTCAGGATTGCTGTTCATGGTGTAGAGCTTGATTCCTATATTCATGTTATTGGTGAGTCTCCAAAACCATCATTAGAGGAAGAGTTTTTGCGGATGCATCCGAAGAAAACTATAGGGGAGTTGGTCGAAACATGCCAAGCTGGTTTGTATGTTGTGTGCGGTGAAGTGGTTGATATAGTTGATGGGAAAGAATGGTGGTATCCTGCTTGCAGGTGTCACAGGGCGGTTGTTCCTGATTCTGAAAGTTATTATTGTAATTCATGTGGGAGACATGTTTTTCAAGTTATACCTAGGTAATTGGTGTTAGTTATGTAATTATGATTTTGTAGAAATTTCATTAAGGTATTTTTCTGATATGTGAGATGATTGTTATTTGATTATGTGTTATATATGTGGTATATATTATATGTAGATATAATGTGGATGAATTGATGTATTTTAGGTATAGAGTGAGGTTGGAGGTTACTGATGGGAGGTCTACATGTGTAATGGTATTGTTTGATGCTGATATGAGCTATATAATGGAGAAATCATGTTCTTTCTTTGTGGCTCAATCAAAGGTAAAATTGTTAATGTTATTTATTCTTATATATTTACTCATGTAATATTTTTTGTTGGTATTGAAATTTATTATGTTGATATTGTAGGCTAAGAGTGGTGGTCCTCATCCAATTGAATTTGACAGTTTGGTTGGAATGAAGATGTTATTTGTTGTTGATGGGTCTCCTAATTCAACATCTGTATCCGATGGTAGTTATAGGGTGAAGAGGGTTTGTACTGATTCTACGATTATTGCTAAGTTTTGTGTTCAGTGTCCTTATCCATCTACAATGAAGGTTTGATAAATTTTGAATATGTACTTCATGTATTCATTTTGAATTGGTGTTGAGTTTTTTTGTATTAAGTGGATTGTTAATAGTTTATTTGCTGATTTTTTTGCAGTGTAAGTCTATTGATGTTGAGATAATCTCTGATGGTGATCAACAGTCTAGTGATACATTTGATGATAAAGAGAAAGATGCTTCCAAATTTGCTGACGATCTTATTGTAAGTGGTACAATTTCTGATGGGAATGATGAGTTTGATAGTAATATTAAGACTCTTGATGATGATGCTCCTCTTAGATTTAAAAGAAGTATTCCAAAACCTGTGGAAAGGTCAAACAGGGGACGTTCAAATGCAAGGTTGAAGAGGCCAAAGATTGAGGATGATTAGTTATGTTTTAGGTGTATTTGTAATATATGTGTTTATTGTATCATTAAGTGTAATGTATGTTATGTGTAGTGTTATTGTTTTTTGTTAAGTCGGTTTGGTTGTGGTTGAAATTATGTACTGGTCTTTGTTCATGTGTGCATCTTGTGGTGTAAGTGGTGTTAAACTTAAATAATGGTTAGTGGATGTAACATTTGTTGTATTATTATATTAAATGTTTGTAAATCCAGTAAATGTTAAACGTGGAGTTCTTTGTATGAATTATTATTGTTACATTTTAATTAGTTGATATATTCAGTTTTATTTTAGTAGTTTATATTTAGTTTTATTGATTTAGTAATTTGTTTTTTGATTTATCATAATGACATTTGAATTTTTGATATTTTCAGAATTATTTTAGATAATTTGAATTTTTGAATTGATAGGGGACATTTGAATTTTTGATATTTTCAGAAATATTTTAGTAGATTATATTTGGTTTTTTTATTTAGCAGTTTATTGATTAAATTATCATTCCCCCATTTGAAATCAATTTTTATTTTACTTTGATCCACTTTTTGATTTTACTTCCAGATTTCTTATTTTAATTTTATGGAAAACTTTATATTATGTTTAGTTTATATAATATAAGCAGAAATATTTTATTAGATTATATATATTGTATTTAGTTTTTATTTTATTAATTGATTGTTATTTTTGTTGTATTTGAGATTTTTGGGATATTGATTATTGTAAAGGGAATTGCAAAAAAATGTAGTTTTGGATTGTATTATTTTGGGTGGTTGCACAGCCCATTAAGCTTGCAGGATCAGGCCGGTTAGTAATTTGGAGTGAAATATTGTGTAAATGTCCACCATATATGTTTTACGCCCCCCCCGCCCCACCACTCCCAGGTTTATTTAACGTTACTCATGAAAACGTAATTATTTTAAAGTTTTTTTTTTAATTGAAATTAAATTTTTGTTTAAAAAAAAATGATATGAGAATGAGATTAAAGAAATTTGTGTTTACATGAATGAAATTTTTTATTAATAGTAGAATGTTAATTTGGTTAGGTATAAATGAGGTGATAGGGGACATTTGAATTTTTGATATATTCAGAATTATTTTAGTAGATTATATTTGGTTTTTTTATTTAGTAGTTTATTGATTAAATTATCATTCCCTCATTTGAAATCAATTTTTATTTTACTTTCATCCACTTATTGATTTTACTTCAAGATTTCTTATTTTAATTTTATGGAAAACTTTATATTATGTTTAGATTATATAATATAATCACAAATATTTTATTATATTATATATATTGTATTTAGTTTTTATTTTATTAATTGATTGATATTTTTGTTGTATTTGAGATTTTTGGGATATTGATTATTGTAAAGGGAGTTGCAAAAAAATGTAGTTTTGGATTGTATTATTTTGGGTGGTTGTACAGCCCAGTAAGCTTGCCGGATCAGGCCAGTTAGTAATTTGGAGTGAAATCCCCCCCCCCCCCCCCCCCCCACTCCCACGTTTATTTAATGTTACTCATGAAAACGTAATTATTTTAAAGTTTTTTATTTAATTGAAATTAAAATTTTGTTAAAAAAAAATGATATGAGAATTAGATTAAAGAAATTTGGGTTTACATGAATGGAAATTTTTATTAATAGTAGAATGTTAATTTGGTTAGGTATAAATGAGGTGATAGGGGTTAAAATAGAAATTGTTGATTGTAGTATTCAAATGGATTTTGGTAGTTGGACGTCAGTTGAATTTCCTGTTGGAGGGGACTAATTCTTTTGGAAGGTAATTTTGTGTAAATGACCTCCATACTTGTGTTTAACCCCCCATGGTTAAATTTTCGTTTGTAAAACCTGTAGTTCATTTAAACTGAAATGTTTTAGGAATTGAACTAAAATGTTGGTATCTAAAAAACTAAATCTTACGTAAATTAAACTAAAGAAATTTCGGTTTAGTTTAACCAAAATTTTTTGTATAATTTATTTGTAATAATTGATGTTAAACAATGTTAATTGTTGTTATTATATAGAATGCTGATATAGAAGTTCGTGGTGATTGCATGTAATTGTTCATTATGAAAAAAATAATAAAAAAAAGATCCAAATGTATATGGTGTTAAGACGTGATACATTTTTTTTTTTTTGTGGAGTTGAATGTGCGTTAAAAAATAAATGTTTAGTGGAGTGATATAATATTTTAGAGTGTGATTTTTAGGAGTTTCGAAATGAATAAAAAGTTGTATTATGTGACAAGCATTATTCTTATTATGGAAAGGTTATTTGTTTTTGTAGTAGGTTTATTGTAGGTATTGAATTATAAAATAATTTATTATTTGTTGCATGTGTGTGATTTTTATTGGTTTGTATGGTGTGGGAAACTTATTTTGTTTGATATTTTGTTTTGTTATTATGTTTGTAGTTTCTTTAGTTACGTATACTATGGCATATGTTTATTTTTTTATTTTTATTGGATAGTTTTTGTTAGTTACAAAATTAGTTGGTGCTTTGTTTCCCTCTTAAATGGAAATTCAAATTTTCATTGGTAGTCTATTATTTGCCTATATATACTATTCGTAAGTTTTATGTAATAGGGCATCAATTAGTTTAGGTGTGTGTGGTTTCTGTCATTATTTGTTGGCATGGGTTCTATAGCTAATGAGAGAATGGAGAGGTTGCAAAGTTTCATGTGTGGGTTTCCAATTAAAAAGTTGTCTGAATTAATTGATTCTAATTGTAGTGGTGTTTCTATTGTCCCAGTTTGGTTTGATTCCATTGTGGAGGGTGTGGATATGTGGTTTAATAATGAAGAAAAGTCCAGCAAGATCCCTAAGTTAGTACGCAAAAGAAGTTGTATTTGATGAATGTTTAATTCATATGGGAAAATAATTGTTTTTTTTTATTGCGGGCTAATTTTTTGGTGTTTCTTTGTGTATTGGTGTTAGGTTTAGGATGAAAATGAAGGTGAAGCAAGGAGAAAATGAAGCTGTCTTTGTTGTTTATGATGAAGATGTTCAAAATCTTGCTGTGGAAACTTGTCCTATTCTTCTATCAATGGCATGTTTTAGTATTTTGTTTTAATTGGCTTATGCATGTATTAATGTATTGATGTTTATGATCAATTTATTTACTAATGTGCAATGCATGTAGGGTGAATGCTCATCCCTATATCCAGATGAGATGGAATGTTTCTATGGTGAGGCATATCTTTGTAAGATTGAAAAAAGGGATCCTATTGGGTTTGATGGATTGCCTGCATTTGATGTATCTTCTTTGTGCAATGAAGTTCCTACTGTGAAGCTCTTTTTGGATGAATTTTTCCCTGATTTTGGAGACTTTGTTAGTATCTTAATACTTAAAAATATTTTCGTATTTTGTTTGGTTGTGTATTTGTTATTATGTTCATGGTTTGTTGAACTGTTGCTGTAGCACGTTGCACCAAGGATTGACGCTGGTGAGGATGTAGCTGAGATTAAGAATATTTATTATTCTTCTGTTGAGTCAAATGAAGAAGGGGTTAAAGATGTTAATTTTGATGAAATAAGTTCTGCGCATGATGTAAAGGTTTGTGGTATTGATAGGTTTTTTATGAAGTATGTGTTTTTTTTTTTTTTTGTCGTGATAGTGCGTGATGTATACTGTGTTTGCATGCAGCTTCTTGGAGGGCAGATTGGAAGCTCTGTAATTGAGGAGAAACATGAGAAGGCGTTGAAGTCTTGCTACAAGGGTGGTAGGAAAAGATTGGCTAATTGTAGATCCACTTATATGGAGGAGTATATTTATTCTAGGAGGAAAACAAGTATTAGAAGGAGGCTTATTTTTGATGAATCAAGTGATGAGTATTGCAATGTTAGCAATGTTAAGGAACTTTCTGGGAAAAGGAGTGATAAAAAATTTGATGGAGTTGATGGTTCACCACCTTGTGATGATAAATAATTGACATCGTGTTTGGAGATGCATTGTATTGGATCTCATGTGTGGTGTGTTTCCCAAAAGTAGTATATTGTGTAGATCTATTGTGATTTGGAAATCTAGCCTTTTGTGTTATTGTAGGAGTAGTAGATGCTATGTCTCTATATGTGTAATGTGTCTATGTCTGTAAAAGGTAGTATTTGTTTCTATGTTATATGTTTGTATCCTAATGTGTCAATGTTAATTTGTAGTGTTCTATTGTGTGTTTTTATATTATGAAATAAATTTAGCAATTTTCATTGTTCATATGTAGAATATTTGTTGGAGCCAACTTAAAAAATTTAGTAGTAGTTGTTTATTTATATAAAATTAAATTAGTTTTTTTGTTTTTTTATATTGGTAAGAAAAAAAATATATATTTTATTGTAAGTATATATATATATATATATATATATATATATATATATATATATATATATATATATATATATATATATATATATATATATATATATATTTATGTGATAAGCTTAGTGGCTACAATTTTAATGGTACTTTTGACAGTATTTGAAATGTGACTAATATGTTTAGATTTTTGACTTAGAATTTAGTATTATTATATTGCGTATATAAAATTAATTTGGAATTTATATAGAGAAAAAATAAACATTTTGGAAGTAGTTTTTTTATATTTTTGCATTTAATTAAAATATTTCCATAAGACATTTTATTGGTTTATTTAGTGTTAGGTAATATTATTTATTATTTATATAATGTTTCAATTTTAGTTGGAATATATTATTTTATTCGATGTGTGTTGTCTCTTATACAGTGTATATCTTTTTATTTGAACATATTGAAAGATTTTCTCGAACGGTTGGTGACTATAATAAATTAGAAATATTGGATTGAAATATTTAATTTAACAATATTAAAGGTATAAAAAAACAATTATTTTATTATTAATTTTATTTCTTATATTATTTTTGTATGCTCAACTAATAAAGCGGTGAATGTTAAAATATTTTATCGAATGTTTAGTGAGTGTATTAAATTAGAAATATTAAATTTAAATATTTATTTTCAATATATTAAAAGTATAAAAAAAATTATTTTGTTAATGATTTTATTTATTCTATTATTTTTGGTACGCTTAACTAATACACCGGGAACATATCACTTTTGTTTCAGTTTTTATTCATATTGTATAAGCTATAATTTTTACGTGTGGTTGTTATTTTATTTGAGTTAAGAGAAGTTCAATTTGTAGTGGGTATATGTATAGTTATGGTATAAAAGATGTTAACTTTTTTGGTTGCATTGGAGTTTTTAGTGGAGGTGATGTACTATTCAGCATGACTGATGATGTCATGCAGTTTGTGTAAGTGGCATCTTTCTTTGTTATGTTTAGTCTAGGCTATCTATGTGTAACTTAATAGTCACTATTTAGTCACTATATGTCTAAAAGGTGTTTTTTCTTTTTTATGAGAAAATATTATATTCTATTATTATATTATATATTAATATTATATATAGAATAATTGTATATGTGTAGTTGTTAAAGGAAAACAAGTGTTGGTTGCTTTTATATATATATAATAGGCGATGGCTAAGTAGTAGGAACCATAAGGTGCTTTAGTTGTTCAAGGTCTGAGTTTAGTTGTCACAGTGTTCTTTTGCTGCTTTTAGTTTCCAATTTTTTTCGAAAAATGACAAATGTTGGTGAAAGGATGCTTACTGATTTGATAACTGTGAACACTAGCACTGAGGGTGGTGTCTATGAGGTTAGGGTTCTAAAAAAATGGATAGTTTCTCACCATTCAAGTGTTGTTGCTATTGGATCAATTGATATGCTCTTAATCGACAAACATGTAAGTGTTTATGACTAGATTGTTTATTGATTTGTTAGTAGTTAACTAGGTATTGTGTTTTTTTGAGAAATTATGTGTGGTGTTATATTGTAATTGATTTTCTATTTTGTGTTCATATAGAGTCATAAGATTCAAGCCAATATTCCAAGTAACTTGAAAGATATGTTTGATGATCAGATCCTTGAAGGTGGTGTTTATCGATTAGCTTTCTTGTCCGTGAGATGTAATGTTGGTACGTTGCTTGCGAGTTATCATCGGTATAGGTTTATTTTCAATGAGAACAGCAAGGTGTTAGCTGCTGAAAACTCTTTTATTCCGATGTATGGATTTTCTTTGATCGATGCTGAGAATGTTTTGAGGCAGAAAGAGAGTTTTTTATATTTGGTTGGTGAGTATTTAGATTTATGTTCTATATTTGTTGAGTCTTTTATTTTAATAATTATTTATATGTTTTGATAGATGTTGATTTTGTGGAAATAATTTTGATTTAGTCAAATTTGGTATTTTAGATGTGATAGGTGTTGTTACTAAAGTAATTCATGATAAGAATTTTTATCCTGATGGCAAGGTGACTAAGTCAGTTACTTTTAAGCTTAATGATCAAAGGTTAGTGATGCTCTTTTGAATTAAATCGGTTTAGTGTATGTTTTAAGTTGTTTGTACTGTTCGGTGTAAGGTGATGTTAATATATTTTGCTTTGTTGTAGGGATTCATTTTGGTGTGAGCTATATGGTGATATGGTTGATGTATTTCAGAGTAGTGTGAAGTGTTCAACTGATGGATTTCCTGTTGTGGTATTGCAATTTGCGCATATCAATATTGTCCAAGGTTAATACAAGTTATTGTCTTGATTCTGTTCTGTTGTATTGAGTGCAAAGTGATAGTTGTTTTCTAAAATTTGTTTTGCTTATTTTGTAGGTTCTGTTATGGTGCAAGGTGTGGAGGGTGTAACTAGAGTTTTTGTTGACCCTCACGTTGCTGAAGTTATAAATTTTAGGAATGGGTGAGTTTTATTTTGTCTTCTCAATTTTGAAGTGTAAGATATGGTCATTATGGTTTTGAACATTAACTGATTTTTCAATTGATTTTGTAGACTAATTGATTATTTGGAGACAAGTCCAAACTATGGGGGTTTGATTCGTAGGAACAATCTTATACCTATGTCTCATGCTATGGAGTTTGTTAAAGGTTATCCCGTGAAAACAATTGCCGAATTGAAAGCTGATCCAGAGTTGGGAATTTTTATTGTTAATGCTACGATGCTTGACATTGTTCAACTCAATCCTTGGTGGTTTCCTATATGTAGTTGTCCTCAAGTGTTTGATAAATATATTGGTGCTTTTCATTGCACTAAGTGCAATGCTAAGGAGGCTGTTGTTGCTCCTAAGTATGTTTGGTTGTTTTGTTTTTGAATTTGATGTTAGTTAATTTTATGGTGAAGTTTAGATTTTAATTGTGATTTTACTTGCTTGTGTAGGGTTAAGGTAACTATCGAAGTGGAGGATGATTCTGGATTTACACTCTTTCGTGCATTTGATCATGTGATGGTTGATGTTGCCGTTGTTAGTTCTGCTTTAAGGGTTAGTGTTGCTCATGACAGAAATTTTGAAGTGCTTAATGAGTGTCCATGTTTCATATGTTTGTTATAAGTAATACGATTTTTGTTTGCAGCTTTATGTTCATTTGATTATGCTTTTGGTTTTGCAGACTGTTAATTCAAATGAGTTTTATGAAGCATTTCGTCCAGTTATGGGTAAAAGCCTTATGTTTATTGTTAAGAAAACATGTCATGGTCCTGATTTTAGCCAACCTCCTTTTGAGTTGATTCGGATTTCTAATCATAATGCTGTTATTAAGTATTTTACTGAGAAGGGTTTCTATAAAACTCCCTCTAAGGTGAATTTTGTATGTTTTTGAATGGATTAATACTTTGTTTGAATTTGATTATTGGATGGTGTAGTTTAGTTGTGATATGTTTTTTATAAATGTGTTGATGTAGGTTGTTAGGAGAAGGATTTGGAGTTATGGTAAACAGAGGGTGCTAAGCATTGGTGTTCCAATAACTCAGAAGACTAGTGATCTTATTAGTGAGTATATCCAAGGTGCTTATGGTTCGCGTGCTGGGAATGAGGCAGAGATATCTAAAAGTCGTGTCTGCAATGAAGTTGGTGTATCTGGAAGTCTTGTGTGCAATGGAGTTGGGACCTCTGGAGTTAACGCGTTTGATGAGGCTGGGTCATCTGGATCTCATGAGCTGAATGAGGCGGGGAATTCTGATACTCATGCTGGTGATATAGCTGGAAGGTTGAATGTTGCTAAGCGTGCAAGAGTTTGACATGGTTGATGGTTAAGTTGTATAATTAGTTTATTGTGTATCTAATGGGGAAATGTTGTTAAATTTCGTGTCTGTTCGTATATTAACAGTTCGTGTTTAGTGTTAAGTGTGGAATAATTCCCCGTGTTTTGAAATTTTAGTGTGGAAGCTAAGTTGGTCGTGGTATTATCTGTTCGTGTTTATATTTTGGAATATGGATATGTAAATCCTGAACTATGTCTGTTCGTATATATGTATGGAATGTATGTCTAACTAGCTATTATATGAATTCAAATATGTATTTTATATTGTATGTGAGTTTGTATTTGTTTGGCATGAAGTGTTGCGTTTTGTGTTTTTTTATGGGTGATTATATTTGTTATGTTTTATGGATCGTGCGTTTTCAGGAAATTGACGTTGTTGCATGGTCTTTTGTGGTTTTAGATTGGATTTAATGTGTTATAGATTATGTAGAATAGAATATAGAATATTGAATAAAGAATATATATTGATATGGAGAGATGGATCTTATTGGGCCCACTTACTATAAAAGTTAAGTGGGCCAAAATTTGGAAAGTATATATTTGTTTTTATGTCTTTTTCTTTTATTAGTTATGAGTACGTCTTTTTGTTGCGTTGTTCTTTATATCCCATATATACAATAATATAAAAGATAAAATATTATATAAATTAGAAATATTTAATGTTCTTTGTACTTTGTTTTCTTGATGTACTGTCTAATTTTTACTGTTCTGTTAGTGCTTTATTCCTTTTCGTGAGGTGTTTTGTCTACTTTTGCATATTCTTTGAGTTTTTCAAAGTTTTTATGTCAGATTGATATAAATGTTACTATTTTATATTTTCAGTTCCTCTGTTATATATATGGTGTTGTCCAACTATAGTAAAATTCATTTGCATATCTTTTTTCCTGGGAGTATATTTTTGTTGTGGTGAGTTCCATGGAAATTCAACGGAGGTAAGCATTTTGGTTATGCATGGGTTTGTTCTTTATATGTTGAAATGTTTAATTATTATTTATATTAGTGTGATTATTGTTATGCAACGGATTATATTATTTATATTTATAATAAATTCGACTGTTTTTGTTATGATAGGCAAAGGTTTATTTCGTTTGATTGGGAGGTGAATGTTACCTCTTCTATAGCCAAGGGAAAGAATGTTATGGTATATGAGTGTAGTATTATTTTGATTTATTTTTAAATTTATGTTTTTTCTTTCTCTCAGAGTTTTAGTTGCATATGGTATGATTTTTTATTTATTATCTTTTATTTTTTCATAATCTTCCTAGAGATTATTCCAGGAATTGTTTGAGGAAATCTCATATATATATTTATCTTGTGGATGCTGAATCTCGAAAGGTGTTTAGATCTCCTATTCTTACTTCCACTAGGCATGATGAGGACAAATTTATATATTCTGGATGGAAGAGATATGTCAAGGAGAATCGTCTTCATGCTAAAGATAGATTGTTGATTAGTGCGCCAAACGGAGATTCAAATTATTAGACGTAAGCAGGTATTTTAGTTTTATTTGGATCTGTAATAATTACTCAAACATAGTGTTTTATTAATTTATTTTAAATTTATGCATTTGATGATGTAATAACTGGATGCTTAATTGGGTTTTATTATTTATATTAGGATGTTTGATAGTGTATTAAGTGTTTTTGATTAATGTCTTCTATTTTAAAAATTTAATTTGTTTTTTGTGTATTCATAATGTATGTATTCATACATATATATATATATATATATATATATATATATATATATATATATATATATATATATATATATATATATATATATATATATTGAATGAAAAATTTGTGTTGAGCATTTTTATTTTTAGTGGGGAATTGATGGTTGAATGTTGATCTTTTGTTGTTCGTGATGCTACAGGATTCTTTAATGGAACATTGCATGTGGAAGTGTTTTTTATGTGTTGTCAAATCTTACTTTCGGTCATAGCATGTAGGTGTAGGGGCGTGTCCCGTTATTCTATATGTTGGAATTCGTGTTTTGGATATTTGTGATATATATTAAGAGTAATATAATACAATAGTATAGTATAGTATGGCATGTGGAATTGTGTATATATTTTTTATGATTAAAAAAATTGGTTCTTTGCTCAATGTCTTCTTCATATATCCAATCAATTCTGAGTGATAAGATTTGTTAATTTTTGTTGGTTTTTATTTTTTTTAATTTGTGAATTGATGTAATGTTATATTTTAAAGTTTCATTAATATGTTGTTTATCGGAGTTATATTGGTTTTGAGTTTTGTGGGGTGTCTACTCTTACTGAGATTGTGTTTTTTTTTTTTTTTTTCTAATATGTTTAATAAATTGTTTTTTGTTTGGTGTGTTTAATTATATTTATTATTTTTTTAATTTTGTTTTTTTGAGTTATATAATTTTTATGGAGTATTATTTGTCAGTGAATTGATGCGTTATTCCTTATATTCATACACGTTCATAGACATGTGTTTGTTTGTGACTTAGTATTAGTTGTATAGTGTGTGTAATTTAGCACTATTTAGATTGATTTAGCAGTTTTTGTTTATATTATGTGGCACGTATATATTGTGCCATGTATTTTTATACAATGTCGTGTATTAGGTGATGATATTAAACTGACATGTGTGTTGAATTAATTTCATTTAATTTGAATTAAAGAGTTTGTTATGTATATATATAAAAAAAATAATAATATATTAGAGTGTTATGGAGTTTTATTTATATTGGTGGTTGCATATAAATAAGCAACGAGGTGTTTTGTTTCTTAAGCTGTGTTGTAGAACAATCATAATGGTGTTGATATTAATATTTCGATTTGTTTAGGTTATGGGTTGTGTTCACTAAAATATCTGTAATTTAATATATTGGAATATTGAGTGTATCTTAGATGGATGACTTAGTAATGAATATGGGTAATATATATAAGCAGAGAAGGATGTTACGTAAGGAAATATTAAAGAAAAAACGATTAAAGCCTCATGTTGGGCGGGAGAAAATTACAATTAGACGTGGATGTAAGTTTGATTATTTATATTTTATTCTGATAAGTTATTTTAATGATTTATTTAAAGATGTTGTATTGATGGTTTTGATGTTGTTGGAAAAAATTTGTGTATTCGTGCAGTGAATCGTTCAATATCTGGAAGTAGATACATGAGGAAAAAAAATTTGGATATAACAAATAATCCTGTTTCAAGTAATTTTGCAATTAGTATTTAAATTTTCAAATTTTTTTTATAAAATTCGGAGTTATTAATAAATTAAAATAGTTGATTTAATAAATAATAATGTGTTTTTTTTTTTTTAATGTATTTTTAGTACATAGTATCGATGCATATCAAAGTCAATACCATGTCCAATTTGAAGACTCCAATTTTAAAATTTTTAGACCAAGTGAGGTTCAAGGTACTGTTTTTATATTTTTTTTTTATATTATTGTATGTGTTTGCTATTAGTAATCTATTTATTGTAAATTGTTTTGCAGATTATGTTGATCTTGGTGATATGGTTGTTTCTTGTGGTGATTGCGCTGCTCTTATTTGGCATAATGAAATAGCACAGCCATATTCTGAATCTGGTTCCATTAAAATTTCTTTGTGTTGTAAAAAGGGACGAGTAACTCTGCCACTCATAAAGGAACCTCCTACTTTGTTAAGGAATCTTTTTAATGGTGTTCATCCTAAGAGTGCTAATTTTCTTCATAATATTCGATCTTATAATAATATGTTTTCTTTTACTTCTTTGGGTGGAAAAATAGAATCTGGTAACGATGTTGGTCCTGGTCCTCCACATTTTGTTATATCAGGTCAAAATTACCATCGAATTGGTAGTTTGATTCCTAATCCTGGTCAAACTCCGAAATTTGCTCAATTATATATTTATGATACTCAAAATGAATTGATGAATAGATTATCACATTTCAGGTATTTTATTTCTAAATCAGAATAGATATATATATATATATATATATATATATGCATATAAATTGAAATAATTTTTTTATGAATGCTTATCTATTTTTTTATTTTGTATGTAGTTCGTATGATTCAAGGTATCCTCTTGATCCTTATTTGGTGCAAGATATTTTGGATGTCATGGATGCTCATAATATGTTGGTTAAGAGTTTTAGAATGGTTCGAGATTATTTGCATAGTGATCAGACTGTTACTGTATCGTTACGATTGTTTCGTAATCGGCAATATGATCCTCGAACATATAATATGCCTCAAGTCGATGAAGTTGCTGCTTTGGTTGTAGGTGATATTGGTGATGATGAGGATGGTCGTGATATTGTTGTTCGTGGTAGTGATGGGAAGTTGCAAAGATTGCATGAAACTCATGCTAAATATATACCTCTGCAATATCCGTTGTTATTTCCATATGGTGAGGATCAATATCAAGAAAATATACCATTGAATTTTTTGACAAAATCCAAAACAAAAAAGAAGAACGTTCGTGTGTCTCTTCGGGCTTTTATTTCTTTTAGGCTTATGGAAAGATTTATGGAAGATTCTATATTGCATAAGAGTCGTAGGTTGTTTCAGGAATTTGTAGTTGATTTATATTCAATGATTGAGTCTCAAAGATTATCTTTTATTAGACAAAATCAAACAAAAATTCGTTCTGATTTTTTGTCTGGAATTGAAGAAGCTGTTAGTAGAGGTGATACTGTTGCGTCGTCAATTGGATCTCGTGTTGTTTTGCCATCGTCTTTTACTGGTGGGAAGCGTTATATGTTTAATAATTGTCAAGATGCAATGGCTATATGTAAAAGACATGGGTATCCAGATTTGTTTTTAACTTTTACATGTAATCCTAAATGGCCTGAAATTCAGAGACATATGGAGAAATCACGAAACTATGCAATGTACAGAGCAGATATTTGTTGTCGTGTTTTTCAAATGAAACTTAATCAAATGATGCTTGATTTTCGAAAGGGTCGAATTTTTGGTAGAGTTGTTGCAAGTAAGTTAGTTTTTATCTTATAAAAAAAATATTATTTAATATTATATTAGTATCTTTTATAGTTTAAATTTTTAATTTGGAGTTACTTATGATATATGTGTGTATATATATATATATATATATAGGTCTCTATACTATAGAATTTCAGAAGAGAGGATTACCTCATGCTCATATTTTACTTTGGTTGGATTCGCGTGACAAACTTCATACTGATGATGCTATTGATTCTGTGATATGTGCTGAGTTACCCGATAAAAATCTGTTTCCTAAGCTTTATTCAACGGTTTGTAATTTTATGATTCATGGTCCATGTGGGTTTGCTCATAGAGAATCTCCCTGTATGAAAGACAATCATTGCTCAAAGTTTTATCCCAAGAAGTTTGTTAATCATACAAAATTTGATGCAGCTGGATATCCAGTGTATAGGAGGAGGGATTTTGGACAGATTGTTTTGAAGAAGGACATAGTTTTGGATAATAGGAGCGTTGTACCATACAATCCAAAGTTATTGATGAAATATCAAGCTCATGTGAATATTGAATATTGCAACAAATCTAATTGTATTAAATATTTATTTAAGTATATTAATAAAGGTGTTGATCGTGTGACAGCTGCACTACGAAGTTGTGATGATGAATGTCTTGATGAGATACAACAGTATTATGATTGTCGATTTCTGAGTCCTTCGGAATCACTTTGGAGGATTTTTGCTTTCAAAATTCATAAGAGGGATCCTGCTGTTATTAGGTTAACATTTCATGATGAAGGACAACAGACAATTGTTTTTAAAGAGTCGTCTAATTTGAATTCTGTGTTAAATAGAAATAAGCACAAGGATACAATGTTTTTGGCTTGGATGGAAGCTAACAGGAGATATCCACATGGTCGGAACTCGACTTACGGACAATTTCCCAGTGCATTTACTTATGATGGTGAAAGTCGTTCATGGAATCCTAGAAAAAGAGGTGGTTCTGTTGGTCGTTTGACATTTATACCACATGGCAATAGAGATTTGTTTTATCTAAGGTTGTTGTTGAATGTTCAAGTTGGTTGTAAAAGTTTTGAAGATTTGAAAACAGTTGATGGTGTTGTTTATGGGTCATATAGAGAGGCGTGTGCTGCTTTGCATTTGCTTGAAGATGATCGTGAGTTTGTAGCAGCGATTAATGAGGTTTCTATTCTGAGTTCTGGGTCATATCTTCGTCAAATGTTTGCCAAATTATTGATGGCAAATTCTATGAGTGATCCTCTTAATGTTTGGGAACAAGTATGGAAGGATTTAGCGGATGATATTGTTTTACAGAGACGTAGGATGCATAATGATCCAGGTGAATTAATTTTTTATTTTTTTTTATGTTGTAACATTATCATAAATATTTTTCAATATATATATCTATGGTTAGTTATTATTGGTTTTTATACATTATAATTTTATTATGTATTATTTGATGATATTTGATGATTTGTTTTTTTTTTTTTTTGTTTTTTTTTTTTTTGTAGATTTCGAAATTTCAATTGAAGACTTGCATCAATTGTGTTTGCTTGATGTTGATAATTTTTTGCGTGAAAATGGAAAATGTCTTGATGATTATAGGTGTATGCCTAAATTAATTGTGAGTAATGCTGGGCCTTTTAATAATGTTCTTATTGAGAATGAACTTAAATATGATATGAGTGAAATGAAAAGATTACATGAAGAGCATATATGTAATTTAAATCCTGAGCAGTTGGATGCTTATAAACAAATAATTGATGCTGTTGATAATCAAGTTGGATCAATGTTTTTTGTTGATGGATATGGTGGAACTGGTAAAACATACCTATGGAAGACTATAACATACAAGTTGCGTGCAGAGAGAAAAATTGTTTTGAATGTTGCTTCCAGTGGCATTGCTTCTATATTATTACCTGGTGGCAAAACTGCACACTCACAGTTTGGACTTCCAACGGTTTTATCTAAGGAATCGTGTTGTAATATACCAAAAAAGAGTAACAAGGCAAAACTGTTGATGATGACAAGTTTAATTATATGGGATGAAGCTCCTATGATACATAAATTTGCATTTGAAGCTTTTGAAAGAACTCTACAAGATATTATGAGTGATGTTGATGTTAGAAATGCTGATTTACTTTTTGGTGGAAAAACTGTTGTGTTTGGTGGTGATTTTAGGCAAATACTTCCTGTTGTTCCTAGAGGTTCTCGAGCTGATATTGTAAATGCTACTATTAATTCATCTTATTTGTGGAGTAGGTGCAAAGTTTTGAGATTGATTAGGAATATGAGATTGATCTATTCAGGGGATCATGATGAGAATGAAAATCAAAAGGCATTTGCTGATTGGATTCTTGCTATAGGAGATGGTAAAATTGGTGTTGGTGAAGATGGTGAATCAGTTGTTGAGATTCCTTCAGATATTTTGGTCAAGGTTGTTACAACTCCCATTGCTGATATTGTTAATTCTATATATCCAGATCTTTTAAGAAATATGTTTGTTGACAAATTTTTTGAAGATAAAGCTATTCTCGGTCCAACATTGGAAGTTGTTGATGAAATAAATGATTATATTTTGGCAATTATTCCTGGAGATTATAAAGAGTATCTTAGTTGTGATTCTTTACCTAAATGTGATGCAGATTCTTATATTGATAGTAATTGGATCACAACTGAGTTCTTGAATGATATTTGTTGTTCAGGACTTCCTAATCATAGGTTGTTACTGAAACTTGGTGTGCCAGTCATGTTACTAAGAAATCTCGATGTTTCGTCTGGATTGTGTAATGGTACACGTTTAATTGTCACCTACCTTGGTTGTAATGTAATTGGAGCAAAAATTGTTAGTGGAAATAATGTTGGCAGTGTGGTTTACATTCCAAGGATGAAACTTATTCCGTCTGATGCTAATGTGTCCATAAGTTTTCAGCGTTTACAATTTCCTTTAACTGTTTGTTTTGCTGTGTCTATTAATAAGAGTCAAGGTCAAACATTGGGTCAAGTTGGTTTGTATTTGCCTAGACCAGTATTCACACATGGTCAATTTTATGTTGCTGTTTCAAGAGTTAAGACACGTGCTGGCTTGAAGATTCTTATTGTTGATAGTGATGAAAAATGTAAAACATGTACTTTGAATATTGTGTATCCTGAAGTGTTTCAAAAAATATAAATTGAAATATATTATATGTTGATATATTTTAATATTGATTTTTATTATTGTTATTAAAATTTTGCTTCAATTTGTTTATAATACTAATAATATTGTAGAAAAAAAAAATAATGAACCGTGCGGTAGCACGGGTTAAAAACTAGTAATAATAATAATAATAATATAATATCCGCCGCCAATTGTTTTGGAGGATTCAGATTGAAGTTACCTACCTGGTTATCAATGTGGAGAACAGTAAAATGAAGTACTTTGTTTAGCATAGCATAGCAACCAATCAATGTGGATAATATTTTTCTTGTGATAGGAATCAATGTGGATAATTATGAGAAATTCTAACCTTGGTACAAATATAAATAATAAGTTGGTCACACTCACATAATTTAAAAAAAATTAAAGAAAAAAAAATAAAATGATATTGATTGATGTGATAATATTATTTTTGTTTTAAACTTTTGGATTTGTGTATGTGTGTCCAAATATATATTATTTGGGTTTGTACCTATGTAAGGCTTTCTCGGATACTTATATGTGCTTCAGTTTCTTCTTAACAAAGTTTATTTGTTTTGTCAAGAAAAAAAAAACAAAGTTTATTTGTATTTGTCCTAAAAAAAATATTTACATTTTCAATTCAATTTTAAATGAATATTTGTCTTGATTGTTTTTGTTCGGGTTGTTGCCACCGGTTCTAATTTCGTGTTGGCAGTTAATTCATTCGATAGTTTTGAACTTTTGTTGATCTTTGGAGATGATCTCACTCTTTATTTTTTTGTTTGTAACTCGGTTTCGTGTATATACTTAGATTCAATGGATTGTGCTCGTGATGAATGTTTGTATTTCCGATAGAGTTATAGCTCTGTCAAATTGAATGTTTCAGTCTCGTCTCTGTATATATATATTTTATTATTTAATATATTTTTCCTTTTGGGTAAAGAAAAAAATCCTTGTCTTGATTGAGAAGAATGCTATAATCAATGAATTCAATTTCTAAATACATATTTTTTCAAATGCCATCGTGTCGTGATTGTAATTTTTTATTTATTATATATTATACATCTCAATATTGTGTTTGTCAACAATACTTATCTCTAAAGTAGAGCTGTGAATTATATTGGTTTGTTTGGATTTCACATTATTAATTAAGTCAGCCAGGTCCATTTCAATTCTTATTCGTATTTTTTTTGGGTTTATTTATTCATTTCATTTCTTCAGTCACTTTAAGTCTTCAAGGTTACAACTAATTAAAGTGAATTTTTTGTTATTAGGTATGCTTAAAAAATGCTTATTTATTTATTTATTTAAATTTTTTTGTCAAATTATTTAGTGAAAAAATCACACGTACTAAATAGTAAATTACAAATCTGAATTCCCATTCTAACAAATTAAATATCTATACAACTATTTATTAAACGATATGAGACTTTTTTTTTTTAGCTGAATGAAAAAATAAGAAAATGCTGAACTATTTTTACCATATACTACATTGAGATTTACTAGTAGGTTTTTTTTAACAATTATATGTACTTGTTGATAAAAAAGGCATCACCTCCTTCCACATAATGATGATTCTTATGCAACATTTTTATTTGTAGCATGTCTTGCTTTAGGGAAAACACAAAATGATTGTGCGTTTAGCAACTCTAACAAAGTTTCTCATGCTCAATTATAATTGTTTCTAATGGTTGACTGCTTATTGTGCTTTCAACAAATCCAACTGAGTATTACAGTTGTCGACATACTTTTCATATATACAAAAGGATATATGCTGGATTTGCTACAATTTTTTTATGATACAATCTAAATAGACACCTGTTATTTGAACTACCAAAATTGGGAGGATGAATGAATGAAATAAAAATATTATTACTTCATATTGTTATTTCGTATTGTTATTTCTCGATCTATACCATAAAAATATCAAGGTAATAGTAATACAATGATACTTATTCGTTTTGTTCAATGTTAACAACTTGACACCATTTTTTTTAGTGGATCGGAGACTAATATTTCACTTTAAAAGTAAATAAATAGAAGTTTAAGATTTACATTCTAATATTTGAATATACAATATGATATTTCTATCAATTGAGTTAAACTTACGAGAACTACTTTACATCATATTATAATATTTTGTTTAAGTTTTCTTTATACTTTTATGAATTAAATAGAAGAGTCTCTGCGACTTTGATTTTATCGATACATGAATTTGATATTCGTCATATTTTCTTTGATGATTTCACTCATTTATTAGTACTTTGCGGTAAACCTTATGCTAGTCCATATGTAGTTTTTTCCATAATCTACTTCACTAAGACCATCAATTGCTAAACTTAATTAAACCTATGAGACTAGTTTAATAAGTTGTAGAGCTGCGTACGTAGCTAAGTATCACATTAAAATCAATGTGGGATTTCTAATTAATATTAATATAGTATAATATTGGAAATTATTATGGTGATCAACTTTGCTTGCTAGGTTGATTCTTCCTCATTCAGTCATCTTTATAGTTATTATTGAAGGTGAAACGATAACCTTTTCTCAATCCTTTAAGTTAAGGATTGCAAAGAGTTGTGTTTGAAATTAATTTTAAGATGGCGGACGGTGTTCATCATAAACAACACGAATTTGCTTAAACTCTCAATTTTTACAACATTAATCATCATACAAGATACAATATATCAACAACAAATATTTGTCTCTTTAAAATACGCATTATGCTTCAATTTGAGTATTGCCTTCTTCAAGTTCTTCTCGTGCTTCATTCACCATACCAAGTGTTGCAAGGGCAATATATATTGAAGATAATATGCAATGTACCATTTTGGTGAAATAACTTGTGCTTGCATTGGGTCCATTTTTTTTTAAAAATTGACTAGGGCCTTTTGAATAAACCACTTATTTACACCTTCTAGCATAAACACTTATTATGATAAATGTTTATATATAAGCCTACATAAACTATTTTTATAGCAAAAGATAAATTAAAGGTAAATTGTTGTATATACATATATCTCACGAGATATTTTCATATGAAGTCATAAGTTGAAAAAAACTAATAAAAATTATCATAAATTTTTTTCATAAGTTCTCTCAAACAGTCTCACAAAAATTTATGTAAGTAGATAAACTCAAATAATTCAATATTCAAACGGCCCCATAGGTCTAATTGTTACATGCATTTAACTGATCTGTTGCGAAATCGATTAACTCAAACCAATAACCTTTAGTGTGTGGAGCAAATAAATTAAGCAACCAAAACAGTGAGAACCAAGCAATATAATCACAAACAAATAAACGGCGAAAAGTAAATGACACAATAATATTTGTTGACCTAGTTCGGTGTTAATGAACCTAATCTGGGGGGAGGGCAGCCCTCTCCGTTCCACTTATCAATAGAAACCTTGATTACAATGAGATTCTCCACAAGAGTTACAAGAATTAGTGTTTTCCTAATTCTACCCTAGTCCCGAATCTCTCCCCGTTACCAAGAGATTCAATTACAAAGTGTTTCCCAAGGTGATAGAATGTTTCCCCAACCCTAGAGTCTTCCCAAGATGTTTCTCTATTAACCCTAGTCTTTGTGTTGGCTCCAGAAACCCTAAAATCCCCTTTTTTAAGCTGAAAAACACATTCCTTATAAATAGACTCGCTAAATTTCGCATCCCGCGAACTCAGTTTTCGCATCCCGCGAAAACAGCATAAACTTCTGCTGTTTTGCTTCGCATCCTGCCAACTCCGTTCGCATCCCGCGAAAACGACAGAAACTTCAACTTCACGTTTTCAAGGCAATTCCAACAATCTCCACCTTGCCTTCAAAACGATGGTGACGCCAACTTCCCATCAACCACCATGCTTACACCACACCCTCTTTGAACCCCGAAGTGAACCGCTTCGTACTCTCAAAGAAATGCTTGCCTCCAATTGTCCTTGGAATTTTAGGACAATCCTACAAGCTTCACCATACCCTCTTCAGCCTCCGGATTGTTCATGTCCGTCTTCCTGAAGAATTGTTTGCCTCTTAACTTAACCTTGGAATTTTAGCTAAGTTCCACAAGCTGCAACATCAGACTTTCTTGTATCCAACTACCTTCAATAGCCCTACAAGTTCCAAAGTTTGATAGTCACCGACTTCCAATTGCCTCCCTGAAGATCTTTCAAGTTTTGCACTTCTTCAGACACAATTGAAACATAACACACAAGGTCACCATAGCCATACCACTTTGGTGCAACATTACCACTCTCTTCCCGATCTCTCATTTGATAGTCAAGAGCCATTGTTGATTGTTTGTCTTCCTCTAGTCCCACTAGTAACAAACTCCACCTTAAACCGAGATTCCTCCACCAAAGCCTCAAACCGGTATATCCACTATGTCTTCCACCTTCTAATGCAAAACTATTCAACTACTCCGAAACACACTTCAAGCCATTGTTAGTCTCCAACACTTCCCGTTTAGTTCTACCACCTAGTTAAACTTGTTTCACTAGTTCAATTAAAACACATGTCACTAACAAATTCCATCCGAAGCTTCACAACTTAACCATATGAGAATCACCACTAGTAACAGAATGCATGACCACATTAAGGTTAGGAATATACCTCACATCATGTAAAAGAACATCACCATACCTTGAACTTTACAAGCTTTCCCGTCTTCAAGATGAACAACTCCACCTTCAACTAGCTCTAGAGTCTCAAAGTATCCATTATTTGTACACATGTAATATGAGCATCAAAGTACATGAGTCAAAGCTCCACCAATTCCCAACTTCCACTAGCATCTTCACATTCTCATAATAATGTTGTTGTTTCAATAGTAACTTGAGTATTATTAGCACCGCCTCTCCAGGCTGACGTTGAGTATTATTAGCACCGCCTCTCCAGGCTGATGTTGAGTATTCTTACCACTGCCTCTCCAGGCTGATGTTGAGTATTCTTACCACCGCCTCTCCAGGCTGATCAATCATCTACGGTTCCCAGTTTGTGACTATGAGTGCTCCCGCACTCTCATAGCCTTCCTCTTCACTGACGACAACCTGAACAGATGAATTATCACCATCCTTTAACGCCTCAACACACTTTTGTTGGATTAAAATTGCCCCCTTCATCACCTTCCACAACCCAAGGTTGTTACTCCCGGTGAACTTCTCAATCTCCCACTTAGAACCCATGGTACTCAATTCGTTTGATCCATTGCCCCACGGTGGGCGCCAATTGTTGCGAATTCGATTAACTCACACCAATAACCTTTAGTGTGTGGAGAAAATAAATTAAGCAACCAAAACAGTGAGAATCAAGCAATATAATCACGAACAAATAAACGGCGAAAAGTAAAGGACACAATAATATTTGTTGACCCAGTTCGGTGTTAATGAACCTAATCTGGGGGGAGGGCAGCCCTCTCCGTTCCACTTATCAATAGAAACCTTGATTACAATGAGATTCTCCACAAGAGTTACAAGAATTAGTGTTTTCCTAATTCTACCCTAGTCCCGAATCTCTCCCCGTGACCAAGAGATTCAATTACAAAGTGTTTCCCAAGGTGATAGAATGTTTCCCCAACCCTAGAGTCTTCCCAAGATGTTTCTCTATTAACCCTAGTCTTTGTGTTGGCTCAAGAAACCATAAAATCCCCTTTTTGAAGCTGAAAAACGCATTCCTTATAAATAGACTCGCTAAATTTCGCATCCCGCGAACTCAGTTTTCGCATCCCGCGAAAACAGCAGAAACTTCTGCTGTTTTGCTTCGCATCCTGCCAACTCCGTTCACATCCCGCAAAAACGACAGAAACTTCTGCTTCACGTTTTCAAGGCAATTCTAACATGATCAACATGTTAGAAACAAAAAATGTTAAGCTAAATTTAGATTAATCCAACTTATAAGTGCAAGAACTCTACTTGTGTGTAGCACTCCATTGCTTCCTTAAAACCTTTCGGCCAGAAAGCAGCATCCCCTTTTTCTTCCAGTCTATTGTATCCTTCCTTAAATCATTCCACACATTGACACATGGAATGGTAACTGTATTATGAAGCAAAACTGGATCTATACGTGGTTACTATATACCCATTAATACATGTGAAGGAACCTAGCTAGAAAAAATGAGGATGAATAGTTTTTGTTACAACATTACAAAGATAATCAAGTGATGCAATTCCTTAATTCAAATTAAATAAGGTAATTATATATATTCACTCTCATTAAAATAATAAAACAAATAATAAATGTAATTAACCAAGAAAAATGACACAAAATTAATACTGTATTGTTGTGTAGCGTCCATGTTTGACCATTACTTTGATCAACATATATTTGACTAATTAAGTCTAGCCATCACATTTTACGAACATGAAGTTCTATTGAAATTGGACACATTGAAAATGAAAAATATATAAAATTACTGGAGGATTCATATGGAAGTTATCTAGGCTAGGCTTAATTTATCAATGTGAAAAATATACAAATTAAAATGAAAAAGATGTGGTTTATTATTGATTGTATGAATAAGATCAACAAATATCATTTTTTTTTTGAAAGTAAGATCAACAAATATCTTCTTACTTTTAAAGTTTAGTATTAGTGTTATATTCAATCTCAATTTTAAATGAATGTTTGGTTTGATTAAGTAGAATACTATGATGAATTCAATTTAGAATACTTTATTTTAAATGGTCGTAATTTAATTTAACATGCATCTCAATATAGCACTTGGGAACAACTAAGCTTCTTCTTTCATAACTAGAGATTGTGGATATTGGTATGGAGTGATGAACCACAATAAATGTTAATGTTGATGTGTTAAGTGTGAATTATAAGTTTTCTATTGACTGAAATAAATGAGTAAATTTTGAGTACCAGTGAGAAGACATATATATCAAATATGTCTAAGGATTTAAGTGAAGATGTGGCATTAAAATTTACTTGTGTGATTTGCTCTTTAGTCTAATATGATGATCCAACTCAGTATAATTTATGTGTCAGTGATCCACCACAAGGAACCACTCTCGCTCCATCAATAATTTTGACTAAACTACATATGGACACAAATGCACCTAATGTCTTAAGATTTTGGACATATATATATATATATATAGTGTGTGTGTGTGACTAATGCTTTATAATTTTGAATAAAAATGTGATGTTGAAACTTATTTGTATGGTTGCTCTTAATGTAATTTGTTGATCCATCTCAATTTAGGCTTTCTTGGAGTCCAACAATATAAATGTTATAGAATGAAAGTTACATTGCATTTTGTTTCATTTAATCAAGTCTGTTCCATGAAAATCCTTGATATATTATTGTGTAGTAGAATCTGTTATAATGTTGTTAGATAACGCTTTAAAGTTAAATGGATCCAGGTTGAAATCGTGTATGAATCACTTTCCTTATAGTATTTCAAGCACTCTCGATTTGTCTTAGAGTTTCGATGCAGGAATACCCAGGATAATTCAGCCTTCTCGAGTTTGCACAAGACCGATGAAAACTCGAATGTAGCGAAGAGTGTTGGAATTGTGTTTTAGTGAATTTGTGATTTTGTTCATTCATTTATGAATTTGAAACGAGTTATTTATAGGCTACATTGATATTGTTTCACAAGGTAGCGACCCTTGGTGAAACAATTTCTTTTACCAAAAGTTACAATGTTTGGCCAATAGCAACATACCCAAAAGTTGCATGTTTTCATTCTGCAACAATTCATGAAGTGTTGCAACTTTCAAATTCAAAACTCAAAACACTAGCATTTATTCATTTTCACTTTCTTGTCATTTTGGAACATACTATTTTGTAATTAATGCTCATAAATTACAACAATCCCCCACTTGTTCTAATAATGACCAAACAATCCCAGAAAAGAGAGAAAAGAATGTTAATACAGTTAAATATCTTTCGATTTGAACTAAACCTTAGAAAGGATAATGCAAAGTTTAATCGGAATGTTAGGTAGCTATGGTTTGATATACTCTAAGATTGTTATAATGCTGTTAGATAACGCTTTAAAGTTGAATGGATCCAAGCTGGAATCGTGTACGAATCACTTTCCTTATAGTATTTCAAGCACTCTCGATTTGTCTTAGAGTTTCGATGCAGGAATACCCAGGTAATTCAGCCTTCTCGAGTTTGCACAAGACCGATGAAAACTCGAATGTAGCGAAGAGTGTTGGAATTGTGTTTTAGTGAATTTGTGATTTTGTTCATTCATTTATGAATTTGAAACGAGTTATTTATAGGCTACATTGGTATTATTTCACAAGGTAGCGACCCTTGGTGAAACAATTTCTTTTACCAAAAGTTACAATGTTTGGCCAATAGCAACATACCCAAAAGTTGCATGTTTTCATTCTGCAGCAATTCATGAAGTGTTGCAACTTTCAAATTCAAAACTCAAAACACTAGCATTTATTCATTTTCACTTTCTTGTCATTTTGGAACATACTATTTGTAATTAATGCTCATAAATTACAACAGAATCTTAGTGATAATGCAAAAGCTATCCACTTAGCTTTGGACATAAGTCAATTCATATTTTAGTACAAATTTTGAGATTATCCTGGTGACTTTGTGTTGGCTCAATGCTCTTACTTACATGACTCAGGCTTTGCAAGCACTGGTGTACGTTTGAGATTGATTGTAGCAAGTGGTAGATGCAATTCAACGTATAGAAGGAAATATATATTTCAAAATTTAGTTTATTGATTTCAAAATGTAAGAACATTGTTGATACATTTAAATTTTCAGTTAAGTTTACACTGTTCAAGCAAATATGGTGATTTGTACTCTTTCATATGATGATCATAAATTGAACTATTCATAAATATTTTTAGTTTGTATAGTGATGTAAAGAATTTAGTGTATATAATGTACCATAATATTTGGCGAAAAGATTCAATGATGAAAAAAAAGTTGTGTATATCAACAATGAATTGGTCCAAATGGTCAGAGATTCGATTCCTTACTCATGCGGAGAAAATTTGATCGGGAGGAAAGAATTCATCTTATATTTCTCAATGAAGATTAGTCATCACTAAAGATGATGAAAACTCCTCACCAATATCATAATAACTTAAAAAAAAGTTTATTCATGTACATTATAAAATCATTAGAAAAATACTTATGCACATTATAATAAGTTTAATGAATAAACTTTTTCTAGTATAATAGCTATAGAGTGAGGTAATAAGATTATTTGTAGTAATATGTTTGAAAACTATTTTTTCTATCATTTTTAAAAGGAAGGAGTAATACAATTATCCCATATTGTAAATATTATTGTCTGGTGTATGATAACTGTATAGTGAGGTAAAAAATTACTTATGATAAAGCGGCTCGATAAGAGCCCATATTTCTGCGATGTCCCTCCACCTCATTGGGAAAAGTTAAAGGAAATAACAAGCCCTAAACTAAATACCAACTAGCAGCTTATCAACCACCGAACACAGACTCATGTTGGCGATGCCATGGTCAAGTAAGAGAACGAGTCATTCATCCTAAGTAGATATTTCAAATATCATCTTACTTTCTTATTTATATATATAGATATAAATTAAACTTTTTTTAAAAAAAATGCATTTATAAAATATACAATAATATTTGCACCGAAAAAAATATACAATAATATAATTTAGGGGAATGTTAACTTGTGCCCTTAAGGGTACATGTTAAGAACACCAATATGGAAAAACTTTATTACAACTTGTGTATTATTCAATTGTATAAACATTAAATTCTCTATATTCTTAAATGCACATTTGTATCTTTAGGTAGCTTATCATGTGCCCTAAGGACACATGTTAACATGACCTATAAAAGTAGTAAAGAAAAGCCTCGAGGAAAACATAGAAAAACCAGTAAAACTGAAGGACCAAATATAAAATAACTAATATTCGTATATGAGTTAGGGTTTTCCCAAATTCATAAAAATTAGGGTTTTGCGAAAAATCACTGCGTCTTTCAAATTTTCCAATACGCGAAGGAAAAATGTCGAAGAAGAACGATCTCGCAAAGAGAAAGAGACAGCACGAATTCGAACTCCGAAGTACTCTCTCACCTTCAATTTTTCCCCTAATTTAAACCTACTTTTCAATTTTTTCATGTTCTGATTTCATACTTGTGATTATTTCTTTCAGGAGAGAAACTAGAGAAGGAAAAGAGAGACAAGAAGCTTCAAGCGAAGAAAAATAAGATGAAAGTGAGAGTTTTTCTTTGATTTCTCAAATTCCCTTTTTCTGCTGAGATTTTTACTTTCTTTTTGAAAAATAATATATGATTTTGGATTTGTTGTATTTGTTTTTTATTTAATTTGATTTTTTATGCCGAAAGTTCTGAACTTGTTTAATTAGATAGTGGGTCAACCATAATCTCCTTATTGCCATTTCATAACATATGCATGATTTTGTAGCTGATAACTTGTAGGTGAAAACTGAGAAGTTAATTGTTGAATTTGAAGTGTTTGATAGAATTACAATGAAATTAGTTGATAAATTTAAATTGATATGAACAAATATGTTTGTAAGTTGTTCGGATGTTGCCAACTAAGAAACACAGACATTGACACATAGACGACGAATATAATTTAAGTAAATAGAAGAGATTGAATGTAAGTACATGTGTCGGGTGTGGATATACTTTCAATCTTAACTATAGGTGCAAAATAGGTGCCTACATATAATGTGTGTAATTGTGCAATTATTGCTGAATATTATATTCAAACTTTGTAAGGAAAACCAAAATTAGAGACTAGAGAGACTGCATTGTTGTTTTGCGAGTATTTTAAGGACTAATGATTGTATGCTTTTGTTGGAAAATTTTGTTTAGGTTGATGGTAGTGATAGGAAAAAGAAGGGTGGAAGTGGATTTCAGGTGGGAAAGAAAAAAGTGAAGACCAAGTTGACTGCTCTGTCTAAAGCTAAAGCTGCTCAAGCAATGGAGCTTGACAAATAAGTCTCTTTGTTTAGGCTGATGCGTTGAAATATCGATAGATGACAGAGTTGTTTTAAGGTTCTGTTTCTGTATTCTTTTTTGTGTTATGCTATTTGACTATGAGGGTGTGATGAGATGTATATTAGGTAACTAAGCTCATTGTAGTTGCTGTTTCTCTCTTGCAATTTTATCTCTAGTCAGCTACATACTTTTATCTTTATATCTTGTAATTGATTGAGGAAATTTTCACGTATGATGACTGGGAGACAGAATCATCCATGGGATGAAATTCACCACCAGAAAGGGATAACTTTTCAAATATAATGAGTTCTTTATTGGTGTGTCTTATTTGACATTGTATTACATGCATGCTAACATGACTTGCGTTTGGTGTCTAACAGTGTCTAAACATGTTGGACACCCAACCAAACACATGCAAACGAAATCTGTTTAGACATTAGTGTTCGGTAGACTACATGTATCATGGATGTTGCTTTCATTAGATTGAATTCATATATGGGCCTTCTTAGTCGGGACAATTATTTTGCTTTTTGCTTTTCCAAAAAAATTGATATTCGTATCTATGAATCTGAACTAAGGTTTTTAGTTTCACTTGTCACACACGGGTAAACATGTGAGGGTAGGTCAACCGATTATTGTGTTATAACATGGAACAGCTAGTGCGTAAACGTTCCTAGAGCTCAGCAACTGGATAGTTTTTGCTGGAATCAGATACCAGTAAAAATAGATTGAATACACAAAACAAAACTTATGTGATGCAGGTCTTCAAATTTTCTTTTATGACAATTTGGCTACAACCTGAAGTATTTTGCCTCTAGTGCTATTTTTTGTAGACACAATTTATTTTTTAGGTGGTGGTTGGAGTAATTACGAGTTATAAATAAAGTGTTTTGTTTTCTTGTGGTAGGGTGAGGTAGGGTTGAAACAACTGCTATATATTATCCATCAGTAACCATGGTCCTCCGTAATCACGACAATGAAAACAATGTATCTTCTAGGATAATGAACTGTAAACTCCATAATGTTCTTGGCTAGGGGTGTAAGCGGATAAAAAAATCCAATTAAACCGACGATCCAAACCAATCCAAACCGAAAAAAAAACCAATGTTTATGGTTCGGATTCAAAATCGAACCGAACCAATTAAAAACCGACGTGGTTTGGTTCGGTTCTCGGATTCAATTTTTAAAAATCGACGAACCGATGAACCAATAGGTATATTATTAACTATATATATATATATATATATATATATATATATATATATATATATATATATATATAATGCTCTAAATTCTACCTATGCATATACCGTTTCAATGTTCAAATTAAAAATAAATTCAAAGTTATATATATTTATTTAATGTTCTAAATTCTACCTATGCATATACCGTTTTAATGTTCAAATTAAAAATAAATTCAATGTTCAAATTGAAATATATATATATATATTTCAATTTATTATTTCATGATGGTGCATTAACGATTCAAGTGGGGAAATAATTGAAATTTTATTTTAGTTTGCTTTTTTATTTGATGTTGAACTTATGAACTTAATTTTATGGTTGTATTTTGTATTTGAAAATCTACGGATTGTATTTTATCAACTTTGTTTGAATTAAAATGTGTCTGAAAATCAATTAAAGTATGGTGTATGATGATAATTGATTACATAAGTGTTATGTGTGATTAAAAAAATTACAGCAGGATATCTGATAAAAAATAATAGTAGAAAAAAATAATAGCAGGGAAAATATTGCAAAAAAATAAAACATTACAAAATCGATCAAAGTATCCGATCCAAACCGAACCAAACCGATTAGTTTGGTTCGGTTTCATTTTTCAAAAATAGGACAAACCAATCCAAACCGAACCAATTAAGTACACATTGGTTCGGACTTTGGATTCATCAAAAACCGATCCAAACCGGTCCAATTACACCCCTATTCTTGGCCGTAAGAATTGCTTATTGAAGCTTAAACTGCACAATTAATATAAAAGTAGAAATCATAAATGTTCTTAACTGCAATATGTGAATGTTATTGGCTTTTGATTGTTGCTTATTGAGGCTTTTCCCACGAGTTTTCTTCATTTCCCCATTGATATAGTTCAGCATTAATTTTTTATTCTTTGGACTGTTATATTATTTCTTTTGTACTTTTAGACAAAGTAAGTCACATTTTTTTTATGCAGTAAACATTATTCATAGATTACAAAACAGGAACAGTCATACAAAGGTAAGTTTGACATGTTTGGGACAACCCCTCCATGCATGTCCTAGAATCTCTTAAATTGGCTAGGTCAACCAAACTATGTGCCTCTACATTGTGGTTTCTTTTAACATAAACAAAAATAAAATCATTGAAGAGGGAAACACAATCTTGAATTACTAAATCTATTTCAGCTGGCCAATGCAGCATTGAGAGATGAAATATTTGGCTATACCATTTTTACTAAGAAAGCAGTGCTGCATAATAGAAAATCTATTTTTCTTTTGGCCAGCATGGGTCTGCAATGTCATTCCCAGTAAATTGATGTATTTTTGGATGTTTCATTGGATTAAATTTTCAATATCTGAAATTGCATACTATAAATCACAAAATCAAAGACAATCCTGCACAAATACTTGTTTCTCCAGCTGGGTGAGCCGGGTTTTGATTGGGAGCGAGTTTCTTATTATGATTTTGAGCTTGTTAGGACTTAATTTATTATGATTGCTTTTCTGCCCCCTGTGTTGCTCAAAATAGGCAAAACACACCGGTATGATTCTTCGTTACAATCTATCCCAAGGGCAACTACTGCATTAGGAGCTATTAAGGATGTTATTAGAGGGGCTGAATTCAAATCTTGATTCTCCGCATTTATAGTGTGTGAGTTTAGTTACTAGTCTATTGGACTAAAAAATTATTACAATTTTGACCCTAAAAATTACAATCATGTGCTATTCCATTCATTTAGAACTTAGTATCTTTTTAATGACTTTGTTTTGTATCCTTCATTTTTGGTTGCAAAGTTATAAGAGGAAGACTTTGGGGTTTATTTTAGAGGGTTTAAATAAATTCTTTAAATTCAATATACTATTCTCTACAAATAACTCTAAATAAAAATTACAAATTTTCTCTATTTTTTTTCTACCAACCTCCACCCAAAGTCTTTTCCTTCCCTCCAAACTTGCAATAAAACCTTAAAGTTATATGATATGATATGATATGATAAGGACAGTGATATAATTCACATGTTTACATGTCTTTTTTTTACCAAATTAAATTTTTTCTTCTACTTCCTTACCAAGTTAAATATTTAAATAACTAACTTATCAAAATGAGAGCATTAAGGTAACACGATAAAATTTTAACACATCACACTATAAATTATTAAAATAGAGTCCTCCCTGTGAGCATAACATAGTTCAATTTATCAAGTTCAAATTTGAAATTGTCAATTTATTTATCTTTAAGGTGTAAAATTCTGACAACTAAATTATTTGAAAAAAAATAAATCAAGATAGAGCATGAAACTGCTCTAAGCAGCAATGATTTGTTTTTAATTTATGCACATCAAAAACATAATAATGTGTTTTTAATATAATTGCAGTTTTTTGAGGATGGATCATCTCAATTTTTCCCCCTCAATTTTAACATCTCAACGATCAATTATCTTCTCTCAATTTCTTTAAAATTTAAATATTATTTTATATTTATGATCCAATGGTCTATAGTTCACATTATTTCATCAATTTTTTTTTCCACTTGAGAGAATCTATTCTCCAGTTTTTTTGTTCTAATTTTTACTTTGTTTTTCCAAAAAAAACCTTTATTCCACAAGCATGGTTTTTATTCACCACTAAAACACAAATTGATTTAATGAATTGATTTAATTTATATTCATACCCGTATATCTGATTCCACACCCCTTATTTTTCTGTTTTGGACATACTAAATCTACATTATAAAAAATGGAAAAGTGAGGATGTGGGAAAGAAAATAAACAAAATGATGATATGTTATGAAGTATAAGAAAATGTGGGGGGTATGGAAATAGGTGTTGGATGTGGATAATAATTTATTTCCTTTTATTGACCAAACAAAAAGTTAGCAAGTTGTCCAGAATAACTCCATTAAACTGTTAGTTGTAATTAGGAAATATTTATGGCTTATTTTACTCTTTGGACGTTTTATTTATTATGTAAAGTACAGTTGCAATTATATCACCATATCAACATACTACAGGAGAAAGGATCCTCTCAATTTGAAAAAAAAAATTGAGAAAATAAAGTGAAGTTTTAAATCATTGGATTATAAATATAAAGTAATATTTAAATTGAAAAGAAATGAGGAAAAATTGATTGATGATTGAGATGTGAAAATTAAGAAAAATTGAGGAAAAATAAATCGAGAGAATCTATTCTCATACTACAGCATATATTTTTCTTTTTAATGGAACATTAAGTTTCTTCATTTAGCTGCTCCATAACTTTATTCTAATTAGGGATGACAATTTACCCATATCCAGTGGGTATCCACAAAAAAATACCCACGATGGATAGGGTATAAACCCGCATTTTGGGTATGGACATGAGTATGGATAATTACCCACAAAATTGAGCGGGTATGGGTGCGGGTACGGGTACCTTAGGTACCCACCCCATATACCCATATAGTATATATTTATTTTTTTAATTATATTATTATATAATAATATATAATAATATATATAATTTTTTTTATAAAATACAACATTATTATATTATTACACATTTTGAATAGAAATATGTTTATTTATAACATAATGTAAATATGTCAATAGAGAAATGAACTTTACGATGATTTTAGTAATAATTTTGTTTATAATTTTCATGAATCAACATTAAAATCTTTGAATTTTTTTAAATTCTATTAAAATGATATGATATTTTATAATTGATCAATTTATTTTTAATAAAAATGCGGGTAACGGGTACGAGTACGGGTACTTAGGTACCCACAGGGCATGGGTACGGGGACAAAAGTCGTCACCCACGCGGGTATGGAGATGGGTACGGGTATTTTTTCAAACTGCGGGTATAGGGATGGGGACTATAGTACCCTACCCATTGCCATCCCTAATTCTAATTGTTAATTTGATTATATCTTGATTACTTAAAGCTAGCTAATATTATATTCTCTCGGTTCTAAAATACTAATTGTTGTTCTCGTGAGTTAGGGATATTAAATTTTGTATGCACGATAGAAATTCGAACTCGAAATCTCTCACCTATTTATCTTAAAAAATAAATTTTTAATTATTAAACTACTTGTAAAAAAAAATCTAATTGTTTAAAATAAGCTCACTTTACTCTTGAAATACAAAGTTAATGAATTTATTTCAAATTTACCCTCATATTAACTTTGTCTAGATTGGAATGATATTTGCACATCCAATAGCAAAGATGCGGTTGGAGTTCCTAAGTAATAAGTAGGATTTCCTAGTCAAAGAAATACTCATTCCTAGAGACAACTTTTTCTATACCAAAAAGATACCACTTATTCCTCACATGAGGCTATGGATTGCTTCCCACTATTCCCATGTTTTTGTTTGTATTTTGGTTTCAATCATTGTGCTTTTATCATGTTTATTTGCATCAATTGAAGTGTATTGTATATTGTACCTAATTAACTAATATGATGGATAAAGATTAAAGAGTGATAAAATGGCTTTTAATAGTTTTGTGGGGAGAAGGAGTTGGTAGACTGAGGTAACTGGTGTGTTTGTTACATATTTGTTTTAGAAAAAAATAATTTTTTTCATGGGAAAAATTACTTTTGTCTTTTTAAAGGTGTTTTTATTTTTTACATTTTTCAGAAAAGTATTTTGTTGAGAAAAAAACCATTTTTAATTATAAAATGAAAAACTAATTCTAATAGCTTTTCAAAATTTAATTTTTTTAAAGAACAATGAACTTAGGTATTAGCTTGACATTTAAAAAAAATTATTTTTAAATAGTAAACAAACATAAAGTAGCTTTAATTTTATGTTTTTAAAATATATGAGAGTGTGTTTTGAAGTTAATTGTCTAAAAAGGGAGAATCATCTTGCCTCTTATGAATGAGATGTAAATCCTCTTATGATCTATTTTCTTTTTGTATTGGGGTTTGACGTTTGGTTTTGGTTTTAGTTTTGTTTGTATGACGAGATATCTTTTGTATTCAACTCTATTTGAAGTTTAACTCTCTTTGTACTTATTGATTAGAGTTGCTCGTATGTAGTGAGGTTGTGACTGCATGTATTATCTACATTGTGGATACCATTTGGTATTGTAGAAATCAGGCTCGTTTCCATGACAAGAAAATCAATTTTCAAACTGCTATCAACCGTATTTGTGTTAATGTCTATATTACTGGTAATTCTACCAAATCTACGGCGTCGGCGTATATGCAAGAATTTCAAATTCTAAAAGCTTTCTCTATAAAAGTGCATCCCCCTAATGCTCTTCATATAAAGGAAGTTTATTGGTTCCCTCCTAAAGCCTATTGGATCAAATGTAATACAGATGGCGCTGCTCTTGGTTGTCCTGGGTTGACGGCTTGTGGTGGTATTTTTAGAGATAGTTCGGGAGCTACTTTAGGTTGCTTCGCTAGAAATATTGGAATCACATATGCCTTTTATGCTGAGATTATTGGTGTGATGCTGGCCATTGAAATCCCGACTTTAAAGGGTTGGCCTTTTCTTTGGGTAGAGACTGATTCTATCATGGTTACTCAAGCATTCAAAAAAGCTATTATGGTTCCTTGGCACCTTCGTAATAGATGGTTAAATTGTCTTGAACTTACTAAGAAGATGTCTTTCATTATTTCTCATATATATATAGAGAAGGTAATCAATGTGCTGATGGTATTGCTAATCTTGGCCTTCATATTACTTGTTCTCAATGGTGGAACACAATTCCTTTTAACATTGCTAATGTATTTTCTAGAAATAGGCTTGGTTTCCCTGAATATAGATTTTGTTAATCTTGTTTTGAGCACTGCACTCTTTTTTCCTTCATCTAGTTTTTCCCTCTGGGTTTTACAGGTAAGGTTTTTAACGAGGCAGTTGTATACGCTCAAGTTCCCACTTGGGTTTTGGTCTAGTCCCCTCAAGTTTGTTTCTTTTTGTTTTCCTTTTTTAATAATATGATAGAGTTTCAGTTTGCTTGTTGGGTTGGTAAAGGGGTGCCAACCTAGTTGGGATGTCTTTGCCTTCTTAACTGAGCTGTTCTCTTTGCTTAAAAAAAAAAAAACTAAAATGAAAGTTTTAATTTTGGGTTTTATTCTAATTTTTACGCTTGTTCCACTATTTTGGCGGAACTTTGGACGGTTCATATGAATTATTCTCTCTATCCCAAAATATAAGTAAAAATGAGATAAATAAATTTAATGTATTTAGTTAAAAATTTAAATTAAATATCTTCATTTTTGTTGATCAATTTACGGTCATATTTAGAAATATGGAGAAAGTATAAAAGAGGATGATTTGAGATTATTCATTTATTCGCTATAAGAGCTGAAGTTTTTATCTTAAATTAAATGAAAAAAAAAAAAAACAGTGATAGGAGACAGAAAAATTCCCTTAAAACTTGGTCATTGTCAATGCGAAAATGTGAATCATGCCCCCAAAATCCTGAGTATATTATAATGTGAGTATTGAGGAGCAACATAAACATGGACAGTGACTATATAATATAGTATTAGTAATTTAAATTTAAATTTGTCAAAAATGTTTAGTATGTGAATTTAGACAGCATTGCATATTGATATAGGAATAGCATGTGGACAAATGAGTCATCAAATGCAATATAAAAACATCAAAGATGTCTCCAAAATAAATCATAATTAATTCAAGTGTTTCTATATTTGGAAAAGAAGAATCTAGTTCATGATCCAATGTGGGCCAAATCAAGGATTTTGATTTTAGTTATGGAAAATGTTTTGATGGCGTGCTGGAGCTCTATTAATAATTTATTTTTGTAAGATCGATGTAGGAAAGGAAAACACTAAACACCATAAAAATATTCTCGATATTCCGACAAAATAAAAATATTCTCGGTATATACTCCCTTCGGACTTTTTTATAAGCAAAAATTCTATTTTGCACACTTATTAAGGAGTTAGCTTTTTATCCTAGTTTTATGTGTAATTTTCAATGCAATTCCTAAAATGTCCTTTTGCTTATTATGAAATGTACTCCTACTTAGATGTCATCATTATTAGTACAACTCCAACATAGATTACTTGTAGAAATGAATAAATGCATGTGTAGGGGTATTGTTGGAAAAAAAATATTAATTAGAGTTGAATTTAATGACTTTTGCTTATATTTAGAGCCAAAAAATTTTGTTGACTTTTCCTTATAAATAAGGCTGGAGGAAGTATATAAAAATTTGGTCTAGAAAAAGATGAGAAACATATATTATTTGGCAATTTTTGTAACAATATTTTTGTATTAATTCTCTAATATGCAGGAAAAATAAAAGAGATAATTTAGAGTTCTATAAATTAAATAAAATCTTGCAAAAATTTATGTCTTGGCAATTCAACAAATAACAAAGAATGATGAAAATAGAATGTCAAAAAATATTATTGTTAATTATAATTATAATATTATTGTTGTTTTGGTCGGATTCATGGTTGGGTGGTGTACCGTTGAATGAGAGGTATTGGTGCCTGTTTGACTTGTCTCTTTACAGGTCGAGTAAGGTGGCAGCGATGAGTGCCTTAAGGTGGGAGGCAGGAGGGGCAGCATGGGCGTGGCGTCGCCCACTAAGAGCATGGGAGGAAGAGCTATTATAGGAGAGTGTAGGAATTTGCTTTCTGACTTTGTTTTGCAGTCTAATGTCGCCAATCAGTGGTTGTGGCGGCACGATCCATGTGTTGCTTACTCGTACGGACACCCCAGAGAAAGCGTTGACAACAAATTTAATTTGGCACAAATAGGTTCCCGTCAATGTGTCGGTGTTGGCTTGGCGATTGTTACGTAATAGATTACCAACCGGAGATAACTTGGTGACGCATCATATTATTGCCCCTAATGCCCACCTTTGTGTGACTGGCTGTGGAGGCGTGAAAAAAGCGCATCACTTGTTCCTTTCTTGCCCTGTTTTTGCTCGGTTGCGGGGCTTGATTCGGTGTTGGGTTGACATCTCCTCGATTGATCCGTTGTTGATTCATGACCATTTCACACAGTTTACTTATTCGTCAGGTGGCTCTCGAGCATGGCGCTCTCTCTTGCAGTTACTTTGGCTATGCACCATTTGGATGGTGTGGCACGAAATTGCAGGATATTCAAGGCCTGGGAATCGACGATCCATCAATTGTTATAGAAAGTCAAAGTTTTTTTTTTTTTTGTTTTTTTTGTTTTTGTGGATGAAAGCTTGTAATATAAATATTGGTTTAAATTCTCATAAATGATGGTTGAACCCTTTTGTTTGTTTGGGTAATGGCTCGCTGATGTTTCATAAGTTGTAGACCTTTGCTATTATGTTTGGCAAACCTTGTGTTAATCATAATTAATTTGTTTGATTAATAAAATTTATTTTTACTTGTTCAAAAAAAATTATTGTTAATTATAGGGTATGCTTTTAAAGAATAATTAGCATAGTGTCTCTTTAATATGAACGAAATTCAATTTCAGTCATTTTACTTTTAAATTTCATCCTTTATATTTTAGATTAATTTATTTTTGTTCTCTCACTTCATCTCTTTATAAAAATATTATGAGATCTACGGGAATTTATTAATAATGGCATGTCATGTGGTGGTAAACATAGACTGAGTTGGGTCAATTTTGGCTAAATTAATTTTTTATTCTAATCAAATTTCATTTATTTGAATTTGGATAAAAAAATGTATTTTATACATTAAAAAAAATGTATTTTGTATTTCAAGTGTGACTTATTAAGTCACACATCAATTACAAATGAGAAGAATGTTGCATTTTTAAGAGAAATGACGTCATATTAACATAATATCTTAAGATTTTAGGTGGACATATGACGTCTTCCTCTCTTGTCGTCATCGAGTATTTGATATTTTGATCCAATATATGTTTCTCCAAAGCTTTCCCAAACTCCCCCAACAAGTATTGGATCATGGTATTGGATCAACTATATGATGTGGGAACTCACACTTAGGGAGAAATTGTTGGGTTTCAAGTGTTAGTGGCTAAGTCTCACGCCGACTATGATTGGAAAAAATGTTGGATTTAAAAGAGAGACAACTCTTTAACTTAATGCATTAAAGTTTTGGGTGGAGATGTGGCGTATCTATTTTTTTAGTCCTACAGCATTTGACATGATGTTTCTCTTGAGCTTTCTCAGACTCCCCAACAATCTAAACCAACTCAATCTAGTTATGAACGGATAGGTTCCGATTAGGTCATCGTGTCATGTGACATGATTTTCTTCTTAAAATTGCAACAAAAAATAATACTTTTTTATAATTAAAAGGAATATAAGAGATAATCAACTCTTTGGTAAAAAAAAAGAAGAGATAATCAACTCTTACAATTCAAAAATAGTACAATTAGATGCTCTAAATACAAGCTAGATGATTATTACACCAATCGGATAAAACAAAAGATGTTGATTTCTTAACTCGATCTATAAACTAAAAATAAGGAAATGAATTTTATTTGATCCACAATGTCGGGAACTCCAATAACCTCTCCTCTAAAATGATCTTATTCCTTGATTGCCAAATGCTCTAAGTAGTGGCTAGCCGAATTAAATGTGTTGCACTTACAAATTTCTTATTCTTCACTAGTGCACCAAACAATAAGAAATGATTGCGTACAGATTCGAACGAGTTAAAATCGAAATTCAACCATTTAAAAATGCTCTGCTAAACTTGTATTGAGAAGCGACAATTGAAAAATAAATGGTCAATTTTTTCATTCTCCCTAAAGCAAAATGCACAACAAAATCATGTGGGCTAACTAAAATACCTTTCCTTGCCAAAGCCATACACATAGGGAGTCTAGCTAATAGAAATCTCCACCCAAAAATACTAACCTTAGAGGGAATGTTATTCATCCATAATCTCCGAAGCACTGATACCAAATTCTCATTGATATACAACTCTTCATTGTGGCTCAAAAGGGACGTGTATGCCGAATTAATAAAAAAAAATCACCACACTGATTTAGAATCCACCGCCTTCGATCAAGCTTGTCCGATAGTTGAATCTCATACAACAACAACCGCGGTTTGACTATTGCAGCAATCTGGTCCGTCAACATCTCTATGGACCATAATAAATCTCACTCTCATCTTTCATCGAACCAAAAACCCATATCGGCTATCACCCCATGAGGGTGTAACGCTATGGAGAAAGTCAAATTTCAAAGCCGCAGTTCCCAGCCATTTATCATGCCAGAAGCTCAAGGTTAAGCCATTATCCAACACATTGCTTACATTTGATCGGAACCAACCATCAGACTTATCGTTACGTATTTTTAATAAGTCACGCCACCTTAAAGAGTGACCATGATTCACTTTGTTCATTACCTATTTTTAATAATTCACACCACCATAAACAAATTCTCTTTGTGAACCATATCTAAAAATCAAAATATCATGCCAAATAGAAGTTGTTTCACATAGAGCTCTCCATTTTCATTTACATAGTAAAGCGTGGTTGAATCACTTTAAATTCTTAATTCCTAATTCATCTTTATCTTTGGAAAGACAAATAATGTCTCGACAACTCAACAAATTTTCTTTGAATCCGAACTTCCACCCCATATATAGAAATCTTTTGGATACTTGCCAAATCTTTTAACACACATTCCGGTACTAAATTGATGAGAGTGACACATCTTCCAATTAAGAGATTAGAACCATTCCACATATTGAGACGCTTTTACACAGCATCCACTATGGGATACTCAGTCGACTTTCTTATTGGATTTGCTCCAATTGAATACATAAAAAACGAAACGGGATAGAGTCCTCTCATTTGCAACTTTTTTAACAATAATATCTAATAAATATTCAATCCTCCAACCTAACACTTCTAAAAAATTATTAATTACGTAATTTCCACAAATAACTAACAACATTCATCTATTTTAATATTAGAACATAGGATTCCCCAATAGAAAATATACTTATTAAGCACCTCAACTCTTAATAATCACTATTTTTCCCCCTCCCCAATAAAAATAGTTATATGACACCCATTCGAGCAAGAACTTACCATTGTGGATTTTCTTAATATTGATTTCTTATCTTAACTAAATTGCATTCAAAGCAAGCAAATTGAATAAACTTTGATAATGATTTATGAGACAATAGATGATGAACATATTTGTTGTTGTTTTGTCATAGGTGTACTACCAATAGGGAAGAGATTCTTCTTAGTTGAAAGGTTGGCAAAAAAATAGCATATCCCAACCTTTGTTAGATATTTATTGTGCGGTGTAGGTTCACCATGGACCATTTATATGGAGAGAGCACAGGTAAGTCACATGCAAACAAACAAAGTGAGCCATATCTATACCACTATATATATTGATGAGATGAGATGAGACTGAAAGTGAGTCAGTGAAGGAGTGCTATAAACCTGTTTTAGTCAGCTCTGTTACTTTATTTTTGTCAAGATCCTAAACCCTTTATGCTGAGAGTGAGGTAGGATTGGATGAATCAAATTTAATCTGTGTAATACTTAACTCTATTTAATAAACTCTGATGACTAAAAATATTAATAGTAGATAATTGATAAATTAATTTATATTGAATAGAGATAATTTAGATTCAATTTTATAGTGTTTTGTAGAACAAAGTATTATAGTAAAATTAGAAGATGAACTAATATGTATATTAGATGGCATAAAAATAATATATTAAATTAATATTTTATTTTCTTTAAGAAATATATAAGAAATTAAATTAAGTGAAAAAAGAACAAGAAAAAAAATATAAGCTAATTAAATAAAATACTAAAAATAATAAGTTATAAATTCGTGAAAAAAATTATTTATCAAATTTTTTTTTTGTCATATGAATTTATAAATTATAAGTTTAAAGTATATTTTTTTCATGAAGCATCAATTTTTTCGAGTTTGATTGATCACATTAAAATTGTGACATGGTGGTGTGGCTTAAAGCTAGCATTCCTTTGCTTAATTTGTTAAAGGTTTGTCATCATAAAAAATTTAATGAGCAACATTATGCTTCAAATTTATTTTGTTCTAACAACTAGATCACCTCATAAACTTCTCACAACTGAGATAGTGATTTAATAGATTCAAAATGTGGAAAAATAAAGGAAAATAGTATGCATAATATGTTTAGTTTTTGCTATTAATAAAATTGATTTTGACTGAATTAATCATTTAAAATTAATTATAATAAAAATTGAGTTGAAGTATATTTTTTAACTTCAAGTAGAATTAATTTTATAGGTAGGATCAATTTTATTTTTGAAAAATCAAACAAATCAGAATCAATTTTACACATTCATAATCAATTTTGACTGCTTTTATAATCAATTTTGACTGCTTTGGAATTGAATCTAAACATATAGGTGTGTTTGGTTCTGTGTTGGTAATAATTGATTTTAATAGAATTGATTCTGTAAAACTGATTCTGGCCAAATTTGATTTTAAGTTAAAGTGATTTATGTTTAGATATATTCATGCAAAAATGAATTTAACGAAAAATTTGTATGTAAAAATTAATTCTAGAATCAGAAGCTACGATTTCTAACTTTAAGTAGAATCAATTCTAGAGGCAAAATCAATTCTACTTTTGAGAAACTAAACAAATCAGAATCAATTCTACACGTCTAAAATTAATTTTGACTACTCAAGAATTGAAATCAAACATAGACTAATTCAACTTTAAATAAACTGGATATGTCAAAATTAATTTTACAGTTATAGAATCATCTTTGTATCATCCAAAAATGGAAGTGAAACATACACCATGCATATTATATTATATCTACACCACTCAGATCAATGCTTTATCTATAAAGACAAAGAGAGTCATGAACTAGTAATCTTAAACACTAAACCACATGGTTCACCATATAATTCACTTATAAAAAAATTTACTAGTTTATAAATGAATTAATTTTACAAATTAAAATAAAAATTCTCACTATTAAGAGTGTGTTTGCATGCTATCCAAAATCCAAAAATGAAGAAGTGCTTTTGTGTTAAAAAGTTTTGTTTGTATGTGAAATGCCAGTGAGTAAAGCATATAACTAAACTCTATATACAGCATATTTTCATGATCACCATCATCATTCATGATTATTAATCAAACTATAGGAGAGAGAAATTTGTATAAAGAGCCTCATATCATCCATCCTCACCCCTAGAAAAATAAAATGACTTATGCAATCTGATAATGACTTATGCAACTGACACACACACACACACACACACACACACTATGAAAGAGAAAATATCATCAGACACAAACATAGCATATTTCAAACACTATTCAATACACTCATGTTTTTTCATTTTTACTTTTTTCACATTCTGTAGTTAATGTTGTTTTGTTCTCATCTCATCTCTCTCTCTCTCTCTCTCTCTCTCTCTCTCTCTGTGCTGCTCTGTCACCCACCACCACCTCTCTTTAATTCCCTATGAAACCGTTGAACGTTTTTCAACTTTCACACTAGTTTCCACCACATCTTCATCATGGAATATGTGAATTGTGAACCACATGATCACAATCACAATTCACAATACCCTTTTCAGTTTTGATTCTCTCTCTCTCTCTCTCTCTCTCTCTCTCTCTCTCTTCATATGTTAGTACTCTCTTTTACTCTCTTCACCCTTTTGAATTCATGATGCATTCATAGCACTATCTCTTCCTTATGCTTAAATATACTTTAAGGTGTGAAAAATCTCTTTTACTTTTCACTTAATTAACCAAAGTTTCAGCTTTTTTGTGTAGTTTTATATAAAAGTTGCTTTTTTTAGTGTAGCATTTTGTTCATTTTACTTGAAATTTGAAACCGGGTTTATAACATTGACTTCAAGTAGTTTATTCTTCTTATAAAGAGTAAAAAAAAAGAACTGTTTTTAGTTTTGTTTTTGGATTTTTTATTTTCTTGGTGTTTGCATCAAAGGGTTGGTGTGACTGTGAGAGTGGACCTGTTACAGTTAAGCTGGTCTTTATCTTCAATGTTAATCCTTTCTTGTTTTTTCATGTTTTTGTGCATAGCTTAAGTTGTAATCTAGTTTTTATTTTTGTCCTTACTATAATTGATTTTGTAGATTATTAGCATTGATCTAGATTCTACTTTTTGGTTGTTTTCTGCAGGTTAGGTTTAGTTTGCCTTTGAGTCTTAAGGTAATCTTCTTTTCCTTTTTTGTTTGCTCTTCACATTTAGATATAGATGTCAAACATTCATATTTTAATTGAGTAGAGTATGCATAACTAAGTGGTTGAATTTAAATGGTTAATGAGTTTTAGTTAACACTGAATTAGTTGGAGTACTCGAGTTTGATTTTTGACTTGAAGAAGTATCGATCAGACTTTACTTATCTTCTGGCCGAACTCCAAATTACTAGGTTCATTTTCCGTGAGAATTGGATGGTTAAAACCAAAATATCAGTAGAGTACATTTCCCATTGTTGAAATATTTCATTTCTAATTTATGGTTAGTTTTATCAAATTTCTGTCATAAGTAGAAATTGGTCAAAATAAGTTGATGTATTTTGTTCAAATTTAGACCAAATACATCAACTTTGATCGATCTCCCTTTTGCTTATATTTGTATATTTGCGTATTACAATTGGTCTATTCAATCCTTGGATTATACAAAATTTAATATTTGTCCCAGTGAGCATAGTTCAGTTGATAAGGATATCGCAATATGCAAGGGTTGGAGTTTGAACCCTAGACTCTCCACATAGGGATGCAATTTTGACAACTAAGCTACTTGACCAAACAAAAGAATGACACGTGGGATTACTTAATAGTGTCATTTTTTATTGAAATTTGTGCATTCATTGCGTTGAAAATTCAAATACTTGACTTTTCCAATACACGACATTTTCAATAAATAATTTATTTTTTTCGGAATTCTTAGTCAATTGTGTTGACTGCACATTGAATTTTATGGTTTTTCTAACTTTTTTGTTATGTCATTTATTTTATATGTGAACAGTGATAGACGGTAAATTTTGGATTGTTGAGTATAAAAGAGGGGGATTCGATTTTCATCGTCAAAGATTTTGAAGGGACTTGAACTTAAATGCATGGATCGAGGCGACCAAATGGCGGCATTATCGGGTTCTGCATCATACTTTATGCAGAGAGGATTACCTGGTTCTGGTAACCAACATGAATTGCATAGTCCACCCGGTATTCGTCAACTACCGAATACCAATTCACCATTTCAACCAAGTATTGGTGGTACTATTGGATCCACATTGCCGATGGATTCTTCTGGAATTTCATCCCAATGTATCAATGTAGGTGCTCCTTCTGCGGCTGCTTCAACTGGTGAAGCCGTCAAAAGGAAGCGAGGAAGGCCTAGAAAGTACGGGGCTGACGGAAATGTGTCGTTGGCCTTGACTCCAACAACACCAGCAAGTCAACTTGGATCTGTACCGCAAGTTCAGAAACGCGGTCGCGGACGCCCTCCAGGGTCAGGGAAGAAACAACAGTTGGCTGCTGTTGGTAAATTTCTATTCCACTTTTTAATTTGTCACCTTTAATAGAAATAAATTGATTTAGTTTTAACTTGGTATGTTTCTGGTTTCATAAATTCATATCCATGTGTTGTTTGATCATAAATATATTGCATACATATATTTGAGTTATGATTTGTTTACTTTTTCATGTTGCACTCTAATACCGAAAGAAACTGAATTAACAAAGAATTTTCAATTGCCATACATATAACCCACACTGTCTATTCAAGACTTTACTGCTTACAAGATAGATCGGTTGGAATTTGGATTGCCTACAGTCAGCACATTGGTGATCGGTAGATCGAGATCCGATGGTCTTCATTTCAAGCATGGTATATTAGTTTTTAAAAAAATCAAAACATGCATTGAAATGTGGATCGTCCGATTTTGATCCAACGGTCACCGATGTGCCGACTGTCTGAATGTGAGGGTATTCAAACAATCGGCACATTGGTGATCGGTAGATTGTGATCCAATGGTCTTCATTTCGAGCATGGTATATTAGGCTTTTAAAAAAATCAAAACCTGCATTGAAATGTGGATCGGCCGATTTTGATCCAACGATCACCGATGCGTCGACTGTGTAAATGCGGGGATTGCAGACTGCAGAAAATCTTAATTCGGATGGGTTGTGCGGAGAAGTGGTTGAGATTTCTAAAGTTTCGATTCGTTGTAATCAATCTGTTTTAAATTTTTATGTTTTTTTTCTTCTATGAAATTATCAGTGGTGAAACTTGAAACTCTTGATTGTCTAACATGTGCAATATTGCACATGTTAAATCAACTAAAAGTAGTAATTTCTTATTGAAAAATAACAATTATTTATTAAAAAATTATACATTTAATGTAAAATGCACAAGTTCCAATACAAATTTACTATTTTGAATTTCTTAACATTGCAAATTTGCACATGATAGAAAAACCCATTTAATTATTCAAATATTGAAGCTTTGGTTTGATACTCATTCTTGTCCTTCGTTACATTACTTGTTTTCAACAATTGACTTGTTTAGGTCATTGCATCAGTTTTTTCTTCAAAGATTAACATAAATTTAACTATATTCAAACATTACAACTAACACATTGAAACATAGACTATTTTTGTCACTACTTATTTTTCAAAGATCAACATAAATTCTACTATTATTTTTTTTAAAAAAAACTTACATTCTATTATTTAAATGTTACAACTAGCATGTTAAAGCAAGTGTTTCCTAGTACTAGTATTCCACATTATTTGTTACTTTGTCAGTGAGATAATATTTGACAAAAATACTCGGAAATTTATACCTGCATATTTGTTTCAAAAAACATTTTTTACTTCAACCGAATGTTTTTACTTCACTCGAGATACATATTTTAACTAGTATTAGGGATGCAATGGGTCAGTCCAAGATAGGCCTAGACTAAAATTGACCTGACCCATTTCACAAATATTGAAGTCCTGGGTTCGAACCCGGGTGACGCTGTCCAACATAGCTATTTCGGCATTGCCAATTGAGCTAGACCTTACGAACTGTTTGTCTCAAATTTTTTCGCTTTAGAAAACCAAAATTGCATTAAAGGCTGATTCTATTTTTCCGTTTATATAACTATTTGTCCCAACATGTTACTCTTGTTTTATTATTTTTATATATTTTCTGTGTTTGATGATTTGAGTGGTTATTGCCAGGTGGTTTGATCTCAAGTTCAGCTGGGAATGGTTTCGCACCACATGTTCTCAATGTCGCAATTGGAGAGGTATTCCACATTTTTTTATAGTAATCCGTATCAATCTTCTTGTTTTGTTATTATATATTTTCTTTTATTTATTTATTGATGAAGTGCTGCTTTAGTTTTAATGAATCTATGGTACTTTTCTAGAAATCGAATCCATTTGAGACAATTATTCTCTAGAAAATCATCAATTTTCTGACGATCCTCTAGAATTTGTGCAACTTGTTATGCCATTTGTGTAAGTATATAGGAAAATACTCTTTTGAAAATTGACAATATTCTTCTGTGTAGGACATTGCGACCAAAATTCTGGCATTTTCTCAGCAGGGGCCTAGAGCTATATTTGTTATGACAGCCACTGGCGCTGTCTCTACTGTGACGCTTTCTCAAGCTTCGTCATCTGGGGGATCTGTAACATATGAGGTTTGAACTTTCTCATTGCTATGTGCATCCATGTTTCAATGTGTTTATTGATTCATAAATAACTATGATAGTTTAAATGCATATACACACATTTGTTCTTGCCTAAGTGTTATAATGCATATAATCACATACCAATCTTTTGTTATATTGGAAGAATGGCTTAGCTTAAGAATGCAATTTTTGTTTTTTATATGCAAATGTTAGTGGTTGGATTTTCTTACATCTATTTGTTGTTTCTTATACGAGTGCCATGCTATGTAATTCAGAATCTGTATGTTTTTTTTTGTTTCTTTTACTTATCCTTTCAATAAATCTCTTTTTTAAGTGTATGGTTATGTTTAATAATTATGGACTTTGGCTTCAATAGGGTCGTTTTGAGATCCTAAGCCTGTCAGGCTCTTACTTGGTCGCTGATAATGGTGGCTCCCGAAATCGAACTGGTGCATTAAGTGTTTGTCTTGCAAGTCCTGATGGCCGTGTCATTGGTGGAGGCGTTGGTGGACTGCTCATTGCTGCAAGTTCTGTTCAGGTAATTGCACGTTTACTACTTAGGAAGGATAACATTGAAAATTCCCGTATGACAAAACGTTTTATGTTTTCAATTTTGGCACAAATATATGAAAACAGAAAACAGTGAAAATAATAGGAAAGTTTTTTAATTACGATTTTCTCACTCTGCATATCAGCAATGTTGTATTTTTATGGATATGGATTTACTTCAGTCACAAATTTACACATTTAGCACATCGATGGTCGTTTGATTGAGATCAAACAATGCAGAAAAAAAAAACAGATTTTCATTCTTTCTTTCAAACTAAAATATTGAGCTTGAAATCTAGACTGTCCAATATTGATTCAACAACAATCGATGTGCTAACTGCATGAGATTTGTGACTGCAACAAATCCAAATCCGTATTTTTATATGGATTCAACAACAATATTGATTCTTTCTTTTGAACAATATCATTCAAAGGGAAACTAATCCCCAAACCCGTGTTTTATTTGGATTGTTACATTCGATTGGTTATGACTATTAGGTGATAATTGGGAGCTTTATGTGGGGCGGACAAAAGACAAAGAACAAGAAGAATGAAGATTCGGAAGGTCAAGAAGTTGGTATGGAGGCAGATCATCATCAGCAGCAGCATGGAGTTCATAATCCAGTTGCAATGAACAACATTTCTTCACCAAATCAAAATCTTACTCCATCATCTCTCAATTCTTGGCCTGCACCGCGTTCCTTGGATATGCGTAATTCGCATATGGACATTGATTTAATGCGCGGGTGACAATTTTATTTTATTAGCATACACCAGTACTTGGTAAATATTTAAGATTGATGGTTACTCATCTAATTTTCGCATAGTTATGACATAATTGGCAGTACCAACTATAGAGTAGAGAAAGCCTTATTGACTTGTGGAATTTGATTTATGTTACCTATGATTGATTGACTTTAGGGGTTGTACTCATATCTTTGTAGTTGCGAGGTGTTTGAATTTTAAGATTTTGCTTTCTTGGTTATTTTTTATTTGATGGAAATTGATAGTTGGTTAGATTTTTTGTGGTTTAAGTATATATATCATGACTTATGTGATATGATGGCGTGGTTCTAATCAAAGTGATTAGCAGAAGGGACTAATCTCCCACATGGTTCGAGGGTTGTTGGGACAGCTGCGCTCCTAAGACAATATTATTTTTTATAGGAGATTTGCGAGCTAAAAATCTTGCGATTTTTGTCATTGAATTGTGTCAAGAAATGCAAGAACTCTTTCAAAGTATGAATGAAAGGTTCCCTCAACCCCAACACTTGCCTTGAATTAGGGCTTCATGCCATTTTCTATTGCATTATGTTTTTGTATATGTTGTTACTAGGGATACTTAGTCGGTAGGTGGTACGATCTAAGTCTGAGAGTATGTAGAACGTGATGTCTGACCTAATGATTATAAACGTCTATATATATGCCTCCAACTGAACATATGTGGCGAGAATGTCTCCTAGGAGTGGGGGGCAATCGGTTTTGCTCCCTCCTCGATACGTGGCCCATGTGCCCTATTCATACTATATATAATGGTAATTGCTATTCTCTCCGGTGTTATTGCTCAGAATTCCCCCCTCCCCCCCACATTTAATCGGAAGATATCTTCCGGTAGTATACAATCCTTCTAAAAAGTATATTTTAGTGGTGTATTTTGTTTGTGTGAGCTACACGGGAGGGAGAGGTAATGGGGAGAAGAGCAGTTTCTTTCTCATCACTCTTTCTTCAATATTTTGAATTAGACTTGTCATAAATTGTTATCTCAAATTATCAATCATCAAACTTTACATAAAATTGTCATTTTCGAACTTAATTATACTCATGTAAGTATGTGTTTGGTTGAGCGGTGTGCATCTGTCTAAACACTTCTAATTTTAACATATTACATTTTTTATAAAAAATAATTAAAAATACATGTAAAGTTATATAATTATATATATATAACTTAAATAATATAGTCGGGGTCGGAAAATTCACGGTGGTAGAGGGTACTTCCTCTATTCCTGCCCCAAAATGTTGTTTAACTAGCCTTATCCGTGATGGTAAACGGAGAAGAGCAAATGATGATGATTGAGAACAAACAAAGCCACCGCCATAGAATGCTCAAAATGCTCAATAGATCTGAAGATCCAAAATCCTAGAAACAAGCTCATCATCGATCCACCACATTGGAGAGGAAGGAAAACACCTCCAACACCACCATGAATTACAGGATGAGTAGAGAACCAAACCTAGAAACATTTTCCAAATAGCCAACCTCATGATAAAAATCACATCTTAACATTATTTACTAAAGATTATAAATCTGCTTTTTGCTTCACATATCATTTAAGTGAAGGACTCAAAAACTGAATTGGCATAATGGAAACCTCATTGATTAGGTTTGCAATGATCATGGATTCCATTCAAAGTGACGTAATGCAAGTAAACAAAGGAAATTAATTTGGAGAGGAAGTGACTAAGATTAATTAAAAATAGGCAAATTAATGCTAACGAGTGCCCCGGGGGCACTCTTTAAGACCTAAAATAGTAAGGTTTTTATATATTTCTTATAAGAATGCATAAAGTCAACGCATTGGAAATTGCATTGTTTGATTTTTAAAATAAAAAGTTTCTTCAAATGGAATGCTTAAAGAGTGCCCCGAGGGCACTCATTAGCAAGACCCTTAAAAATATTGTGAAAACAGTTTATGCAAGTTGTATTAACTATTTATACCAATCGACTTAAATATTTAATATTTTGAAGTAATTGGCTCTCTGGAAAAGAAAAAAATGTTCTCGCATTAATTCTTCATGGACAATTTGAATTCGTGTCAACACTTTTCTCAGGACATTCTACCAAATTTGTGTATGGCTGTCACCTCCTTTGATTCTCTACCTATGATGGATTTTCCAAAATATAGTTTGTTCTTTGAAACATAGTTCTACATAATTCATAATGATATGAACGTATTTTGTGGCTCAGTCCTTAATAAATTACTTTTCTTTAGCCAGCAGTATTAACTCCTCACTTTGCATTTCAGTGGAGTACATAAGACAGAAGTTGATTGCTCGGAATGATACACTTCGGTTAATGGTAACTAGCTGATTTCTATTTGACTTGAATGATTTCTCTAACATCAATGAATATTGATTTTGAGTGGACTGAGAGGCAATGGTTTTTAATCAGATGAAAGGACATGATCATGAAATTAAAGCAAGCTTTAATGTGAGCTTGAAAGCTTTATCTGAACAAATGAGCAATGTTACAAACATAGAGATGTTACCGGAAGTATATATGTTTGTTGTAGTAGTGACTAGTGAGCAATGGCAGTATAAGGGATGAACTCAATTCCTAGATGTAGTTTTGGGTTATGAAAAACATTAGTTACTTAGTATTATGATGACACCACCAGTAGCAGCAAAAGTGGAAGGGAACAACGGGTCACAAATTACAATTGAATCGGGGGAGCTGATATTTGGTTGCAACAGATACACAGGTAGCAGTGATGATGGATGATTTGTGTGCAAAGGGGATAAGAAAAAGAATCATAGAGTTAAGGGCATGTTTGATCTATGAAAGCCACGGACACACGCATTCTGCAGATTATTCTCTGTTATCGTTCTTCTCTTAAGCTTACTTATTTCCAACAACTTAGGGTGTGTTTGGCCGTATTTATTTCAGACTTTTCTACTCCAAAAAAGGAGAAGCTGGGCCAAACAGTTTTCTTAAGAAGTTCTTTATAAAAAAAGTTACTTAATTTATAATTTGAGAATTTTTTTTTTTTACAATGCCAAGAAAAGCGTTGCTGATAGGTTTAGAATACCCTTCGAGCCTGAGTTGGATTCTAATTCTGTTAATGATATTCTTGATTTCAACAAATGTTTAGCTGAGAAATTAAGGTTTGGCAAAAGTAGTATTGAGATTTTACTTGACACTTGGGCGACTGATATGGGAAACAAACAATTCGATCTTGCTGAGGTAGGAAACAAGTTATTTGAGTTTATATTTAAAGCTGAAGAAGCAGACACTTTGGTTTTTGTATTTTCTAGTCTTGGAAGGCTTGAACAATCAGACATCTATCTAGGTTATGATAAAGAAGGCCGCAAAGCTTAAGAATGGTATGTTTATTTATGATTTTGTTATTTTTTAATTATTTATTTCACAAAAAATTATGAAATTGAGTTAGTCTGATTGGGTAACTCTTTTTATTTTTTTTTATACCAAATTATGATTTATTAATAAAATTTAGTAAATTAAAATTTAATCTTGTTTAGTAGATTTCTAATTTTTAATTTTATGATAACATGTTAGTATTTATTAATAAACTTTAGTGATAAGATTTAATTGATACACAAGGCTGATGATTAGTAACCCTAGTATTAATAACAGTGTGTAGAATTTGACCATATCCTACGACAAATTTCTCGAGGTGTTACACTATATATGTTTATTTTGAGAGTGATGGATCCGGTGGATTGTTGAAAGGTCTTAATTTAGATAATTACCCTTCCGTCATCGCATTTGCTTCATGTCAGCCAAGGATGATGTCAAAATCCATATTTAGCGATAGATGGAATTGTAATTGTTCACATTTCATATATGCTGTGATTCGTGTTATCGAGACAAATAACAGAAATACTAATTTGAAATTTGCTCAACGGGTTAATTTTGTGCTTGAGGAGAGAGACTTCTTACTGGATATAGAAAGTGGTTTAAGGATAGAAATTTTGCAACAAAACAAAAATGTGGAACAAGAAAAGATCGACGAAACATTTATAATTTCACATGCGCTAGATTATATACAATGTTCTGATATATTGTGCAAGAATGATCGAAGGCAAACTCAATTTTTATTTAATTAGGTGTTTATTTGAATTTTATTTCTTATTGTTGTGGTTTTTAACTAATTAGCTGTATTTGTGGATTTAATTTCATATTGTTGTTTGGTTATGCTTGGTTGTGTTTAAGGCATGAATCTTTGTCAAATATTAAAATCGGTTGTGTTTAAGAGATATTGACTCAATCACATTCATGATTTCCAACAACTTAGGGTGTGTTTGGCCCTACTTATTTCAGACTTTTCTACTCAAAAAAAGAGAAGCTGGCCAAACAATTTTCTTGAGAAGTTTTTTATAAAAAAAGTTACTTAATTTCTAATTTGAGAACATCTTTTTTAAACAATGTTGAAAAAGCGTTGCTGGTAGGTTTTTGAATACCCTTCTGAGCCTGAGTTGGATTCTAATTCTGTTAATGATATTTTTGAGTTCAACAAATGTTTAGCTGAGAAATTAAGGTTTCGCAAAAGTAGTATTGAGATTTTACTTGACACTTGGGCGACTAATATGGGAAACAAACAATTCGATCTTGCTGAGGTAGGAAACAAGTTATTTGAGTTTATATTTATAGCTGAAGAACCAGACACTTTGGTTTTTGTATTTTCTAGTCTTGGAAGACTTGAACAATCAGACATCTATCTAGGTTATGATAAAGAAGGCCGCAAAGCTTAAGAATGATATGTTTATTTATGATTTTGTTATTTTTTAATTATTTATTTCACAAAAAATTATGAAATTGAGTTAGTCTGATTGGGTAACTCTTTTTATTTTTTTTATACCAAATTATGATTTATTAATAAAATTTAGTAAATTAAAATTTAATCTTGTTTAGTAGATTTCTAATTTTTAATTTTATGATAACATGTTAGTATTTATTAATAAACTTTAGTGACAAGATTTAATTGATACACAAGGCTGATGATTAGTAACCCTAGTATTAATAACAGTGTGTAGAATTTGACCATATCCTACGACAAATTTCTCGAGGTGTTACACTATATATGTTTATTTTGAGAGTGATGGATCCGGTGGATTGTTGAAAGGTCTTAATTTAGATAATTACCCTTCCGTCATCGCATTTGCTCCATGTCAGCCAAGGATGATGTCAAAATCCATATTTAGCGATAGATGGAATTGTAATTGTTCACATTTCATATATGCTGTGATTCGTGTTATCGAGACAAATAACAGAAATACTAATTTGAAATTTGCTCAACGGGTTAATTTTGTGCTTGAGGAGAGAGACTTCTTACTGGATATAGAAAGTGGTTTAAGGATAGAAATTTTGCAACAAAACAAAAATGTGGAACAAGAAAAGATCGAAGAAACATTTATAATTTCACATGCGCTAGATTATATACAATGTTCTGATATATTGTGCAAGAATGATCGAAGGCAAACTCAATTTTTATTTAATTAGGTGTTTATTTGAATTTTATTTCTTATTGTTGTGGTTTTTAACTAATTAGCTGTATTTGTGGATTTAATTTCATATTGTTGTTTGGTTATGCTTGGTTGTGTTTAAGGCATGAATCTTTGTCAAATATTAAAATCGGTTGTGTTTAAGAGATATTGACTCAATCACATTCATGATTTCCAACAACTTAGGGTGTGTTTGGCCCTACTTATTTCAGACTTTTCTACTCAAAAAAAGAGAAGCTGGCCAAACAATTTTCTTGAGAAGTTTTTTATAAAAAAAGTTACTTAATTTCTAATTTGAGAACATCTTTTTTAAACAATGTTGAAAAAGCGTTGCTGGTAGGTTTTTGAATACCCTTCTGAGCCTGAGTTGGATTCTAATTCTGTTAATGATATTTTTGAGTTCAACAAATGTTTAGCTGAGAAATTAAGGTTTCGCAAAAGTAGTATTGAGATTTTACTTGACACTTGGGCAACTGATATGAGAAACAAACAATTCGATCATGCTGAGGTAGGAATCAAGTTATTTGAGTTTATATTTAAAGCTGAAGAAGCAGACACTTTGTTTTTATTTTATTTTCTGCGCTTGGAAGACCTGAACAATCAAACATCTATCTTGGTTATGATAAAGAAGGTCTCAAAGCTTACATGAATGGTAATTAATTTATCTGTTGATGTTTATTTATGATTTTGTTATTTTTTAATTATTTATTTCACAAAAAAAATGAAATTGATTTAGTCTGATTTTGGTAACTCTTTTAATTTTTTATATACCATATTATGATTTATTAATAAAATTTAGTAAATTAAAATTTAATCATGTTTAGTAGAGTTGTAATTTTTAATTTTATGATACTATGTTAGTATTTATTAATAAACTTTAGTGATAGGATTTAATTGATACACAAGGCTCCTGATGATTAGTAACCCTAGTATTAATAACAGTGTGTATGTGAATCTTTTCGGCCGTAGAATTTGACCATATCCTACGACAAATCTCTCGAGGTGTTACGCTATATATGTTTATTGAGAGTGATGGATCCGGTGGATTGTTGAAAGGTCTTAATTTAGATAATTACTCTTCTGTCATCGCATTTGCTTCATGTCATCTAGGGATGATGTGAAAATCCATATTTAGCGATAGGTGGAAATTGTAATTGTTCACATTTCATATATGCTGTGATTCGTGTTATCGAGACAAATCACAGAATTACTAATTTGAAATTTGCTCAACGGTTTAATTTTGTGCTTGAGGAGAGAGACTTCATACTTGATATAGAACGTGGTTTAAGGATAAAAATTTTGCAACAAAACAAAAATGGGGAACAAGAAAAGATCGAAGAAGCATTTAGAATTGCACATGCGCTAGATTATATACAATGTTCTGATATATTGTGCAAGGATGATCGAAGGCAAGCTCAATTTTTATTTAGTTAGGTGTTTATTTGAATTTTATTTCTTATTGTTGTGGTTTTTAACTAATTAGGTGTATTTGTGGATTTAATTTCATATTGTTGTTTGGTTATGCCTGGTTGTGTTTAAGGCATGAATCTTTGTCAAATATTAAAATTGGTTGTGTTTAAGAGATATTGACTCAATCACATTCATGATTTCATAGTTCAGTTAGATTAACAATATCATAATCTAATTAAACACAACCGATTTTAATATTTGGCAAAGATATGAAATTAAACACTTAATATGAAATAACAAAATATACGACTTACAAATTGGCTTGAGATTGATTCATGAAATTAAACACAACATATATGAAATTAAACACTTAGTAATTCTGTGATTTGTCTCGATAACACGAATCACAGCATATATGAAATGTGAACAATTACAATTCCACCTATTGCTAAATATGGATTTTGACATCATCCCTGGCTGACATGATGCAAATGCGATGACGGAAGGGTAATTATCTAAATTAAGACCTTTCATCAATCCACCGGATCCATCACTCTCAATAAACATATATAGCGTAACACCTTGAGGAATTTGTCGTAGGATATGGTCAAATTCTACGGCTAAAAAGATGCACATACACACTGTTATTAATACTAGGGTTACTAATCATGAGTAGCCTTGTGTGTCAATTAAATCCTATCACTAAAGTTTATTAATAAATACTAACATGGTATCATAAAATTAAAAATTACAAATCTACTAAACAAGATTAAATTTTAATTTACTAAATTTTATTAATAAATCATAATATGGTATAAAAAAATTTAAAAGAGTTACCAAAATCAGACTAACTCAATTTCATATTTTTTGTGAAATAAATAATTAAAAAAATAACAAAATCATAAATAAACATCAACAGATAAATTAATTACCATTCATGTAAGCTTTGCGTCCTTCTTTATCATAACCAAGATAGATGTCTGATTGTTCAAGTCTTCCAAGTGCAAAAAATACAAAAACCAAAGTGTCTCCTTCTTCAGCTTTAAATATATAAACTCAAATAACTTGTTTCCTACCCCAGCAGGATTGAATTGTTTGTTTCCCATATCAGTTGCCCAAGCGTCAAGTAAAATCTCAATACTACTTTTGCGAAACCTTAATTTCTCAGCTAAACATTTGTTGAACTCAAGAATATCATTAACAGAATGAGAATCCAACTCGGGATCATAAGGGTATTCTAAACCTACCAGCAACGCTTTTCTCGACATTGTAAAAAAAAGATGTCCTCAAATTAGAAAGTGATAATCCGGATAGGAGTTAGAGAAGAGGAAAAGGAAGAGAGTGAGTGGTTCAAAGAAATTAGGGTTAGCAGAACTTTGGAAGTGGGTGGCCGCTACTCAACATTCAATTCTGGAATATGCTTCAGGAATATGCTTCACCATGTTTTTTTAACACACATATTTATAAAATTTAATTAATATTATTGGTAGGTTAATTTTTTCAGAGTCAAGATTGAAATTTGATATCAATTAAAATACATATACGAAGTACGAACATAGATATCGGACACGACATAGTTATTGACACATCGACGCTGATAATAATTTAAATATATGACACAATTCAATGTAATTATAAGTGTCAGTGTCATGCTGGTGTCTGATACTGACATGTGTCCGACATCGGGACACGCCTAATCCGAGGAATGTCTGTGTTTCATATTGAGCTTGTTTGGATTAGCTTATTTTTGAGCTTATGCAAACAACTTATGCAATTTTTTTGTATTATTATATATTTGTCAAGGTAGTTTAGAACTCTCCTAACATAATTCTTAGAACCTCTGTTATGTTGTGATTTTTCGCTGTAATTTTGATGTTTTCTAAACACATTATTTCTCAATTGATGCACTTGGTCTAGAGATGTCAACAGGGTCGAGAATGTGTGAGGATGCTTTCCCGCTTCCCATGGAGATTAACGAACATAAAAAATTAACAAAAAATACATATATATATATATATATATATATATATATATATATATATATATATATATATATATATATATATATATATATATATATATATTTTGCATCTTTAATTTTTTTAAAATAAAAACATATTTTGCATCAATAACAAAGAAAATAAGAGTAGACATTGTGTACACTGTGTGTATGTACCTGGTGCACATTTTTAGAGTTACTTGGGTAGTTAAACAAGAAAATAAGATGATCATCGTAATGATAATTATTGGGTTTTTTTTAACATATTTACATATTTACTATTTTTTTATAAAATATAATTAAAAAAGGGTAAAGTTATATAATTTTTTTTTAATGGCAAATTGTTAGGACTTAAACCCTGGACCTTCAACTACTTAACTCTTAGCTTAACTGTGTAACCAATTTAAAAATGTCCCAGAGTTTGGAGACTTTCAATTGAATTGTTAATTAATGTACGAAAAATTTAAGATAATTTTTAACATATAAGTTAGCATAATAGAAAATGTGTATCACACAAACGGGCACGGTTTGTCCCGCTAAACAAAAAAAGCAGACTGACGGACACGAGAGTGTCCATCGGAACGCTAGTATATATAACTTAAATAATATAGTCGGGAAACTTTTCATTCAATCCCTGTCCCTGCGGGGAAAAATGTCCCAGAGTTCGGAGCTCCAAATAGATAATTTCCAAGAAAAACTTCGTTATGCATGCAACAAACACTCTAATCTTGACCATCAAATTGACATTGTCGAAAAATTACTAATTTTTTTTGTTTCTTTTCAATATTTTTCTCTCGTTCATCTTATCTTTTCATTTTTTTTCCTCATACATACATTAAAGTTAATGACTTTCTCTTCCTAAAAGTAGAGGATTCATTTCTAGAATTAAAAATGATTGATTTTTATGTGACTGTTTTTATTTCTATACTTGTAAAAAATATTTTTGTACCATGTCTAAAAAAAAGGGGAAAAAAAAAAGAGAGTCAATTATTTGGAGTTGATAAAAAAAATGATAGTTTTTATTACAATGAGTGTGTTGATGTTTTATAACTTCAATCCTATTAGACTTGGTTAGGTAGTTAAAAGGTGGTTACATAACTACCTTGAGTTAGTTAGTTATGGTTACTTGTGTTACAAGTAATAGATGTGTTAGGAGTTTTCCTTATAAATAAGCATGTGCCTCATGCATTGTAAAAAACAACTCATTCTATTTTTCTTATCAATAAATCTTAACACTTTCCTCCTAGTTTTCTCTCTAGTTCTTACTTGTTATCTTCTTCCTCTTATCTTGGATTACCCTAACAAATTGGTATCCAGAGCCCTTAGGTTCTTAGTGTAGAAAGCACAAAGATTCAGTCTTGTTTGGTGTTTACATTTTCTTCCCTTCAGAAACAATGTCAGGGAATGGTTTACCAAACAATCTTCCAATTCTTGAGGGCAAGAATTGGGAAAGATGGAGCAAACAAATGAAGTCTCTCTTTGGTTTTCAAGATACATTGGAAGTGGTGGTTAATGGTGTGCAAGACTTGGTGGAGAATGCCACTGAAGCTCAGAGATCAGCACACAAAGACTTAAAGAAGAAGGATTGCAAGGCAATGTATGCAATTCAAGCTGCAGTAGATTCTGCAAATTTTGACAAGATATCTAGTGCTGAATCCTCTAAGGCAGCCTGGGATATTTTGGTGAAATATTATGAAGGAGGAGAAAAGGTGAAGGGAGTAAAGTTGCAGTCTCTGCGAAGGCAATATGAGCTTCTGCAGATGGATAAGAGTGAATCCATTGGAGCCTATGTGTCGAAGGTTCAAGGCATTGTCCATACAATGAAGAGCTGTGGTGAGGTGATGACAGATAGGATGATTGTAGAGAAGGTAATGAGAACTCTAACTCCAAATTTTGATCATGTCATTGTTGCCATCCAAGAAACTGGGAATGTAGCTACATTACAGTTGGAGGATCTTGTCGGATCTTTAGAAGCACATGAGTTGATGATAAATGAAAGGAAAGGGGTTCAAGAATCTGTACAAGCCTTACAAGTTCAGGCTTACAAGAAAGCTAACAGTCACAAAGAGAAAAATCAAGATAAGGGAAAGAATGGCTCTCAGAAAAAATTTGATGGAAAATCTGAATCCTTCAAGAAAGGAGGAGGAACATCAAATTCAAAGAAAGGGAAAGGCAAGGACAAGAGTCACATTCAGTGCTATAACTGTGAGAAATGGGGACACTATGCTTCAGATTGTTGGTTCAAGAAAGGCAAAGAAAAGGGCCAAGACTCTGATGATGAAGCAAAACTTGTGCAAGAAAAGGTTGAAGACAAAGCTGTGAGTTTCATGGCTACATTATCAGAGGTAGAATCACAAGATAAAGTTGATGCTGAGACTTGGTTCTTAGACACAGGGTGTTCCAACCACATGACTGGTCACAAAAACTGGTTAGTGAAGTTCGATTCTGGAAAGAAAAGTAAAGTGAAGCTGGCCAATAGCAGTTCATTGCAGTCAGAAGGCATTGGTAACATGGTTATCAAGAGGAGCAATGGACGCACTGCAGTAATTGAAGATGTGATGTTTGTACCAGGTATGGATTGTAATCTTCTGAGTGTTGGACAGTTAGCAGAAAAAGGTTTTTCAGTTATCATTAAGAAAGAGAAATTTGAACTTTATGATCCTGCAAATAACCTAATTCTGAGGACTCCTTTGGCCAAGAATAGAACCTTCAGAACTTTGATTCACACAAACACTGTTCAGTGTATGAAGGTAGTAACAGATGAGAAGTTGAATTGGCTATGGCACTTGAGATTTGGACATTTGAATTTCAAATATCTGAATCAGCTAGGGAGCAAAGGAATGGTACTTGGCCTGCCTAAGATTGAAGCTTCAGAAAGAGTATGTGAAGGTTGCTTAGTTGGTAAACAACCTAGAAATGCTTTCAGCAAGAGTTTGCCTATGAGATCATCAAGTGTACTAGGTGTTGTGCATTCTGATGTGTGTGGTCCCTTTGATGTGAATTCACTTGGTGGTAATAGATATTTTGTTACCTTTGTTGATGAGTATAGCAGGAAGATGTGGATATACTTGATTCAAACCAAGGAGGCAGTATTTGATGTCTTCAGAAATTTTAAGGCATTAGTTGAAAATCAAAGTGGAAAGAAGATCATAGCTCTCAGAACAGATGGTGGAGGTGAGTATACTTCCAAGAAGTTTGAGTCATTTTGTGTTGAACAAGGTATAGAACATGAAGTCACAGCTCCCTATACACCTCAACACAATGGCTTAGCTGAAAGAAGGAACATGACTATTCTTGATATGGCAAGGTGTATGGTGAAGCATAGGAACCTGCCTAAAGCTTTCTGGGGTGAAGCAGTTCACACTGCTGTGTATGTGTTGAACAGGTGTCCAACCAAGAAGCTGAAAGACAAAGTACCTGAGGAAGTGTGGAGTGGTAGAAAACCTAGTGTAAGTCACTTCAGAATTTTTGGTGCTTTATGTCACAAGCATGTGCCTGAAGCAAAAAGGAAGAAGCTTGATGACAGAAGTGAAGCCATGATCTTGGTAGGATACCATGTCACAGGTGCTTACAAGTTGTATGATCCTGTCACAAAGAAAATGATCTACAGTAGAGATGTTGTAATTGATGAAGAGAAATCCTGGGATTGGATTGCTGGTTGTAGTTCAAGCAGAGCTCAATTGAATCCAATCATGAATGAAGAAGATAGTGATTCTAGTGATGAGAATGAAGCACCTGCAGCTGTGACTAGAGACAGGCCTGCCAGAACAAGGAACATTCCTGCTAGATTGCAGGATTGTGAAATTGTTAATGATAATGAGGTAAATGCAGATGGTGACTTAGTTCATATTGCATTGATGGCTGATTCTGAGCCTATCAATTACACAGAAGCCTTGAAACACAAGAAATGGAAGAGAGCTATGGAGGAGGAGTTGGCTTCAATTGAGAGAAATCAAACTTGGGAGTTAGTTAAACTTCCATCAGATAAGAAGGCAATTGAAGTAAAATGGGTGTTCAAGCTGAAGCTAAATCCTGACAATTCTATAGCAAAATATAAGGCAAGGCTGGTGGCAAGAGGTTTTCTGCAGAGGGAAGGAATAGATTACTCAGAAATCTACTCACCTGTGGCAAGAATTGAGACTGTGAGACTTGTCATAGCTGTAGCTAATGCAAGGAAATGGTCTATGTTCCACATGGATGTTAAGTCAGCCTTTCTTAATGGTCCATTAGAAGAACTTGTTTTTGTAACTCAGCCACCTGGATTCATGATTGAAGGGAAGAAAGACATGGTCTACAGATTGAACAAAACTCTATATGGTTTGAAACAAGCTCCAAGAGCTTGGAATAAAAGGATAGATGGATTTCTTGTGAAACAAGGTTTCAGGAAATGCAAGTCAGAATATGGAGTATATGTGCAGGAAGCAGCTTCAAGCATCATTCTGATATGTTTGTATGTTGATGATCTGCTAGTAACTGGAAGTGTCACAGCTGAGATAGAGAGATTTAAAGAAGTAATGAAAACTGAATTTGAGATGACAGATTTGGGAGAAGTGTCTTACTTCTTAGGATTTGAACTTCTGAAGAATGGTAAAGGTCTATTGTTGCATCAGAGGAGATATGCAGGAGAAATTCTGAAGAGGTTCAACATGACTGAGTGTACATATGCTGCAACTCCTATGGAGGTGAACTTGAAGTTAGAGAAGAATGAGACAGAAGAGACTGTGGATCCTACAATTTTCAAGCAAATTGTAGGATCATTGAGATATCTTTGCAACAGCAGGCCAGATATATGCTTTGCAGTTGGTCTTGTAAGTAGATTCATGGATAAGCCTAGAAGGTCACACATGAATGCAGCTAGAAGAATACTTAGGTATATAGCATGCACAATGGAGTTTGGAATTCTTTTTCCAAAGTCAGTTCTGAATGAGAAATTTGAGATTGTGTGCTACTCTGATGCTGATTGGTGTGGTGACAAAGTAGATAGAAGGAGTACTACTGGGTATTTCTTCAGATTTATGGAGGCTCCTGTTGCTTGGTGTTCTAAGAAACAACCAATTGTTGCATTGTCTTCTTGTGAAGCTGAGTACATAACAGGTGCATATGCAGCATGCCAAGCTTTGTGGATTGTGACTGTGTTGAAGGAGCTAGGAATTGAAGCAGAGAAACCTGTGGTTCTGCAGATTGATAACAAGTCTGCTATAAACTTAGCCAAGAATCCAGTTTTGCATGGTAGAAGCAAACACATAGAGGCTAGGTTTCATTTCTTGAGGGAGCAGGTGAATCAAGGTAGCTTAGATGTCAGGCATTGTGCAACAGATACTCAGGTTGCAGATGCTCTAACTAAGAGTTTGAAAACAGACAGGTTTTTGAAGCTCAGAAGTGAACTTGGTGTGTGTCAGGCGCGCGCGCCCAGCATGACAAGTTCTGAAGCAGTTCTGAAGGATTTCTGAAGGACAGACAAGTTTGCAGTTCTGAAGGATTTCTGACAGACAAGTTTTGCAGTTCTGAAGGATTTCTGAAGGACAGACAAGTTTGCTTAGGCTTGAAGTTAAGGGAGCATGATGTTTTATAACTTCAATCCTATTAGACTTGGTTAGGTAGTTAAAAGGTGGTTACATAACTACCTTGAGTTAGTTAGTTATGGTTACTTGTGTTACAAGTAATAGATGTGTTAGGAGTTTTCCTTATAAATAAGCATGTGCCTCATGCATTGTAAAAAACAACTCATTCTATTTTTCTTATCAATAAATCTTAACACTTTCCTCCTAGTTTTCTCTCTAGTTCTTACTTGTTATCTTCTTACTCTTATCTTGGATTACCCTAACATGTGTAACACACTTTATATAGTGATCTTAATTGAGTTAACTTATCATAACTGATATCAGCCAAACACAAAACTTATCATAACTGATTTTCAACTGATCATGTTAAGTTTTATACACCGTCAGTGCAACTTTTTTATCCATACATCTAATCAAATTACACTATATATTTTATGAATTAACATATTCTTTTCAAACAATTCTAACACCATATTCCAAATAAATTAATTTTGTATTCGACATTGTTGAGATGAGGAAACAACTAAAAATCATGATATAGTATCAACATCAATTGTTTGTTGTGTTACAAAATTTCGACAATAACAAAATTCCTAGTACAATACAAGCCACTAATTCTAGGCTTAAATATAGTTGGTTATGTCACTTATGTGTGTTGTTCAGCCTGATATTGACATGTGATTTTGTCATATTCATGAATATATTGTAATATGCTGATGCTGTATACCAAATCTTTATTTTTGGTTGATATGCTATGCACCATATATATGATGATAAAATGATCAATCTTTAACAAAATTAAGGTTCATTGTCTATTATCACATTCACATTTACTATCGATGTTTACTAGTAACACAACAATAAAAATATTGGTTCTATCAACTCATAACCGTAGACTTGAAATTTTATATGTTTAGACATAAAAATGGAGCGGGAACGGTTTTTGCCTTTCCAAAATTCGAAAGGATTTGAGTATCACGGTAACATGTATAGGAGCTCCAACACCAAGTATCGTGGAGGAGTAGAAAACCAAACCTAAATCCAAAATCCTAGAAACAAAGACCTCCAACACCACCATGAACAGGAGGAGTAGAGAACCAAACCTAGACAAACATTTTCCAAATAACCAGCCGCACGATAAAACAACCATCATTGGAAAATCCAGAGAAGAAGGTTCGACCCCGCTAGACAGAGCAAGTTTGAAGACAAATTGTGCTAGTGTATCAATATCCTCATTACATGTCATGTCTTTTTTTGAATTCATAGAAAATTCAAATACATACTCAAATCAATCAATTTTAATTTTAATTTTTTTAATAAAATTCGGGACAAGTTCAAGAAGTTACATACGGGTACATATTATGTTGCCAATCTTAATCATGTTTAATTTTTTTCGTTGGTCATATGTTTTAATGGCTAAAATTTTATCTTTTAAGATAAATATGTATGTGTACTATAATTCGAATCCGATCTCTACGTAATAGTTAATCTATTAGAATAATGAGAGAAACAATGTCATGGGATAGTAAGAAATGTTCCTAAATTCATTAAAAGAGCTACAGTTAAAAACAACAAGAAATGTTCATTGAAAGATAATAATTGTCTTCATATGAATTTTTTTTTTTTTGACAGAAAATTGTCTTTGTATAATTAAAACTAAGGAGTAGTTAAATTAATTTCGGTAACTTGCCGTAGTTGGATGTGCTTCTGAATCTTAGGGAATATCTCATACGGTATTTATACATGTTTTTCTCTAGAAAAATCATTGGTGATATGTATAGTAGTATAAAATAAGAAGTTTCGGTTTACAATTAAACCTATAGTATAAAATAATATAGAATGCTATCATCCTACCAAAAAAATAAATAAATAGAGAATGCTATCTTACTTAAAAAAAATCGTATATCCTACAATGTAAATAGTATGACATCATTGTGTATATAGTTATAAAATCATATTATAATATTGGATTCTCTTTTTTTTTAGAATCTACTAGCTTGGAATATTTGCTGTACTATCTTGAATCGGCCATTTTTACGTTCAACTTTGATAATTTAAATTTACATTATATAAAGAGATTAAATTTTGATGTAGTCATCTTTTCCAAAGTTTTGATGTATCCTTAAGGCATGAAGATTCAAGAAGAAAAAAAGATACATTTTCAAAGTTTTTGTTTTCTTTTTCAAAGTTTTAGTTTACTTAATTTTTCTTTTTCAAAGTTATTATTCATTGAAATTGTTCTATTTCTAATTTGTGTATCATTTTTTTATGGATCTGACTCCCATGAAGTAAACAATTCACTCTATATTTGTAAAGTAAATAATCTTAACTATATATTGATTAATAAATTAAAAGTAGATATTATAGTTACTTTATATTATGAATTTATTAAAATAACAACCATTAATTTTTTAATTTTTTTTTACTTTAAATTAACGATCCAAATCCATTTTAATTTTAATTTTATTTTTATATTTACAACTTAAAAGTTAAAATTTTCTGAAGAGTGACATTAAGTAGTAAATATAAAAATAAAATAAAAAACAGACAAGATAACTCAAACATCCAACTTAACATGTGTTTTTAATGAATCCGCCCGTTTAAACGAAATGGTTTAAGACTTTAAGTAACTAGTGTATTATTTCAAACTCATGAATATCAATTTTAAAAAATATAACACTATTAAATTATTACATGTTTTTAATAAATTTTTTATTTATAACATAATTCAAATACAAAGTGAATATGTGAAGAGATATAAACTTTAATATAAGGTTAATAATTATTTTGTTTATAATTTTCATAAGTCAACATCAAAATCTTTGATATTATTTAATTTTATTAAAGTTATATGATATTTTATAATTTATTTTTAGCAAAAGTGCGGGTAGCAGGTACAAGTATGAGTATGGTTATGAGTACCAAAATTATTACCCAAGCAAGTATGAAGATGAAAACGGAGTATTTTTTAAATCGCAGGTATGGAAATCGATACTATAGTATCCTATCCATCGTGATCTCTATGCTCAATTTTGGAAAAAAACATTTTATTTTTTTTGGTCAAGAAAACATGTTCATTTTTATCATCTACAATACGTACGGCTTGTTTTAACTCCGGTGGTAATATCAAGATTTTAACATATGCATGCTTTGTTACTATTAAATTAATTTGTTTTATTTAATCGGCAACATAAGGTTTTAACTTTTAACTCATCTCCTGTTTTTCATGACAAACTCTTATGTTCCATCAAACTAACCATTAGTCTTAACTCTTAATGAATAATAATCTTTGTTACAACTTAAATGTCGATCTTATTATTTATTTAACAAAATAATTTTTGTCTTTTTAGCTTGTTTTCTCTATAAATACCCTACTTGCATAACTCAACTTCACACACCATCATTAGGAAAGAAAAAAAAGAGAGAAAATAAAAATAAAAATAAAATGAAGGGTGTCAAAATTTCCATTCAAACCATAATCTTTCTTCTAATCATTGTATCAACTTTTTGCCTAAGCATTCAAGCTTCCACTTGTAGATTAGGGAAATTGCACAAAACATTCCCATGTTCACCTAAAGTAACTAAGCACACAAAAGCAACACTAACATTGAATAGTTTTAAGAAAGGTGGAGATGGAGGATCAGCATCAGAATGTGATGGAAAATTTCATTCTGATAATACACTTGTTGTAGCACTATCAACTGGTTGGTTAAAGGGTACTAAGAACAGGTGTTTGAAAAAGATTAATATCTCTGGAAATGGTAAAAGAGTGAAAGCTTTGGTTGTTGATGAGTGTGATTCTACTCGAGGGTGTTTAAATAATATTGTTGATGCTTCTCCTGCTGTTTGGAAGGCTTTAGGTGTGCCTAAGAAAAATTGGGGTGAGATGGAAGTTTTCTGGTCAGATGCTTAAATATTTGGATTTGGCTAGACATTATACGTATTCCCTTCGCTAATATTATCGACAAAAATTCACTTTTAATTTATTGGATAATTAATGTATTTGATTTATTTATAATATAAACCAGATACGTTATAGTTATTTAATGAATTTGATAAGTGAATTTTTAAATATGTGTATATGTATGTTTGTGTGTTTTAATTCGTGTGTATTTATCATTATAATTACGTAATATAAAGAATAATAGACACGAATTTCTTGGTTAAGAAAAAGACATAAAGTCTATTGGAGTGTCATGGAAAAGTTCTAACACTACAGAACTTTCATTCTCCACGTTAATATATCATTAAAGTTTAACTATAGTGTCATATTTTACATAGTCTTTATTGCTTAACTGATTCGCGTTTGAAGGGAAAAAATGAGCATAAGACAACACAATAGGATAGTTTTGATGGTTGTTGCATGGAAAAATGGCTAGTTCATAAATTTGTGGCTTTTTTATAGGTCAAATGATAGTTTCTTGCTTTCAAGGATTATCTAATATTCTTGATTCGAAGCTGGGTCACAAAAATAGAGCGGGCCAAGTGCATCATGGAACCGAAGATTTCTCTCCCCATCCCTCATGTCTCTTTTTCACCCCCCAGAAATTCAATTTTACCCCTAATTTTATCCTCCAAAACTTCGGTTTTCATTTACCGAAGTTTTCCGATATAAAAAAACATGTGTTTTACATCGTTTATAAATTCGGTACGTGTTTACCGAAGTTTTTTTTTCTTCAGAGTTATTAAGGGAAATCCAGAGGGTGAAAAAGAAAGACGGGGGTGGGAAGAGAAATCACCTATGAAACCAAGCCTATATGAAATGAAAATAAGTAACTCACCCTCTTGGAACAAAGTTGGTTCTAATATAACCAAAGTAGTTTTAATGATAACAATAACATTAATATACAATAGGGAGTACTGATAATTTACTCTAGTGTGCAGGTATATAAGTTAAAATTTTATATACACTAGAATTGAAGTTCTGGTTGCTATGCTAGAAGCGCTCCCAGAAGTTGGGAAAAACAAGTTCTGGAGAATGACACCAGAAGTTATTGTCACCAGAAGTTGCAAGTCAAAGTCAATCAGAGGTTGCAAGTCAAAGTCAATCAGAGGTTGCAAGTCAAAGTCAACCAGAAGTTGTACTCGTCAGAAGCAGAGTTTACTCTCAAGATTCTGATGCCGATGAAACAGCAGAATTTGCCAGAAGAACATTCTATTCTCTATAACGACTATCATCTATTTGGCAAATTCAGAAGAGGCAGAAGAAATTTCTTACAAGACCGTTATCCTCATGATAATGACGTTTGTACTATTGTACTATCTTTATTTTCCTGATATGGGCGAAATTCGAAATCAAGGATCAAGATTTTATTCTTACTTGATTTGAATAAGCACATTTCAAATGAAAATAATAGTACAGTACTACGTAGCTGTTTTCATCTTTGTCCGCTCAAATTCAAGACGCTCCACTATAGCCTATAAAAGGAGGAAGAATTTGAAGAAGACAATAACACACATCAACGAACAAAAGCGCTGATATACTACTGAATTCTTAAGAGCATTTTTAACTTAGATACAACTTGAGCTTATATCAAAATTCAGGACAAATAGTTTTCAACTTCTGTCTAGTCTAGTCAGTTGTTGAACCTTAGTTTTCTTTCCTAAGAATTCTAAGATAAGTTTTGTTTTTAGAGTTGTATTATTTTGTTCTAGAACTCTGATATTGTTTATCAGAAGTTCAAACATTGTCTTTGTAACTTTGTTTTAGAAGTCTCTTGCTTTTGTGCTTGAGCATTTGGAAGTCTCTTGCTTGTGAGTTTGAGCATTGGAAGTCTCTTGTATTGTGTTATTTGAGCATAGGAAGTCTCTTGCCGTGTGCTTGAGCATTTGTAATCTTGTGTGATTATAGTGAAATCCCTTGGAAGTGCAAGGGGACTGAACTACTCTCGGTTTGTGAGATGAACCAGTATAAATCTTGTGTGTTCATCTCTCCTTTCTCTTCTCTGTTTTTATTTCCTATCGTCCAGAAGTTGTTTGTGTTTGATTTATTCCGCTGCTGATTCTGATAAGTTGCAAAACTTAGAAGAAGTTGTTAAAACTACCAAAACACAATTCAACTTCCCCTTCTTGTGTTTTCACACCTTCACACCCAATAAAAGTATGAGATTTACTTTTGCCTAGCTCCCTGTCAGTTTCTTGTACGCCGTGCACCTTTTATGTTTTACCATTCTGTTATTTAAATAGTGGATTTAAAAAAATTGATTTTTTTTGAAAAATATCGTCCATTACTTAAGTAGCAGACATTATAGAAAATAATTCTGATAGATGTTTTGGCGGTGTATCTGCTACCTAATAGCAGATTGTTCTTGGGGTGTATCTTCTACCTAGATAACAAACATGAGTATTTTTATAAATTTATAGAGTGTGCGAAAAAATAGACAGGGTGACGAAAATAAATCCCTTAACATATAGTCCTTAAAGTTTAGTTTTTGGAATATTTTCTCATAAACTCTGAAACTGAAAGTAAATCAATTAGATTGAAAACATAATGTGTATTATTATAAAGAAATCATTAGTTTATTTAAAATTTTGAAAAAGGTATTAAATATTAAGAACAAGAAATAAATTAAAAAAATCTTATAATTAATGACAAATAGAGTAGTCGATCCGTATATATAATAGTATCAGTTTCTTTCTCTTCACTCTTTCTTGAAGATTTTGAACTATTCTTGTCATAAATTGTTGGCCCAAATTATCAATCGTCAAACTTTGCATAATTAAAATCGACATTTTCAAACTTAATTATACTAATGTAAGTATGTGCTTGGTTTAGCAGTGTGTAACTATTAGCATGAGTTTAGAACTCTCCTAACGTAATTCTTAGAACCTTTGATGTGTTGTGATTTTCCATTGTAACTTTGATGTTTTTTAAACACAGTATTTCTCGAGGGTGGGATGGGTAGCTCAATTGGTTATGCTAGTTGAGCTAAGAGTAAAGGAGTTTGGAGGTCCAGGGTTCAAGTCCTGGCAAGGAGAAAAATTCTTTCCCATCCCCACAGATTCCCGTCGAGATCCACCAATATCAAAAATTAACAAAATTTCTACTATATAAAGGAGAGGATCCAATTCAAGAATTAAAAATAATTGAATTTTATGTGACTGTTTTTGTTTCTATATACTTGTAAAAAAAGAAAAATGCACCATATTCCAAATAAATCAATTTTGTATTCGACATTGTTGAGAATGAGGAAACAACTAAAAATCATAATATATAGTATCAACATCAATTGTTTGTTGTGTTACAAAACTTCGACAATAACAAAATTTCTACTACAATACAAGCCACTAATTCTAGCCACTAACTTGACATGTGATTTTGTCATATTCATGAATATATAGTTATATACTATATTTATTTATTTTTTTTATATGCTATGCACCATATATATGATGACAAAATGATCCATCTTTTACTGTGAAAAATATAACAAAATTAAGGTTCATTGTCTATCACCACATTCACATATACTATCGATGTTTACTAGTAACACAACAATGAAAATATAATTGGTTATATATCAACTCATAAGTAGTCTTGAAATTTGATATGTTTAGACATAGAAATGGAGCAGGAACGAATTTTGCCTTTCCCAAATTCAAAGGGATTTGAGTATCAGGGTAACGGAGATATCAATTGATAACTCACTATAGTAACAACATCGATAAGTAAAAGTTCATTTTTAGCCTTATCTATGATGGTAAATGGAGAAGAGCAAATGATGATGACTGAGAACAAACAAGCCACCGCCATATAGATCGCTCAAAAACTCAATAGATCTGAAGAGCCAAAATCCTTTAAACAAAACTCAATATATTCTCATTACCTTGTCACGTCCTTTGAATTCATAGAAAATCCAAATACAAACTTAAACCAATCAATTTGGATTTTTTTCCATAAAATTCGGGACAAGTTCGAGAAGTTACATAGGGGTACATATTGTGTTGCCAATCTTAATCATGTTTAGCTTTTGTTTTCTTCTTTTTTTTTCTTCTTCATGTTTTTAATAACTAAAATTTCATCTTTTAAAATAAATAAGTAGATGTATCGTAATTTGAAATGACGTCTATATATGTAATACCAATATATTAGAATAATGAGAGAAACAGTGTCATGGGATCTAAGATCTATGATCCAATAATATTTTTAATGTCCCTAAATTTCATTAATAAGAGCTACAGTTAAAAACAACAAGAAATGTTCATGAAAAATAGTAATTGTCTTCATATGATTTTGTTTTCTACAGAAAATTGTCTTCGTATAATTAAAACTGAATAAATTAATTTTGGTGACTTGCCGTATTTGGATGTACTTCTGAATGTTAGGGAATATCTCATTCGGTATTTATATTAAGGTTTAAATAATCTTTTGATTCCTGTATGTTCGTGAATTTTTTATTTTAGTCATTGTATTTTTTTTATTGCAAATAAGTTCTTGTATGTACATGAATTTTTTGTTTTAGTCCATAAAGTCAAAATTCGAAGAAAAATCTGCACGAAAACTGTAGATTTTTCTGCGGATTTTGACTTTAAGGATCAAAACCAAAAATTCGCGAACATACAAGGTCTTATTTACAACAAAAAAAGATACATGGGCTAAACCCAAAAAATCATGAACATAAAGGATTGAAATGATATTTAACCCTTATATTAATATACTGTTCTCTAGAAAAATCATATATATAGTATAGTATTTCCTCCGTTTCATATTATAAGAAAAAAAATTATTTTTTCTTGTTTGAAATTATAAGTAAAAACAATTCATTTTCATCATTTTTAAGATTTAATTTTACTTAATCTCATAAAATTTAATACAAATCGAATTTAATTTACTTTTTCTCTTCTTTTCCACATAATCAACAACCAATAAAAACTCTTCTTACAGTTTTCCCAAGAAACTTACTTATAGGAAAATACAAAAAATCGAGAATGGATCCGTTGACTCCAGGAGTAAAGTTTTCATTGACTTACTCCGCTTAATAACTCGATATCGACATTATATTTTTTCAATCCAACCATTGAATTCAAAGATCTCATTGAGTATATCAACTCCATAAATTTTTATAAAAAATAAAAAATGTAGTTATGTATTCAAACTATTGAAATTCAACGGTTTTTTTGAAAGTTTGTCGTACGTTCAATTGAAGTTATCAGAAAAAGTATCAAACAGTTTTGAATTTTTATAAAAATTTATGCAATTGATCTACTCAATGAAATCTTTGAATTCAATGGTTGGATTAAAGAAATATAATGTTGGTATCGAGTTATTAAGCGAAGATAGTCAATAGAGACTTACTACTGGAGTAAACGGATCCCTCCTCCAAAAAAATCATACTTCAAATTATCACATTATACTTTTTTTAATAAGTCTGATTTTCTTTTTTTGCTTACAATATAGGACGGAGGGAGTAAATAAAATTAGTGAATTTAGATTTAATTAGTTTCGTAAAAAAAAAAACCTTTCATTTTGTTTCTATAATTTCAAATTATTTAGGTTTAAGTTCTTAATGTGTCTATTTCATAAAAATTGCTTAGATTTTCGTTCTTGTAATTTGTGCGATATATTACTTAAATTTTTGTCCCTGTAATTTGGTGATATTGTCATATTAAGGACAAAAATCTAAATAATTTGAAATTTATGCACAAAATGAGAAGATTGTTTTTTAGGGACTATAAAACTCAAGTTCGTATATTTTACGGGACAAGTAGCACATTTTACCCTATAAAATAATTAAGAATGCTATCATCCTACCCAAAAAATTAGAGAATGCTATCTTACTTAAAAAAAAAAATTGAATCCTACAATGTAAATAGTATGACATCATTGTGTATATAGTTATAAAATCATATTATAATATTGGATTCTCTTCTTTTCAGAATCTACAAGCTTGGAATCATTTGCTGTACCATCATTTTGAATCAGCCATTTCTAGTTCTTGATCAGAGACTATGGACGTAGAATTTTGGCTTTTTTTTTTACTATGGTTTGGTTTAAAAAAAAAACCCAAAAGGATATGGTTCTGATAATCCACAAAGGTCTGGTTATTAATGTTGGATTTTCCGAGTTCTTACATGTTTGTTTGTATCTCGTTGTGTTTGGTGGATTGGATTTTTTGATTCTCTGATTTTTCCAGGTCTGTTGAGATATGTAAGTTTCAACTCGTCTTTGTCTGCCTACACTTTGGATATTTGTTGCTTGAAAGAGTTTTTATGCTTGCTGCGTCGTTCAGGGAGCTGTTGGCACTTGGATTTTGTTGTCGTGTTGGCGGTCGATTCATTCGCCATTTCTAAACTCTAACTGTTTTTGGCAGATGTTCACTTTTTTTTTTGTAACTTGGTTTCGCGTCCTTACGTGGGTTCGTTGAGTTGCACCTGAGATTGTTGGATTTTTGTTGAGATAGTTTAGGGTTTGTCCCTCTAAGTCTGTTTTACATTGCTATATTCCTTTTTGGGTTGTTCCCGAATCAGGTTTTATGTCCCCCAGTCTTTGTATCTATTTTTTTTTATTTATGTTATTTTTACTTTTGCCTTAAAAAAATAAAAATCGGCCATTTCTAGTTCAACTTTCGTTGATTTAAAGAGACTAAATTTTGACGTACTCATCTTTTCCAAAGTTTTGGTGTAGTCATTTTTTTTTAAGGTATGATGATTCAAGAAAAAAAAACATTTTCAAAGTTTTTGTTTTCTTTTTCAAAGTTTTATTCTTTGAAATTGTTCTATTTATATTTTTTTATATACTATTTTTTAAGGATTTGATTCCCTTGAAGTGAACAATTCACTTTATAGTATACATGTGAATAATCTTAACTATATTGATTAGCAAATTAAAAGTAGATATTATAGTTACATTGTAACATATTATGAGTTTGTTAAAATAACAATCATTGATTTTATTATTTTTTTTCACTTTAAAGAATTCAAATCCATTTTAAAATAACAAAAGTTCAGTAATTACTATTTTTTTATGTATAAAAAATTTAAGATGAGAGAATGATATTTCAGTCCATGACCAGAAAGATTTTATAGAGCTCAATGTGTAACGCCCTGAACCCGAAACTACTAATATTCTAATTGTTAAAAATACTTTTCCGAAAATCCCTTTTAAGAGACATCACACAGTGGATAAAAGAACTATACAATTGGGCTCAATATCAAAATCATTAAAAATTATTATAAAGATGAGACATAGTAACTTCATTTCAAAAGGAAATACATTAGTTTTAAAAATAAAGTAGCAAAACTTCCTAGACTCTATGACTTCTTCCCAAGTGTTACAATCAGAGCGGGCATCCCTTGACTCGAACTCGAAAATCGGTAACCTGTAGATACTGCGATTTCACAATCGCAGGACCAAGCCAGACAAGACAAAAAGCAAGGGGTGAGAATACATTCACACAAGGCATCAGTGTATTAACACACAAGAATAGGGAAAACATAAACACAAAAATATCATCCTTTGGGACGATCGAACACATAAGAAAACACAACTCATAAATATAACCACTATCACAAGATCATTAACAACTTCATTAATATTAAACATTACTACTTCATTGCTACATTGTAGCTAACAACTTCATTGTCATATCTGGCTACAATATTACTACTTCATTGCCATATCTGGCCACAATATTAAATCAACGTCATTACACAACACAACTACAATATTTAGTTCTTAAATAAACTCCACCCCAAATAAATCAAACACCAACCGAGTCCAACTTTAAAATTCACTTAGCAATTGACACTACGATATATTTCTCATAACTATATACCTCTAATATTTGATTAAATAAAATCAAAGTATCTACCCCATTGGAAAACAGTCCCGACACAAAAGTATTTTAATTAACTTTGTTTCTCAAAAAGCGCTAGAAAATTATCTTAATTTAACTAGATTTAACTAGAAGGGATACTTCAATCACTAATATTTTCCAAAACAGTCCCGAAACAACGTCTATGATTTTTAAAATGTAATTCTATAATTGGAGAAGACACGAAATCGACGAGAATTAAATTTACTATGATTACATGCAACTATTTTATTATAAAAATAGGACTTTTTAACATCTCAAATAGCCAAACTTTTACTTCTAAATTTCTTTTATCCAACTCTAATAGTACTTAGTAGCACATCTAATATCATACACTATAATTTCACCAACAAGAATTTAGACTCACTCGAACCTTAATCAATCACACGAGTTACTCTTATTCAGTTTACTACGCTAACTTATCTCATGAACAACCTTATAACATGCCTATAATTTGAAAGTCACGACATGCTAGGCAATAACATATAATTGAGATCATTGGTGCTATTCACCAATTATAATATGATGACACGTGGATAACTAAAATAAGAAAACAATTTTTAATTTAAAAATAATACACATGTGTCATATTATAATTTGTGAAGAACACCAAAAGCACATATGTTACTGCACCTAAATTTTTTCCTATTTTTAATTGTCTATCAGCAAAATATTTAAAAACTTATATTTTAAAAATATTCACCGAAACAAATAAAATAAAATAAGATATTATATGCTAACATTTAGATTTATATATTATTAGAAAAATATGATCAAAACAAGATATATGGATAATGCACTTGATAAAAGTAGATCATTTAAAATGGGACGGATTAAGTATAAATTAAATACAAAAAGTATATCGCATAAAAAGTTTAATTCTTTTTTGTGTGTGTGTGGTGAAAACAAAGTTTAAATCATAAGATGCATAAGTTGATCATAAAAAAACTAAATTGCATAGTATTTTAAAATAATATTTTACATGTGCCATATTGTTATGAATCATCGATAATTGACTTTGAACTAATACTTACACAAAATTTATGATTTGAAAATCATATTTTATTACATTACATGTATACTTAAAACAATGATTGTTTTAAATTGAAAATAGTTGTATTTTTTTAGAATAAGTGGAATTTAATATTATTTTTTAGAATTGAACCCGTGCCCTTTAATTCGTACATTCTTAAACGCCAAGCTGTCTTTCTCATATTGATATTATAATGCGCAAACATATATATGTAATCTACATTTGCAATTTTATAAAAATACTAATGATATTTTAGTAATTTTCTATTTTTTGGAGGATATTTTAGTAAAATTTTATAGGAGCAAAAATATTTAAACCCTCTATTTAATTTAAACTGTAAAATTGTAAAAAAATTTAGTAAGCCTCATGGACGGTAACAGAGCAAGAAATTTTGAATGGTGGACAATGTTATACACTAGAAATACATCAACCATAAGTACAACTAGTCGCCGGGCCCGTGCGATGCACGGGTTCGGCGGAACGACATGTGTATGTCAATCATAATTGTTGCTTTATATTAGCGGTATGATATAAGGTAATTATAGAAATGTTTGATGTGAGTTTAAAGACTAAATCATACAAAGGGATTAACCAAATTAAATCAATGAATACAATCTCTATCCAACTAACGTTGGCCCGTGGTGTTGCACGGCTTTTGTGAAACGCCATAACAAAGCGAATTAAGTGAAGTATCACACCAAATTTTATAGTGGACTTTTCAAGATCCGTGTCATGTATAAAATTTAATTTTTTCCTAAGAGTATACTTAATATAATCATTGATAATGGAATAATACAATACAAAAGTGAACCACTCTATTGTTTGATAGTTCAGTCACATCGAATTTCATAGTTAAGTCTTCAAAGACCCGTGACATGTATAAAATTTAATTTTACCCTTTTTTGTATGCAATTAATATGGTTCTAAAGAACAACTATCAATTGATTAAAAAGAAAACTTCATTAAGACTTCAAACAAAATAGTTGACATCAAGGATCAAATCAAGTAAAGATAACTACATAAATATAGAAAAATAATATTAGATAATGCCAATTATTTGAATGCTCGATTAGGATGAAGTGATTGTTTCTTATAAAGTGATTAATACAAAGTAGTGTTGGCGCATACAGAAAAATAATATTTGATAATGTCAATTATTTGAATGCTCGATTAGGATGAAGTGATTTAGTTGCAAGCATTAAATAATTTAGAGATAGCACTAAGTTACGATTACAAAGTCTAAATTCATAGAAAAGAAAAATATATAGCATAAAAAGGATACATGCTTATAGCATTAATCGTGCGTTGCACATGTTTTGTGGAACGCCATAATAAAGCGAATCAAGTGAAGCATCACACCGAATTTTACAATGGAGTCCTCAAGACCCGTGATATGTATACAATTTAATTTTGACGTAACAACAGACTTAATTTAATTTTCTCATGTTTAGGTGTGTGTATCTCAAATAATATAAACTAAGTTGGTCAATTTTTTTCACGAGTAACACGTTAAGATGATGAAATTAAAAATCATTCATATAATCATTGATAATAGGATCAAGAAGTACATTGGATATTATTGTTTGATAGCTCAGTCACATCAAATTTTATAGTGGAACCTTCAAAGACCCGTAACATGTATAAAAATTTAATTTTTACATTTTTTTGCTGCTCAATTAATATGATTATAAAGAAACGCGTTAAGATAATGAAATTAAAAATCATTCATATTGTCATTGATAATAGGATCAAGAAGTACATTGCATACTATTGTTTGATAGCTTAGTCATATCAAATTTTATAGTGGAACCTTCAAAGACCCGTGACATGTATAAAAATTTAATTTTTACCCTTTTTTCTTGCGCAATTAATATGATTCTAAAGGACAAACATTAATGAATTAAAAAGAAAACTTCATTAAGACAACAATCAAAATAGTTGAAACTAATCATGTGCCATAAAGTAGTGTTGTCGCGTATAGAAAAATAATATCGGATAATGTCAATGCTTGGATCAAACAATGAACAAATAATTTTGATCGAGGAAGAGGCAAAGTAGATGAACCAACCCCCACAATCAAAACCCCTCTTATGCAATAAATGTCTCTTAGGAGGATTAGAGATAGGATACTTGACATAGTGCGCAAATTTTTTAAAACTTTATGTAAGTAGAGCGCAGAAATTACAAACCTATTTATATGTAGCGCGTAAAAGTTAGTTAAATTCGAAACATTAACATTTAATTAAGAGTTCAATCACCCGTTATAAATATTTATTTAAAAGAGTCATTAGATGTTATAGAAAGGTTTACGATACATCTTTATAGATTAAAATAAGACATTCTTAGTTCAAGAGAAGTAGTAGTGTTTTGTTAAGTACACTACAAATCCCTACGGAGACCCATCAATTTTTATTAAGTTAGTACACTTGTACACCATAAAATTGACCATGTTATAGTGGTAATTGAACACTCTTAACTTAATAGATTCTTTCAAGTTACGAGGTAGAAGAGATTTAGGGTGGTTAAAAATCTATCATATTAGAGCTATATGTTAACTTTTGTTGTAAAAATGCAAATTGTTGGTCATTATTTTCATTCATCCAGGTTAACAAAAACACTTTTTACACATTGTGTTGCTTTCAAGCAAAAAAGTTCCACCGAGATTAAATTGCAATGTAGAGGCCATCTCTGCCTCAAACAACTCAATTGTTGTTGCTTCTTTTACTGCAAAACAGTTGTCATGTTCATCTCTCTTTGGATTGTTATTGATGTGAACCTAAATCGATCATTAGCAAATAATAAACAAAAACATATCAATATAAAAGATTTTATCCAATCATTCAATACTCAACATAAAGTCTAAAGTGACATTTGAAATATTATCCCTAGCAAAACAACCATATGGACTTAACCAAACATCAATTATAAAATTCCATTTAATGGGAAGCCTAAAAAACAAATAGAGTTTTAATTTTTTTGGTTAAGGGTAAAAATGTAATTTTGAAAAATATTGGGACAAAACTGTAATTTAAAAAAAATAGAAGCAAACATATCAATATAAAAGATTTTATTCAATCATTCAATACTCAACATAAAGTCTAAAGTGACATTTGGAATATTATCTATCTCTAGCAAAACAACCATATGGACTTAACCAAACATCAATCATAAAATTCCATTTAATGGGAAGCCTAAAAAACAAATAGGGTTTTAATTTTTTTTTGTTAAGGGTAAAACTGTAATTTTCAAAAATATTGGGACAAAACTGTAATTTTAAAAATATAGAAGCAAATTTGAAATTTTTTAAAAAATTAGGATTCAAAATGCAATATATAAAGTACAGGGGTCAAAACAAAAATAATGAAAATGCAGGGTGTAAATGTAAATATATAAAGTACATGGACAAAACTGTAATTTTATAATCTGTTGCTGATATGGCTGGAGTGGCGTGGCTGATGATGTAGATGTTTAGGTGTAAAAGGTGACGTGGCGAGATGGTACACGTGGCGGACAATGAATGGATGACATGGGTTAAATGATGTCGTGATGACATCATCGGTGACATAAGGTGGTATGGTTTTGGAAGGGGCATTAGGGTTGACACCATTCAACCTTTTATATATATAAAGATAGCATAATGATGATATTATTCCGATTAAGCAAGAAATGTGATGTTACAAAATCTATATGTTAACAAGAAAAATTGCAGATACTATAATAGTTATAAATTATACTTGTTGTAGCACTATAAAAAATAAATCCCTTAAAGTTAAAGTATAATCTGTAAAGTTTGATTTTTGAAACATTTTCTCATAAACTCTGAAGACAATAAATCAAATAGACGAAGAATATATTATTTTTATTTATATTTTTCGATGAAAAAATAATGTGTATTATTATAAAGAAATATTTAGTTTATATACAATTTTAAAAAAGGTCTTCAATATTAAGAACAAAAATAAATTTTATAACCGTAAAAAAGAAGAAGAAAAAAATTTATAAATATCTAATAATTAAAGACAAACAAAGTTGAACCTACTTGGGTTGGTCTGTTGGTAACTTGGTATTGGCTTGAGACTTGGAAGTGTGTTCCTCTTAAGGTTTCAGATTAGATTCTTACTGGTGCTAATTTGAATGAGCTAATTTAGCTTCTTAAAAAAAAAGACAAAAAGAGTTGTCCGAAAACTAAGGAAGTTTATTTGAAACTTTCATTATCTTTCTCGTTTCCATGAAATGTTTAGCTGAGTTTTTAGACCTCAGTCATCATCAAACTAGTTTCATTGTGCATGATTCCTAACGGCAGTATAGACCAAAACAAGGTGAAAAAAATGGACCAAAACAAACTTTGCTTGAATTCTATAAAAATACGATAACAAAAAAAAAAGTATTTTACAAAAGAATGCGAACTCCTTGTTATAAAGTACATAACGAATGCAGGTCATGTGATGGGGCATGAGCGAGCAATTTTTATGTGGAAACAAGATTTAGACATTTCTTTTAGTCACACATTTTTAAAAAAAGTATATAATTATATAAAAAGTGTATATTATTTAAATATTATTTTTTCTTCATTTCTTAATTTTGTATGTGTGATCAAAAGAATTATCTAAAATCTTGTGACCATCTAAGAATAATTCGTGATGAACATCTTCTGAAATTTAAAACAAACAAAATACTTTCCATAGAAAAAAAATTCTTTATTCACATTCATATTCCTCTAATATTAGAAAATACTTTTCAACTAAAATAAGTTGAAATTTAAGTGAAAAAAAAAAAAATCAAACTGAGTTTTGACCTACAGAAGAGAAGTAAATCTTGCGAAGAAACTCTTCCAAATCTTCTATCAAAGAAATATTTCAAAAAAAAAAGAAAAAAAACACATACATTTTCGTTGTGTCATAATGAGACTGTTGAATGACACAATATTTTTTTTTTGCTTATTATTTATTTTTAGTAAAAAATAAACTAAATGGATTTTGAACAATGAAAATTATATATGTCAAAACCTATTATACCATTTTTTTAATTATAAAAAGTATTTACTTACCACTAGTCATTTTGTTTCAACTCAAAAAAAAAAAAAAGTTACATATTTTTCATTTTTTTAAACTATAGGAATAGCAGAGAGCTACAACCTCCAAAATATATTTTAAAAAAAGAGAACCACGTACAAAATACAAAAGAAGAAGGGAGATTAGACAAAGACCTCCTTAATAAAAGATAAACCTAAAATTAGATCTACCAAGCCAATTACACACGAAAACTATTTCTAAGAAAAGAAGTTACATGCTAAAAACACATAATACCATAAAATAGAATAAAAAATTAAAAAAGAAGTTACTACGAGCCTTAATATGATTAGGTGTTTTTTTTATTATTGAAAACCACATTTTCCTCTAAACCATTGAACTTCAAGGTCAACACGGCAATTAATGCAAAAGTTATGGTTGCAACCCAAATTCGTGAACACAGTGAGACTCCGTTACATGTACCATTTGATTTACAAATAAATTTGAACTTGAAACCTATTGGCCATGGTCTTGGAGTTGTCATCCATCCTCTAGTCTGTGTGTCATGGATTGTTGTTTGTCTACATTTTAGAAGACACTGCTTGTCCCATAACTTAGTCAACAAATGAGTTCCTTCATTAAAGGTGCTTTCATCCTCTTTGAACACCATTAACAATGCCAATGTGTAGATTGATGCATGGTGTCCTTGTGATGTTGCGACCGTCAAATATTTGGTTGCATTTAAAATATCTGGGACACTGTAAAAGATTTTCTGGCAACCCATGCGAAAATGGTACTCTGGATTGAGACTATGGCATATCTTATATAGAAAACGTTTTTTCCCTTCTTCATTGGTGGTTCTCTAAGGAATTAGCGAAACTTTATTCAAAGAAACATTCTTATAAATGTAGGTATCCTCCGTAACCGATTTCAAATATTTGCAAACAAACATAATATTAAAGAGGTCTTGCACACTCGTGGATGCCAATATGGTTATTATAAAGATTAGGACATCCATTGGTAGAATATTTTCCATTTTTCCAACTTACGTATATTACTTGAGTTGGAAGAAGATAGGGAGAAAAAGGAAGATGTAGAAATCGAATTGATATAGTTGTAATTATTTAAAAAGTTAAAATTGGCGTGGTTGTCAAACGCGTTAGTTCAAAATCATTCAATTCACGTGAGTCTACGATTGCTTGATCTAAGTTGAGTATTCTAAAAGTAATTTATGCTCTTTTCTCGTGCCATGGTGAAAATTGTCTTGATTTTGCTAGTTTAAGCCCATGGAAGAAAATCAATGCAGAACCTATATTACAACACAAGTCAAGAAAGAAAGATGATTATGCAAAAAGAAGAACAAGTAAAAAGTGCTTACATATTAAAAAGGTATACAAAGATTAAGAGAGATTAATAAATAAGGATAAGTCGGTTGTATTAAAAGGATTGAATATAAATAGGAAAAACGCTAACTAGTGCCTTCGGGGCACTAGTTAAGAGAGCAAATATAGTAAAGTATTCTTGAAATTTGTGCAGTCAACCTTTAAAAATATTAATTGTGTTGTTTTCTATGCATAATTTTCTCCTTTTGGTATCATTAACTAATGCCCCGGGGCACTAGTTAGCATGACCCTATAAATAGGAAGAAGTAATAACTAAGATAGATTGTCTATGTGATTAGCTTATCAAATTAATTATTGAGTTGTGCTATTTATAGCGAAAATTATTGTCCTGAATTTATCACGAATGAATATTGAGTGTTGGATTTTGTGATTAACATAAAACATGGGTGGCTTGGAAGTAAAATGAGGTTTGATACAACAACCATATGCATATCGTGATAATTTCAGGATTTTTTTTTGGCATAAAGTAGCATTTCACTTAATTAAATTGATTGATACTAGATCTAGGGACGGATTTACCTTGGTTCAAATGGGAGCAGCTGACCCCATACCGTAAACAATTTTTAACTAATATTTAGATATATTAAGGTTATGTCCCCACATATAATAGTGCAGTGTATCCATACAAACTTACTATTGGACACTTCAACAAACTAAACTAATACATTTGGTAAAAAACAAATAGTACATTATTAAAATATTGTTACTATTATATGCATTTAGAAAAGTGAAGACCTAAAATTATGAACTAAAATGTCTACAAAATTTAAGAGAGGTCATTTATTCTTTAAAAAAAAAAAAGATAAAGAAATAGGTTAATATTGGAAGAGATTTATGAGGGAAAATGAAATAATATAAATCAAGAGATCAGTGCTAATTTTTTTTGAGCTCCAACTTTTTTACTTATACTAATCACTAGACTACTAATAAAAATTATAGTATTGTTGTTTTATTTTTTTATGATATATATTATTTTTTTTGTAAACATTTATAATAAATTATCACGTCCCGACTACTGAAAAATTCTAAATCCATCCCTAACTGGATCACATTAACTAAGATAGATGTGTGCTGGTGTTAGTAAATGGGAGTGGTACTTGACAGTAGGAGTTATCTATAGTAAAATAATGTATATGAAATTGACTTAGATTATAGTAATATGTTCCTTAAAAATAACTATAGCAATTTTACTTATACTGATCAGTGCTGGTATTCTTATTTTCTTGTGTTAGGGAAATTATTTTTATTTATATATATTTTTTATTTTGGCTTGTTAAAAAAAAAACTATAGCAATATATTAATAATAATATGATAACAAACAAAGTATAACATAATAACAGTGGCAGCAACAATTAAATTGACTTACACTATAATGACAAAATATTGATTTTACGACTTAAAAATATAATGTATGTGACACATTTTCTCTTGGTAATACAAGTTTTTGCAAGTATTGATGATATTATTGCTGTTATACATATATACATCAATCATAAAAATATTGTGACTGTTTTGGTATTCACATGATCAATAAGAACTCCCAAAAATGTATGATTAACCAGCTTTTTCATTGTTTCGTAAGCTTATTTCACTGTTTAGAATTTTTATTTTTATTTTACAAATTTCTTGTGAATTGATTTTGTCAATAATATAAATTTTATTTTTTTTTGCTTTGTCAATAATATAAAATTAATAATAAAGAAAAGTAATAAAAATATAAAATGGTAAAGTTTGGCATAGCCAAGCAAAATTAGTCTTTATGATGCACATGTGTTTCATTTGAGGAAGAGTACCAATACCAAATACATATCTGTACAGTGGCGGAGCAACCCAAAAAAATTGAGGGGGGCCGATATAATTATAAATCGAATATAAAAAAAATATTTTAAAAAAAATCATATTAAGAGTTTGTCTAATATGGATATCTCAAAAATGAATTAGTTATTTTATTTATGTTTATAATGTTATATGAATCTCTCAATCAAAAATTTAAATTTTTTAACAAAAGATTGATCAAACATGAATTTTTATACACTAAAACTCCATTTCTAATAAAAATTTGAGTACTTTTTTCTCAAAAAAATATATTCGAATACTTTGACAAAATAAAGTATACATTTTAAAACATCTATAAATTATTAATAATAAAATTTTAGAAGAAATGCTTCAAAAAGTAAATTAGAAATGATATTTGAATGATTAATAATAGACAATTTGTTTTAGAAGAAATCTGAAGGTAAAAGAGGGGGTTTAAAACCCCCGCAATCTGAAAAGCATTGAAAAGAATTGCAGAATTCTGGGTCCAAATAGAGGGGGTTTAAACCCCCGCAAATTAGAAAGTAGTGAAATTACACTAACTATTTAGCGGAGGTTTAAAACTACCGCTAAATAGCATACCTATGAAAAATAATTAAAAAATTCTGGGCGGGCCATGGCCCTACCCTGCCCACAAAGGGCTCCGCCCCTGTATCTGTATCAATATCGGATACATATATGTACCTTAATAATTTATACTCATACACGTATATTAGTCTTTTAAAAATACCGTACCCCGCGTACCAATACCGTACTCACCATTTGTTATCAATTACTCCCTCCGTTCCTTTTTGTTTGATGTTTGAGAAAGAAAAAACCAAATTAAGAAAGTGTAATTTTGCACTTTATTTTCCTATCATATCTTTTTTTTGAAATATATTATACTCTAATTTTAATCACAAAAAAATTCATATTTTTTTGCACACACTTTATCTTTCCAAAAAATTAAAGGCGGGTCGTAACAAACCAATTTTTTTGTTTTCCAACAAAAAAAAATCAGTTTTTTTGACAAGATATATTTCATCGGAAGAATAGAAAGGAAAACTTATTTAATGAAAAACAAAGACTAGAAAGAATATGACAACTACTCATTCAAATGAAGTGTGAACCAATTTTAGTACGAGAAGTCAAGAATTATTTAGGCATGAAATAATACTTATTGTGATTGAGTTGTAGTCACATTTTTATTTTTAAAGTAGAGTATTTCAAAAGTTCATGTGTTCTAAAAATTCTCGTATTTTCAAGTTGTAGTTACTTTGAGTTTCTTAATGTTGTGTAACAGGATTTTCAACAAATATGCAAGGAAAAAAAAACAAAAACAATAAAAAGATCATATGAAGAAGTTTAGTAAAAAAAAAAAAGATATAATAAGAAGATTATATGAAGAAGTTTAGTAAAAAATAAAGATACAATAAAAAGATTATATAAAATTTAGTCAAAAAAAATTAGGAAGAAGAGTATAATAGATAAAATATAATCTTAAATTATCAAAATATTAAAAATTTGAAACAATTTTTTTTTCTAAAACATCAAACAAAAAGAAACTGAGGGAATAATTTTTGCTTAAACTAAGTGATATTATGAGTTGTCAATTTTTCTGGAATCAAATCAGCTAGTAATGAACAGCAAAAGCATAATTTTTGCGGTTGTTTGAATGGAACAAGCAATAAGCTCACGACTAGGGCCCTGTTTGGATTGGCTTATTTTTGAGTTTATGCAAATAACTTATATAATTTTTAGGAATTATTATAAGTTTGTCAAGGTAGTTTATGATAAAATAACATATAAAAATACAATTTTCACCAATTTGAACTTATAAAATAGCATAAAACCTAATTTATATTGTATAAGTTGTTTGCATAAGCTTAAAAATAAGCTAATCCAAACAGTTGCACGACTTTTGTGCTTTCAAAGAGAATCTTCTCTTGATAAAAATGAAAATCACACTTGGAGAATGGAGCAAATGCTTTTCATGGGAAGAGAATCTCAATTGGCTGTATTAAATCTTTTTTATATTTACAAAGTTTTTAAATTGATTTAAAAGTTGTGTTTAATTGTTCAACTAGGTTGGATAATAGATTAGATTAAATTCAACAAAAATAATGTTGAACGTATAGTTTTGTAATTTTTTTTCTAGAAATTTCTTATGCATAAACATAAAATTTTAATTAGAAATAGAGACTCTACTAAAGTGGACATGCTTAATTTCGCCGGCTAATTAAAATTAGGGTTAAATATGTTTTTAGTCCCTATTTTTATGCGAGTTTTGACTTTTAGTCCCTACATTTTTTTTATTATATTTTTAGTCCCCCATATTTTCGCTATTTGTACTTTTAGTTCTTACTGTCAATTTTTTGTGACTTGGATAGCGAAATCAGCCATATAGAATGACACATAGATGTCACATCATTCAATGCAAATATTATCCTGATCAATTTAAGTTATCCTATGTGGTCATTCTGTTATCCTAGTCATAAAAAATTGACTAAAAATATAATAAAAAAAATATAGAGACTAAAAGTCAAAACTCACATAAAAGTAGGGACTAAAAACATATTTAACCCTTAAAATTATTCACTAATCAAATTGATGGATATTTCGTATCTATAATATAATTCCTCGAAAAAATATAAAATTATGGTAGAGATGTGTGTGGACATTGAAACATCCTTTTGGGCTCATAGCATATGCAATATTGATGTTCACAAGTACGAATTTTTCTCTTCCCACCCCTCATGACTCTTTTTCCCCTTCCGGATTTCCGTTTTTACCCCTAGTTTTAAACTTCGGAACGCGTTTTCCGAAGTTTTTTTTGCCTTGAAGATCAACTTCAGAATGTATTTTCCGAAATTTTCGACAAATTTGAACTAAAAAAACTTCGGAAAACACGTTCGGAAGTTTTTGGACAGAGGTAAAATTGGAATATTGGGGGGTTAAAAAGAGTCATGGGGGATGAGAAGAGAATCTTTCCACAAGTACAACATCCACATTGGCCAGTCTCTATACATTGTTTGTTGCATTCATCCGGAATACACACTCTAACCACAATTTTACTTGGTGTTGCAGAGTCAGAAATTTTGTGCTCAACCACTGCCTCACTAGTTGCACTGCACCAATAAATAACAATCCATAAATAATATATATATTAGTATAAACAAAACAAAAAAAAAAACTTATTAATATAGCTTATTTAATTATACCATAGCCACAATAGCAAGAAAGTATGAATAGCTAGTGAAGAGATATTTTGGTTTCTCATTTTCTTAACTTGATATTGGTTGTTGTAGACTTGTAGTCTATGATTCTGAGCAAGCTTATAGTTTATATGTAAACATTTTGAAAACCACCAAGAAATAGTTTTAAAATAAATATAATAGTATGTTATTTAATTTGACTATAATATAATTACAACTATATTTTATATTTGATTATAATAATTAATAGCTAATGATTTATAGTACTGCTTAAATATTTAAATATTTTGAAAGTATTTTTATTAATTTTTTTGAGTTACCATGATACAGGAATAGGTACCGAATTTTCACCACTATTGGTGATAACTTATCTCCACCGAACAACCTGTGAAACACAAGACAAATTTTTCCCCTCCCAAGTGAATTATTTTCATGCGCATGAGGCAAGAATCAAGCCCCAAAACTAATTAAGTTTTAATTAACAGTTAACATTATCATTTAGCTCCTTAAAAAAAACATTTTCATTCAGCAAATTTAATATTATATAGAAGAAAAAAGAAAATTTTGACTAGTCAAGAAAACAAAAAAATTATGTTTTTACACTTTAAAAAAGTTGACTACACAAATATTATAGACTAATTATTTTTACACTTTGCATAATTTATAAAAACCTTTAAGTATATTCTTTTATGATTACATACTATTTTTTCGTCCCTATACTATGCTAATGTAATGGAATAAAAGTTAAGGCTATGGTTGTTGATGAAAAGGTTGTGATGTTGAATATGCTTTACACCTCTAAAGTTGTTTGTACTGTGAAAAAAGTGACAGTATTTGAAAGCATTCTTTCATTATCCTTTGTCTTTTCCTTCCCAAAAACTTAACAAGTTTTGCATTAATAGCTCATCTGAGTTTTTTGACCTCAAGTCATCATCAAATTAGTTTCATGGTGCATGGTTCCTAATGGCATAAAACTAAATGCTACTGCAGGAAATGCTTGAAAGCATAAAACTACACTATAGTTTTCAACAGCATGTATAAATACATCTCCATCAATTGTACTCAACACTAAAATAAAATAAACTTGACAAGATAGCTATTTTACAATCAGGGCAAAACACTCGTCGTCGGTAGTTAAAAATATTAATTCAAGAACCACACACCATGCAGTCCATTTAAAGCATGCTATCTGTGAGGGCAGGGAGCCTGCGGTAGAAGTTAACTGGTGCCGATGGTACCTTACTTCGGAACATTGGGTGTCTCATAAAGTAAAATCCACCTATAAGAATAGGGATCTGGAAGGGAATCATATACAATACAATAGCAGACACAAAGCAAAATGCCATGAACATGGTACTAGCGCGAGGATCGCGCCAGCTCACAAGTGCTTGGACCCTCTCTCCTTGAGTAGCTAAATCTCCAACAACACTCTGAACTCTTCCAGCCACACTTCTTAACCGGTCATACCTCCACCGCACTACATCGGGGCTCTTTGTGGAAGGAAATGTGTCAAATTCCTCATCGAGCTCGTCAGTGGTTACTCCGTCTGTGTAAGAGAGTCTGGTGTTCATGTGAGGAGGGGATCTCGGGCGGAATCTCCAATTCCACATCCCAATAACAAACACATATAGAAACATGGTTGGCAGAATAAGTTCAGGGAAACACACGAGCATCAGAAAAAGAATGTGCACTAATACTGTTGTCATAGGATGATTCCAGGTGGAAACTCCCCCAAGCCATCGCCCTACTGCAAGAAACCCTGAAAAAACCGTCATCAAACGGTAGAAGTTTGCCTTGCTGCGCCTCATGCTCCAAAGATGAGAATTTGTGTCAGACATGTACTCAACTACCTCCTTCCTAAGTGGTGGTTCAGCCCTACTAAGGCGAGCAGCAACAACATTGACAGCCTGCTGTCGCAGCATTTCCTGTTCCATAACGTTAAGAGGCCTTTTGTAGTGCATTTTTGGCAAGTGAGGCTTAAAATACAAGTGCATCAAATCAACCATTGAGTAACAAGAAAATCTAATGGCCAAATGAAGTTCACCCATCTTTTTAACACCCGAAGGATGAAGCATCAGTAAAGGGTAAGTGTTTGTGTAAACACGGCCGGTTTCAAGGGTTGAGATTCGGATCCGAACTTTACCAATTAGCAAATCTTTGTTATCTGGACCATTAACCTGAGCATTATCAAACACTCCTACAGTGAGAACTGTTGCTGGATCAAAAACTTCCCATGAGTATTGCTCGTTGTATTTTGGGTCTAGAGTATCACTAATAGTTCGGGTACGAACCCATTTTCGCCCATATTTTGCCACACAGTATGCATCAGATGTCCCTCTTCCACTCCTGGCTTTCATCGGATGAAGACCATCAACATTTAGAATGCCGAGCTCTAAGATGCCGATTGGCTTCTTCCAGAGCTGCCTTGATGTGGGTCTAAGATCACTACTATGATAAGTTGACTCATCAAAAACATGGTACCCGCCGTCAAGACAGACACTGAGGTGAATTCTACTAGAAAACACATCATTTTTCTTCTCATGTTTCTCATCCGTCACAGATGACATGGACTGTTCAAGGTTATACCACCTAGTACGGATAATTCTATCATCGGCACGCTTATCAACCTGGGTTAAAGGAACAACAGCCACCCCAAGTGTCTCATCCTTGTTTGGACCAATACGGTTTTCAACAGAAAGGATCAGCGGTTCATCAAACGGTTCAGCAGCAACAAACATCAGCTCCTGATCCCAACGCATGTTTTTGGTCCTCGATTGAACCGCTTTTGTCTTCAAGATCTGGTTACCAGTCTGCACCTTAACATAGGCATCTGAGATTTGTGATTTCTCTGACAGAATCAAGTCTTGTGCCTCAATCACTCTAACCCGTACATACCATAATCTTGGTGAATGGTAAACTTTTGATCGCATCTGATGATGGGAAACTGAAGAGTTTTCTCCAGGAAAGAGTGTATCGGAATGCCAAGCATCAGGAAAAGCTTCATCTGCTTGTGTGCCAAACCATACGGCAAGCATCACCTCCCCTTTTTTCTTTTTCCCGTTCTTGTCAATCTGATACCATTCTGGAGCCAATGGACTATCTGGTGGAACCCGTGTAGGAACATCATGGAGAACAAACCTCACAGTACCAACAGTTTCATCTAGTAACGTACCTTTGTCTTTGACCTCAACTTCAACCGTTGTTGACTGTAGATTGTCCCTTGCAAAGGCAAACACTTGATTCCATTCAGGTTCCTGATTTTTCTCTAAATGCTTTGTAGTTCCTTTGAAATTTCCAGCTTTTACCTCCACATATGGATTAAGGCTCCCGGTCTTTGATGGAAGGTCGCGAGCTTTCGCAACTCGTACAAAAAGGTATCGCATTGGTTCAACAAGGTCATAGGTGCTGGATGGCCTGTTTCCAGGTATAACTCGCCCGCCAATTACTTGTCCCCCTCCGAGAGAAGGGCTTGTCTCTTTGAGTGCATAATCACTTGGATGCAAAGAATCTGCATATGCATGCATGATTTTCGGAGGAAGTCCAGATTTCATCTCATGCTTCCCATGGTCCACATTCAACTTTGCAGCTCCTGGAGGAGAAGACCGATGTTCTTCTTTATTAGAACCAGGAATGGTATGAAACGTGTGCTTCGACACATTTTTCTTACGAGAAAACATGTTCAGGATTGAATCTGTCAATGATACCGGTGGTTGATCTTTGTTAGAGTGCTGTTCTGAATCCAAAGAGGGTTCCTCATCAGGAAGAAGTTTGGGGGATCTTACAGAAGGGTCATCCGTAACAAATACCTTCAAACCAAGCTCTCCTTTTACGCGAGAAAAGGTGAGTTTCTTTTCCAGAGGGTAGTGCAATACAACAGCATCAGATAATGGGACAAATGAGGTTTCCGTGAGACGGACCTTACCAAGAAAAACTTTGGAACTATTGTTTTTGCTATTGTTGTGGTAGACGCAGGCATCAAGTGTGAGATTTGGTAATTTGCTTTGATCAGAAATGATGAAATAAAATTTCTCATTCCATACAGGACTTAGATCTTTTTCTTTAGTAGTTGTCCGAAACTTCTGATTATCAAATTGAAGTTCGACAAAAGCACTACACGAACCCTCACCATCTTTGGGCATAAGGTCATGAGCTCCCACAACTTCCACACCTAGCTTGAGATTGCTCATTGCCAATAATCAGAACTTAGATAGAGATATGTTATACCTGAAAAGAAAGAAATACATAAGATTCGTGATCGCTAGTCTCAGATACAAATTTCTAAGATATATCGAAGTTAAATCCGCTGGAAGCATAATATAATTATATAAGTACCAAAAACTGAAAATAGAGTAACATTATTGTAGAGAGTAAATATTTTCAGTTGCAGGAAATGCTTAAATGATTTGTAGATAAAAAGCGTATCCCTTCCCTTAATCCAGCAATTTGTTACGTTTTTAAATAATATTCAGAAAAACATTAAGAAATAATATAGTCATTCCGTGACATATCTAAACTTCAAAACCTTATTTTGTTGGCAGACAAATCCATTTTAACAAAGATAAGACGGCAACACATCAAATGGAGACATATTAACTATAACATTACCACACACAAATATCGAGTTAAAAATCTTGTAAGTTCTCCGGCAAATAAACATTACTCAGGTAATGATCTAAGTATCATTTTTTTTCCAATAGGCAAAATCTATGAAGCACAGACACAGGCACCGACACCGGACACGACACTGACACATCGATACTAGTAACAATTTAAGAAAATAAACTAATTGAATGTAATCACATGTATTGGTGCCATGTCAGTAACCGAAGATGTCTTCCATTAAAAGTGTCGGTGTTGTGCTACATACGTCAAAATGAAGGTGGATACAAAACAAAATTTGGCTAAATGCACAAAATAATAAATTCGTGTGTTCTTATGAGCATATTTGAAGGAAAGCAATAAAACACCTAAATTACTGTTGAGTTGGTTCTTGTCATAAATAAGCTATACTACCATAATTCATGCATCTACAGTCAAAATATATAAAGAAATTTTATCATAGAAAGGAAGTAATTATTAAAGATCACATAACAAAGAGCAAGATTCAAAAAGTTTCAACCTACAAGTACAACTCCCTCAAAATGAACCTTACTTTTATTCTACTCAAATAAGATCAAAAGTATTTTACAAAAAAAAAAAAAAAAAAAAAAAAAAAAAAAAAAAAACACAAAATCACAAAGGATCAAATGCATGAACTCTTTGTTATAAAGTACATAAGGTCATGTGATAAGGATCTTCAGACACTAAAAAGAAAAATCTTCCACACACAAAAAAAAGAAAGAAAAAATGATTCTTTATTCATATTCCTCCCTAATCTTTTCTTTAAAAAAATGATAAAAAGGTATTCATATGAGATAATTAATTATCCAATATTATTCAAAATTGATTGGAAATAAACATTAAATAAATAAAAATAAAAACTTTATTTTGACCCAGTTGACCCAGAGAAAGAGAAGCAACTTGTATGAAGAAACTTCATCCAAATTTTCTATTTTTATTAAATGTTTCCGGAAAAACATAGACACATACAAAATCCAATTCCAAAAGCAGATTTAGACAAAAAAAATTATGTTTTTTAAGGATAAAAATTAGTTGCCAACACCCATATTAAAAAAACAAACATAAAAATCAAAACCCATAAAATCCAAAAAAAAAAAAAAGGAAGAAAAAGAAGAAGCAAACCTGAGATATTGAGGATTGAGAGTTTAGAAGATTTGAGAGAGGAAAGTGAGGTTATGTTAGGAATAAAAAGAGAATGAGGAAATGAAGTGAGTTATTTCTGAGAAAGTTAAATGGAATCTAGTGGGATACTTAGATTGACGTTGAAAATTGAAAGAAAAGGGAAAGAGAGTGTGAAAAATGTGGTTTCTGATTGTTCACCAGTTGCTTTGTAATACAACCAATGTCTTGTATTGTACTGTTGTTTGTATGTACTAACTTGGTATGCTAGTACCACTCTTTTTCTTTTTCTCGAGTAAATGTTTTTAAATAGATTTTTGAATTTATAAATATAGATATTTATAAAAAATTTGATTTTATTAAATATAGTTATTTTTTTGTTTTAATTATAGTTTTGATTAACTCGTTATCATATTAATCTTTTAATATGTATTGAAGTTGAAGTTATAAATAAAATTAAAAATTTATAATTTATTTTAGTTGTTGACTTTATTTGAAGATAGTTAAGTTAGTCTCTGAATTTGATTTTTGCTGGTCAATTTAGTCATAAAATAATTGACAAAAAAGATGTTATAGATTGGGTTAAGCTTGACACGAATGGATCATGTAAAGATGATGGAAGGATTGAATGTGGTGGTGCGTTAAGAATTTGAATCATGTAAAGATGAGAGGAAAAATTGGAGAGAATCCAATTTCGTGTGTTAATGGATCTGATGGTAAATGGTTAGGTGACTTTGCTAAAAGAATTGGAATGGAAAGTGTGTACCATGTTGAGCTTTGGGGAGTGTATGTGGGTCTTCAATAGTTCAATATGCATGGAGAGTGGATTTTAGAGTTGTAGTAGTTAATTTGGATTCGAAAGTTGTAGTGGAAGCAACAAGAAATAAGAAAGATGATACTTTGGTGGGGTGAGCTCTTTTTGGGAGGATTCGCCAGCTTATTGATCTAGAGTGAAGTGAATGTGCAACATATATGTCTAGAGGAAAAACAATCGATCTCCGGATGTGCTTGCTAACATTGGTTGTAATATGCTTAATGATGTTTGTTTTTGTTAATCGTGTCACTTTCAAATAAGTCATTTGTTGACTGCAGATATGTTGTGACTTGCTAGTCTATGATAGTCTTTTTATAATTCCTTTCTTTTCGGGCCGTTAATCCTCTTTGTAACAAAAATTGGAGATGTCTTAGATATTTTTACAATTTTAATATAGTAACACATGTTACATATTTATAATCATAATGAATTTTTGCCCCTTTTTCTTCTGTCGTGCTAAACATTATCTCCGTGACATTTGTTAAGCATAAAAATATCAAAAACAAAATTAATATTGAAAAGATAAATTTTTATATTATTAAAATATTAAATATATAAATTTTAAAATAAAAAATCTCTTATTAATATACTTAGCTAATATCCTACATTATTTCCCTCCTTCTTTCTTTCTTTCCTTTTGCTTTTGTGAAAAAACAATTTGTAGTTTTTTGAAGACAACACAGCACATAAGTATTTTTTTGTGTGGTGTCTATTTTTTTGTATATTCAATAAAATATAAAATTAGGTATAAATTATTATTCTGTGTACGATTATCTTATCTTATTATATTAGTATTAGGATAAGGATGTATAGGATTTGGGGTTTGATTACAATTATTTTGGTAACAATATAATTAATTAATGGATTTTATAACTATTACATTTTCCGATTTCACATATTTTTCTCTTTTTAAAGGAGATCTAAATAGTAGTAATTAAATCACCCAGAATTGTTTGAAAAACTTTGAAAGTAAGAGATTTGACCTCTTTGGTCAGTGGTCTTCTTTGATACATTTTTTGGGCGGTGGTCTTCTACATGAGGAAATTTATTTTTATAAAAAAGAATAATAAAATGTAAGAAAAATCTTTTGGACGCGCTCTCATCCATAAATTCTACTAGTAATTAATTTATATATCCCTAATTCTTTACAAATGAGTTTAATTGATATGCACTAACGGTGTAAAATAATTTTACACGGTGGTCCAATAAAAAACCATCAATCTTTCATGTCATATGAAGAAAGTGGATAAAGTAGGGTGATGTGGCGGAATACATGGTTGTCATTGGCTGACAGTATAAAATTATTTTACATTGTCCGTGCATACAAATTAAATTCTTTACAAATATATTCGATATTAAATCACATTATATAGATATTTGTAGGAATATTTTGGAAACTAACATATATTTTATGTTTAGTTAGTAAGAAAAAAAATATAAACTGGTGGCTGGAACCACTTGATGCAAAAATTGACATTCGAACCAGATTAAACTGGTGGTGAAATTAAAAAAATAAAAATAAAAAACATATAATGTATAAAAAAAAAATGTAAAAGTGGGACTATAATGTAATTGGATTGGATATGTATATGGTGGAGTTTTAATTTTGGTTACTCGTTGTTGTTATTAACACCGTGTTTTAGTTTATTGGTGCTCTGTTGGAAACTATGGGTAATTTTTTATTTTATTTTTATGGAAACTATGGATAATTTCTTATTCTTAGCACTTTTTATACTTTGAGTCGATTTTGTTGAAATATGTTATCTCTTGACTTTTATAAAAAAAAATGGAATAAAAATATTTAACAACCCTCTCATATTTTAAACGTTCAAAATTAAAAGTAAAAGATTTTAAATTTGTTTTCTATGTTAAAATGGATCAAATATAATGCTTAAGAATTTGGTTTTATATATACTAATAGAGTAACTGACAAACTATATGAACGAAAAATACTTTGTTGCTATCGTTGATTCAAATATTCGAAAAGGCTCCATGATACATGAATTCATTATTTGTTTGTTGCTATCACATATATGACCATTTAAGTAGGGCGGTCTTTATAATAAAGGGAGATTCAAATAAAATTCGTAGAAGATAACAAAATGACATTGGCACAAAACATTTTTGAAGAAGTTACGAAATTTGGAAGAAAAAAATAATCATAGATAGATAAAAAAAAGAAAGAAAAAAAAAAAGAACCAGGGGACACAAAAGTGCATCTTCACGTAAATACATGTGTAAAAGAGAAATGTTGAACAACCAACATAGAAAAATTTGACGAAATCACATAGTTCGCTATCAATGTTTCTAAGAAGTTCACAATTTTAATTTGTTCACGTTACAATCTAAATTTATAAAATGTGGTTAAATATTCATTACTTGAATAAAAATCACTCTTCCAATTAAGAATTTTTGAATTACACTTTGAAATTTTTAAATTGTTAACTAAGACTAATTATTAGAATAACATGCATACATGGTTTGTGAACTATATCTACATCTACAAACAAATGTCACAATAGCTCTTTATTTATTCATTGCCCTTGTCTTCACTTGCCCTACTAGATTCTCTTTTTCTTGTTGAAATTGTTGAAGAGATTCAGTTGTATAAGGAGGAGGCATTGTACATGGAGGTGAATCACTTGGTGACATAACCATGGATTCAACCATGAAATTCTTCCTTAATCCACGTAAGGAACATGCCATACTTTCAGCACAAATCTCAACTACTCCTTCTGGTATTTTTGGTTTGTATCTCAAAAGCTTTGCATAACTATTTAATTGATGAAACATGTAATCATAAACAAATTTCATCTTTAAATTGTCTTTTATGAAGTTGGTTCCTCCTTCTCCAATTGCTTGTGCCTGCAATTAATAATATTGTTTAAATAAATTAGACAAAGTGTTTTTTCTCTTTAGTTAAGTCCAATTAACTTATGTTATGAAATGAAAAAAAAAAGTTATGTTTGTGTATGTAGGAACAAAATGCATGCTTCAATTTTCAAGCAACTAAACTATAACATATATTATATGAAAAGAAGAACAATAAAACTAGCATATTTTTTTGACATAAGTAAGGATATTCCTTGGATTTGGCGTGTCCCGGTGTTAGACACATGTCAGTATCGGACACCAACAATTATATCTACATTGAATTGTGTCATTTTTTTAAATTATCATCAACGTCAACGTGTCAGTATCTGTGCCGTGTCCGATGTGTGTATGTATGTCTGTGCTTTATAGAATTTAAGCATATTTATAATATAGGAAAGATTTAGAGGAAAATTGAGGAAGAAGATTATTACACTATCAAGGTGAGCATTTCCCCAATCCACTGCATACTTAATCTCTTCACACATGTTTTTGAAACTAATAGGCCAATAGTGCTTCGAAGGTAGCATGCTTCTTGTAAAGAAGTCATAGTACCTAGGTTCTATGACCATAGTCATTGAGTCACATGCTATTATGTATTTATTACTCACAGACCATGTTGCCCCTTCTGCATAAATTTTGTACCTTAACATAAAACATCACACACAAATTTTATAGTTTAGCAAATAAGTTTTGAAATACCCTATGTAACAAATTCAAAAATGCATTAAAAAATTTCAAAATCACACATAGTACTTAAAAAAAAATGGTATACCTATAGGTACATTGGTTTTCCAATTTTGTGTCCTCAAATTTTTTTGATTTCTCTTCTTGCCATTTCTGAAAAGGAACAAAAATTATATTACTTTCGTCTTCAAAAAATTGATGCAATTACTCTTAAAGAAATCAAGAGGCATAAAATTATGAACTTACAACGTCATATACTCGAACATTCCAATCATGTTCTTCCGAGGCATTACACTTGGCGAGTTGTTTTCTAATATAAGATACTGTTGGATTGCCCTTCCAAAATGCATAAGGTATTCTATCCTTCCATTTGACATTCTTGTTGCCTTCTTGTATGTTGTTTAATGTTATCTCCCATGGTCTTATGTTGACCTCAGGCCTACCAAGAAGAAAACAAATGTAAACTATAAGTTTTGTTTTCCTTTAACTTCCCCTTAATTAGAGGTAATAACAATTACATGAATCCTTGCATGATCATTATGTTTACATTCACAACTAATTATAAAAATCCAAACTATTTGTGGTTAATTATAAAGTGTGTGCGTGCTTGTGTAAGAATTGTTCAATAAAGAAATAATAGTTTCTTCAAACTTGGTGATTGGATTGTAAAATTTAGTAGAAGATATACAAAGAAAATTTATGAGAAAATATTAAAGGGAAAAAGGTTGAAATTTAATTTTTGACCCAATAAATATACAATTTTTTTTTGTTTTTAGTCACAATAAAAAAATTGTTGTAATCCTTACAAATTTATAATTTGTTCTTTTTGTTCCCTGTTGTTTTCTTTAGTCCCTAAAAAAATATTAATGTTGGAATTAGTCTATGTAATATGTGTGTAATCTTCATTTTAGTCCTTAATTAGTTAAAATTAAAGTGACTAAAATTAAAAGTTGTACTTACATATTACAAATGTCAATTCCAACGCGAGAAAACATTTCAAGGACCAACAAAAACAAGAAAATATTTCAAGGAGTAACAAAAAAGTATGAAAAATTGGGCTTAGGCCCTCTTTCTGTACCAAAAAAACAATATAAAAAATATTGTATATTTAGAAAGGAAACTTTCTCTTCCCACCCCCTGCCTTTCTTTTTCACCCACTGAGTTTCCATTTATAAATTTGAAAAACAAAATTACGGTAAACGCGAACCGAAGTTATAAACGATGTAAAACACATGTTTTTGTATATTGAAAAACTTCGATAAATGAAAACCGAAGTTTTGGAAAGTAAAATCAGGGGTAAAATTAGATTTCTGAGAGTTGAAAAAGAGACATGGAAGGTGGGAAGAGAATGCTTCTTTAGAAAGAGGTTATATACTTATGAAGCATAAGACACCGACATAGATACTAGACACAACATAGACATTGTTACGTCGACACCAATAATAATTTGAGAAAATAACACAACTCAATATAATTATAAGTGTCGGTGTCGTGTCAATGTCCTCATATTCGACACTGGGACACGCCTAATCTAAAGAGTGTTTATGCTTCACACATTATATATAATTTTGTAACTAATGCTTGTTAATGATGCATTTAAATTCTAACTAAAGGGAGTAGAAGTTTTACCAACCCCAGAAGGTCCAATCAGGAAAAACAATGTCAAATGAATTTTCATCTCCACAATAATGAAAAAGAGGTGGAGGTGACGCATCTTGTGGTTCTTGAAAATGTTTTTTGGTCACCAAAGTCTTATCACCACATTGAAACATTAACTCCAAATCAGGTATTTTTCCAGGGTATAACCTTAAAAGTTGTAGAATTCCCCATATTGTAAATACATCTCTTGTTTGAAAAGATTTTGCATATTTTTCTATATATGCTTTTCCATCCACAATCACAAGCCTAAAATGTGACATGTTTTGACCTCTTTCAACCATTTCTTTTGTGATTCCTGTTTTCTCCCATGGTTTAAGATCTTCATGGATCCATTTGAAGTAATGTGGACATGATGGAGATGATGAATCATCATTGAGCTGAAATGTTGTTGGATAGGAAGATGGACAAGTTGATGTTGAGTTTGTGTTGCAACTTAGAGGGAATTGAGGTTGTTCTTGTTTGTTGTTTGAGACTTCAATTGTCTTGAAAATAGTAGTTCTTGTTAATATGGACTGAAAGGGAAAAAAACATTGATTAGATTAACCACTCTCAAAGCATACTTAATAATACCAAGTCCAAAAATGTCACTATATGTTTTGTTGTGGTTTTGTTTTACCTTCATCAAAACATTAATGGGTATGTCGATTTAGACCATTATATTAAGATAAGACGATTCATATATTAATTTTGATTTTTAAATATTGAATCTAAACCGATCAATTTTGTTACCATCTCTAAAAGAAGAAAGTAAGGCTATGGAAATTTTTTAGCTCTAGTTCTAGATATGATATGAACCATGTAATCAAGAATTAAATTGCAAGGTCATTGTGTTACAAGTTGCTAGTGATGATTTTAGGAGAGTTTCATTTTTCTAGTGTAGTATCTTCATAGTTTTACATTTTTTCTTCTGCTTCTAATTCTCTTAGTCTACTAAAAAAAAAGTGGGTGATAGTCTCTACACTGTTGGAATATTTTAAACTTTTAATCTCGCTATAAAGTTAAGTTTATTAGAAAGCAAGTTAATATAGTTACCGATTTCTAATAGGATTTAAAGAGAGTTTATTAGAATATCATTACATTACATCATCAATAAAAAAAAAAATAATAATAATAAGTATATGAATCCTATTTTTAATTCAACCTTCAATCTATAGGTTACCAATACTATACTAATAAACATTCACAATTACAAATAATAGATGACTAAAGAAATTGTATCAACTATTGATTAGAAATTTAGAATCTCATGTCCATATCCCCTTGTCCTCCAATTAAATAATTCACCACTTAAATTATAACATTTGAATTATGTATCATATCATATTAATAAAATGGGTAGAGAAGAATTGTATACTAACAACAATTGAGGGAGAGATATGAATGAAGGATAAACTATAAAATTTATAAAAACAAAAACAACCATGATTAAAGAATGTAATATCTATAACAAACACATTTTAATGAGGATGATGATGGAGACTTACAAGGTCAATTTCCAAGATGAAAGAACTTAAAACAAATATAAGGAGAATGATGATGGAGAAGGAAATCCATCTCGTCATTATGCTAAACACAACTCATAATTGCCTCTCAATGAATTGAATATGCGAAAGGTTAGCCTTATAATTCTATAAGCTAATTTGACCAACAAAAAATAAAAGAATTCTTCAAGCACCATGCATATGCAAATGGTGTGCCAATTGCATGATGCAACTAATTAAAAACTAATTTTATGGGAGGCTAAATATAGACATTTTGTTTATCTTTTCATTATATTTTCTCAACTAATAAAATTTTGAAAATAGTGTCTTTATGATTTTTTTTTTACTAAACATTATTTATGCTTATATCAATGAAGAGGATTGATATCATCAACTTATAATATAAGAATAACATACGAAAATAGTAGTATCTTTAAAAGACTGAATTGCCCATGTTTTGAACCCTCCACCCATAGGATGCGCCTTCGGCGCGACCTGTGCGGAGTCACGGGTATCAAACTAGTTATTATTTAAAAAGCTATTTTATTTTTATTTTTTTTTGTCAATAAACAAAGTGTTAACTATGTCACCCAAAATTTACATACATAATATGTGATGTTTTTGTGTTCGAATTTAAGTGAACATGTTCAGTCTAACAATATTAATATTATCAATTGAGTTAGATTTTATGGATTTTAAAGAAAACTATTGAAATATGTGATGGAATTAAGCTATACTTTTTTCCGGTTCCAACGGAAGCGACAATATTTTGACAGGAGAAATTGCTCACGATAAAAAAAAAATACTATTTTTCAATAGATGAGATGAGGGGATATGGAAAAATTATAATCAATTTAAAGGACTAATAGCAACCCTCGTTGAGATTAACTCTTACCAAAACTTGATCGATCAATCAATCTGCATAGAAATGTAAAGTAGCCAAAAACATTAATTATAATACAAACAGCCGAGTTGTTTATTCATCAACCTCTTGTGTCTTATTACTTTGTCTGTTTCAAATAGATTCGTAATTATGTATATGATTAATTATTCGTGATTTAATATGTTTGACTTGTTAAATATTCTATAAACTTGTCTTTTTAATTAAACACACTTTTTTAATTATATTCAATTAAATAAACAAACTTTATTAAACTTTAAAATGAATTAGATTAATTAAATGAGTCAAATATAAGCTTACAGTTGCAGAACAGAATATTAGTGAACTTTTGGGAAGGGATGACCGAATGAGTAACTTAACATTTTTGTCGTCCTCTTCTCATTTCATGTTTTTAGGACAACAATCGATTCGACAATTTTAACGAAAGTTGTAGTTCGTTATACACTTTTTTCAAGTACGTGAGTTGACATACTCGACCTATGCCAACTTGGACCGGCGCATTATCCAATTCAACAATGAGTCATGTTTTTATAGGCAACATTGGCATGTGTCGAATAAGTGGAGAATGGTCGAGTATGCCAACTTGGACCGGTGTGTTATCCAGTTCGGCAATGGATCATCTTGGAGTTAGGAATTTAGTACAAATTATATAAATTTATTATGACGGTCTACACAAATATAGTCAAAAATAATTTTTTTGTATGATTTGCTGTGTAATATTAATACTATGAGTATGTTTGATAAGAGAACTTTAGGGGTATTGTATTTTCGCATTTTGTATGAGTATTAAAATTTTATTAAAATGATTTTATTTTTTTTAAATACGGCAAAATTTTATTAAAATTTGCAAAATGCACAAGGAGTACAAAAGTGCCAAAAGACTAAAAATAAGGTGATATTTTATCTTTAGCTTGAGAAATTATATAATTAATTAATAATTCATTCAAAACTAGCAATAGTGTGTGAGTGTGATAGAGTGATAAACAAAATTTGGACAAGTACGTCCAAGAAAACCACAAACCATAGCATCAAAAGCTATTAAACAAGAGAAAATTAACTTAATGAAAGAAAGAGCATGATTAAGAAGATGGTTGATTAAATGATTAAGAAGATGATTAAATGATCAAGAAGCTGATGATTAAGAGAGTAAGACTATGACTTACAAGATCAATCCAATGGACGATGAAAGTGCTTGTACCAAATAAAAACAGGAGGATGATGGAGAATAAAGCTGAGGTTGAAACCCATCTTTTTGTTTTGTTGTATGATTGATGAAAGCTTTGACAATTAGCCATGGATAGAAAATTCCACTTCCACCTCACCCTATGATGATTGATTATTGTTAAACTAAATATATGCATCAACTACCTCAAATAATGGATCTTAATCATATTTTTATTTTATCAAGGTTCATTCAAGGCTTGCTTACAAACCACTTGTAGAACGTGAAATGGTTGTTAATTTCAAATGCATAATATAGTTTAAGCATGTATAATGAACTATATGGGTTTTTCAATGCTATTTACTTTTTAAAAAATATAAATCTAAGTGGACATTTTCATAACAAATAAAAGGTTTAATTTTATTATGATTTCTTAATATGCCTTCTACATTGTTCAAATTTGTCAAAATACACTACTAAATGCATTCTTTTTTCTTTTTTGTACAAGTACTAAATGCATATACGTCTTGTAGCATGGGATTGAGAAATTATCAAATTTGATAGCATTATTTGCACGCCCAAAAATATGACTCATACTTAAAAATGAAAAGATAGGTTTTATCTAATATGCACAAATGATCAGATAAGTCTTTTATTATGCGTAAATTTTTTTTTCACTATTGTATTAATAAGTCTCATTATTTGATCGAAATGAGTATGACACATTATCAAGTTTTGGTTTAATGTGTGCTTGTTTCATCCATTGTGATCACAATCGGTCTTTGATTTTAAAAAATTAAAATTTTTGGTCCTCTATTTTAATATTTTTGCAATTATGGTTTGACGGAAGTAAAATATCTCCTATCACTTGACCTAAAAAAAAATTATCTCCTATGAAATATTTCTCGAGTCAAATCAAGGCTCTCATTGAAAAATTAAAAACATGAGAAAATTTTAATAGTTTATCACCGCTCTCTCCAATGAATTGACACCGGAGGGAATCTTTTTCTTTGGTTTGCATGCCATAAAAATTGTGCTTTTAAGATCAAAATTCCCGTCAAATTTAATTTTGAAATATTTATAAAATTATTAACCTAATTAAACATACCTTAATAATTAATTTAGTGGTTTACTTTAATTTCATTGCTTAAAAGATAATTGATGTTTAACAACAAAATGTTTGCTTAAAAGATACTACTACACAGATCATTAAGCACATAATATGCAATTGAACACATGCAAATTTCTACTTTAATCTACCATCTTTCGTTCTTAAACATTTTCTTAAGAAAAGTTAGTCAAACTGAACCCAATTTAGTAAGTAATTACGCTACATTTTATGGTTTATTAGTATAAGTTGTTGTCAAGTCTCAACGCAAAGGAACCTTGGAGTAAGTTGGCACTTAGCAGAAGTATCATATTCCACAAATTAATTGAGGAACATGGATCGAGATTGGTTAATTTGATGTTTACATGCTACTTCGACTTAGATTTTCTCGATACGGCCAAAAATATGCTCATGGGTGATTGGTTATGATTTTTCTTGTAAATAAATTAGGGAGAAGTTAATTAGTGTTTCTGAAGTAGTACTATTTAAGTTATTAAAATGACAGAAGAAAAATGATAGAAGTAGTACTATTTAAGTTGTTAAAAATAATAATATAATTTTAAAAGTAGTATATTTAATGTTTTGAGATTATATTCGTAATTTTTTATCTTTTATTCCAATTTTAATCATATCATATTATTTTAATTTAGTTTATTTATTTATTCAAAATAAAAAACTATTTACTCACAAAAATAATTATCCCCCCAAATAAAATAACCATGTATTTTTTTGTCATTTTGTACTTATAAAACGGTTAAATTTACCAAACACTTTAATTTCATTTTACTATATATTTTTTCAACTATCAGCTAAAATCTAGCTTATTTGCGATAAACTAACTTTTCAGCTATCAATTATAGCTAAATATTATCATACAGAGATCTAGTGAAATTACAGTTTTACAAAAAAAAATTAGAAAGTAAAAAGTAAGATATGTACTTTAATAGTCGTATCAAAATTGAGTGTCCAATGAAATCCATTGAAAGAGATTCATTCTCATAACTATGAGAGTCAATTTAATGCTTTTTTGTCCTATTTTTTTGTATATATACGAAATGACAAAGTCATTATGAACTCACATATACAAGTGAAAAGTTGGGGTTCGAATTCCGATCATAGCACACAATCAATAAATTATAAATCAACGAGATGTTATTTATAAAATAACCCTGTTGAACCAGTATCACTTATAGAACCAATTCCTATAATTATGAAACCCATATGAAAAACTGAAGAATAAGCTATGATTTTTTTTTTTAATCTCGATTTGTGTATTGACATCTTTTACCTCTTTGGTTTGTCACATCTTGTGTCAGCTAAAAGAGCGTTTAATAATTTTTCTTTTTTAGTTGTTTAAAAAAAATTATTAGTAAAAATTATGTTAAAGAAAGTAGATGTATATTTTAACTCAAATTTTATTTATATTTGAGATCATAGTAGTATAACTTTAGCTTTTCATATTTTTAAGATAAATAGTAATATATATTGATTAAGGAATATTTTTGGAAAAAATAATAAAAATACCTAATAAGTTTTGTAGAAGCTTATGTTGACCCAAAAAAAAAAAGTTTCAAAGGAGACATATAAAGAATACCTAATTAGTCTTATTTAAGTTAAAACTTCAAACTCGCCTTTAACGACATCACAAACAATTGATTCAATTAGTATAAAAAAAATTAGGGATGTCAAAGATTGCCCTATTAATTTGAGGACTTAAACATGGAGAATTTTTTCACGTGGAGATAAGGATGATGGAAATAGTCTCCCGAAAGAGATTTGGAGAAGAGGGTGATATTTTACTCTCCGTCCCACAGAGACTCCGTGAGTCTCTAAAAACTTAATTTAAATAACATTTATAAATGTATATATTTAAATACTTTATAAAGTATTTATAATTATATTTTCATAGACAAAAATACATATCTAATACAACAAATTTAAATAAATAAAATCATACCTATACCTATTCAAAAAATGTATCCAAACAAGATTTTTATCGAGATATTGACGAGCTAACTCGATTCAATCTAAATTTTGTGGACTTAATTTTTGTCATCCTATTCATTTGTCATTTGAGGTGGGTCGAGTTAGGTCTTCAAAGTAATTTTCTTCTATAAACTTTAAAATTTCATGCTTTGGGAAAAATAAGTTTCTTTTGTTAAAAATAAATTAATAATTAACGACCTTTTGTTATTGATTAAAAAATTATCGATTTTATCATTTAATAATCATTAGACTATTTTCTTTCAAAAAATGTATATTTTTTTGACAAAATATCATTTTATATTTGTTTACCGTGATAAAATTAACTTTTATAAAAATCCCATAAAAAATATTCTATTGAGAAGTTAAAAATATTTGGTTTGATAACATAGAAAAAACTCGTAAAAATGGGAATTAAAAATAAAAAACCTGATCAATAGATAAAAAAATTAAGTAATTCTTTAAATAAAAAGTTATATTATAAAATGGGACAAAAAAGTAGGGATGGCAAAGCGGGCAAACCCACCCCGCTCCGCCCCATTCCGTCATTAACCCGTCTAAAAAGGGGCAGAGCGGGGCGGGCTAACTAGTGATGGTGGGTTGAAAAACTTAAACCGCCCCGTTTCATGGCGGATGGCGGGTTGACGGGAGTGCCCCGTCAATAAGATTTTAATTTATTTTTTTATAAATTCCCAAAAATATCTTAAGAAATTATAAATAAAATAAAATAAAATAAAAAACCACTCGAGGAAATCAAAATTCAAAATATAAACTAACAAGGTGATAAGAAAAATAAAATTATCATTCAAAACATCCATGATTATAAAGCTAAACAAACCGTACTTATAATAAAACTTGAAGAAATGCTTAGTTTAAATCCAAAACAAACAAAACTTGAATTCCATTTAAATTCACAAAAATGCTAAGGTTTAGTAGTCCATCAACACAAAAGAGAACTCATTAATAATGGGCTAAGATTTTTTTTTTAAAAAAATAAAAAAAATTGGTTAGACTCGACGGGCCAACCCGCCTCGCCTTCGTCCCGTGTTTTTGCGGGTTAGGCGGGACGGACCCACTCTTTTTGCGGATTGAAAATCTCAACCCACCCCGCCAAAAATGGCCGGTTAAGCGGACCGACCCGACGGGCTTGACCCGTTTTGCCATCCCTACAAAAAAGTTTCTTAAAAAATTCAGTAATCATAATTGCAAATATGAAATAAATAAGGGGTTAAAGTATAATTACACAAAGATCTATTCTTCAAGCTTTTGAAGTAGCAGCACCTTGTTCAATTCTCCATTTTCACAGTGAACGATCACGTGAGTCACACGCGCGTGGCAATGGCTACCGGTGGTTTGAAGAAGATGTTAACCTCGGCAATCGGCGAAGGATTATCTTCAGCAAGAGCCAACATATTCGGTCATCAATTGAACCCAACAGGGAAGAAATCTGCGCACAAAATTCTCCGCATGAAAATGTTTGGTGAAAAAGTAGCCCAATGGTACCCTCATGATATCAACAAAGATGACCCTCTTGTTATGGCTCGTCAACAACAAGAGTAATTGCTCTCTAACTATCTATTTCTTTCTATTTGGGATTGCTTACAATGTGTTTGTGATAATGTCTGAGTGAAATTGGTTTGTTTTGTTTTGGAGTTTGTTATGTGGGGTTGTGTTGTTTTTAGTTAATGGATTGAATAGTGTCATGAAGTTCAATTTTTTTAGGATTTGTTTGGCAAAAACTAGTGGATAACTGATAAGCTAGTTAATAGTATATGTGCATATAGCGAATAGTTTATAAGCTAGTTTATAGTGGATAAGTTAGCTGAGTGAATTTGTAGTGTTTAGTAAAATTAACAGTTGAACTAGCTTATATAAATTTTTGGGGATTGCTCATCATGTGTTGGTGTTTATGTCTCTACCCTAGTTTCTATGAAGTTTCTCATGTAGGGTTTTTTTATTTTGATCAATGGATGGAGTAGCGTCATAAAGTTCAGTTTGTTATGTTTAATTGGGTCTATGATGGGGTTTGATAATTCAATTTGAGTTAGAAAAATATGTTGTAATGAACACTATATTGCTTACTTGTGTTTATGTCCTTTTAATGTAGTTTCTTTTGTTTTTGAGTTTCTTATGTAGGGTTGTTTTACTTTTGACTAATGGATTGAATAGTGTCATACAATTCACTCTTTTTTATTGGGTCTATGATAGGGTTCGAAAATTTAGATTGAGTTATGCAGTTAACAGGAAAAATTTGTTGTAATGAAACAAATTGAAACCCATATATATGATATCTAATGAACTAAAACTACCTCCGATTATATCCATCATTGAAAGACCCCTTATATCCTGTTCTTGAGCAAATCATCAGTTTCTCTTTCCATCTGGATGTAGTCTTTCTGCACCCCCCACAATCACAAATTAATAGAAGGGCGCATGCATTGATAAATTCAAGTCCCGTGCAAAATCATTGATTACACGTGTAACCATCTTAGCTTTCACTTTGTCTTCTTTCTTCTTTACCTTTGAGCATCTCTTGGTTTATACCTTATTTGTTTTTAGTCTTTCATAAAGCCATATTGTCAATTTAATACAAAGTCTGTCATGATCTTGTGTTGATAATGTGAGATTCTTTGCTACTGTGAATTTGTTTGTTAGCAAAGGCACTTGTTTAGTTCTAATAAACTCTGTGCACTCAATGTTTATTACTAATTTTTTGGATAAATTGTTTATTATATTTATTTAACCTATAGATTCTTATTAAATAAGTTTAATTAGACAAACTTTATCCGAGTATCTGGCATGTTCTTCAAAAGCTCAAATGTTTTAAGCTGAGGTATAGGCTACCCTTGAAAAATTGTGGGTAATTTACTCAACTACTAATGAGAATTAGCCAATGAGTAAATTTTCAAGTGTAACCCACAAACTAATCTTTACTTCATTTGCTTATGTGGCTAATTTTCACTAGTTGTTGGATAAATTATCCACATTTATTAGAAAAACCATGTTTTTATCATATACACAAGATGTGTGAGTTTCTTGGATTAGGGGACACATATCTCTTTCAGCTTTAGTGGTCCTCAGTTCGAATCCGGTCTTAAAATTGCAACAATATGTTAAAACTGATAAGGAGTGTTTTGCCAGTAATCCCACTCAACTTTAAGTGTTTCATTGAATGATAGGAACTTGTCCTAAACATTTTTAAAAGATAATCAGGAAATTGGCACGGCATCATTTCAATATGCAATATTTATTCCAACGTCTCATTATATTTGTTCTAGGCTTTTCGGAGAAATAGAGGAAAGTTACCTTTCTATATGGACACAAGAAAGAATGAAACTTTTTGTCGTTACATCCATTATAGAAGTCGGCATGTAGAAATCTTTTTTTTTATGGCAACAGAATATAGACATACATCTATATCAGGCAATTTTGAATGTTGTGCCTTGTAGCCATGGCTTCAACATGTTCCTGTTCCATAGCTTAAGGTCCACATATCATACTTGTGCTATAACGTGTCCAAGCATTTTTAGAGTTGTTTCCTTTAGTGGTTAATAGGAAAAGGACTTGTCATTGCTAATAGCTCACTTGTGTTTATGGCTTTCTGGTGTAGTTTCTTACGTGGGGTTGTTTTATTTTTGACTAATGGATTGAATAGTGTCATGCAGTTCACTTTTTTTTTATTGGGTTTATGATGGCGTTTGATAATTTAGATTGACTTATGCAGTTAATAGGAAAAATCTGTTGTAATGGAACAAATTGAAACCCCATGTAATGGTAAAGAGGTTGAGTGAGTTTAAAGGATAACTATATATGATATCCAATGAACTAAAACTACCTTGTACTATATCCATCATTGAAAGACCACTTATATTTTGTTCTTGAGCAGATCATCATTTGCTCTTTCCATCTGGACATGGTGTTTCTGCACCCCCACAACCACAAATTAAAATAAGTCCACAAGCATTGACGATTCACACACGTCACAAAAGAAACAAGAACTCGGTTACTCTTGTTGACAGTACCTTTTCTTGAAAAGAGCTTTGTGCTTAAACCCATTGTATGTGACATCTTTTATGGCGCTCTTGTTTGTAAAAGAACAATGGGAAATGAATTATTCATGTTGCCATTGATGGTTGTAAAATGTAATCTCTCCCACATTAGGACGAGAGTTCAGCTTTCCCGTAGGCCGAAATTATTTTCTCAAGAATTCATTGGTTTCATGGGATGATGGAGATGATGAAACAAGATGGTTACTGATGTGTTTTGCTAGCTCCTTTCCTCGGTTCAGTTCATTTATCAGATCAACATGTATCCTTTTAGTGGTCTTTTCCATTTTGTGAAAATGAACTGATCTCAGCAATATTGAAATTGGCGATCTTCCACTTTTTTTACTGCGTCTAAGGCCTTGAATCCAGCTGCAGCTTAGGCTATATGAGCTGCTGAGAACCAAATGGGTCAGCAAAAATGTGCAGTGCTAGTGAAGATGTGTATAAGAGCAAAGTGAAAAAATGTAGGGAGGGTGTGAGCTAGCGCTAGGTGTTAATTGCTTAGTCAAGGAGGAAGTGATGAAGTTGAGTGTGAAATAGTGAGAGAATTGCCCGTGGAAAGTGAGCCGAAGGGGATATTTATATACTGAGACTTCCTCCTATCTTAAATCAATAAACTAACTCACACTCTTTAAAAAAAGTAGTTAGTATTATTTAATTGTTACCCTTTAAACTGTAATCATACATGGATATTCTTAGTATATATCTAATGAACTGTAACTACATCATACATGGAAATTCTTAGTTTATTGTTTTGGTGGGACTGGGTAAAGTTTTGTCTATGAATTTCGGTTCCATTCGGTAGATATATTCTTTGATATTATCCATGTGACCATGTCCACTGTTTGTTAGACTACTTTTTCTGTCAATGTGAAAACTTCTTTGATATTCGAATTAGGTGAAGTGTTGGTATGGTTTCCCCTACGAATTTGGGTGTGCCGTCTTTGCAGCAAGTGCATTCTATTAACGGTAACTTCTGTCAGTGTAGAAATTGTGCTGCCAAATTTTGTGAAGGATGTATTTTGGGTTACAATAAAAATATTTTGCATATTTTTTACTGGGTAGCTTACAATTATTTTCACTTATTCAAGAATTTTGATGCATTTGTTCTATGTAGACGCTTATCGAAGCTGGAAATGTTGAAGCGCCGGGGAAAAGGGCCACCAAAGAAGGGACAGGGAAGGCGTGCTGCAAAGCGCAACAAATAAATTATACTCTTGCTTATTTGGTATATTCTTTTGAATCAAAGGCTAGTAGTCATTTCTGCAAACAACTTGAATTTGGAGTTTCTTCTTGCCTTTTTTTTCTGGGAGAAAACTTAATGCATTTGAGAGTTGAAACCATTAGACTAATTTGGTTGGAGGTCATTGTCTTTTTTTTTTTTGTACCATTAAATATTCATAAATTGATTTGTGTACCTTGAAAGTTTGAATGCTATCACAAGGTTATAACTAGCCTTTTTCATATTGACTTTGTTATTAAAGTCTTAATGTATGAATTGTTTACTGTTTAGAAACTCCAAACTTGTGTTAATGGTGTGTTTGGGTAAGTAGTTTAATTAATTGCTTATTGAACAACTACTTTTAATATAACGTGTTTATGTATAAATTATTTTTATGATATGATAGGACTGAAATGAGATAATTAACAAGAACAACAGCCTAGTAAGAAATTTTCCTCTGTGCATCATAGATCTTTATTGAATTTCAATGAAACACTTTACAGGCAATTCGAGGAACCTGCAACCTCTCAATCCAATACTATTGTCAATATAGAAAAATGTACTATTGCTATTTTTGGTTGGGTGTTTAGCCTCTCTTTCTTGCGCCCCAGGGGCATTCAACCATGATTTAGAGAAGCAACAAAAAGCAGCTTCTGCGTTAACGTGATTTCGATTGTGATTCTGAACCTATTTGACGGCCATCCAAACATGTACTATATACACTACAACTTATATATTTATTGTTCCAATGCAAATGCAATAAATCGTTTAATTCCTTCCTCAAAATATGGTTGTAATCCACTTCTTCTTGAAAATGTTCAATAGTACATTCAATTATGATAATATTGATACGACTCCATCTTCTGTACGTTTAACAACATTTGCATTTTACATCCAAAATTTGTAACTTATTCGTTTGAGTGAAACGCATGTGGTTTGCTAGGTTTTAGAGAGACGTGGATTTCACTTTCACATCGGTTGAAAATTTCAGCAAGAGTACCTCCTGAACCACTTAACAAAGGAAGGTTTGTAATCAACATGACAATCAAAGAAAGGAAGAAAATAACAATACAATCTCTTTTAGAGATAAGGTCATTGGATCTCGAGGTCTGACGTCAAAACGAGGATGAATTTGCTAGCAACAAAATTGGCACAAGTGGAACTTGTTCATGGAAAGTTGGAAACCATTTGCTAGCAACAAAACGATGATGAATTTGCTAGCAACAAAATTGGCACAGGAAATTTATCGAAGATCATCATAGCATTTCTGTGGAAGGATACCCTCGTGATTAATTTGATTGGAAAAATGTTGAGCTAAAGCCTAATGAGAAGAAATTGAAAAATGTTTGGAACCTGGTGGGAGGTTTTGAATTGATGGATGTGAGTAATGCATTTTACAGCAACTTTAAATGTATCCACTGCAATGATAGACGAAACATGGTGTAGATAAAGATATTGAGTATCAACCTTGTCTATTCTGACTGTGGCTCTGGGGAGATTTGCTAGAATATGTGTTGAATTCGACCTCGCACAAACAATTGTTGGACGTGTGGTGTGGGAATCAATGGCGGATGTTATGAAGTCCAATCATATGAACTCAATGCAGTTGTTATGAACAACTAGGCTTTTGTTTGGTAAAAAATAAGCTAAAAGCTAGTTCATAGCTGAAAAATCAGCTGAGAATTAATAGTTTATAGCTGGTGGTAGGTTCGATTCTCACTGGTGCCAATTTGGGTGGGCTAATTTAACTTCTTCAAAAAAATAAAAATAGTTTATAGCTAAAGTTAATGTGTTTGATAAATTTAGCTGTTAAAATATAAAATTACTGCATTGAGTGAAAGGGAAACCCTAAACCTTGTACATGTCATTCAATGGATTATGGATAACTAAACTTGAACCAACTAATATGATATTTTTAGTTTTGGATTCAAACTATACTAAGAATGTCATAGAAATTAATTGGGACAACCATTCTAAATTATAATTATAAGCTTGCTACTTCAAGTGTGCGCATGTATTTTATCTTCCTACTTTCACTATTCTTTGATAGTTTTAAAAGGAAAAAAAACTCATTTTCACACTAATAAGTGAGTATTTATATGGGGTGGGTGGGGTAGCTCAGTTGGCACTTGCTGACTGACAGACTCAGTTTTGGCGGGGTGCAGGCAGTGCTGCAGATCAGGGCCTCAAAAAATTTGGGGCCTCAAATTTTTTTTTTGGGTAGTAAGTAGGGGGTGTAGTAGTAAACTGGAGGCCCAAAAAGCAAATTTATGTAACAAAAAAAAACGTAAGAAAGAAATTAGAAACACGCGTTCTCCGTTCTCCCTTCACTGAAACACACTTTCTCTTCCTTCTACCTTCACCATCATCTGTCGATCGGAATCACAGTCCACCACCCCGCGCCGCCGCTATCTCCGGTGACAACCACAGTCATCGTTCATCCCTTTGAGTTTCACAAAATAACCTTTCCATCTCTCTTTCTTTGTCTGAAACAAAAGGGGACAAACATAACCTAATTGGGAAAATCAAAATTCAAGGTTAGTTGATCAAATTTTTGCTTTTCTAATTGTTAATTTCTTCTTCTTTATTCATTGTTTATTGTTAATGATGTTGTTGTTGTCGTTGATGTTGTTTTGTTTATGCTTCAATTTCTTATGCTTCAATTTATTCTTCTGTTATTGTTTGTTGAACAGGATATTGCTTCAACTATATAGCTCTTGGGACTGTTTTGTTTGTTTCTTGTTGTTCCTGCTATAACAGGTTTGTACATTTAATTTGCCTCCTTTTGTATCTCTTGTACATAGGTTTTCATTGAGCCTTATTAAAAATTTGTAGCTGCTTAATTTCAGGTCATTTAGTTATAGAAATCTTAACAACATTATTAGGGGTCCATTATTATTTGAATATATTATGTTTTTTTATTAAAAAATAATATATTTTCAATTAGGGGTCCATTATTATTAGCACGGGACCTCGAAATATTCGGAGACGACCCTGTTGACTGAGCGGGTGTAGGCTGTTGGTCAGGGGTTTGATCATTGGCAGTAGCAAATGTAGTATTTTCTTTGTAAATAAGTTGGTGGTACTTATAAACCATCAATTTAAAAAAAAAAGTGTGACTATTTATATTTTTATTAATCAAAATTGAGACCCAATTGGGATATGCATTAGAAATTTGATTGGTTGTTTTGATTTTTTAAAAAAGATTTAAATTATACTATATCCGACGTTACTAAAAACATGAAGGGTTGAATTATATGACAATGAAGAGGGAACAAATTGGGAAACTTTTTTTCCACCACTAGTATATGGCCCATTGGGCCGCCTAATCTGATTTGGAGGTCAGTTTTGGCGTCAAGTGGTTCTATTCCCTCCCGATCGCAGTTGCGGGGATCGAACCGTGATCCTCCCTATCAAGTTCAACGTCAATCGCCACAAAACCAACTATTAATTGGTAAAATTGGGGAATTTTAAACAATAGAAAAAAGGGATGTGGAAACCTGACGTAGTAATGAACAAACAATTTTTAACCATGGAAGTTGAACATGAGCTTCACAACTTCCATTCTTCATTCTTTCTGTTTCTTCTTCCTTCAATTCCAACTCATTTAAACAAAAAAAAAAAAAACTTGAGGAGAAAATTTGCACATCTATCTCATTCATAGTGTTCTCTAGTAATGGTCTACATTGACTCATCTTCTTGACGATGATGATTTTTTTTTTTTAAAACTCGACGATCATGAATTATGACGCACGAATCCTCTATTTGGACATTAGAGTTCATCTTTGAAGACTTGATTCTCTTGAGATGGGTTCGATGGAGCATTGCTTTTGGTGACTGCCATGTTAACGAGATTTTGAGGCATAAGTTTTATCGAACATCGCAGTGGGCATTAATGTTCATGTATGAAACACAAGGGATCATCTAGATTGATGATGTGATCTTCACTCCTTCATCTTGTATGCACCATCCCTAATGGAGGGGTGTTGTGCCTCTAAAGACACTCCAATGTCAAATTAAATCAGTGTGTAAGAAGAGTTTAAGTGCGACGTGAGTGATGATCGCACACAGCAGGTGAACCCTATTTATATTGCATCTAAGCTATTGTACAACATTGCATGCTACGCTTGAGATAAGTGAAGACATATTGTTGAGTTAAACGTTTTTTGATATAAGAGACGACGTAGACACACTCTACCTCCCAAGACCTTTATCTTAAATTGTGCTTATCCCGAGAATGACATTGAAAGTAGTTTCCTTGCCACGTCATCCTCTCTAACCAATACTTCCACATCAAATATTTTCTTTATTGGACTAGGCAATTGAGTCTGTTTCATCTATGTAATGTATATCTTGTGGTATTTGACCCAATCAATATCATTTGAATTAAACAGTTGTTTATGCCCACACCACTATAACTATTGTAGATGAAGTTGAAATACGTATTACACATTTGATTATTTTGTTTTTTTTAAAGAAAACAAACGAAATCCATATGTTACTCGAGAGATTGAATTTAACAAGTTACAATATTACATACTAGTAATTAATTTGAAGACCAATTAAATATAAACATCCAAGATCTAATTCCATTTAAAATGATCAAAATCCAAATTATATATTTAACACCTTTAAATCATAAATTAACAGGTTAGATTCACTATTTCAACTAACAATATCAATTCGAGAAAAACTTATAGGGGCAGAAGCCCAAATAATATTTGTTAGCTCACACTTACAAATACAAAAATAAATAAAGAGAAAATGATTGAAATAATATAAATTAATATAACAATTTTATTTTTCTTTTAATTTTTTTGATTTGTATAGTACTTAAATCTTGTGTCCAAATTAATGAAGCAAGTATTGCTCATAACTATGAACTCACTCCATTAGTGAATCCAATGTCCTTTACATGATGTGGCTAAAAAACATGAAAGATTGGATTAGATCATTAGATTTAGATGACACAAGAGAGAGAAAACAAAATTGGGGAACTTTCAAGAATTAAAAGAAAAAGTAGGGTCATAAAGCAATAATGAAAAAACAGTTTCTACGCCCTAGAAGCTTGAACAACAACAACAAAAACAAAAACAAAATCTTCGCACACGTTCGTTTCTTCATTCTTTCAGTTTCTTCTTCCTCCAAAAACCATTCTCAATCACAAAAATCCCCAAAATCAAATCAAACCCTAATTTCATTCTTTCTTTTCCCTCTCATTTTCTTTCCCACTTTCCTTCAATTTTTCCACTCAAATTATCTCTTTCTCTAGATCTGTACAAAAATTCACACATTTTCTTTCTAATTTTCTCTTTTTCCTCAGAAGGAAAGAAATTTAAAACCTACCTTTCGTACCTTTCTCTGTACGCTATAAATACACCGAACCCTAATTCGAATTTTCTTCTCACAGGTTTAGTTCTGCCGCATTTCTGTATATTAGAATTGTTTTCGAATTTTCTTTTCTCGTTGTTGTTTTTCTAGGTTTTAGATTTAGGGTTTTTGAATCGGTGTGATGATGAACAATAACAATAGAGCGAGATATCCACCACCCGGGATTGGTTCTGGACGTGGTGGTTCGAATCCCAACGTGAATCTGAACCAAAACCCAAACCAGAACCCTAATTTGAACCATCAGTATCAGCAAAGAGCACCTTACAATCACCATAACCAACAACAACAGAATCAGTACCAGCAGCAGCAGCAACAGCAACAATACTATGCGCAGAGACAAATGGTGCAGCAACAGCAGCAGCAGCAGAATCAGCAACAACAACAGTGGCTGAGAAGGCCGCAGTTGGGTGGTTCCGAATCGAATGCTGTTGCTGAGGAGGTTGAGAAGACCGTGCAATCGGAAGCCATTGACCCGAGGTTTGTATGTTTATTGGTTTGTTTTTGTTATTTTTAATTATAATAATTACTTCTGTTTGGCATGTGTTTCATTGTAATGATTAGGGTTTTGGTGATTGGTTCTGATGAGATGATATGTTGTCTGTGTTTTGTTATATGAGTGAGTTTGTTGTTAAGCGCGTTCAACATGTTATGGTTAAGATTAGGGTTCTTGGTTAATTGATTGTGATGAGATTACATGTTATCAATGTGTTTTGGATATGTGAGTGAATTTGTTGTTAAGTGCATTCAGCATGTTATGGTTTGGATTAGTGTTTTAGTTAATTGATTGTAATGGGATTACATGTTATCAAACGGTTATGACTTTGTTGTTAAGTGTCTCTTTTGTTTCCTTGCCTTGGTGATAATTACTGTTGAAGTTTAGTGCAGTAGGTAATGGAAAAAAGGCATAAGAAATCTTAATTTTTAAGAAAAACTTTTAATGGCATTGTTATCGGTATCAGTCACCATATGTGCTGTCTCAGTGTCGGAGTGGAGCCTTGTGCGTTTTTGCAATGGCTATTCCAATTTTCATGCCACAATTGCACAACCTTTGTGGTTTGAATAGTTGCTGCTGTTACAATTGATGCATCTAGGTATGATTGATCTTCTTTGGGTCACTTTTCATCTCTTGATTGGGGACTGGAGGTAGTTCATTGTTCATCTAGCCTGGTCACCAAGTTCTAGTACCAGCTTTCACTCTTAATCTACACTTGCTTCTGCCTGTGCCCTTTTCTGAATAAAATTGCATGGAACTTTTTCTGCTTTTTGTGCGACTTGTTGTCTGGTTGGACAGTTTCTTGGAATTTTTCTACCAGGCTATACTATAGTATAAATAGACAATAGATAATTCATCACAAAAGAAAACGTCATTGTTGTTTCTTAGGGTAATTTACATCAATCTTCTTGGTTTTGGTAATGAATGCCGTAGTCCATTTTTTGGTAATAAATCATGAGTGCAATTTTAGAGATGTAACTTATTTATGCTTGTTAACACTTAAACTAATGCAATTGAAAAATGCATTTTAAATTATGACTTATTAATGTTGATTCTTGTTGGAGTAGCTTACATCAATCTTTGTTTCAGTAACTAATTTTGTTGTCCTTTTTTGTTTGCATTAATTCGTGACTGTAAGATTTTAATTTCAACTTATTTATGCTTGTAACCCTTCTACTAATGCAAATGATAAATGCATCTTAGGTTTTGAGTTATTTATATTTTTTGGGGGGTAATTGTCGGGTTCAGATCCTCTCCATTTTGAGAGAAAATGGCCATTTCCATTTCTGCCTATGAATGTTTAATACGTTGCATGTCGGCAAATGAACGGTTGTGATTACAAATTGAAAATATTAAATATTTGTCAGTTAAAAATTAAAAAACCATGAAACTCCTCATCTTTCCCAAAATCTCATTCCTATATGTTCTCCAAAACTTCACCAAGTCCCAGCCACCCCACACAGTGACTTTTCACCAAGATTTCATTTTTTCAAACTACTGGGATTACTTTGATATATCATGTCTTTGGCTATCAGTATTTTGAAACAAAAGTCACAAAAACATTCAACCTTCAATTTTGGTTTCAAAAATTCCTCTTCTAATTTTGCAAAATCATGTGCTGGGTTTTTGGTCATGAGATTACTCTCATGAAAGTTCTTATTTTGCTTTAAATAATATTATCTCTGTGTTTAATTACTTTATTGAAATCATGTTAATGCAACATATAACTATTGAACTCAGTGATAAGCAACATATAACATGAATTAACACTCAACCCAAAATGAAAGGAAGTAGTTGCCACTACCAAAATGGGCGGAATTAATCGGACAGCCAAATGATGTTGGTGGTGGACCGGTAGTGGTGGTTACCGCCTCATAGTAGAAAGAAGGATCTTAATGTGGGCAGAATAACCAAAAAGAAAACCGTGGAAGGTGAAAGGAAAGAACAGAGAACTAACCCATTTTTTGGGAGAATTAAATCTGAACCATTCATTTGTTTTGATACACGTGTCAATTCCATATAAGTTAAACAGGAGATCTCCATTTCTAGTGGAAATGGAGAGGATCTGGACTCGTAATTGTCAGCAATCGTCTTGGTTTTAGTAATCAATGGGTTGCCATTTTTTTGTTTGCGAAAATTCACGAGTGTACTTTTGGCTTATTTATGTTTGTTAATTTAACTAGTGCAGTTTTTAAATGCATTTTAATATTTGAATTTTTATGTTTTTCTTACATCAATATTCTTGGTTTTTCTAATAAATGTTGTTGTCCTTTTTTTTTGCAATAATTCATGAGCTTACTTTATGAGTTTTGTCTCATTTATGTTTGTTAACACTTTAAGTAATGCAATTGATAAATGCATCTTAAATTGAGTTCTGGGTTGCATTATTCACCGCAATCTCGTGTAACAAATAATGAGCCCTAGTGATGGAAAGAGTCAGCAAAGTTCGATGGCACTTTCCTTTTTTTCAAAGGCAATAAATTTTCTTTTGAATTTAGTTATCTTTGTTAGATATTTGTTATTTGTATTTAGGGCTTTCATAACACTTTCTTTGAGACGATTATTACCTTTTTTTTTATATAGAAATATTTTATTAAAATATAACAATAACAATAGGCACAAGACATGCCAATGTCACCACTTTTACACTGTCATGTGCACTCAATATGACCAGCTCACAAACACAAATATTCTCCATAAGTTACAACTTTCAACGGTACAAAAGAAAAGGCAAGCCCACTTAATGAACTCCAAATAATTATAATTTGGATTAACAGGCACATCACTAAGACGATATTTGCATCATAAATTTTGATTATTTGTTTTGTATTATTGTTTATATGTTCTAGTGTTGTTAATAGCGAATCGCGGAAAATAGCGGATTGCCAAATAATCGATATGAGAAATATCGGATAGCGTAGCGGAAAAATAGCGGAAGTCGCAAAGCAGTTAAAATAAATGATTATATATAAAATAAAACATAGTCCTAGGTATAAAACACACATTAAAGCTACCTGATAAATAAAATTGACTGACGTTAATCTAAAAATGTCAAATTCAAATAACTAATAAAGCAAAAAACAGAAATTAGAAACAACTTAAAACTCAAAAGCCAAGTAGTTCAAACATCAAAACAATTAATAATCAGTAGTTCTAGCTCTAACTAGTGAAATGGTGAAGGAGAAGAGCAACGAAGTGAGAAGGAGAAGAGAAGTGAAGGTGGGGGGGAGGCAGGGGTTATGAGATATGAGAGTCAGTAGTGGGTTTGTTTACCTAGGCAGTGGTTTTATTTATTTTTTAATATTAGTCGACCGAGTCCACCGCTAAAAGCCTAAAACATTAACCAATTCCGATATCCAGACATAGCGGCTATACCGGTTTATGAGAAAAGCGGCGCTATTTTGAGCATATCGGAGTCAAGATGCCATACCGGCTTTCGTATCGGATAGCCAAAATTCCGATACGCAATACCGGTATACCGGCGCTATACCGGATATTTAATAACACTGATATGTTCATGGAATGAAAGGCCAAAATTATTAGGATCACTAGATATTTTTGTTTCACTTTTTTGTTTTGAAGTTTTATTCGCTGTTACAGCTGTTATAGCTATAATAATGCCCCCTGTGATCTGCTATTACAATGGCAATTTTGGGTTGGGGTTTGCATGCATCACCTCAGTCTCCCACGTGCTTGTTCTTTCAAACTAAGTCTAGGTTTGTGATCCAAAACCAGTTCCATACCGGAAACCAGTTTCTGCTGTATTACTTAACAAATCGTGCTGCAGTCCATCTATCACTGATAGCGACTTTAGGGTTTTTCTGTCCTGTTTTTTGAACTCTAGACCTTTTGTTATTTTAATTAAGTGATCAAACACATTTCATGTATTCAGGTTCTCAAATTTCAAATGATCATAGAAATGCCAAGTATAGTAGAAAATCAGCATCCTTTGGTTACTTATTTGTGGAAGACCATGGTTTTGGTGCTTTGATATATGAATTACTTTTTCTCCCTGCTGAACCTGTTGTACCCTTGCAATCTTTTGTATGCTTATGCTCAAATTCAAATATGAGTTGATATCATATACAATCTTTGCCTTTGGAAATTTGCTCAATGTAAAATTTAGTTTATTTATTTTTTCCAAAAGGAAAGAAATTGTATGTTTATTATACTTAATGTTTTTTGGTTTTCCAATATTAGTTCTGAAGACTGGAAGGCAAGACTAAAGGTTCCACCAGCTGATACACGTTATAGGACAGAGGTATGCTATGTTTATGAATACTGTTCTGTTATCTAATACTTCAAGTGACTGGTTATGTGCATTTATTTTAATCATATGTTTTGATTTAGATCTATGGAGAACTATACCTTAACTGTAATATTTCTGATTGTGTTATTTTATTTGTGTATCATGTTGTCATTTCCTCTTTAAAATAATTAAAAAATGTTTGGTAGTTATGCATTTTTCCTTTTTTGCACAACTAATTTGTGGTTTTTTTTTGTCAGAAAATTTGTGGATTTACAATTTTCGTTGCTTTTATCTCTTTCATACTAGCAGTACATTTTTCAGACTATCCATTAATTCACACGATGAGATTTCCTCAACTGTATTTTCTTGCACGGTTGTTTTTTATTGATAAATAGCTTCCATTTCTTAAGATAGTTTTATTTTTTTTTAATAAGAGAATTGGATTTACAGTCTCTGACATTCTGCTCCTTTTCTCTTTCATACTAGCTACTATGTTTTTCAGACTATCCATCAATTCTTAGCCTTTGTTTGGTAGAAGAGAAAATGAGAAGAGAGAAATAGAAACACGAAAAACGATGCATGTATTTGGACTAATGTTTGTCTAAATACATGCATCGTTTTCTGTGTTTCTATTTCTCTCTTCTCATTTTCTCTCCTACCAAACACACTCTAACGTTGGAATTTCCTCAACTACATTTTCTTACAATGTATTTTTTTGGGGTGATAAATAGCTTCCATTTCTTAACATGGTCTACGACGGTAGGAGGTTTTAGGTTCTCTACGCTTACATGTTTTTTGATATGTTCACATGGTTTATGTGTCAACATTAGAGGTTTTTATTCTTTTAAATATTATTGTGTTGTTTGAAGTGAAAAAATTTCAATGGCTTAATGTGGTCAGTGTGCACATGATGCAGTCTTAGAATCCTCTCAAGAAAAAGATTGTGATGTTTTTGTTAAAAGAATAATAGAAATTTACAAAATGATCCCTTATTTGTATCTGATTTAAAATAGTGCGAAATGGTTTTCTTGTCCAAATAGAAAATGTGTAGGTTTACCCCTTCATGATTTTAGGTGGGTGTAAATTATACACATATTGGGTGAAATTATAAATAATGATAAACACATAAAATAAAATATATGTATAGACACACACACATAGTCTAAGAAATATATAGTTAATAATTCAAATAGCAGCCATCAAGCTACACCCATGTTGTTAATAACGCTCCAATCACAGAATTGTGGAGCGGAAACGACCTATGGTGCAAGGCATTTTGCATGCTATCCGCGTTCAACAATTGTGGTGTTCGTGGCCACACAAAGTTGGAGAGTGGACATCTCAATTTCAGGGTTTGTTTCACGTAATGGGCCTATAATAAACCAAAATGGGCCACTTGTTTCCTAATGTCCTGTAAAGTGTAAAAACCCAATATTACCCTATCTAAACAAATTGGAAAAAATCAAATTAAACTGAAATAAAAATACTTAAAAAATACACTAACATGTCTAATAAAAAACTGCAACAGAAAATAAAATTATTTGGGAGAATTTTCACCCGAGATAGGTTATTCAATACCATTTTCAGATGTCCAAATGGATTAGATGTATTGAACAGAAGTCAGGCACACCACCAAAAAGTGAGGGAAAAGGAAAACAAATATCAGTTATGTTGTACCTCATTAGAACAAAACAGAGTGGGGTAGTCGACAGACAAGAAGATTTCCTGGGAGGAAGATGGGTCATCAGCTGGGAGAGTAATATGGACTGTCGGCATACTTGCCGAGTTTCTGCTGCTGGAGCCACAAGTGTCAAGCCAGTCCTCTGTATCGAGGGTAAATTGGAGTTTTGCCATAGTGGCTGAGCTTCCGGCTAGAGAACCACAAGAGCCAAGCCAATCTTTTGTATCAAGGGCAAATAATGGCTCTAGCAGATGAGGTGAGGCAGCTGCAACCAGAGGCAGTGTGTAGGAGAAGGAGAGTTATGTTTGGATCAAATGCTTAATTGACCCGATGGGCCAAGCCCAATAGTGGCCCAAGACCATATCTGTGTAGATGATTGGAATACTGTACAGGAAAATGATTTACTGGCATTAGTGAACCAAAGCCAATAAGCTGAGAAGGTGGAGGACTCGGGGAATGAACAATTTCACAAAATTCAGAACGTTGTTGGTAGCAAAGGTAGTTAAACTCGCAATTTATCAATAACTTGTCTGTTGATTACCCCGCTCTGTTTTGGTCTAATGAGGTACAACCTAACTGATATTTGTTTTCCTTTTCCCTCACTTTTTGGTGTTGTGGCTGACTTCTGTTCAATACATCTAAGCCATTTGAGACATCTGAAAATGAAATTGAATAACCTATCTCGGGTGAAAATTCTCCCAAAACAGTCCTAGATATGGAACGATTTCTGGATCTTTCTTCAACTCCTCTAGTCGCCCATCTGTCTCTATCCAAGAAACGGGTTTATTCAACTCATCTTGACACATCTTTAATTTGTCTTCCAGATTGTTTCCAGTCCTTTCCTCCATATTACTGGTTTCTTCTTTAGCTGAAGTTGATTCTTTTTGAAGCCTATCAACCAATCTTGATTTTTCTTCAACACATCTTTCATTTGTTTTTCTTGGCCCTTAAACCAAGCTTGATTTTTCTAACTCCCTGTTGTGATCAGCATTTGTTACATCTTGTTATCTTTCATGGATTAGTTTAAGTGAAGGCACTGAAAAGCGAGCTGCCTTATTTTTTGTCGACTTAAAAGGCCTAATAAATGATATCATTCATGGTTTAGTCATTAGGCTCCGTTTGTTACAAATTAAAAAAAAAAATAGTTATTTTGATATAAAATAATTTAGAGATTAGTTTTTAGAGATTTTATAGAAAAATAGAATTTACTATGTGTTTGTTTATTGTAATAAAAATCACTTTTTTTAATAAAATAATTTTTAGTTTGTTTGGATACAACATGTAAAAGTGATTTTTTTAATTACAAAATAACAACACTTGTTTTCTCTCTCCTCTAAAAAAATCTATTATTTGAGAAGCTACTCTTAGCAGCTTCTCATTTTTAGTTGTTTTCTAATTATTTTTAGTTCTGATTATTTTAAAAATCCGTAGCAAACCAATGCAATTTTTTTAAAAGTGGTTATTTTTATAAAGAGTGAATTTGTTTTCTAAAAAAAGCTATAACAAACGGCCTCTTAAAGTTACTTTGATCATTGGGTCGTCATTATTAACTTTTAATTCTAGTATGTAACCGTTTTCTTGTTGCTTTGTGTTCTTTGTTCCCAGGATGTGACAGCAACTAAAGGAAATGAATTTGAAGACTACTTTTTGAAACGTGAGCTGCTCATGGGAATATATGAGAAGGGTTTTGAAAGACCTTCCCCCATCCAAGAAGAAAGCATTCCAATTGCTCTTACCGGCAGTGATATTCTTGCTAGGGCTAAAAATGGAACTGGCAAAACAGCTGCATTTTGCATTCCTGCATTGGAAAAAATTGACCAGGATAATAATGTTATTCAAGGTTTGAAATTCTCTTCCCTTCAATGCTTTGCATGATTGTAAGAAATCTTGTTGATAGGACTATATAATGATGTGTTAGTTTTATAAAAGCATTCTGGTAGTTAGATACTGATTCTGAGCAGTATCCTGCTATAATGATGTGTAAGGTTTGACTATTGTATGGACTTCAAAGAGCATCAATTTGATTACAATATGTCTTTGGCTTTTGACTTTCTGCTGAAAATGCTTAAAGTGCATATTTGTTGCTCCCACTGTTCCTTTTTAAGTGTCGCTTTTGACCACTGTGCACTATTCATATAATGTACTTTGACCATAAATTTTTATTAATATATAAAATCAAATGTTAACAAATAAGATATTGTTCAATTTGTCTCGACGAATATTTTCAAAATATAAATTTTCAATTTTTTTATAATAGATAATTAAATATACCAGTGATCTTGTACCAAAAAAAAAAAAATACCAGTGATCAAAGTTGTGCATTGGCATGTGTGCATTGGTCAAAAGTGACACTTAAAAAGGAACGGAGGGAGTAGTTGTCTTTGACCTTCTGACCAAAAAACCAACTGTAGTATGGTCATTTCATAATAGCGTTTAATTTAATGTTAGGTATATCGGGATTCGGATTTAGGTGCTATAAGTATGTTTTAATAACAAAAGTTTGAAATTTCTTCAAACAAACTGATATCCTGTTGATGAGTTGTTGCTTCTCTTGAGAAGTTATTTTGGAAATTAAAGGTGATGCCAGATAGATTCTGTCAAATATTGTTGAAAATAATAATAATATTTTGCAGATGGTTATTCTTTATTATCTTTATAGCTTTAGGGTTTGTGTTTTTAAATAAACATAATGGTATGCTCTGCCCATGTTTTAACTATACTGTTTGGATTATCATACAGTTGTTATCTTGGTCCCAACACGAGAATTGGCTTTGCAAACATCTCAAGTGTGCAAAGAGCTTGGAAAGCATCTGAAAATCCAAGTTATGGTTACAACAGGTGGTACCAGTCTAAAAGATGACATAATGCGTTTATATCAACCGGTTCATCTACTGGTTGGAACCCCAGGAAGGATATTAGATCTTGCGAAGAAGGGTGTTTGTGTTCTTAAAGATTGCTCCATGCTTGTCATGGATGAGGTAAATATGTTACACATGGAATTTGTTCATTTATAGAATCCTGTTGAGAACATGAACAATGTGGAAAACATTCACACATTTAAACAGGTTTAGGAAAATGGGGGCCAGAAACATAATTGGATTTTATTAGCCAAGTGTGATTTGGTGTACAACTATGTTCCTTTGCATTTATATCTGATTTAGTTGGATTAGGAACCTGTATCCTAATTGCTTTCTGCTGATGATTAAAGCAAATGCCTGTTTACTAATTAATGTGCTTGTTCATTATTGCCTTCAGTAGTAAGTAGTTACACTTACCATTCTGCAGTTTTACTTAGTTTACTGTGTTTCTCAGGCTGATAAGCTGCTCTCTCCAGAGTTCCAGCCCTCAATTCAACAGCTGATTAGTTTTCTCCCTACAAACCGTCAAATCCTGATGTTTTCAGCAACATTTCCTGTTACTGTGAAGGACTTCAAAGATAGGTTTCTTCATAAACCATATGTCATTAACCTTATGGATGAACTCACTCTGAAGGGTATCACACAATTTTATGCATTTGTGGAAGAGAGACAGAAAGTCCACTGCTTAAATACTCTATTTTCTAAGGTTTGATTTTTCGTTGTCCTCTTGATTTTCTTACATGCCATCTGTGGATATTATGATGCTTATAATAGTTTCTATTGCAGCTGCAAATAAACCAGTCAATTATCTTCTGCAATTCAGTGAATCGGGTTGAACTTCTTGCCAAGAAAATCACTGAACTTGGGTATTCATGCTTCTATATTCACGCAAAGATGTTGCAAGACCACCGTAATAGAGTATTTCATGATTTCCGCAATGGTGCATGCCGAAATCTTGTCTGTACTGGTATGTTGCTGACACTTTAGCAACCTTTTATAAATGGCAGTTTTTTTTCTTCTCGTAAGATGCTTGGAATGATATTTAACCTACAATATAGGTTTTTTCGATACTTAATTATTTGCTGTCCCCATTTCCTTTATTTTGACATTATATTCATTCCTTTTGTAATATTATTGATACATGTTTATTGTAGTTTACTGTCCACATCAAGTGACAGTGTGTATGTTAAGGAATCTTTAGTATATTATGTGTAATAAACTGATCATGTGATTTTATATTTTGATATATTGTCCTAATAATTTAAAATTTTCATTTTTTTTTTATTTGTGAAACATTTGCAGATCTTTTTACTAGGGGAATAGACATCCAAGCAGTTAATGTTGTTATTAACTTTGATTTTCCCAAGAACTCAGAAACTTATTTGCACAGGGTATGAGTGATTTCTGCTCACTTTCAACTGAATTTGTTTACTTTGTACCAAATATGTGTACATGTTCTGATGGATGTTCTGCTTTTGGTAGGTTGGTCGTTCAGGGAGGTTTGGCCACCTTGGTTTAGCAGTGAACTTGATCACTTATGAGGACCGCTTTAATTTGTATGTAATGTAGTTGGTGTTGAATGAGTTTTAGAGATTCCTGGTGTAGATTGCTGATATATTGCATTTTTTGTTCAGATATAGGATTGAACAAGAACTTGGCACTGAAATAAAGCAAATTCCGCCACACATTGATCAAGCATTTTATTGTCGGTGACAGTGGTAGTTACAAGGGCTGTTTTTACAGATTTGAGGAATAGCTAAGGTGAGTTATTGGACTTTTTCCTATTTACAGTTGACAATTTGGATCCTGCCTCCTGATAAGAGTTTTAATCTCTAGAAGTATAAATTTGTATGTTTAAGTGTAGATTCTTCATATTTACTTAACAAATTTATCTCTCTCATCCAGGTTAATGTGATCGTCACTCAAGCAGGTGCATATGCCCTGACATAAGAAGCATTATGGAATTTGGAGTGTTGGACCCTTTTTACCTGTATTTTTCTTTCCTTTGAATTTATGGTTTAAGAGCCCTGAAACATGAGAGGATGCACTTTGGAAATTGGGGAATTCTTGGAACCTTTGTTTAGTACTTTCTTTTTTGTTCTTTTGAAAAATTTTCTGGATGAGAGCCTTGAACCTGAAGACATTAGAACCTCCAGAGTTCAATATTGGCTTTTTACTGCCATGGTGGGTCCAGTTGTTGTTTCCGTTGGATTACCTTTGCAGATGTTACTGGTACTGTAGTTTTAATTAAATAAATGGTTTAGGGATAATTTACTTTACCTTGTTATGAATGTCCCTTCCCATGCTATTTGGTCTGCCATTGCCGTTGAAGTTCATGCTTAGTTTGTGTTTTGGTAGTGTTAACTTGGTTGAACCCACCACCAATCACTAATTACATGACAAATGCAGGGACTTATCATCACCAAAATTGATATGATCAGTAGCGTCTGATGTTCATGTCTTTTGATACTTTTCAAGGTAGCTTTGGTTGGACCCAAGATTATTACTTATTAAACGACTCTTGTATAAGTTGTATCACCAAAATAACCATTTTTTTAGATAATTTTTCACTTTTCTCTTAAAAAATTCAACAAATTTAATATTTCGTGTTAAACTTTTATTTCAACCAATTATAATTTTTCCTATGCAACTCAAATTTTGATGTCCAAAAGTTATGATGTAATACATCTAACACCTTTGCTTTTTGTTGTGAAAATTGAATAACTCTTTCCATAAATACATTTTCCTAGAACATTTAGCCTTTGTTTGGTTTGGGTGAAAGAGGGGAGAGAGAAATTGAAAAAAAAATGCATGTTTGGTTTGAAGAAAGATGTGAAAGAGAGAAGCTAAACACGTGGGACCCACATGTTTTCCATGTCTTTGCTGAGGAGCGAACAGAGAAAGTGATTATTTATTGATATTACTTTTTTACCCATGTCTTCTTTATTGATTCCACGTCTCCATATCCACCATTGGAGCTATGTTGATGCAGTTCACAACATTTTCATGCATCAACTCAAACATGGTTTCTTATCTATCACAAAAAAAAATTGTTGCAGATTCTGTAAATTAGTTTCCCCAATTGAATTTTATAGCACTGCACACCAACATGATGTTTGAGGATACCAACATGTTTGAGGATAGCATGATAAACTAAAGTACATACAGATGGAAGTGATGAGTTAAAGTTGATACATATTTTCATATATTTGGTATGTAAATTAATCTAAGTAATCTAACAATTTTTTCATCAAAATAAAAATTAATCTAATGATATTTTGAGTTAAAGTTTAAAAATTTACTATCAAGTAAAATAAAAAATAAGGGTGTTTTTGTCCTTTCAAATAGTAAATATATATCTCTCTTCTATTTCTCTTTTTATTCTCTTATACCAAACAACACATCAAATTTACTTTATTTCTCACTTATTTTTCTTTTCTCATTTTCTCTCTCACGTATTTCGCTCTTCTCAATTTCTTCTTACAACCAAACACACCATTAAGGAAGAACACCCATAAATTGAATAACTCTAGAAAGAAAAAAAAGATAACCAAAACTAAACAACATATAGGCCAAAAGAAAGAACACCCCTAACATGGGACCTTTCTCTACTTAGATTCTGGGAATCTGGAAGACTGGATTTCACAATTTGCTAGCAATTATCAATGTATGTGTGGAACAGCACACCAAGGCATATCAATCAACATATTGTATCAATGTATTTGGAATTTTAAAGATGTACTTTTGCATGGTTGTAGATGGGGGAAAAACATCAGAGTAATGAGAGACCCATGTCTTCGTGTTGACAATGGTAGATTGTGCAATTTTCTCAAAGGTGTGTATAGTTTGTGTTAATGAATTGTTGGTGGAGGGTGAAAAAAGATGGAATGTCAATAAAATTCATGAATTATTCTTTGCAAAGATTGCAGATGCAATTTTAGAGGTGTCAATGATCTTATCAGTATATGAAGATAGGATCATGTGGGGTGGCGGACCGGAATGAGTGCTATTTGGTAACGTTGGTATATGCTGTCAGATAACCGAATATCCCAAAAGCTTAAGCTGTTAGGATTAGCTACATCAATGGTTATATTATTTCTAATATGCTCCCTCACACAAGAGCCCATTGGGCTTGAAGTGTGGATAGTGTATAGGTACGACCACCATATACTTTTTAATTCCACTTTTTAATTAGAAAGTGTGGGGAGGAGGGATCGAACCCGTGACCGTTGGGTCATAGAGGCTCTGATACCATGTCAGATAGCCAATTATCCCAAAAGCTTAAGCTGTTAGGATTAGCTACATCAATGGTTAAAAAGTAAAATTATGAATGATGAGCACATTTATGTTGGAAGGGAGTGGAACAATATTTGGAGAGTCTTTGCGAAGTTGATCGCCCCCCACAAAAAAAAAACGCGACATATGCTTTGGAGGATGTGTAGAGGCTGCCTTCCAACTCGAGAAAGGCTGCTATCTCGACATGTATAGTATCCTCAACTATCAATTGATTCATTTTTCAACAATACAATGTTACAAATTTCAAATATCAATCGATTCTTTTTGTACATTTTGTAAGTATGTATGTGTCCAAATGGGGAATTGGATTCAGTGTAGTGTGATTGCGTGCAGCCAACACATTCATATCGTTCGATTATTTATCAAACGGTTTATATTTTAATATAAATTTTTAATTACTTTTATATAGAACATTCAAACTGAAAATCTAAACCGTTTGATCGTAATTAAACAATTCATATATAATCGACTGTAATGCTGTCGTATCTCTCCAAGACTCTTTGACTGCATACAATTCAGATCGGTCCAAATAATGTCACTAAATTATTGTGTCCCCCACAAGAATTCCTCATATTAATAACATTACTCTTCCATTATTGATTATATTTATTTATACTATGTATGAAAAGGAAAAGGAGTATTCCCTCGCAAATGGAGATGCTGCTCTTTATTAACTTCTTGCAGCCAAAAATGAAGTCGTTTCACAGCATGTCCGTACACTGCATGGTGATTAAATGCATCTTCCTTTCATTAATGCTTTCGTTTCAGCTCAGTCTTTCACATATCTCAGCACGTCACTGTATTTGTATGTATTTGTCCATGCTCAATTCATTACACTATACTTTACCGGACAATTCTATGTTTGTCATTTGTATTAAAATCGTGGCAATCTATTGTGATTTTTTTTTCCGGTTTTTCACCACCAGTTGAATCTGGTTCGGGGGTCAGTTCTGGCATCAAGTGGTTCCAGCCCCCTCCCGATCACAGTTGCGGGGGATCGAACCGTGGTCCTCCCTACCAAGTTCAGCGCCAATCACCACTGAACTAACTAACGATTGATAATCTATTGTGATTTTGCAGAAGCTAAACTTGTAGATTGTAGAAAATTATGGTCGACCATCGTGATTTTGACAATTCTACTGTGATCCCAATCCTACCGCTTATGGTGTTTGACATTAGCTATTTCAACATTTTTGTCCGTTGAGCTATAATTTGTGGACAATAAACCTCATTTTTACATTAAATAAAATGTGATGAGATTGTTTATGAGTCCTATTTTAACTGTCAAAAATTACTCAAATTGTTAAGTTTGCCATGATTAGGGTTCATAATTCGGCTACCCCATTTAAGTCTATAATGATTTTGTCATTTGGTCTCTACTGAAAAATTTAATGAGATTTATTTATTTATTATTATATTAAAGGCAAAATTATACATTTGGTCCGTTATTTTATTTTTTTTAACATTTTGGTAATTTATCTTATCTTTTTATAACACTTTGGTCCTTTAAAAAACATGAAAATATGAAAAAATTGATGAACATTTTTATCAAAATTATGATTTTTATTTAATTTTAATAAAAAGTATCTTAACAAATAAAATTTAGAATTTTTATAATAAAAAAAAATGAAAAAAATGATTTAAATGTGAATGTTATAAAAGATAAAGGACCAAAGTGTTACAAATAAAAGATAAAGGACCAAAGTGTTACAAATATATAAGATAAAAGACCAAAGTGTTACAAATTAAAGATAAAAGATCAAAATATTACAAAAAAAATAAAATAAATGATTAAATAATTTTGTCTATATTAAATATATTTATCTTATTTTTTCTACTATTTTTCTTGAGTCTCTCATTAATGCAGTCACTATCATATTTATTGCACCTGTTTTTCCTATACTATTTCTGTGCAAATCAAAATCTTCAAATGTTCAATGCATACTCTTTACTATCTTTGTGCAAGATGTTTCCGACAACGATTCAATTTACTCAATTCGAAGCAGAAACATTTGTAGTTTTGTGTTCAACATTTTATGCTGCTTTTTATTCTTATTTTAATGTATTTTGCTCCTTCTATTTTATTTTGAAACAAAATTTTGATTTCGTTATTTTTAAATCTTACTTTTTGATCTCCAATTTCACACATTATTGTTATAATTTAATTTGGTTCAAATCCAGAATATTGACTAAAAAATGGTTATTTTTTGCTCACATTTCAAAAAGATTTAGATTTTGGGTGAGTATAAATCTTTAGTGAAGTTGTCAATGTTTTTTTTCATACCTGAAATTTGGATGACATGGCAGTTGAAATTGTGAGAATTTTAGCCGGTTGTAGTTGATGGTTGAACCTCGTTGTGAAGAAGAGGTGATACTTGCACACACTTCGACGATCAAGTGAATAAGTGCTGTAAATGATTGTAAATCCATAACCTTAAATCATAAATCCTCGTGTAGCCTTACGGCAAAATAAGGAAGAAACTATATCAAAAAGACCTAAAATATTCTTCTTCCCATTGTGACTATGACAGATGTTGTCTGATCGCAGGACGGAGATACTAGACAGTCCACTACTTAAAGTATTTGTCTATAAATAAATATGTTCATTGTGTGATCTATACAGTTACTTCATAGTTCTAGTGAGCCCGGTCAACACACAGACTATACATTGACCCAGTCTAAAACAATTCTGAAGATAATTACATCTGAATAAAAAAAAAACAGACGAATAAAATCAATTCATTTTACAAAATATACAAAAATCAATTAATTGAAAATAAATTTTACCATCACAAAACCAAAATCATGACTAACTAAATCTTGCTACACTTGTACCAATGTTGTTGGTGTCTTGTAACATGATATGATATATATGACATTCAATATCTATCATATTATTTATTATTATGTACTGCACACATTAAATGCACATAACCAGCTTGAAACTCGCTTACAAGTCTCTCAGTTCTTACACAACGCCGTATGAATCAATAAATAAAGCTTCCTCTCCTCAAAATAGCTTCACACTCAGATAAACATCTCACAAACTTTATTTCTCAGCATTTAAATCTTTCCCTTTTTATGTCATCCTCTTTTTCACACCTTACAAGTAATGTTTTCCTTAGTCTTTTCAAGTGCTACAAATAATAATGATATATTGTGATTGTTCTATAGGTGTTAAATTTTAGAACTATTTTTTTAGTTTATCATAATATATATTTATTAGTACTTTGTTGCTTCATTTTGAAGAGGAAAAAAATGGGAAGAACACCTTGTTGTGAAAAAATGGGGTTGAAGAAAGGTCCATGGACAACTGAAGAAGATGAAATTCTTGTTAACTTTATCAAGAAAAATGGTGGTCATGGTAGTTGGCGTTCTCTTCCTAAGTTAGCAGGTTTTGTAGCTTTTTTTTTTTGAATCAAAGTTTTTTCCCTCCTTATGTATTAGGAAGAAATAAGGGTTTGTTTGGATCGATTTATTTGGACTCGTATGTTGATATAAGTACTTGTGAGACTGTTTTCGAGAGGTGACAAAAATAGTTTATGATATTTTGAGCTTATTTTCATAAGTTTGCTAGGATAGTTCATGAAAACGGTTTATAGTATATAAGAAAAAAGTTTGACTTTATTTTATTTTTTGTTATAGAAATGACTTATAAATAAGTACTTATTTGATATAAGTGTTTAAGTTGTTTACCCAAACAAGACCTAATTGTGCTTGAATCTAACTTTTCATTGACATAAGCATAAATATATGTTTCTTAAATATGTTTTTTTACTTGTGAATTTGTTGGTATATTTGAAGTTTTACTTAAAAGTGTTTCTATGAAATAAGTTATGTGCTTGTTAAACAAATGTGTTTGATTGATTTTTTGTGACCCTTTATTGGTTTATATACTTTTTACCTAACCAGTTATTATTAGGAGAAAGTTCCAATCTTTTTGTTGTTTTTTTATTAATAAAAGTGACGCTAATGAGCATTTTATCACCGTCCCTAATGGGATTTCAACTAGACAACTTGAGATTACGATGCTAAACTCTTACCGCCGAGTTAGCACCTCAAGTGTCAATCTTTTTGGTTGTGTTTGCTTTTATTCAATATTGATGGTGCTTGTGTCAAAAAAAAAAATATTGATGGTGCTTTGTTGCTTTTGTAACAAATGCGACATTATACTAACTGTTATGTGTGTCTTCAAACCTGGGACGATTCTGCCTTACACACCGGCGTGTGCATCGAAACCGCAACAATAGTATTTGACCACAATTTTTCGGCAATATCAAATATTGTGACTACAATGGCTACATAAAACCTTGCAAAAAACTAAAAATCTTTCTTCAATGATTGTATGTTTTTTCTTTTCTTTCAGGCCTTCGGCGTTGTGGTAAGAGTTGCCGACTAAGATGGACGAACTACCTGAGACCTGATATTAAACGCGGTCCCTTTACACCTGAGGAAGAAAAACTAGTCATACAGCTTCATGCCATCCTTGGAAATAGGTACTTTATTGAGTTCCCTTTAGATTTTGCTTCAGAAGAGAAATGTTACCATTGAGTTTGTAAGAGTGCACTTTAGAGTGGTCCTGTTACTTGGTTGTATGTGAAAATGGATTCTAAAACTCAATCAATTGCAGGTATTTGGAAATAGAAATTTTTGATCTTAAGTGTTAATTACAATGGCCTAATGAGAATTGTGTCTGATAGGAAAAAATTGTCCTTTGTTAATAGTTAAATTAATCCTTAAAAATTTATAGTACCATACTAATATTGAATGATATAAATTTGATGGACCTTTATGGTACATAGATTTTTAAATAGTCTATTGGTGCATCATATTATATCCAGTATATTTGCATAAATTCTTCATACTGCAAAATTTTATAACTAATTATCAATTTAAGGGCTGTAACATGTGGTGGACTAATAAATACTGTCCTTTATATACTTTAAGAACCACTTGTTTCTTGACCAATGAAATACCTTTTGGACCCTCAGGACATGAACCATTGTACTTATTGCCATATCGAAATTGTAGCACTGACACTTCATATCGAAATTGTATCCAGTGTCTGGCATTTTGATATATCAGTCTCCGACATTGACACGATACTGATACATGTTACATTCAACTACTTCCATTTTCTTACATTATTATTAATGTCTACATGTCAGTATTTGTATCATGTTTGATGTCTATGTATGTGCTAATGCCTCTAACTAATATTTTTCAAATTTCATTGCATTTAAATTTATATCTGTTAATGATTTCCATGTCCATTTTCTCCAATGCTATATTCTAAGAATTTCCAAACAAATGAAACAATTTTTCACAGGTGGGCTGCAATAGCCTCTCAGCTACCAGGAAGAACAGACAATGAGATCAAGAATTTATGGAACACACACTTAAAGAAACGTCTCATATGCATGGGAATTGATCCACAAACTCATGAACCAGTAGCCTCATCAAATTACTATCCAATTTCAAAATCAAATTCATCTATCGCCACCCGCCACATGGCTCAATGGGAAAGTGCTAGACTTGAAGCAGAAGCAAGGCTCTCAAAAGACTCATCTTTATTCAACAATAACAACATTCCTTCTTTTGCAAGCAACAAATCTGATTCTGATTCTGACTATTTCCTTAAGATATGGAACTCTGAAGTTGGACAATCTTTTCGCTCCGTCCGTAAATCGGACAACGAAGACGACGACGATAAAACTAGGTGCATAAGTTCCATGTCTCAAGAAGGGTCATCTTGTAATAATACAAAATGTGGATCAGTTTCTGCTACTACTACACCTATAACAGATTTTGCTTCATCAACTCTTGCAAGCAATGTGAAGGAAGATTTCGAATGGAGAAACTACAAATCATTTGATATTGGTTGTGATTATGATTCATCAAGCTCTAATGATCTTGAAGACTCATCTGACACTGCATTGCAGCTCTTGTTGGATTTTCCTACTAACAATGATATGAGCTTCTTAGAATAAGCTTTTTTAAGCACCTTTTTTTAGTGCTTTGTTGAATGATGATTTACCTAACTTTGTAGACTAAGTAGTGTTTTCTATGTAAGCCATTTATATTATATAGTACTAATGAAATGACAATGTTGTATTTTAGGTTGTAATGTAATGTTAATTAACATCATTAGATGTGAATTTTAGATTCTCACAAGTATGTAGCATATCTACTATTCCATATTTCTTGGTACAAAAAACTTTGTTGAGTTCACATGTGAATGAATTTAATGCTACTCCATGAACAACAATAATGAACCATGTGGTCTTTGAGTTTGACTACAATCAATCAATAATTCTAAGTCTTGTCTATTCGAATATGGTGTCATTATTGTTCAGTCATTTTTAGATACACAAGGCTTATTAAAAATTAAAATTAAGTTTTGAAAATGGGTCAGAAAAGATATGAGGCATTCGATCTTTTATTGATTAAATGAAGTAGACACGAAACGAGTCTCAACATTCTTCTAAAATAAAGCGATAGTAATAAACACCATATTCGCGCAAGAGTTTTTTATATTCAATAAAGAAAACATATTCAAGTGATATTTGACGCTATGTCTACAAACAAAAAGAAAATATAAAAAATAAAATAAAAATAACATTGGACACTTCAACTAAACCAAAGATCCTATGAGTTGTCCAACATGTTCCTCAATTGTATTTTCCCTTTCCATCACTTTCCTTACACACACAAACAACATTCAAAAACAAACAAGAATAATAATAATAATTATTCTTATAATAACAACAATATTGACAAAATTTTAAAAGCATCCAAAGAGTTTCTTTGGAATTGTTCCAGTTGCACGGTGTTTTGCAGCTATTTCCTCTGCCTTCAGAATTTCTTCACCCTTCTGTGCTTCAACTATGGCTCTCTTCTCTTCTGCTTGCTTGTGAACCATAGCGATTTTGTTCTTCATCTTCTCACCATATTCTGCTTTCTTTTTCTCCAATTGCTCCTGCAAAGGTGTTCAAAATTTAATCAAATTATTCTAAATTCTAACCTTATATTATTATTCTTCCTAACAACCATCTTATTTATTACAAGTGTTAAATATTTTTCAATATTGTCCGCAGAGCTTAGCTCAGTTGGCATAACATTGCATTATATAGGTTTTGATTCTTACTAGTAGTGTATTTTCAGTCCATCATCGGTCTCTTATAAGAAGCTTAAAGTACGCAATTTAGTATTATTAATATATTTATAGACTAAAACAAATAAAATTTTAGAAGAAATCAAAATACAATTTTACTCGGACAAATTAGAGCTGTCAAATGGACCGTCTAGCCTAGCCTAACACGCTAAACTGTAAAAGGGCCACGGTGGGCTATAGTTTCATTATGCCACGACCACGAGTTTGGTAATTTGAATTCTAACCCAGCATGCCAATCTGTCTGGGCCAAAATAGCCTAGTTGTTTCAGGCATGTAATTATTAAGGAGTCAATCCAACCAAAGCACGGGCCCATCGGACCAGCCTATCGGGCCAAGTTAAAATTGACAGCTCTACACAAATTTTCATGGATAAGTACAATTTTTGTCTATGAAAAAAGTATTAACAGCTCTACATCTTCATATAAGCATAATTCTTTATATAGAAGGATTTCTATTTGTGATTTTTGAGTGCCATAGGTATTTAATTTGATACCATTGACAAAAGCAAAAGAATAATTGGATTATAAGTTCCAAATGTCTTGTAAGAATACAACAAGATAAAGATAACGAGAATATATTTCTTCAAAAGTCTACATATTTTGCTGTCACAAGTCACAACATAAAACATTATCTTTATTTTAAGTTTCATATCTTGATTATATTTTGTTTAGACCTTAAAGAAGATGTGCTTATCTGTTTGGTGGACCAACATGCATCACAATTTATAGTGCTACCATATTTTAATCAATAATAATAATTACTTTTATAAATAATTAAACATGTTAATAATTATTACCTCAATTTTTCTGAGTTGAGCTTCAAGAGCTGCTTTCTTGCTGTTTTCCCAAGCAGAAACAGTAGAGAGTTGCTTTTGTGCTCTGATAAAATAACACAATAATCACTAAATTTTACGATACTGAAAATGTTGATAATATCATGAATGAATTCGAAACTAAGTGATAATAACATCAACGAGGTCATGGGTGGATGAGATAGGTAGTGGAGTGATCAAAAGGCCAGGTGTTCGATTTCCACCCTCAGTAAAAACTAACAATATTAATTACTAACAAATTTTTTAGCGAGGATTATTCTTTATGCAATGTAAATAAGTTTCATGTTTATTATAACTAACTGCAAAACAAAGGTTAGAATAAACTCTTACTTATTCTCTGCTTTGGTTTTTTCACTTTCTTCCCATGCCTTCACATTAGATAACCTTTTCTCTTTATCTATTTCTGCAAGAGCAATATCTGTAGACCACAAAAACAATTGCTCACTTTTTAGGAAGAAAAACGCTATAAGAAAAACCTATGCATATATTTGCGCCATGTCTTAGAACCTTGTTCTGATAAACAACTTAATTAAACGCTTATAGCATAAGTGCTTGTCATTTAAGTGCTTACGTAAGCTATAGACATTTTTCATAAGTTATGTTAAAGAGCTTATGGACATGTCATAAGTTGTTTTGTTTTAATAAACTCGTATAAGTCAATCCAAACAGACCCTAGACGATGCAGAAACATGAATTATAAGTTCACAAGTGGTTATGAAACAAGCAGCTACGAATATCAATTGTAAATATTAAAGATCAAATACTAATAAGGTAATGATAAAACAAACTGAAATATGTGAAAAGTGAACGAGACTAACCTCTATCAAGGGATCCTCCTGTGGCTTTCTTTTTAATAGGATCTGCTATCTCTGTAGACCAAAAGAAAAATGGTAAAGAAAAGCAATGATATTTAGGAAAATTACATCAATGGTAAAGAATACATGATTCCTTTTTGATAAAAAATAAATAAAACATGATTCCTTTATTAGATTCTAATTAAGATGCTAACTTTTATATTATGTTCAATAAATTAAAGATGCCAATAAGACATTATAAATGTTTAAATAACTTTTTCTTGAGGGGTTAATGAAAAATTATTTATTGACATATAGAACAAGAAATGATTTAACAAGCTTTGTTGAGTAAAATTATTTTTTAACCTTAACCTCTTTTTTTTTTTGGCTTTCACCACCAGTTTAATCTGGTTCGGAGGTCAGTTCTGGCATCAAGTGGTTCCAACCCCCTCCCTATTTTAATCTTAACTTTGGTTCTTAAAGAAAAGGGCTATAGTATTTTAGAGTTCGACTAAAAGGTAAGTAAAATCAAGAATAAAATTGTTTTGGTCAGAGTTCAAACTTAAGTATACCAATCAATTTAACCTTCGGTGAAACTCATTATCCACTTGAGTCTGATTGCTTGGTTGGTTAATTGTATGTACTTATTTAAGGAATTTTATTGATTTAGTTAGGTTGAGGCCCAAAAACTACAGTTAGTTAGATAATCATTTATGTTGCCATAATGAGCATAGAAAAAGAATCAAACTAACTTTTGCAAGGTAAAGAATATGATACTACCCTACCCCATATATACTACTAACAAGTCACATCATAGAAAGCATCCAAGGCCATAACTAATTAACTATAATAATTGAAAAGGCATGCCTCACATATCACACTTATTGAAGATGTGAACAAAGCATTTAGAAAATTCAGATAAGAAGGAAAATGAATTTGTATTAGGAGAAGCTATAAATTAAGAACTTTTCCCAATTAATAAAAAAATGTTCCCAAAAGAACAATGAAAATCATAAGAATCCCAAATTTAAACAAAACCATTATAAAACTGAAAAGGAAAAAAATATTTCCAAAAATTGAAAACAGCCACAAACAATCAAACACCACACTGTTTTTTTAATGATTAAAACGGCACTAATGACCATTTTACAATTGTTCTAGATGGAACTCGAATTCGGCACATTGAGATTCTAATACTAAGTCTTTATCACTGATCTAGTTCCTCAAGTGTAAACACACACTCTACTATATAGACAAAAATTAGACAAAGTAATCAAGCAAAGCTAGGATTTAGATGAAAACCAATAATTATTTTCAAGTCCAGGAAAGCAATAAGCACTTAATCAAATTAAGCACAAAACAAAACATCACAGCTAATAAAGCTTAAGTATGAACAATAGTAAATTCAACCAACAATTCAAATTAAAGCTCTAAAAAAAACCATCAATCAAACAAAAACTCAAGCTCAAAGATAATTACTATAACAAAATCATTACTAATGACTAAACACAAAGAAAAGAACCATACTTCTATTAATTTTCCAAAAAACAATAAAATTCTCTTGTCTTGAACCAAACTCACCCTATCAAATTATTGATACAATTATAAAAATTGAATTTTGAAAACAACCCATGATTTCTAAAAGCAAAAAGATTCAAAATTTAAACATAGGAATTAACAAACTCACTCTCATTTTCCACAACAACAAGAGCTTTTGATTCCTCCGCCGCAGGTGGTGGCGGAGCTGGCTCTTTCTTCTCAACAACAGTAGCCGGTGGTGCCTCAGCTAGTGGAGGTTCAACCGGAGCTGGAGTAGGAACCGGAGCTTGAACCGGAACCGGAGCTGCTTCTTCCTTGGTTTGGAGTTCAGCCATAGGTTCGGAGTTTGGTTTGGTAAAATAAATAAATAAAAAAAATAAAATTATGATTATGTAATGAAAGAGAGAAGAAGATAATAACAATGTTTGTGTTTATCTGAAGTGAAAAGAACAAGAACAAAAACAAGGTATTTGTAGTTGTAGCAACGTTAAGATGAACAAAGAAGGTGTGGCTCTACAGCTCATACATAGAGTGCCTTTTTCTAATTTTTTATTATTACTATTTATTTTTTTGGTAAACAATTTATTTTATTCTTTTTTTTTTCTTAAATCTTAATAAAAAAAATGTGATAAAGATAACAATTGACATAACATAAGTGTTAAATACTTTAGTTTCTTTCTTTTTTTTTTTTGCCAAAAAATACTTTAGTTTCTTAATCATTTGATATCCCTAAAATGAAAAATATTTTTTGGAAAAGTAACAAAAAAGAATTTCACACAAAAAAAAATAAAAATTCACACAATAAATAAAATTAAATAAAATCAATTCAATATTAAATCTACAATTTTTACAAAATGAAATTAGAATGCAAATCCTCTCACCTAGATATTTGACAAGAAAAAAATTGCAAACCTCCTTTCAAAATAACTATTAAGTACACTTAAAAAATTAAAATTATTGTGATGAAAAAATGTTAGTATTACCTACATTAAAATTTGTATAGTTAACATTTGTAAAGTATAAAAAAATATTATTTTCAATGTAATTTTTTTTATCTTTAATTAATACCTGAAATATTGATTAGCATGACATTAAAATTAAATGTAATACATTTTTTTAATCACGATTTAAAGTAAATTTGATTTTTTTAATATAACGATGAACTTATGTATTTAACTAATAATATTGCGTAAAGAAACTAATAATATGGATTTAATTGTTTAAATAATAATAATAATAATAGGGACTAAATACTTAATTTTTCAATGTATTAATTAATAAATTAAATTTATTTAACAAAGAAAAAGTGACACCGTGTGTGTGTGAGTGTGAGTAGCGTGTTTTTACTTTATGATTTAAGGCGAGGTTTGATCGTAGGGTGGAAGTGAAATGCCGACAGGTAATAAGTGGAGGGGATGTTGACACGTGTGATTGAAATGAGTGAATGATGCATGGCGAGGTGGTAGACAACGTCGGCTTCTTCTTCATCGGTTGGTGGGATCCGCTTTGATATGTATTGTAGTAACGTGGGACCACGTTTTAAAGAGGTTTCAATAATAATATTGTGGATAAAATCACAAGGGAATTATCCATGTCTGTGATACATAAATATACTGTGCTGCTTCTGTTCAGCTTCTCTGTTTTTATGACACTATATTACGTATGGAAAAATGCATGTTTATAATTCTCTGATTTTAACATATATGTTAAAAATAGGCTAAATTAAATATTGGTCTTTTATCTTATTTATTAATTTTATTTCATTTCAACCCCTTAACTATTTGTTCTTTCAAATTAGTGTCTTAGTTATACATTTTGAAACAGATTAATTGGCCGGAATTGAGTTGTGATGTGGCAATTCAGTTGAGTTGAATTGTAGATGTGTTTGGAGTGTTGAATTGAAACACATCATTTATCTATCATTATTTGGAAGATAATTGACTTCCACTGCAAAATGGTGGTTATAAGGCGTGGTCTCTAAAACCTCTTTATTAGAGGTGAACACAATCCATAATCCGACTCGAAATTAATGTAATCGCCAATATATAGAAGCATTAGGTCGGATGTGGGTCAAGTCTCAGTCTCAGATCAATAATTGTAAAGAATTGGTTATAAACGGTTGTATACGGGCTGTTACGAGTCTCTAAAAATTCATATCTTCATAACTGAAACCGACAGAACAATTATTAAAATACAAATTAATTTTGTTTCCGGTTTCGATCACCTCTTTTCTCTCTTAATTTCTTATACTCTTTATTTTGTTAATTTTATCTATCTTTGATGGAGGAGAAAAATATTATTTTTACAAGCTTATGCTTGTCATGTGTTGATAAAGAAGATGTGAAAGATAATATTTTAGATTTATCTTAATTTTTACTTTACATCTACTATGTATTATTATCGTTGGATTTACAAATTTGAAACAAAGTAAATGCATCTCATCATTTTTATTGTATTTTCCATTGCAGTGTGTACGAATTATTGAACTATTTGAAAAATAATAATTTTTTGATCATTGAAGTTTTAGATGTAACAACAAAGTTTCAATCTAACATGTTAAAACCGACTCGTTATACTCGTCACCCGTATGACCCAACAACCGAACAAACCGAAGATCTAAACGGTCGGAATTTGGTCCAAATTAAAAGGTCGCAGTTTTTATCGGTTTGACAATTTTCGATCCGAATCCAACCAATGCTCACCCCTGCTCCCTACACTAAACTTTCCCAAGTGTCTTCGACTTGTATGTTTGGTTTTTTGGTGAGCAAAAATTAATTTTCATAGAATTAATTTTATAAAATTAATTTTAAATTAAAATAATTTATATTTAGATATATTCATATAAAAGTGAATTGAACAAAAAATTTGAATGGAAAAATCAATTAAAAAAATCAGAAACTACAATTTATAGCCACAAAATCAATTCTAATTTTAAAAAATAAAACAAATAAAAATTAATTTTATATTTCTAAAATCAATTATGGACTCACGATATCAACACATATGGACTCACAAATTTGAATTTAGTTTTGCTCCATTTGTTATCCCTCTATTTATTCTCCATTTGGAGAGAGATAGACACATTAAAAATTAATGGGGTCCACAAATTAGTGGGATCTACTTTTTAATGGGTCCCACTAATTTTTAATATGTCTATCTCTCTTCAAATGAAAAATAAATAGAGGGATAACAAATGGAGCAAACATAAACCCACATATTTGGGACCCCTTCATATATGAGGGAACGAAAAAAAGTGGCATTTATACAAGAAAGACACATTTTAGCTTAAAAGTGTGTCTATCATTCCATTATGGAGGATATTGTTTGCAAGTCGTGGACCGTAGTGGATGATTGCAATCTAATGTGGCACACACATATAAATAAATTTTCTTATGATATTTACAAATTAATTTTTACCTCACTTACAAGTTTGTTTATGGAGGTAATTTTTATTAATTTTTGAATGAGTTAAAAAATAAATCTAATTTTAAACGTGAGGACAACATTCAATTTCTTCAAACCAAATAAGAGTTGCCAACGAAGTATTCTTTTAGGCACGATGCCACCAATATTTTTTCTTTAACTATAGCCAATGGTTATTTTCAAGGAAAAATAAGAGAAGATTGTAGTCACGAATATAAAACCATTAATGTAGTTTTATTTTAACAACTTAAGCTTTTATAATAATGATTATTTGACATGGTATCAAATCAGTTTTCTCCTAGTATGATGTGGTTCGGGGACGAATAGAGCGGAAGCTGGTGGGTATGTAACACTCGAGACTGACGAGGGCGCAGGGAGTGGTCTCCGGTTCACGAGACATGACAATGTGTGGCTCCTAAAAGCTTATAGGAAAAAAAATCGAATTCATATTTGAATGAGAGAAATCCCGAGAGCCGAGGCTGTGTAGGTTTGAGACTGCATGGTTGAAGGAAAGCTTATAAGAATTGATGGGTACTACCTATACCAACAAGATGCATCTTCTTTTTGGAAGCTCATTCTATAAGAACTTTACGGTTAAGCGTGCTTGACTTGGAATAGTCTTTGGATGGGTGCCTTCTAAGAAGTTTTCCAGCAAGCGTGCAAGTGAGGACAAAACTCGCTAAAAAGACTCATATTGGTTTGTGGAATCAGTCGATCATCCTAAAAGCAGTTTGAGGCGTTTCAAATTTCTTTTATTTCTTTTTAAATGCACTCACTATTTTAATTTGTGAATGAAAAAATACATTGATAATCTGCTCCATCAAAATGAAAAATCGCTCCTTTATAATGTTTCTTGTCTTCTTGATACTATTTTACCTTTCTTGAGAACAAGGGCACAAATAGACAACACCAATAATTTAGATGAAAAACATGGTCATGTTTTTGTTTTTATTTGTTTTGTTTTAGTGTGTTGAAACTTGTAATGGATAAGAAAGATTAGATGAGAACCGAAAAAGAGGGGTATGGAGATAGTTAACTTTGGGTATCGTTAACGATGAGTGGTTAAAGATGTTTAAAGAGTGTTTAAGAGACATACGTTAATATTTGCTTTTTTATCTTAAGGTTTCTTCTAAAAAAATAAAATAGATGAATATAATTTAAGAGTTTGTTGAAGATTTTTCAATTAAAAAAGATAAAATTATAATTTTAATACAAAGCAGGTTTTGGAAACGACCTCAAGGTGTGTACCAGTGTCCTTATTACTAGCCCCGCCTCCATATTTTGAAATCGAAAAAACACAAAAGCGAATTCAACCCCAATCAATTTAGGAGTTTTCAGTTTAATTCGAGACAGATTAAGACGATTACACTGATATACATATTTTGTTGTCATGTCTAATCTATAATCCGTTTTTCTTTTTTAAAGGTGAGCCTAATTGAGGGATGTACTCACATAGGCAAAAGCTAATAAATGAAGCAGGAGAAGGAGAAATTGTTGTTGGTGTTGATAATTGCATAGTGTATAAGTAAGGTTGTCAGAATCAGACCGGTCATTGAATCGGTGAAGCTTTTTGGTTTAAAGTTTAAGTGGTTGAATTGATGCCGGACTGTTTTTAATTATATATATATATATATATATATATATATATATATATATATATATATATATATATATATATATATATTTTAATTAATATATAAATATAAATAAATAAATAAATAATGATTTAATATTTTCTATATTTACATATTAAAAAGATAAAATGTCATAAAGTCAATATAAAATTAAAACTTTAGTACATTGGACATAAAATTTTCAATTCAAACCAAATTAGAAATTATATATATGTATACAAAACGGCGTCGTTTTGAACTTTTTTTTTTTTAAATGGAACTATCGAACCATCTGGCGGTCGATTCACCGGTTTTTCTCGTTTCCGGACTGATTTGATTGATTTTTGCCGGTTCGCATGCAGGTCGATTTTCAAGTCTAACCGAACCGAATATATGACCGGTTCACGGTCAGATCGGTCCAACCAACCAGTTCGGTCCGGTTTTGACAACCTTAATATATTAAGTATCTACATTGTTATTAATATTATTAGACGTATCCGTCTTCCACAACAAAAAAACTGGATTTTAACTTCAAAACTTTTAGCGTTATATCTTTTGTATTAGTTATATACTAGAACTTTGGCAGATCCAACTCCTTTTGTATTAGTTGTATTATTTTCAAGAAGTGTGCGAGCGAGGGATGACAAAATATATTTATGTGGTTTGCTTGTTTAATCGGCAATTCTCAATGTAGTTGGAGTTTTGCAAGGAGAATTGACAATATATGACCCCCATACATGAAAATAATTCGGTTTAATTTCTAGAGTTGTCAATTTAAAATATAACTAATTGCTGTTAATTCAAAGATTCATCCCATAGAATGTACAAAGAGCCTAAGTTGTAGAAATGGTCCATTGAAATTCAAAGATCCTAATTACCGTGATTTAAAGATAGCAAAAATGAATTAAAAAGTGTTGGCAACTAATTTTTCTAAAGATAGCCAGCTATCATAGTATCTCTCCTTGTGGCTAGAGAACCATATATATGTTATTTTTGTATTAGATCCTTTTATTTAGGCATTCGTGTTATTTGCAAGATGCCATTTTTTTCTCATACTACTAAAGTTACATGCAAATAATATTGAAATTTATTGACATTAATCCGAAAAAGAAAGAGTACTGTGGTTGGAGGACAGCAAAATTACGTTGGAAATATGTGATTATGAGATGAGCTAAGATGCCAAGAAGACATGAGTGTTTTCTTGCACTTTCCACTCGTCATCTTTTTTTCCTTCATGTTCTCTTGCTTAATTCATACGTGTAGTCCAATTATTGATAAAAAATGGTGTCCAACTAATTGAAAAATTAAACTACCACCAAAGTTGCATGTTTACTTACTTCATTGTCTTTGTTAATCCATTTTATTTATACATGATGAGGTGCTATTTAGTATACTATAGCTTTAAGACATTTATACACCATTTTGCTTTGACAAGAGCTTTTAAATTATACTCCATTAGGATCAACCATTGGGATGGCCTAAATTCAAATTAATTTTTTTTATCAAGTAGTTTAATGGTTAAAATTTCATTTTTTAAAGTGAATAAATGAGAGTGTCAGAGTTCAACGAGTTCTAATTCCTACATATTATCATTACCAATTAAACTATACTCACGAGGACGTCGAAATTTATTTATTCTTTTCTCAATTTAAAATTTGACGAAAATGCAAAAAACAAGTTATTATCATGAAACAAGTGAAATTTATGAGTCTTACCCCAAGTAGGGCACACCACTATTAATTTTTTTCAACTTCTTTTTGTGTATTTTCTACTAAATGAAACTCTAAATAAAAAGTTGAGAGGAATTCTAACTCGTTTATTTTCATTCACATCACCTATGACATCTATCATCTCTCCGCTTTTTTCCTTTCTCCATGTTTCCTATGCATCAATACAGTGTGATAATATAATTTTTCTCTTTAGAATATGTATGACTAAGGTTTTGCGATTTGGATTTGATGTTGTAAAAGTATCATGCAGTTTCACGATATATTGCATCCAAACCGTCCGATAGATTGTGATTGTGTTTTACTATATTTAATTAAACCGGAAGATTGTGATCGAACGGTCTAGATGCAGTACTGCATGCTACTTTTACAACACTAAATCTAAATCTAAGGTTTTGGTCATTGGTATGGACAAAATTAACCACCAAGCCAATCTATCATTCAATTTATAAATACTTTTGTAAGTGTTCTTTGAGTCCTGTAATTTTATCCGCCTTAGATTGATCACAGTCCACTCACCCTAATTATTTATCATAAAAGAGGAGGGGTGTGAATATCAAAATTTGGCGTGGGGTTAGGAGTTCAATTAAAAATATGGAGCCCGGTTCTAAAAATCCAAGTAATTAACTGTGGGCCTAACATGGAAGCCCAATCCACCGTTGTCATCCACTCAGTTTTTTTAATCAAAATCAAAGAAGAAAATTTATATACTTTTTAAGGTTAAATATGTTTTTAATCCCTACATTATGCCTTATAATTAAAAATAGTCTCTACAACTTTTTTATAATGAAAAAAAATCTCATAATTTTTTCCGTCATCACAATTAGTCCCTGCCGTTAGTTTGACTAATGGAATGGCATAGTAGACTCATTATTTTAATGAGATGACAAATCATATAAGGACATGTGTAATATATATTTTTATTTTTAAAATGATTAATAATTTTAATAATTCACATAAGAAATAAAAATAAATAATGAGAAAACAAAGAGAGAATGTTAGGTAACAAAATATTAAAAAAAAAAACTCGTCAATCTTTTCAGCATTGAATCAATTTTTTATTTTTTTTTAAGAAGATTATGAACTAAAATCTTATAGTTTTACATTGCATTTTTCGACTGTTCTATCTATTTTTTTTTTTATTCTTTATATTTACTATATACGCAGCCAAAATTCTTCATACAATCAACTTGGAATGGATGCGTCAATATTTAACATATTGATATTGTAGACCTTCCTATTAGTGTTTTTTTCTTTTTTTTTGGGGGGGGAGACCTGTCTGTTAGTTATGGGCATTTTCCTTACTGCGCATTTCTCAAAAAGTTTTATAATAAAAATGAAATATAGCGTAAGGATTGAATCCATGTATAACAAAAATTCTATAGTTCATGAATTAAAATTTTATTAGTGTAATTAAAATAGGGGTCATATTCGATCCTCCGCAATTGCGATTGGGAGGGAACTGAAACTACTTAATGTCAAAATTGACCCTCGAATTAGATTCAACTGGTGGTAAAAATCAAAATAAAATAAAGGGTTAATAGATGTTTACTCTCTGCAAAGTAGGCGAGTTTTGTTTTACCCCTGTAATTTATTTTTTTGAGAACACCCCCTGTAATGTTTTATGTTTTTGTTCGCAGTGTATTTTACCCCCTGTAATGTTGTTTTGTTTTACCCGGGGGGTAAAATGAACTATGAAAAAACAAAAAAAACATTACAGAGGGTGTTCTCAAAAAAATAAATTACATGGGTAAAACAAAATTTGCCTACTTTGCAGGGGTAAAGATCTATTAACCCTAAAATAAAATAGAGATCATGTTAAATAGTGATCATGCAGTAGTACTCGTTAAGTTGTTAAGGAAATTAAAAAAAAAACAGTAAAATTTGTTTAATTGTATCTACAATAAATCTAACCAAATTAATTTTTATATGTTTGCGTATTTTTAAATAGTGTCTAAATTTCTTGAGAAAAAAAAATACACTAATTTTTTATATAATATTCTAACTTGAGATTCAAATTTGAAACTTATTTGCCTAAATGTATTAAATAATAAATTATTTTATATTCAACTCGTTTTCAAATTATCACAACCTCAGTTTTAAAAGTCAAATTAAAAAAACCAAATAAAACAACCTATGTTTTGCTTACACAGCAAGTTAGAAAATAATTAATACTTGTCAACAATTTTTTTTTTTTGAAAAACAAGACAACAATTTCGTTATCAATAAAAAAGAGCTTCAAAATAAGTTGGCTTGAAAGATAGGAAAGTCAAAAGGTTCACTCTGTTTCATGGAAATCTTCATTAACAATATTTATAGATGCAAAATATCTATAAATCTATAATATTAGTTTTTGACTGCCTAATATTAATATATTTGAGTCCATAATTTTTTTTTAAAAATATTTGTACCCTTGCTTGCGTTTTTTAAGTTTCAAAACAATTACAACAAAATTTCTAATATAAATGTTAATTATTTTTAGTTAAGACTTTTTACACAATTCCTAGACTATTTGCTTTTTTTATTTTACGCACCTAGGATATTTAGCTTAGTGATCAAGACATTAGAAAGTTACATGCAAATTAGAGCTAGGAAAGATTCAAACCTCATACTAATTCCATTTGTTATATTTTTTATTTTGGTGCAATTTCATTTGTTATATATTGTTATAGGATTGCACATCCTGATAGAATTAGAAGGATAAGCTAAGAATTAAAAAATTATATGATGGCCAGCACAAACTTACATTTTTGTTTCTTAATTTTCTTCCTAAGTTATGGTATTATAATTCCAACAAAGTGCCTTGGTAATATATGTTTACCAAAAGAACATGTTGCATTATTTGTATTTGGAGATTCATTATTTGATGTTGGAAACAATAATTACATCAATACTACTGATGGTCAGTCAAATTACTCACCATATGGTGAAACTTTCTTCAAATTTCCAACTGGTAGATTTTCTGATGGACGTGTGATTCCTGATTTCATAGGTAAGAATATGTGTCTAATTTGAATTTATGTGTAGACATAATTATTTGTGAAATTGTTTGGGAAATGTTATGGAAGTAATTGATGACATGTTCATAAGCTGTTTTGAGTTTATTTTCATAAGGTCTCTATAATAGCTTATCAAAAGAATTTATATGAAAATAATTTACTTACTTGTATATGATTAGCAATGACAGAGCTACTCATGGGTTAGAGAAGATCATTGCCGGCTCTAAGTTCTAAGGGCACATTGTAATCAACTAATTAAAGAAATGTTCGCATTAAAGCAGTACATTCAACGTTTTAAAAATCAAACTATTGTATTTTCAATAAAAAAAATTTATACTAATAAAGAAAAATGTTATTTGAATATCAATTTTTAAACAAAAATATGACAATCTATGTATCTTTGTCATTTAATTTTTATTTTTTAAAATATTTTTTGCACATTTTGGGAATCATGCATAGAGAGAGAGGTAGAATACGGGTGTCATATTTTTATCCATATAAAGATATTCATATAACATAACTCTTCTATAATTGGTTTTCTTAACATGTATCCTCAGAACATACATTATAAAGAGTGTTTTTTTTTTTTTTTTTGAACAAATCAAAATGAAATATATATTAAACCAAAGAAGTCTCTTCCGCATAAGGTGTGCCGAACAGACTACAAAAATTTACAAGTATACAACTCGGAAGTAAATGAAAAAACTGTTAAACAGTTACATCATGTCCAAACAAGTAAACGGGCTCGTCCACCAGCTATGATAATTAGAAACCAAGTTACTATTTGTTGTCTTCAACCACCAAAAGGAGTGAAGCTTGACCTTGTCGAGCAGCTGTGATAATGATTGTTCTGAGTTTCTGAAAAGACGACTATTTCTTTCATTCCAAATGACCCAGACACACAAAAGCCAAATAAGCTGGAGAAATGACCGACGCGCTCGGGATCCACCAGATGAGTAGGAAAACTGAAGCAAATGATCAACCAGATTTTGAGGATCCACCGACGAAAAACCAATCCAAGCCTGAACTGCTGACCAAAGAGAACTAAAGATAGGCCTTGCATATTAATACAACCTTAGCTCAACCACCGATGATAAACCTTGCATATTAATACAAAATGAAATTTCTGGCATGCTAAGCACGATGTGCGATACGATGTTCTAAGCACCTTAACATTTTTATCACAATATAAAAATAAGCAAATAACTGAAAGCAAGTAAAAGACACGGGATATTTGTTAACCCAGTTCGGCGCTTAAAACAAGCCATAGTATGGGGGATACCAATCCAGGAAGGAATATCACTATAGCGGTCCTAGTTGTAAGTTCTCAGCAAACACCACGTTTACAACTCATAACCTAGCAACTACCAATGACTCTTCAACCTAGGAACTTCAAAGTTTGAGATCCCATCTCACTCCCTTACAACCTTACAAACAACAAGGATTTCAACAATACAAGAATAACAAAGTTTTGGAGAACACACTCCTAAAAACTACACACTCGTACCTAAAGGCTTAGAGTGCTAAAAACACACAAGGTCCTAACTCCGTACTTCAAAGCTTAGGAGAGGATCACAGAGATTACAACTCAAACACAAAGTCCTAAGCTTGCATCAATGAGACACAAGAAAGACTCACAAAATAACACACACGCAAAACCTAAGTTCTAGACTCAGTCACAAGACGGCGTGAACAACTACAACAACAACAACCGTGGAATTAGGTTTAGCTCCTCCTTTAAATACTCCAGGCAAAACATCCTTGATTCAGAAATAACATGGGCTTGATTTGTTTGACCCAAGCAATTACTCCATATTAATTAAAAGAGATTCTTTCCAAAAATATACTTCAAGGAGATTCTCTATAAAAACATTTTTGACCATGATCTGAAGTATTAAATAACGATCCTCATAATTAGCCTGATTAAATGCGTCAGATATGATTCATGAGAGAGAAACACGATTTCCATAAATAGAACACGCACGCGAACACTTCCAGTAAACGTGATACGATGTTGAGGCATCATATCGCACATCCTGCTACAAGGTTTATTTTACCAAAAATGCAGCCAATACCAAATACTCAACACAATATTCCAACTTAACTAAATTCACGGCCAATGGCGGATCCACCGCCCGGCCAGCCCGAGAACTTGCTAAGGCTCTGGTAATTTTTTTTGGTATATTTAAAGTTATTTTATGACAAAATTGAGATTTTTAGGGGTTAGATTAGGATACAACCGAATGTTATTTTGTTCAAAATTGAGATTTTTTAGTGCAAAATTAAGATTTTGCCCACGGTTTATAAGTTATCTAGCTCTGCCACTACTCATGGTGACCGATAATCATTTATCTATGATGCCATGGGTACGAGTACGATATCCATACGGCAAATTTTAAAAAACAACGGTACTAGTACTTAAATATAAAATATTTAAAAAATATTTTTTGAATGAATTATAATCATTATGCTTCGGAGATTTATTTTTTTCCTCTACCATATGCACTATTTTCATCAAAACCAAGAGAGAATTGAAATTAAATGCAATAAAACTTCAAAATATTTTCCACTATTTTTCCACCGGCTACACTTTTTTGCAGTATTCACCACCGCAAATCAACCGAGCAAAAATGGATACGAAATGATATGTACCTATGAGTAGGGGTGGACAACGGGCCGGTTTGGGTCGGTACAGGCCCAAAACCTCAAACCGGCCCAATCCACGGGTGGGAAAATGCAGCCCAATCCGAACCATTTGTGGGCTTCGGTTCAGGCGGGTTCGGGCCAAATGGATCAAGGACCAAACGGGTGGTTTTTAACGGGTTGGGCTGGTAACAACCCAATTAAAATTTTTTTGTTTACACATTTTATTGCTTTTTTTGTTCTTTTAACAGTCCATATCTTTAATTTTTCTCTTTTTTGGCCAATAATAGTCAAATGGGCTGATCACATTGTAAGGTCCAATAACATATTTTTACATTTTTTTCAATATTTTATCACCTTATTTATTTTGTTCTGGTCTATTACTAGATTTCTTATTTTACAGAGGTCAAAATATTCAAATTGGACACACATTATTTGTAGCTTGTTTTGAAATTTTCATAAGTCCAAATCAGACATTAATTGGCCCAAATAAATTGATATTGCTTCTCTATTGTTTCTACTCTTCGAAATGAGCTTAGACTAACTCTATTGGACCTTGTCTTCATGATCCTGTTGTTTTGCTACTTGAAGAAGCTACTTTTTTTGGTCTTGATAGTTCCTTTACTTACAAAGTCATCCAAACACTCAAATCAACTTGTTTCATATTAACAAAACAATTATGCTTTACATCCATCAACCAAGTTGCAAGATTCTCTCTTGTATTTGATAGAATCTTGATTTCATTCTTTCATTCAAAAGGATTCACTGTCCTGTCCCTCATCAAAAAAGATACCACCTGAAAATATCAGAAAACAGAACAATTAAAAAAATTAGGTGCAAGAAGTTTTATCAGATAGCAACACAAGCATAAAATAATTTAGTAAATCATTTATCATTCAAATACATACAACAAAGATAAGATACATACTTAGAGATGTCTTGGTGGACATTACATTATCAAATCATTTAGAATATAATTTAGCATTCAAAGAGACACTTACATAGTCAATATTTAGTACATCATTTAGCATACAAAGAGACACTTCATACTTTGTAATTAGTACACAATTAAGCATTCAGGTAAAGGATGTAAGAAACCAAATGGGAAAAATTCATATAAATCTATGCACTTGATGTTAGAAATCAGGAATTTGGTTAGTAAAACCTCTGGTGTTTGTTATAAACAACCCGGTCGTTAGTTAAACACATTTTAACTAAAATATTATTCAACAGAACAAATTATAAAGAATAGTAAATTCAACAAAAAAACAGCAAAATCATATAATACATTTTAATAACACCAGAAAATGGAAAGGGTGTTTACAATGCTTACCTCTCAAATATCACCACAGAACTACAAAATGCAAAGAGAAATTGAAGATTATCAAACCCTACACCTTAACACAAAAAAAGAGAGAATTATATCAGTCAAATAGCAATATGATCAAAGGATTCAAAGGGTCTACCTTTCAAGTCTCAAAGATTTGGAATAAAATCAAAAGATTTAAAAGGTCTACCTCTCAAGTCTTACAGATCTGGAAAATGCATCTGAGAGATGGAAGATTCTCAAACCCTAACTCGGAAAAAAAATATTAGTCAAATATAAACATGTAAAATCCTAACTAAAATAGGGAACTGAAGAAAATCAAAAGATAGAAAAACAACAGAAGAAGAAAATGGATTGAAAAATATTACCTTTGGTTGAAAATCATAAACCATAAGCAGCAATATATTGTTCTTCTTGTGCAAACCATGATAAAAAACAAAAAGAAAATTGTTAAGAGTAGTAAAAAGTTAAAACGAAAAAGAGAGAAGAGTTTGGAAATGAAAACAGAGAAAAAGCAAACCATATTTCTACTTCTACCTAAGATGGAATTTACGGTGGTGGTGGTAGCGGCGACATAAAAAACGCCATTAGATTAGGGTTCAATTTTTGTGTGTTAGTGGTGAGAGTGAAAAAAGAAACGGCTGCATGAGAGAAAAGGAGTATGTGAAACTGAGATCTAACCCTAAAAAACAAGACAATACGCAGCGCTTTTTGTTTCCTAGTATTTAAATATCATTTTGTTGTATCTATTCCGGTTCGGTTCGGATGCCCGTGGTTCAGATTTACTGAACCGAACCCGACCATCAGCAGTCACTTAAACCCGTGAATTCCATCCGAAAATCCGTTTATCCACCCAAATCCGACCCGGTTCGGTTTTTATCCACCGGTTTGGACTGGGCTTTCGGGTTTTGTCCACCCCTACCTATGAGTACCATACGTGTACCGTACCCGTAAAGTATCCGTACTAATACTTCACCGTTCATGGATGTTTAACTCGATTGTTTAACTGTGCCTATATTAGTATTTTTGTTAATTAATTACTTTAATGCTTTTTAACTTACATGTACCAACTACCAATCTGATCAAATTACTTCTTTTGTTGCAGCTGAGTCTGCTAAGTTGCCATTAATTCAACCTTATTTATTTCCTGGTAATCAACAATATGCTAATGGAATCAATTTTGCATCAGCTGGAGCTGGGGCATTAGTAGAAACCAATCAAGGACTGGTCTGTTTTATGTTGCTAATTTTATTGTTGTTGCAATTGTTCAATTCTTTTATCTACTGGAGTATATTCACCAAAAATGATCAAATTACACTGTTGTAGGTTTGTTACATTGTCTAATAACATTTTATCGGATAGGTAAAATTCATTGTTGGATAAAAAAATTTATGATGTCTATAAGTTTTATGCTTATGAAGCACCGACATCTCTATAATTAGACGTGTCGTGGTGTCCGACACTCGTATGACATCCGTACGACAATTCTACAAACGTGTTGGAGAGGTGTCCAAAAAAATAATCTTTTCTTTATTCCGACCCTTCTTAAATCGGTGTCCGACACCTATAAGACACTCCTACAAACGTGTCGGGATAAGTGTCCAAATTTTTATTTATTTATTTGGTTATATTATTCTTAGACATATATACAACGATTAAAGATGTGTCGAAATAATAATATTGATCAATGATGGATTAAAGATATTGCATTTTTATTACATTATTTTTAGTTTTCCGATAGTAGTTGGATGAGTAAATATTAAATGTACTATCATATATTCTTTTAAAACTTTTTTTATTGAAAAATTTGTTCAATTTAGATGCATATGTATGTATTTTTAATTCTAAACTTATATTTTTTATAAATATGTAGCGGTGTTGATGTCGTATATTTTTTACATTAGCAGTGTCAAAGTGTCCATGTCGTGTCGTGTCGCGGTGTCCGTGCTTCCTAAGTTATATATAATAATCAATCAATATGTCATTGAAATACATTAAAATTAGTATTAACCTTTTTTGGTGAAATCAGGCAGAAGTCCGCCGGATAACATAATTATGACAAATTTTAAATGGCATATAAAATGATTTTTAATTTGAGTAAAATTTTATAAAGATGATATATTGTTCAAAAAAACAAAATTTGAATATCAATTAGAACTAACCTCGGTTAAATTCTTCTTACTTTTCGACTGAACTTTGAATTATTATAATGGTCCTCTATTTCATAGAAATATTAATTGAATCCAACAATGAGTTGCGTAAGTTTTTTTTTTTTTTCTTTTTTTGAATGATTATCTGAGATGTTGAAATTTCCAGGTGATGGATCTAAAGACACAATTGACTTATTTTAAGAATGTGGAGAAGATATTGAGACAGAGACATGGAGATAAAGAAACCACAACTCTGCTATCCAAAGCTGTTTACTTGATTAACATTGGATTCAATGATTATATTCAAGAAAATTCCAGCTTATATACTCATCAAAAATATGTATCCATGGTAGTTGGTAATCTTACAACTGTGATCAAAGTATGTCTCAATCTTACTTCTGCAATTTTCAATATCAAAGTTCACTTGGTTTAAGAGCTTGTTTGACTTGACTTATTTAAACTTATGCATTGATATAAATTTTCGTTAGACTATTTAAGAGAGCTTATGAAAATAGTTTATGATAAACTTATGCAAAACAAAGGATTTAAATATTCATATTTCAATTTCTTTGATGCTTCCTTTGAAGTCATAAACAACCCTTCCAAATTTGGTACGCCATGCCATATTTATTACTAAAATTCAGTATTGTTGCACCGTTCAATAATTTTAACTCAATATATATGTTATCTCTCTGTTCAAATCCCTATAATAATCTTTTGATTATGATGTCTCTTTTTTATGTTAATTATTTTTTATGTTATTAATAAATTTAAACAAAGAATGATTTTTAAATATTTTTTTTACATGTTTTATTAGGCACCATTTTTAATATTCGAGCAGGACCTCCAAATAATCGGGTTTGATCTTCTAATTTGTTTATATATAGTTCTAATATTTGTGGCTTTGATGATGAAAAGGTTTGAAAGAAGGAGGAGAGGCATGTTGTGGTAGTGGCCCATACAAAGGATATTTTAGTTGTGGAGGTAAAAGAGAAGTGAAAGATTATGACTTGTGTAAAAATCCTTCTGAATACGTGTTCTTTGATGCTGTTCATCCCAGTGGCGATTCTAAGGCCCAGCAAAGCCTGGGCACTCGTCCGGGTTCGGCCGAAATTTTTTGGTATTTTAGAGGTTAGTTTAGGGTAAAATTAAATTTTTTAGGAATTAATTTAGGGCAAAACTGAAATACTTTTGTTCAAAACTGAAATTTTTCGGTGTAATATCTTAATTTTTTGGTATTTTAGTGGTTAGTTTAGGGCAAAATTGAAATTTTTAAGAATTAATTTAGGATAAAACTGAGATATTTTGTTCAAAATTAAAAATTTTCGGTGTAATAGTGAAATTTTTGTTTAAAACTAATATTTTGCCCAAACTTCTAAGATTTTCTGGCTCCGCCACCGGTTCATCCTACCGAAAGTGCTAGTAGAATTTTTTCCCAATTTATGTGGAGTGGAAATCAGAGTATAAGTGGCCCATACAATCTCAAATCACTATTTGAAGAATAGTTCAACTATATATATATATATATATATATATATATATATATATATATATATATATATATATATATATATATATATATATGTTCATAATAATGAATAAAGTTGTTTCGCCAAAAAAATAAATAAAATAAAGTTGTTGGTATTAGTTAGAAAACAAAACAAATGTATTGTTGTTTTCTTGATGTGTGTAAATGTATGAATAAGAATACTAGCTATATTTGTACCCAAAAAAAATAAAAAATACTAGCTATACAAAGTGTTATTTTCTTGTCTCTTGACCAACTCCTGATATTATCCCTCCTCACAACTCCTCCTTTGCATTATTTTGTTCATTAGATATGATATGAGAAATTAGGATCTGAATTTCCTACCGTCAGGATATTTATGCACTCACACAGTCACTATATTTAATGCTTCTGATTTAAAGTTTACTAAATAAATAAAAGACTTAAAAAAATGGATGGTTGTGAATCCAAGAAATTAAATGATTCATAGAGACAACAGTTGCCTTGCGGCCAAAATGTTTGACTTTGAAGCTTTTTTTTTCTTCATAAGATATGATATTATTGAGAATAACAAGGGAGAAAAAACCCTTAAAAATAACAAAGGAGTAAATGAGAACAAGAGCCCAATTTTTTTTTGGTCAACAAACCATGAATTGCTTTTGTTTCGAAGTAAAACTATGTAAAAGAGAGAATTGACAAATAAGAGAGAGAGAGAGAGAGAGAGAGAGAGAGAGAGAGAGAGAGAGAGAGAGAGAGAGAGAGAGAGAGAGAGAGAGAGAGGCTAAAGTTTTAAAAATTTCAAAGTGATAATCGTTTTCCTTAGAAATTTTATTAGAGCCAATGTGATGAGGCAAACACGGAGATCAGGTTCATCTTGGTGAGCAAACAAGATGTGATGTTAGCACTTAGCACACATTTGCCTAGATCTTGGTTGTTTGCATATTTTTTTATTTTAATTTTGTGCGGTTATTGAATGCATGCAGTTGTGCAGTCAAACAAAACCTATGTTTTAAAAATCAAATCAAATAAAAAAACCAAATAAACCTATATACAGTATGTTTTACTTACATCGCAAGTTATAAAAAAAATATACTTGTCAACATTTTCATTATATAAAAACATAGCTTCAAAATTAGTTGGCTCGAAGATATAGGAAGTCAAAAGGTTCAGTCTGTTTCACGGAAATCTTATTAACAATATTCTAAGATGCATAATAAATAGAGTACACAAAAATCAGTTGTCTATGATTTATAAGTTTTAAAAATATTATCACTAAAAATCGTCGTATTGATTGTCTATAAATATTATTTGCCTTAATAAATAGAGTACATATGTATTTATATGTATATTTATATGTATATGTATATGTATATATAAATATAAATTAGGACGAGTTATATATAAGTATCCAAATTATAGTCATCAAGTTACTTGATAATAAAATATATATTAAAAGATGGAATTATTTAATTTTTTATACGACACATATATAGATAAATTATTACTAAAATTATGACATTAATTTAAATAGTTAACTTCTAAGATATTATTTAATTAACTATTAAGATATTATTTATTTATTATGAAAATAATTTTTATTAATAAGAAAAACTGCCTTTTTAATTGTTTATATTACTTGCCTTAAAGGTTAATGTGGTCAACTTTAAATTAATGCGGTCAATAATTATAATTAGCATTTATTATTATGATATTATAAAAATAATTTGTAATTTGTAATAATAATCAAATTAAATAATATTTGCATTTATTGCATTTATTACGAAAATGCTTATAGTTATAGAAGAGAATTTTTTTAGGAATGACATGTGTACATGAACCTTGCAAAATAGGTCCCAAATTATATATAGAGAGATAGAGATGACATCCTCATTCTCTCGCTTAATTTTTGACTCATTAATTAATTGTCCAACTATTTATTTTTTTAAAAACATAATATTTTCATTTATCATTGCCACTAGAGGTGGGAATAAGCTAGGCCGAGCTAGGCTTTACCAAGCTTGAGCGTGACCTATCAAAAAAATTAAAGGCCTGAGTCTGGCCTGTGACTTATCATAGGCTTATTTTTTAGGCCTAAGTCTGACCTTTTGAAAGTCTATATGGCCTGTTAGTCTGTTTAAAAGTCTATTTCACATGAACATATTTAAATAAATAATTATATTTATTTTTAAAAATAATTATGAACTAATAAACAAACGTCTTTTTGATATTTTAGAGAATTTAACTATATATATCATCATATTTTAATTTTAGTTTATAATAATACATTTATATATGTGAAAAACTAATGTAGATTAATAAACTTAAACTACTAAAAAATATAATAAATATATAATTTAATGAAACTACAAATTTTAATATATAAATAATAATGTTATTAAAAATATTATTAATATTAACTTAAATAGGCCGGCCTAATAGGCTAATAAGGCTTTTTTAATGGCCTGCAGTCTGACCTATTTGATTAAATAGACTTATAAAAAAGCTTTGACCTGCTCTATTTAAATAAATAGGGTGGCCTGAACCCATATAGACTAAGCCTTAAGGTTTCGTAGGCCGGTCTGGCCTATTCCCACCTCTAATTGCCACCTGATTTTCTCTATCAATTGGTTTCATTTATATTTCAATTTTTTGCATTTCTCTTTATATTTTTAGTATTAATTTAATGATTTTAAAAATCTATTTAAGTTTCAATATATTTATGTTTTGATTTCATTGTATTTTTTTATTTACAATTTTAATTATAACAATTTAAATCGTATATCTATCACTGCACAAAATCTATAACAATTTAAATTATAAATAAGTGATGTGTAAACACCCAATAAAGTACTAAAAAATTGTGGATGCTCTAACTTATTTATTTTCGAAGAGAACAACATTCAATACAAAGAATTATGAACAACATCACCATAATGTATTTTTTTTTGTCATATTTACTACCAACATAAATTCTTTAAATTTGGGTTGCATAGCAAATTCTTTAAGTTTGAAGTTGGAATTCTTTTTGTAATGTAGTATTTTGACTGGTTTGTGCCAACTGACTTGTTTTCTTATCTATAAATTAAATGGTAAATACAATTAAATTCACATACGACTATGATATCTCTATTTGAAGAATTCAAATGAGTACATCAAATCTAACAATTTCAGTATTGTCAATTGAGTTATGATATATAAAATTGAATCACATTTTTATTTTATTTTATAAGAATATTATGATTATATGAACCAAATTCTTATACTTTTACATTGCATTTTTCGACTGTTCTATCTAAATCATTTGATTTTCTTAGAATGGACGTGTCAACTTGGAATGGATGTGTGGGTTGAGTGGTTAAGGAAATAAAAAAACAGTAAAATTTGTATCTACAATAAATCTAACCAAATTAATTTTTATATGTTTGAGTATTTTTAGATAGTGCTAATTTTTTTATAAATTAATTCTAACTTGAGGTTCAAATTTGAAACTTTGCCTAAATGTATTAAATAATAAATTATTTTAAATTCAACTCATTTTCAAATGATTACAACCTCAGTTTTAAAAATCAAATAAAATAAAAAAAACCAAATGAAACAACCTATGTTTTGCTTACACAGCAAGTTAATTATTGAAAATAATACTTATCAACAATATTTTTTTCTTTTTTATTTTGAAAAACAAGACAACAATTTCGTTATCAATAAAAAAGAGCTTCAAATTAAGTTGGCTTGAACGATAGGAAAGTCAAAAGGTTCACTCTGTTTCATGGAAATCTTCATTAACAATATTCTAAGATGCAAAATATTCCAAAATAATAATATAAAGTGAGTAATGAGATGCATAATATCTTTTTATTTCTTTTAAGTGATATCCAAATTTTTTTTAGGTTTCATTCGAATTTTGTCTTTCGTGATTTTTTTCTCTGGTGTTGTTTTAATCTCGTCCTAGCGCAGAGTTTTTATTTTGATTTCTCGTCTTAGTACGGTGTTTGTTTTGATTGTCCGTCTTGTTATAGTGTTTTTTCTTGTTTAGATTTGCAGTTTTGTTTCAATTCAATTTCAATGCAGATTCAATGGCTTTAGCATCATTAACGCTGCAGATCCGGATACATGATTATTCTGGACATTTAAATTTTGTCTTATCAATTGAAGATTTTGTCATAGTACGATGTTTTTTGTTGTTTAGATTTGCAGGTTTGTTTCAATTCTATTTAAATGCAGATTTAATGGCTTTAGCATCATTAACGCTGCAGATCCGGATACATGATTATTCCGGACATTTAAATTTTGTCTTATCAATTGCAGGTTTTGTCATATATATTAGGCCGTTTTATGCTATTAACTCGGATGCGGTAAGTCTGTTTGCGGTAAGTCTGTTTGCAGATTCATCCTTATTAGTTTTTAGCGAAATTGAAGATGTAATGATTTTGATTGATGTATTTCCTATCAATTTAAATGAATAAATATTATTGTTTGAGTAAAAAAAATGAGATGCATAATATCTGGTTTTGTATCTTCTAAATTAGTACATGAAAATTAATGGTTATGATTATAACAACTTTGTAATTTGTTATTATACAATATTTATCTTTAATTTATTAATTAACATTTGATATTATTAACTTTAAATTTATAATAAAAAATAAATTAATTAACGTTTTATATTACTTAAGTACTTAATAATTTATAATAAAAATTAAATCATTCATTTTAAAGGAGTCAGAACCATAATATTTGTTCCTTCCTCGAGTTTTTTAAGTTTCATAACAATCACATCAAAATTTCCAATATATATTTTAATTATTTTTAGTTAGACTTTTTACACATTTCCTAGGCCATTTGCTTAGTGATGAAGACCTTGGATATTTACTTACATTAATCAGAGGACATTGACTTTTTACACATTTCCTAGGCCATTTGCTTAGTGATGAAGACCTTGGATATTTACTTACATTAATCAGAGGACATTGACTTTTTACACATTTCCTAGGCCATTTGCTTAGTGATGAAGACATTGGATATTTATTTATTCTCTCCGGTCTTATTTATAAGCAAAAATTATTTTTTAGGTTTATTAAAAAAGTAATATATTTAATCTTAAATATAGACTAGATACATTACTTCTGTAATAAACCTAAAAAACAGCTTTTGTTTATAAATAAGACCGGAGAAAATACATTAATTAGAGGAAATATTCAATCCTCAAACTAATTCTACGTGTACTTTGATGGTTATATATATAGTATTATCTTATATGATTATATATTTGTTAGAAGTAGAAGATATTCTAAGAATTAAGAAATTATACTTTGATGGCAAACAAAAATTTACATTTCTGTTTCCTAATTTTCTTCCTAAGTTATTGTATTATAATTCCAACAAGGTGCCTTGGTAATATATGTTTCCCAAAAGAACATGTTGCATTATTTGTATTTGGAGATTCATTATTTGATGTTGGAAACAATAATTACATCAATACTACTACTGATAATCAAGCAAATTACTCACCATATGGTGAAACATTCTTCAACTTTCCAACTGGTAGATTCTCTGATGGACGTGTCATTCCTGATTTCATAGGTAAGAATATGTTTTTACTTGAATTGACTTATTTGAAATTGTTTGAAATATGCTATAGACATGTTCATAAACTGTTTTGAGTTTATTTTCATAAGCTTTCATTTTTTTTATATGAATTTTTCATAAGCTTTCGATAATAGCTTATCAAAAGAACTTATATGAAAAGTTGAATAAATGAAGTGTCAGATATTCGAATCATAACTCCTACGCATAGAATACGATATCCCTACCATCCGAGCTAAACTCATGGTGCTGATAAGCATTTATATAGTATGCATGTTTAACTAAGTTGTTTATCTAAATTAGTATTATTTGTTAATTAATTACTTCAATGCTTTTCAACTTATTTGTACCAACTAACACTCTAATCAAAATTACCTCATTGCAGCTGAGTATGCTAAGTTGCCATTAATACAACCTTATCTATTTCCTGGTAATCAACAATATGTTAATGGAATCAATTTTGCATCAGCTGGAGCTGGTGCTTTAGTAGAAACCCATCAAGGATTGGTTTGTTTTATGCTGCTAATTTTATTTATGTTGCTATATACACTAGAAACGATCAAATTGTACCTTTGTAAATTGTAATATTTAATTAATCACTGTTACATTGTTTAATAACTTTTTATCTAGATAGATCATGAATTACAAAATTCACTTTCAGATAAAAAAGTTATGTCGTACAATTTTCTTTAAAGAAGCTAAATTAGTCTACTCAAAAGTTATGTCCTAAGAATTAGAGTTTTTTTTTTTAAGGATTATATATGTCATTTGTGTTTAAGTGAGTTTGATGAGATGAGATGTTGATATTTCCAGGTGATAGATCTAAAGACACAATTGACTTATTTTAAGAATGTGAAGAAGATATTGAGACAGAGACATGGAGATAAAGAAACCAAAACTCTGCTATCCAAAGCTGTTTACTTGATTAGCATCGGAGTCAATGATTATTCTCAAGAAAATTCGAGCTTATACACTCATGAAAAATATGTATCTATGGTAGTTGGTAATCTTACAACTGTGATCAAAGTATGTCTCAATCTTACTTTTCTTCTTCATTTTTTAATATTAAAGTTCACTTTGTTTAAAGACTTATTTGGATCGACTTATTTGAACTTATGTATTGACATAAGTATTTGCGAGACTGTTTGAAAGATCTTATTATACAAAAACAGTTTATGACAAAAACCTGTAAGTTGTTTTCAACTTCTCATTATTATAGCTTATGAAAACGGTCTATGACATGTCTATAAATATTTTTTTGGCTTATTTTCATAAGCTTTCAATAATAGTCTATGGAAACAGTTTATGAAAACAACTTACCGCATGTCTAAGGCGTTGTTTTTTTAAAAGATATGTCTATAAGTTGTTTTCACCTTATTTTTATAAGCTTTGAAATAAACTTATTTTATCTATTTATAAAAATAACTTATAAATGAAACCTTATATTTTAAGTGCTTATACTATACATAATTAAGCTTATCCAAACATCTTCTAAATTTCTTAACCAGGGAATATATGATCTAGGAGGGAGGAAATTTGGGATTCTTAACCAACCATCTATGGGTTGTTTTCCAACCATTAAGGCTTTTGTAAATGGAACTAAATCAGGCTCCTGCATTGAAGAGTATTCAGCACTTACCAAAGTGCATAACACTATGCTTTTTGAGGAACTTGAGAGGTTAAGGAAACATATCAAAGGATTCAAATATTCATATTTTAATTTCTTTGATGTTTCTTTTGAAGTCATAAACAACCCTTCCAAATTTGGTAGGTCATGCAATATTTATTATTTAAAGAATATATTTGTAAAATTTCATATTAATCTTAAAGTATATAAGACATTAATCTCAACATATCTCAATGACATATAAAACAATTTTTTAGTATAATTTATATGATAGTAAGTATTTCTCTATTCAACGATAAATTTTGTATAGATATTATTCATTAAAAAAAAAATTATTGAATAATACTCCCTCCGGTCTTATATATAAGCAAATTTTCAAAAAAATACATTTTTTAAGAAAGTAGGTAAATGCATTGGTTGAGGAGAAAAAACACATTGAAAAGTGTAAAACATTGCATTTATTGGTTGAAATTGGAATAATGTTATAAAACATAACAATTGTAATACACTTTTGCTTATATTTGAGACTTTCAATTTTTTTGTTTTGTTGCTTATATTTGAGACCGAAGGGAGTAACATTGTATTAGTAAATGTTACACCGATGAAATTTGATATTTAAGTTGATTATAATTCTAATATTCGCGGCTTAATTTGATTTGATGATGAAAAGGTTTGAAAGAAGGAGGAGTGGCATGCTGTGGAAGTGGCCCTTATAGAGGATATTACAGTTGTGGAGGTAAAAGAGAAGTGAAAGATTATGAATTGTGTAAAAATTCTTCTGAATATGTGTTCTTTGATGCTGTTCATCCTACTGAAAGTGCTAGTAGGATTATTTCCCAATTTATGTGGAGTGGAAATCTGAGTATAAGTGGCCCATACAATCTGGAATCACTATTTGAAGAATAGTTCAACCATAGTGTATGTTGAAATTAATTAATAAGTTAAGTTGTTTGTATTAGCTAGAAGATAAAAACAAATGTATTGTTTTTGTTTTTTTTTCTCGTGTAAATGTTGTATTAATAAGGAAACGGATTTCCTGATATGCAGAAAGTTGTAATAGTTATAGACCGTCTGATCATAATCGTGTGGTTGAGATCGTTTCTAGTAATTTTATAAATAAATTATTTTGATCTGTCCGATTTGATGATTAATGATTGAAATTTCCTATAGCAAAAAAACCGTGTGATTCCCAACAGGAGAAAATTTAAATCCGTATTAATAAAAATACTATACGATGTGTCATTTTCTTGTAAGTTGACCAAACCTTAATATTCTTTTAGATCCGTATTAATAAAAATACTATACAATGTGTCATTTTCTTGTAAGTTGACCAAACCTTGATATTCTTCCCTCCTCATAGCCCCTTTGCATTTTTTTTTTATCATTAGATTAGAATATGATATGATATGATATTATATTAGCATTGCATTATTTTGGAGTAATTCGAGTTATTGAATTGTCATTATCTTATAAGAAAATTGAATAAAATGCTATGAGTTCATTTTACTTAAAAATAAATAAAATTATGAGAAATGTGTGATTGATAGAGACAACAATTTGCCTTGACTTGCATCCAATAAGTTTTATTTTGAAGCATTCCAAAGGGTCTATATATTGAGAATAACAAGGGAGAAAACTCCTTAAAAAACAAAGAAAGAAGGGGAGAAAATCAGAACAAGAGAGGTTTTATTTATTTATTTTTATACAATAAGGAAATGCATCCAAACTTACAAGTATAACAAGTCAAAATAGTTCTTATTTTTACAAATTGACAAATACATCATCAAAATTTGTAAGTTTCATTTAAATTGGTTCATTTATCAACTTTTAACGATAAATTAAGGTTGAGATGTGGCAGGTTAATAGGACATGTCACATTGCATGTTAATCTCACATCAATGTTAATTTACCATAACTAACTTGTCTAAAAAATATATGTCATCTCATTAATAATTTTGTTACAATATGGGTCTCACTTTTTTTAGGGACTACATAAATTGTTAAAAGAATCTATATACATAACATAGCATTATTTGAATTTGATTGTAGCACTATTTTTAGGGGTGTAAGCGGATCAAAAAAATCCAATTAAACCGACGATCCAAACTGAAAAAAAACCGATGTTTATGGTTCGGATTCAAAACCGAACCGAACCAATTAAAAACCGACGTGGTTTGGTTCGGTTCCCGGATTCAATTTTTAAAAATCGATGAACCGAACCAATAGGTATCTAATATATTATTAACCATATATATATTTATTTAATATTCTAAATTCTACCTATGGATATACCGTTTCAATGTTCAAATTAAAAATAAATTCAATGTTATATATATATATATATATATATATATATATATATATATATATATATATATATATATATATATATTAATATATTATTTCATGATGGTGCATTGACGATTCAAGTGGGAAAAGAATTGAAATTTTATTTTAGTTTGCTTTTTTATTTGATGTTGAACTTATGAACTTAATTTTATGGTTGTATTTTGTATTTGAAAATCTATGGATTGAATTTTGTCAACTTTGTTTGAATTAAAATGTGTTTGAAAACCAATTAAAGTATGGTGTATGGTGATAATTAATTACATAAGTGTTATGTGTGTGATTAAAAAAATTATAGCAGGATATCGGATAAAAAATAATAGTAGAAAAAAATAATAGCAGGAAAAATATTACAAAAAAAAACATTACAAAATCGATCAAAGTATCCGATCCAAACCGATTAGTTTGGTTCGGTTTGATTTTTCAAAAACAGGACAAACCGATCCAAACCGAACCAATTGAGTACACATTGGTTCGGACTTTGGATTCATAAAAAACCGATCCAAACCGGTCCAATTCCACCCCTTATTTCTCCTATTTGTGTATCATCTACCAGCACAAACAACTCATCATTTAAGTCAAATGGAACATGACTTGGAGAAGAAAATTGAAGCATTGAAATAGAAGGACTTTGATTGAAGCCAACATCTAATCCTTCTAGACTAAGGGCTCGTTTGACCTAACTTATTTTTGAGCTTATGCAATTTTTATATATTATTATAAGTTTTTCAAGGTAGTTTATGATAAAATAACTTATAAAAATTCAATTTTCACTAGTTTGAACTTATAAAATAGCATAAAACCTAATTTATATTGCATAAGCCGTTTGCATAAGCTCTAAAATAAGTTAGGCCAAACGGGCCTTAACATTGAGATCTGGTATTTGGTCGTCTTCATTAAAGTTGTTAATGTTTTCATTTAAATCTATTTCTCTCAAAGCCATTTTTTAATTTTGTTGGAAAGTTTAAACTGAAGTCATTAAGTTTTAATAGACTTAATGACTCATATGGTCTAGCCAATTTTATAACAAGTTTTTTTCGGACGACCTAAAATGCACTAAAAATCCTATATTTTAGGGGGCTTGGCGAGCCTGCCCATACATATTGCATCATTTTAATGGATCCAGTGCAATCATACAGTCATGGAAGATCCGGCCATCAGATTAAGATCAAACAGTCTAGATATAAAAAAGATTTAATCAAACTGTGTAACTGCTTTATATTTGGGTCGTCTGATGGTCTTGCCTGACTAAATGAAATCCAAATCACCATTTTGATAGCTATGCTATGATCATAGTTAAAAAATACAAGAGATCTATTCTAATGAAATAAAGACTAGCTCTATACTTTAAATTAAAAAGGATATTACTAATGCATTAAAAAAAGATATTATTAATGGATTCAAAATATTGGAACTAATCTTGAATCACATAAAGATTAGCCAAACACAGTTCTTTGTGTTATACACAAGAACTGGAATCCAACAACAGAATACACACAAAAAAAATAAAAATAACATAACATAACACCTGGTCTTTTATGTCACACAAAGATTAGCAAAACAATCTTTTATGTTAAACAAGAACTGGAATCTAACAGCAGAATAGACACAAAAAAAAAAAAAATTTAACACCTCTGACACCCAAAATTATAGTCTTTTTAGTTCTACACCATACAGCCAAATTCTCTGGCCGAAAACATAAGCTGAGCATAGAATAACCCACAAATAACAAACATGATTCCAACCTATAATTAGAATTACTTCAGTACTGCTACTCTTTCCTTTTCTCTCAAACCATCTGATAGATCAAATGAAGCAAATGCTTTGTCCATTAGTTTGTCACATGGTGCGATTGTTTCCTGTAGTTTAAGAGACAATGATACTAAAGAATTAAAATATGCACATAGAAACTAAACAACAAATGAGATTAGTTGATTTACCCTTAAATAGCTCTGGCTCCTTCCCATGAGGAAGTTTTTCCTTTGTGCAATCTACTTTTTGCGTCTTATCAATTTCTGTGAATTGTGTTGATCAAATATAAGAAACAAACAACAGGTGAGGTTCTTTGACCAAATAAATGCATACATCAAACAGCAAAAAAAGACTTGTATAACCACACTAGTTAGCTGCAAAAGAAACTAGGATTAGTTCAGTTACCCTTAGATAGCTCTAGCTCCTTCTCACGCTCAGATCTATCAAGTGCTCCACCCACTTGTGTGTTATGTTTTGCGATTGTTTTCTGCAGATTAAGAGACATCAACACTAAAGAATTAAAATATGCACAAAGAAACTAAATTTGTGAAACTTGTGCCAAAAACATTGCTAAATGCCTCGATAAGAGAACTCATAAAAAACTTGCCTCATCAAGTATAGATTCAACAGGCTCATCAGAATCATTAGAGTCAACAGGAGAATCATACTCAGGCTCATCAGAATCATTAGAGTCAACAGGAGAATCATACTCAGGCCCAACAGTATCGAACCAAGAAGATGCATAATCTACATCATCAGGAAAGGTTTATTAACAAATAAATGAACACATAAAACAACAACAGAAACTAGGATTAGTTCAGTTACCCTTAGATAGCTCTAGCTCCTTCTCACGCTCAGATCTATCAAGTGCTCCACCCACTTGTGTGTTATGTTTTGCGATTGTTTTCTGCAGATTAAGAGACATCAACACTAAAGAATTAAAATATGCACAAAGAAACTAAATTTGTGAAACTTGTGCCAAAAACATTGCTAAATGCCTCGATAAGAGAACTCATAAAAAACTTGTCTCATCAAGTATAGATTCAACAGGCTCATCAGAATCATTAGAGTCAACAGGAGAATCATACTCAGGCCCATCAAAACCAGGCCCATCAGTATCGAACCAAGAATCATACTCAGTATCTACATCACCAGGAAAGGTTTATTAACAAATAAATGAACACATAAAACAACAACAGAAACTAGGCTTAGTTGAGTTACCCTCATATGCCTTCATTTCCGACAACAAAGCTTGCCTTTTTTCTTCCATAAGTGTTGGTTGTTCACGAAAATTCTTATCACATAAAATTTTAGCATGCTCGGGTGGATACACAACTTCGAGCAAAAAATGGTGTTCAAAGCTCGGAAACCCTATATCATCAGGTGAGGTTACTTGTACAAATAAATGCATACATGAAACAAGAACAGAAACTATGATTAGTTGAGTTACTCTTAAATTTTTTTCTATCCTCGGGAGGAATCCTTCTGAGGAGTCCTTGGGAGGAATCTTGAACTTGATCTGTGAATTTTGTTGATCAAAATATAAGAAACCAACAACAGGCGATGTTAGCTGAAACAGAAACTATGATTAGTTGAGTTCCTCTTATATGTGTTTGGATCCTTACCAGGAATCTTTCGCTCTTTTGTATTTACTTTTTGCATCTTACCAAATTCATCTGTGAATTGTGTTGATCAAAATATAAGAAACCAAATAAATGCATAGATGAAACAACAACAACAGAAAATATGATTAGTTGAGTTCCTCTTATATGTGTTTGGATCCTTACCAATCTTTCGCTTTTTTGTAATTACTTCTTGCGTCTCATCAAATTCATCATCAAATTCATCTGTGAATTGTGTTGATAAAAATATAAGAAAGCAACAAAACAAGAGGCGAGGTTAGGTGAAACAGAAAGTATGATTTGTTGAGTTACCCTCAAATGTCTCTGGCTCCTTCCCACGATCTTCTGGCGTTTGTGAGATGTCCATTGGAAAGACTCAGTTGCTTGGCTGGCAGGGTTTGAAGGACAAATTAATATAACTTAATTTAATTTAATGATGATTAAGATGAATGACAGAAATAAAATGAGGAACATGTATAAGTTACAAATCTAATAGTAACAAACAAACAAACAATTTGGGTAAATATGTTAGCCACACAGAGTTAATTAATTCCATTATCACAAAACATTCAATTTTACGACAAAAATCTTTGTAATTGAAACCCTAATTGGAGAAGATTGGAATTATGAAGCAGAATACCTTGATTGAGAAAAGCAGAGCAGAGCAATAATATCGAGACTCGGAGAATCTGAAAATGAAAAATCAATGAGGACGACGGTGAAGAAGATGAATGAGGGAGGGAAGGAAGGAATATACAAAACCAATGAACAAGAACGAAGAAAACATACGAAAACGCACGTGATCAGTTCGGCAACTCTGGAACGAAATGACGAACAAGTATTATATACGATTTTGGGATTTTGTATCATAGAATCACCATTTTGCATTCAGTTTTACGATTTGGAATTTAATGAGTCAGTTTTGCCATATGATACAAATTCAATGACCTCTATGCCTTCAGGATGGTTTCATTTGGAAATTTTCGATTTGAAAACGTTTTCCGAACATTTTATAGCGTCCGTAATATACGCTAAAAAATTAAGTTCGGATCGTCGCTAGAGGGGGAAAAAGATGCATGGGTTTTGGAAAGAGAAAATAATAATAACCACTGACCTCTGAGATTATGGGCCTATGATGAAAGCCTATTCTCAACGAAAGCCCAACTTTGAAGAGAATTTGTTTTTGCACCCCCCTAAGTACTCGCACACCTTAAAATTTTCCAAAATACCACGCTCGCCACCATCTTCAGTATTCTACACTACACATTCTCTATACTTGCCTAGCCATTTCTATGGCTTCTTCAGAGGAAAATAGTTTGGGGCAAAGGGTATCTGAAAAGGTTATTTCTTTATACAATTCTCTTCCAAAGAAAGGCAAACCTCAAGGTCGTGAAGTCACTGTTTTGTCTGCTTTTCTTCTCTCTTCTCCTTCCAATGGTACTCTCTTCTTACTTTTTCTCCTTTTTATTCAAGACCCATTTACCAATTTTCAGTTTTTAATCAAAAAATTATTTTTTTTTTTTTTTTTTTTTATTTGGGGTTTTAGAGTTGAAGGTTGTTGCACTTGGAACTGGAACAAAATGTATTGGACGTTCTCTTTTGCGTCCTCATGGTGATATTGTTCATGATTCTCATGCTGAAGTTATAGCTAGAAGAGCTTTGATCAGGTTTCTTACATTTCTTTTTCATTTTTCTCTGTTGTTCTGTTTAATTTTTTTAATGTTTTTTCTTACTGTTGAATATTGATAGTATCATAGTATAAACTTGTTTGTGTATCGTATTCATATATTCACCAACTATGAAACTAACACTAATTCGTCGGCACCAATAATAATTGAATGCATCCATGTGTGTGTGAGACATGCCTTCAAACTGAAATGTCGGTTCTGCATAGATATATACATTCTTTTATATTGCACTTTTCGAAAGTTTTTGAACAAATTAGGTAGTGTAGTATTCATTGTTTTCACTTTTCAACAAAGTTTTCAATCGTGGTTTGCTTAGCAATTATTCATATCAAAGAGAATCATGGTTGATGCGTCAAATGCGACTGATGCAGCTTCAATTGCGGTCTACGAATCACAAACACAGACACTGACACCGATAATGATTTGAGAAAGTTACATAATTTAATGAGTTTCCTTGCTTTTGACACTAACACTGATGCACCTTCAATCGCGGTCTACGAATCACAAACACGTATTGGTCTCTGACACCAGAACATGCCTAATTCAAGGAGTGTCCTTGCCTCATAGATCACGGTTGTGAAGACGTCAAAATACTTGTTGTCGCAGTCGATCCCAAACTTGCAAACCTTTTTTATTTTTCTCTAAACTTGTGGTTGTTGATTACCATGATATCTTGCAATGTGAGACGATATTATTTCATTTGTTTCTATTTACACCAGGTTCTTCTATACACAGATTCAATATCTTTCTGAAACTAGGAGCAAATCTGCACCTAGCAATGGATGCAAGCAGTTTAAAGTTGACGATGACAACTTAGCACTCGAGTTGGACCGAGGATGTCTTGACAAACGGAAGTATACCTTAAGAAGCGGTTGGAAATTACATATGTACATATCACAGTTACCATGTAATCTAATTCATCACTTTCCCCCTCTTTTCTTGCTCTAGTCAATTAGTCATCAAAATCCTTCTTTTGTTTGTTACTATCTGAGTTAGGTTCAAGGGTAATTTCCTTATTGTGTTTCATTTTGTAGGTGGAGATGCTTCATTGAGCTCGCTTGTCACTCCTTCGGAAAGTGTACCTTTAGGAGAAAATGGTTCACCTTCATCACTAAGTAAGCTGCATTTTATGTATAGCATGATTAAGTCCAAGAGAAATCTTAGATAGATGATATTAAGAAAATATTTAACATTAATTAGTTGATTGTACTTTTGGTTCCTTTTAGACTATGTGCAATTTTTGTCCCTCAAATGTTTGATATGATCAAATACATCTATTTTTAAAATTTAGTTAATCTGGTCCTATCATCAAATTTCTTCCACCTTGGCTAGAATCCGTCATTTCTCATTTTTATTCAAATGTTTAGGGTTTTTATAATGGATTTAGGTTAGGGTATGCAATAGTTTATCATGTATAGTGAAAGATTGTTTTGAAGGATTTGTTAGGATATAATCATAGGGTTTTACGAGGAGTAAATTTGGAAGTTTTTATTTTATTTTTTAATTTTATTTAGATTCAAATGCCATGCTTTGATTATGTCAAAAAAAAAAAATGTCATGCTTTGATCAGTGATCTAGTTTTGAGCTGTAGTATGTGCGAAACTATTAATCGATTTAAAGTAGAAAAGTGATAAGCTAGTTTATGTGTATTCCCAAACAGAGCCTAACTGTTGTTTTATACAGTTAATAATAGTCCAATACAAATAGGGATGGTCCAGCGGAAGCCTGGTCGTGGTGATACAACCCTGTCAGTTAGTTGTTCTGACAAGATAGCTCGTTGGAATGTCGTCGGTGTTCAAGGTTAGATATTCTTAAACTGAGATTTTTCGTGTGTTAGTAGTTCTTGCATCAAAACCAAATGCCATGTTATTTTTGCAGAAGTTGCTGATATAAAGTAACTGTGTAAATACGGGACACCAAACACTATTGTCACTCAGGATCATATTAGTGGTTGCTTGAATGTAGGATTCGTATGAATTATATTTATGGCTATATCATTCCGAGACATGTTGATTTGATTATTACAAAGCTTATGCATTGTTGTATTACTTTTTCATAAATGTTTATAGTTTAGATATAAGCATAGATGTGAAGTTTGAGAAATAGTCATATTAAACACGTATTAGAGTTTTGTCTTGATCTAGTAAATGTCTATATGTTGATTCAAATGTGAATTACATTAGTGTAGTCGATTACAATTTTTGGTTAAATATAGTAACTCGGTTCATCTTATACCAGGAGCTTTGCTTTCCTACTTTCTCCAACCGGTATATCTTTCGTCAATTACTGTTGGTCTGCCGCATATCGGTCCTGAAAATTTTAATATGGAGGATAACTTGAAAAGTGCATTGTATGATCGTATTCGACACTTGGAGAACGAGCTAACATCTCCATTTCTAGTGAACCAGGTCTGTGGAACATTAAGTTTATCTGTGACTTAGATAAAGAATGAATTGAAGGACACTGATTTTTATGTGGTTTTCATTTGATATATAGCCATTATTTCTCTCTGCACCAGTACCACCAAAGGATTTTCAGCAATCTGAGAGTTCTGCTAACACTTTGACATGCGGGTACTTGTGTAAAAAAGTTCATATTACTGTATGGTTTTTTGTCGCATTTAGCTAAATGCTTAAAATTTTCAGGTATTCTATATGTTGGAATGAATGTGGCTTACATGAAGTCACCCTTGGAACTACCGGAAGAAAACAAGGAACATCTGCAAAAGGGGCACTCTATCCATCATCGGAGTCGTCTTTATGCAAGTAAGCGGTCAATTTGTACTTAGATCTAGACCTGGTGGATAAATAGCTTAATCAAGCATTTATAGCATAAACGTTTATCATATAAGTGCTTTTGTATAAGTTATTTCTATAACTAAAGATAAAACAAAGTTGAACTGTTCTCATATAAGCTGAAAGCTGTTTTCATAAGCTATTATGAAGGGCTTGTGGAATTAAGCTGAAATAGATTATAGACATGTCATAAACTGTTTCCACAAGCTCTCTGAAATGCTTCACAAGTGCTTATGCCAGTAGAAAAGCTCAAATAAGCCTGTCTCAAAACAGGCTCCTAGTAGATATTTTTGTTGTCAAACACTCACTTGCTGTAATTGCTTTTCAGAAAGAGACTGTTGGAGGTTTTCTTGTCATTGAGAAAAGAGTGCTTGGCGAGGTCCTTGGACAACGAGGTTACTTACCGAGAACTTAAGGTATTTCATGGATTAATAGTCTAGTTTATGTCGTCCCTATATACAGCGGGGATGAATGTTTTTGGTCTTTCACCTTTTCACTTGTTTGCATGATGAATCCTTTGCAGGATGGGGCTGAAGAATATCATTTAGCTTCCAAAATTTTTAAAGGGAAGCCACCTTTTAGCCACTGGTTCGTGAAACCCTTGGACTGCGAGAGATTTCCCATTTCAAAATAAGAATGTAGCTCATTTAGCATCAGTTCTATTCAAGATAATTAAAACTGGGAGGTCTGTTTGGGAACTGTGCCTATGTCCGGTGCAAATAAGTTAATAACCCGCTTTGCCTAAAAAACAGTTCATAAACCAGTAAACCGCTTTTATGACATTTCTTATAAGCAATATGCAGGATTCAATCTTCTTTATATAGTCCAAAGCGCTAGCCAATGCGGGACTCGGTCTTGTTGACATGTAGTAATGCCTCATTCTTCAAATATTTCTCCAATTTCTCAACATCTTTCTTTGAAGCCTCGATACATAGTAGTGGAATGTGCCATCCAAAAGTTGTGCAACGCAACGCATCCTTGTTTGTTTTGTGTGATTCGTGTTATGGCACCGATACATACCATATTCTTTTTATTTATCTTTTGAGAATCTGTTTGAGTCTTATCCTTGGTGTATGTTTGGAAAAGTGAAAAACATGGTTGAAATGAACATCAAGGGGACTTTTGTGTGATACTATAGATGACCATATTGTTCCAGGCTATTGTAATTGCTATGCAACTCAGTGACTTCACATTTTTTAGCTATATTAACAACCTTTGTGTTATTTGCACTACAAGCTACTAGTATCATATTATGAAGGCTTAAATGTATCTTTGACATTCTATATTGATATTTTAGAACTTTAGTCTCTCTTTTTTTAAAATTAACTTTTTGGTCCTTCTATTAAGAAAGTAAGCAAAATCCAAGTAACCAATTACCTCGACTACTCCTTAAAAAATTATGTCTTACTTTAAAAAAATTAATTTAAAAAAAAAAAAAATGTAACACATTTTTGCAAGTAAAGAAATGAGATTTTAATATGAAAAGTTATATGAGAAATCATCAATAAAACTCAGTTTCTTAAAAAGGTAGAAACAAACCTTATGTCGTTTTATGTGAGTTAAAACAATATATTAAATATTGTTTAACGTTATGATTATATCATGTATTATAAATAATACTATAATGATCAACATTCACACAAGACAATATTCTTCAAGACTTTGATTAAAGTATCATTGTCTAAATGGCCATGACATCATTTAATAGCTTTTATGTTGTTTTGACCATTATGATAAGTTTTATTTTGTTTTTCAAAACATCTTTGTGTTTTGAAATTTCTCAACCACCTTCTCAAGGCCCCTCAATTGATATTAATCCTGCACCAAGGCCATTGTCTTCCTATGAGAAATATTTAAGTAATTGTGCAAGCAAATTAAAGCCTGCGGAATGTGGTAAAGAAATATTCAAGAGTATATTTGTTAAATATGAATTTGTTAGTTATTATTGTTGTCTAAGCCTTGTGAATGATGTTGGAAAAACTTGTCATTCTGACATGACAAGTTATGCAGTTCAACTACCGATTTATGCTAAAAACAAAAAGGAAATTTTAGATAGGAGTCGAAAAGTTTGGAATCATTGCCGTTATTCAGATATAAAAATAAATTCATAGATAGAAAAATATGATATAGATGGGTTTCGGTCTTCTTTTGTACCAAAAAAAATAATATATAGAAAATATAAAAGCTAATATAAAATAATCATTTCATTTAATGGTTATTATACCCAATTTCCTTTTCTAATTTTATTTTGATGATAAAAGTTTATCTAAATTGAATTTCAGAGACTCACCACATCACAATCAGAAAAAGTCTTAAAGGTTCAAAGAATACTGACAAATATTTAAAGTTATAATTATAATTTTCAGGTGATATGAATTAACTCATAACTAACCAAACCAATATGTGTTGCCTATTGAAAATAGGATTTCATATTCTACATTTACTTACATGCAACTTAAATATAAAATTTTGAACTCGGATGTAAATAAAAGTGTCTAATATAACAATATCAATATAGGAATATTCTAACATGGATCACTTCTTCAAGTGGTCCATGGTGGACCACTCATGAAAAATCCTATAAAGAATATGAATTTTACAAAATCCACCGTTGGATTGAAAGTTTATATCATATAGATCATCTATAGAAAATTTTAGAAAAATTGAAAATCATTTGATATGTTATTGAGATCCATCAAGATTAACGGTTTATTAAATACTATAAATCTTGATAAATCCCAATAAAATATCAAATGATTTTCAATTTTTTTAATTTTTTTTATGGATGCTCTATATGATATAAACTTTCAATCTACTAATAAATTTTGTAAAATTTGTATTCGGTTAGATCACTTGTCCACGGTGGACCACTTGTGAACTTGTGAAGGTGGTCCACCGTAGCATTAGCTTATCAATATAATCAATTAAACTACGTCTAGATAGACTCAATAACATCTTCTTAACCGGTTAAATTCATGAATTCACTAAATTTATAATATGAAATCCACTTAGTATGGGGAGACTAATCCTATTTATAATTATTAAAACAGAGTTTGTTGCTAACATACCTCGCATTTCCAAAACAAATTTGCAACTTTGTTGACTTTGAATTAGGGAGTTAACCAAATTTATCGAATAAACAAATGCGTGCTCAATTGCTAAAAAAAATAAAAAATAATATGTACAACTTTGATTCAATTGTGGAGCAAATTTAATGGCAACCAAAACTAACGGGATAACAATAATAATCACGAGCGATAAAAACAATTAAGAAGAAAAGAAAGAATACTCGATAATTTGTTTGTCCAGTTCGGTTAAACAATGATCTATGTTCTATTACAAGAATTAGCCTTCAACCAAAATTCTACCATTTTTCTATTTCCCAAGATGAAACCAAAGATAATTTGGCCACTCCTAGAATTGTACCAAGAGAATACCCTTTTTTTTTTTTTTTTTGATTTTCACCACCAGTTGAATACTCTTTTATTTCTCTCTAAAATTCTAACATTTTTGTGGTGGAAAAATACCTTAAGTTTTAAAATAAAGCAGAATCGCACTTTATTTTTTACTATATTCAATTTAAAAATAAAAAGAATCTCAATTTATTTTCTAATAATCCAATTTAAAAATAAATGTAATCTTTCTTTATTTTCCAACACATCCCATTTAAAAACAAATATAATCTTTATTTCTTGATTTTCAAAAGTCAATCTTCAACAACAATAAAACAAAGCATGTAGCTCCACTAATTTTGGTACACTCAAATTAAGCCATCTAATACAGCCAAATATATCATGTCAAAAGCTGGAATCACGAGTAAAATAGGGAAAGGTTTCTTAGAGGAGCTTCAACCACAAATCAAGTTTAATTCTCTTTTGCTTTATTTTTGTATGTATTTTTGACTATAAAGATCCTAGATCACTAAACTAGTTTAAAGTTAACGTAAACATACTTAAATGTATATCATACTTACTAAGCAAATGGATATATCTGACTATATATTTAGCTAAACAAACTAGGTGAATCTTAACCTAATAATAATTTGACACATATTAATTGGTATAATATAGTAGTTTTCTCAATAATTTTGGCCTATATTTGAAGCAATCGATTGACTAGCCAGTAGTATTTAAATACTGACTAGCCACCTATTAATTGAGAACAAAGGAAACAAAGTCCACTTATAACTGAACAATTCTTTTAAGATATTTCAATTTTTTAATAGAATCAATCACATTAATTAAAAATGGAGGATGATCTGATCTATATTAGAGGATTGCAAAATTTCTACGGATTAATTAATTGTTCGCGGGTCCACTAGACTAAGCGAAGTTAATATAAATTTTTTAATACTATATATATATATATATATATATATATATATATATATATATATATATATATATATATATTAAAAATTTACACCCTACATATATGAGATTTTTATAATGTATGTATTGAACATGACTGCTGTGCAAACTTGCAGTTATGAACTTTTAATTAATCCATGACACCGAGACCGCTATATATTTATAAAAATTTTAAGTTGAGAATTAAAATACATACATATATGCATATAAGTTGAATAAATTTTTCATTAATAAAAGTTTTAAGAGAATGTATGATAGTACATTCGACCTTTATTCATCTCTTTAATCCCTCATTGATTAACATTACTGTTTCGACAGATCTTTAATCCTTGTAAATATGTCTAAGGAGAGCAGAAGCAAAAAATAATAATTTTGGAGCATTTATTCGACATGTTTGTACGAGTGTTTTATAGGTGTCGGACACCGATCTAAAGGAGGTCGAGGTAAAGAAAAAATATATATCTTTTTGAACATTTATTTGACAAGTGTCGTACGAGTGTCATATGAATGTGGAACGTCGACACTTATTGGACACTACCACACACATAATTATAAAGATGTCCATACTTGATAGATTAGGACACTTCATTAGTATCTAACTTACTTCACTAATATCTAACTTTTCTAAATATATATATATATATATATATATATATATATATATATATATATATATATATATATATATATATATATTGATTAGTCACCTCCATGCTAGACTCCTCCAAACAAACTTACACTTAAACCAAACATACTTAGACTTCAAAGACCATCTTCATTTTACCTCATCGCAGAAGAGTTTGTGAAGCTTGAATCTATCCAAACATGAACAAGAACAATGAAACATATCTCAAACTTTTTGGCAGCGGCGGCTTTAATCGTCGGAAGAGGTGGTGTTTGTTCTCCAAGAAGGCTAAGGTTACAGCAATTAGGATCACTGTGGTTGCTCTGTTTACCTTAGGAGCCACTTTTTGTGATTTTGCAGCCTGGAATACTGTGAGTTATTATTTATGCATAGTATAGTTTTCTTTATATGTTGTGTATGAGCCTATTGTTTTTTGAGTTTAAAAATAACAAAATAAAACTAAGTGTTTCGGGCCTAATTTCATTTTTATTGATAGGTCATCAATCACATAATCTAAGTTTTTCTTTTTCCATTAATTGTTGATTTAGCATTAGAATTACATTAAGTCCCTTTGATCATGCTAGAACTCTTGACAACAAGTTGGAAGTATTAGCATTCATATTATATATTTTGTAGGCTAATGTAGGCCTGAGCATCAGTCGGGTTCGGGCCGAATATCACAAAACCGACAAAAACCGCAATCATTTAATTTGGACCCAATTCCGACCGACTATATCTTTGGTTTGTTCGGGTGGCGGGTCGTATGGGTGGCGGGTAGAACGGGTCGGTTATTACAGGTTTGATTGAAATTTTATTATATTTAAAACTGTATTATTCAAAAACTCCTATTTTTCAAATAGTTCCATATCTTGTTCACAATGTAACAATTGATAGAAGAACTAAATGAAAAAACAAAGAGGGTGGGATGTTGTTATTTTATTTAAAATTTGTAGATCTAATGACAATAATAGACCAAATAGAAAAGTATAAATATATATTTTGCACATCCTTTATCAACATATTATAAGTTTATGAAATATAAATTTCTTTCCTATATCAAAGATGGATAAAAAAACAAAATAAAGTGTATACGAGATTGAGAGAGGGAAGGATCAGAGAAGAAAAAAGAATAATTTTCATCTTAATGATTGTTCGGTCGGTTTCGGTTATAAAGAGATAGAATTTTAGAGACCCGCACCCGTCCGTATGCAACCAATCATGCCCGTTTTTTTGCAATCGTTGACTCGAGACCCGACCCGCACCTGACCGGATGCATCAATATATTGTCGGTTATATCGGTTTCGAGTCGGGTCGCGGGTCCGTGCTCACCCCTAGGCTAATGTTATGGTGAACTATTTTTATAAGTAATTCACTGTGGACCAATGTTTAAAATTATCTGAAATTCGATGACTGTCGACAATATTCTTTAAAAGTAAAAAATCACGACTTTCCTAATATTAACAGCTAAAAAAATGACATGATTGGTGTCAGTTCCATACGAGTCACATTTTTTTTTCCCGTTGTTTTAATCAAACAGATATCATTAAGTCATTATTTCAACCTTAAATATAAAGATGATTGTCAACTTTCAAACAACAATATATATATATATATATATATGTATGTATCTTCATTAAAATTTTAAATAATTTTTAACTGCTGATCCACCACGGACCACTTGTAGTGACAGTAGTTCTTGGACCAAATTTTGTCACATACATATTATATAATTGTTCTAGGACCAAAATCTTAGCTTATTAGTTTAACAAGAAACTAATATTAAAATTTTTGTTTATTAAAGTACATAATTGCAGGGACTTCCATTCCAAATCAAAACAAACACAAAGAGCAAGAATTTCCACTTAGATGCACAAAAGGGGAAAACAATAAGATACAAACATGTCCAAACTACCCTAGAACACATAAGCCAACATATCAAAATAGCAATATTTGTCCTTCATACTTTAGATGGATACATGAAGATCTAAAACCTTGGAAAGAAAAAGGGATTACAAGAGAAATGTTGGAAGGAGCAAGAAAAACTGCAAATTTTAAGGTTATTATTGTGGATGGAAAAATGTATGTGGAAAACTATCGTAAATCATTTCACACAAGAGATGTTTTTACATATTGGGGTATATTGCAACTATTGAGGTTGTATCCTGGGAAGTTGCCTGATTTGGAACTTATGTTTGATTGTGATGATAGGCCTGTTATTCATTTGGATAATTTTCAAGGCCCAAATGCTTCACCACCACCTTTGTTTGGATATTGTTCTGATCAATTGAGCTTAGATATTGTGTTTCCTGATTGGTCCTTTTGGGGATGGTAAGTACCAATTAACTCACTTCTTACTTTGCATGTTTTAATGAGATATACTTAAGCCACTTTACTAGTTACTCGCGCGTTCTACGTCTTTTATGGTTTACTCTTTCGGTATTTAAGTAGCGGATGTTATAAAATGAGATTTTTTTGAAAAATGTCGGTTGTCACTTAAATAGCGTACGTTATATCTGATAGGGTGTTTTGGGGGGTATCATCTAGTTAAGTAGCATATGGCGGTATTTTGGTAAAATCATAGAGCGCGTGAAAAATTGAATAGACTATCAGAAGTAAATCTCTGTTTTATCAAATCAATACTCCTTCCATTCCTTTTTACTTGTCTTTTAGGACTAGATTTAGCGTTTCTATTTAATTGTCCTTTTGGTATTTTACGGGTATGATTTGTCAATTATACCCTTTGTCAATTGCTCTTATCTTTTTCAATAAAACCAATTAATACTATATATTTGGAAAACTAAATCTTATTTAGTTTTTTTGAACATAACATATTAAATTTTTTTTTTTTAACATAATATATTAAATTTATTGAAAAGAGAAAGTGTGTGTGAAAAAAAAAAGAATTTATTGGTGGATTAAAACGAGGGTATAATAGGAAGATAAATGCAAATATATACTTCCTTAATCTGGTGTTACTATTCTAAAAAGACAAATAAAACGGAAGTAGTATTTATTATTTTTTACTTATGCATTTCTAAAACCATACATGATTAATTACGATTTATTAATGATATAAATTGTTTCTATACGATCATACTTACACTCAAAATTAATCTCTATATAGAAATAGTGTTTAAGTAATGGTTTGGTGGTATTTAAATAAATTTATATGGACTATACTTCCAAGTTACACTATCCTAACTCTAGGGTCTCTTGATTGCAGCTTTCTATAGTGTTGTTAAGTAATGGTGGCATTTAAATAAATTTGGTCAACATTTTTTATCTTTCTATTATAGTCAATCCACAATTTCTGTCCCCCAATTTTTAATTTCCATCTAGCTAATCAACATTTTTACTAATAGCTTGTTAAAAAAAAAAAAAAAACATTTTTACTAATAACAGGGCAGAGATAAATATAAAGCCATGGACAGAGATTCTGAAAGATATAAAAGAAGGAAACCAACAAACCAATTGGAAGGATAGAATACCCTATGCTTATTGGAAGGGTAACCCTACTGTTGCTCCAACTAGGAAAAATCTTCTACAGTGCAATGTTACATCAGAAAATGATTGGAACACTCGCCTCTACAACCAAGTATTTCTTTAGTTTTAATCAATTTTGCATAAAGAATTTTCAATAATAATTCAAATCAAAAGAAGATTAATTCATTGTTTATATGTTTGTGTCACAGAATTGGAAGAAAGAAACCAAAGAAGGTTACAAGCAATCCAACTTAGCGGACCAATGCACCCATAGGTATCGAGTTTGTTGGAATATAATGTGTTTCGCCGAAGTGAAATTTTAAACTTTTCAGAACAAACTTAAAATTGGTTTTTTTTTTGAATTTTTCAAGAAATGTTTAAGAGATTTGTGAGAGATTGGGAGATCGAAATTCAGTCAGAAAAATATGCGGTCGCACACTTAGTGCATTATAGACCCTTAAATTGAAATTATAAGGTATAGATTCAACACTATTAAATATATATCAAAATTTATTGATTTGATCCAATAGCTGAAATTCACCTGCACTCACTATTTAGCGACACGGAATCCATATCCGTTTGTGGGGGGTTTAAGAGAGATTTTTTACATGCATTTGTTTACATATTTTTTACTTAATGTCATGTGCATTGTTGGCTTGTTACAGATATAAGATATACATAGAAGGACAGGCTTGGTCTGTTAGTGAAAAATACATATTGGCTTGTGATTCCATGACATTATATGTTAGGCCAATTTACTATGATTTTTTCATGAGAGGCATGGATCCATTACAACATTATTGGCCCATTAGAGATGATAGGAAATGCACCTCTCTTAAGTTTGCTGTTGAATGGGGCAACAAAAATGCAGATAAGGTCAATCTCTCTTTTTCTCTCTCTCTCTCTCTCTCTCTCTCTCTTAATTTTTTTTCATGCGTCCAATCTTATATTATCTTGATAAGATTATGATCGAAGTATGTTTGGACGTTTATGAGAGATCTTTTTATCTCTTATAATCATTTATTAAAATACCGTTTTGACCGGATGCACCGTTTCAAATAGATTAAAAAATATGACATTTTAGAGTTGAGTGTTTTTTTTTCTCTATTTAAAACGATGCATTTAGATGCGATCGGTTTTTTTTTTAAAATGGTCGAAAGACTTACTAGGTTTAAGAAATTTGATGTTACATCACATCACATGTCTTACATTCCTTAAAATTTACATCATAGGCACAAGCAATGGGAGAGGCAGCTAGCAAATTCATGCAAGAAGATTTAGACATGAAAAATGTATACAATTACATGTTTCATCTACTAAATGAATATGCAAAACTCTTGACATTCAAACCAACTATACCTGAAGGAGCTGTGGAATTTTGTTCTGAAACAATGGCATGTGATGTAAAAGGTATACATAGGAAGTATATGGAGGAGACAATGGTGAAGTTTCCTAGTGATTCAAATCCATGCACTCTTCCTCCTCCATATGATTCTTTAACTTTACAACAACTTTTAGAGAGAAAAGCTAATTCAACAAGACAAGTAGAAATTTGGGAAGATGAATACTATAAAAACAATGAACAAAAAATTTAAGAAGATGAACTTTAGTTGTTACTTTTTTTCAATCTTTGCTCTTGTTGTATTAATATATATATTTCTCAATCTTTTTCAGAACAATCCTCTCCCTTACAAATTGAGGGGAAAAAATATGGTTGCTATTTTCTTTTGTAATGAATGATACAAGGGAAATTTATTCAATTCTTCTATCTTTTACAATGAATAATTAAGCTTTTGTGAATTCCCTTCTTTTCCCACACTTTCTTGCTGTTTCTCTCATTTTCTTGCATTTTCCTTTATCTTTTTTAGAATTGAGTATTAGACCCAACTCAATCTTAGAAAACCTACTTATAAAGTGAGAATTATCTTTTACTTATAAACACATATTCAAATCTTCTAATCACAACCGATGTGGGACTTGTTAATTACACACCCACTCATATCCAGGTGTTGTAGTACAAAATAAGATTCTAATATGAAAAGTTATATGAGAAATCAACAATAAAACTCAGTTTCTAAAAAAGTTTGAAACAGATGCTCAAAACATAGTGCAAGCTCCCCGTCATAGAAGTACAGTCGTGTCTGAATTTTGCTCTATTATCGATAAAATTAAATGTGTATTATCTTTAAATTTAGGCTTTGAGGTGAGGCCAATGGCAAAGGGATAAATTTCTTGATCTCACACCATAGCTAGAGTGGTCATTTTTTGATCCCGTTACCACACTTCATATATTAATAACTTATTACTTAATGAACTCATAAGTTTCTAATTATAAAAAAAACAGAAAGTTAGAAACAAATTATTAAATATTGTTTAACTTTATGATAGTCATATATTATAAATAATACTATAATGATCAATATTCACATAAGACAATATTCTTCAAGACTTTGATTAAAGTATATCATTTTCTAAATGGCCATGACATCCTTTGATAGCTTTTGTGTTGTTTTGATCATTATGATAAGTTTTATTTTGTTTTTCAAAACATCTTTGTGTTTTGAAATTCCTCAACCACCTTCTCAAGGCCCCTCAATTGATATTAATCCTGCACCAAGGCCATTGTCTTCCTATGAGAAATATTTAAGTAATTGTGCAAGCAAATTAAAGCCGTGGTAAAGAAATATTCAAGAGAATATTTGTTAAATATGAATTTGTTAGTTATTATTGTTGTCTAAGCCTTGTGAATGATGTTGGAAAATCTTGCCATTTTGACATGACAAGTTATGCGATTCGACTGCCGATTTATGCTAAAAACAAAAAGGAAATTTTAGATAGGAGTCGGAAAGTTTGGAATTTTTGCCGTTATTCGGATATAAAAATTCAAAAAAAAATGCCGATTCAAAAAAATTCGGATATAAAAATAAATCCATAGATATAGAAATATAAAAGCTAATATAAAACAGTCATTTCATTTAAAAAGCTTTTATACCAATTTATTTTATAATTTTATAATTTTATTTTGTTAATTAATAAAAGCTTTTCGTGAATTGGATCTCGGAAACTCACAACACCGCAGTCGGAAAAAATCTCAAGGCACTGACAAATATTTAGAGTTATAAGTTATAATTTTTGGGTCGTGTCAAAAAAAGTTATAATTTTTGAATGATATGAATTAACTCGTAACTAATCAAACCAATCTCTATTGCCTATTTTAAACCAATTTATCAATGAGTAAAGAACACAACAACATTATTAGTTTCAAGAATATAATGAACTAATTACACTTTTCAACACATTTTTCTACATACGCGAAGTGATATATATCACATGGATAAAATTTACATACATACAACTTAACTGTAAAATTTCGAACTTGAATCTAAATGAAAGTGTGTAAAGGGACAATATCAAATATAATCTCTTTATTATTTTTACTACCTACTTTCATGTGAGTTTTGACTTTTAGCCCTTATATTTTTTTTATTATATTTTTAATTCCCACATTTTCGCCGTTTGCATTTTTAGTCCATACCGTCAATTTTTTGTGACTTTGATAACGAAATCAGTCGCATGGTATGATACATAGATGTCACGTCATTCGATGCAAATGTTATCCTAGTCAATTTAAGTTGTCCTATGTGGTCAATTCTATTATCATAGTCATAAAAAATTGACTAAAAATATAATTAAAAAATGTAGGGATGTAACATCCCCAAATTTCTCAATCATCTAATTAATTTTAATTAGAGATTATCTAATAAAATTAGAATTAATTTAAGATGAGTAGTTAAATTAATTTGTGAGAATTAGGAGTTGTTAGTCCAAAGTAAACTACACAATTAGCACCTTGATCTCATGAGTAAGATTAATTAAACTAAGAATTCAAATTTTTCCCCCTTGTGACTCACACCACCTAGCAAGCCAACACCTCATTTCTAGTATGAGTCACACTTCCACCTTGTACTTGTCCACCAAAACCTCATGCAACCTAACCTCTCCTCATTCTAACTTCAGCCAAATTTCTGAAGCATCTAGCTCTCTCACTCCCTCCCTTTGCACGCCAAACAACAAACAACAACCCCTCCATGAAATTCCAATTTCCACCATTATCATTAACTCAATGGTTTGGCTCTTTCCCTCACATGCATTAATCCAAACACTACTCTTGCTCAGAGATTCTCTACTGTAAACTCAGAACACCACACTATCTCTGAAACCTCTTCAAGCCAAGTTCACAAGATGCTAAACAACAACACATTTCACTTCACCACAATAACACCCAATAGCATTACATGCATGTCTAGACCAGAGCCAAATTCAATACTGCATTAGCATCACAAAATTCACTATAAATACCTTCCATTTCAACTCAGAGGATCATCAAACACTTCTCAATTCTTAGAGCTCAAACTAAGGGGTTTTCAAGTGTCTAGAGTTCAAGTCAGTTCTGGTAGTTCGTGGGGCTTGCTGAGGAGGTTCAGTAGCAACTAGGAAGTCCATTTGCAAGTTTAAAGCTCCATTACCAGGTGGGTTCTTAGGCTAGTTTAGCTAGTTTTTCCCAAATTATGAAAATGCATGCAAATTTAGGAATTCATAGGAATAACTGTAGGTGTGAAATTAACTCTCAAATTTCATGCTATTCTGTTCTATATCATTTAATTTATGTTTCTGCACTGTCTTGCATGAGGATTGTAGGTGTGGTTTATAAAATTTAATGATTTTTGCGAAACAGAGGCATTTCTGCATGAACTCGCCATAGCGAGTTGCTAGCGAGCATTCATGGCGAGCTCCAGGTTCTGGGCTGAAGAACTTCGCCATGGCGAGCACCTGCTCGCCTAGCGAGTTGTTTAGGCCAGTACCCGTAAGTTCGCCATGGCGAGCTTGGTAACTCGCCGTAGCGAGCAAGCCCAGAAATGACTCCTTTTTCTTATTTTCAAAGATAAATGGAACACTCGTTTTATATCCTCGTTAAAGATTGATATTCTGCAGAAACGTATACAAATTGATGTTAAATAGAAGGTCAATTACATTTGAACTCTTAGGGAAATAACTTAAGAAATTTAGAAGTTAGTATGCGCCCCGGGTTTGGGAATTATTGGTAGCATGTTAATAATTTAGTGATCAGTCGAATTAATAATATGATTATGTTATCAGTATGGACTTCGTTTTAGATGTTCCATTAGAAAAATTTATGTGAGCTTTATGCCGGAGCGCTTTCTGCTTGCGGATAAGGCGAACCCCTGAGACGTGCTCACCTTAGAGGGTTTGCGGTTTAAAATGAACAAGATAAACTTTGTGTTACACCTTTATATTATTGCTTATGATAATTATGCTATGGATATAGATTATGATATGACTGATTAGGAGCCCCGACTTTATAGCCTAGGAGGGTAGTAGAATTCACTGGGACGAAGTGACTGTCTCACCCCACTCTCTATTTGAAACAGGAAAACAGTTGAATAGGTAAGCTTTGGTGTTGCAGTCGCTGCTGCTGTTGGAGGATCGCATTTAGTCTTTCTATGCTTTTCTCATTATCTAATCGTGTTGTTTTTCGTTTCCGCTATGTTATTTGAACTCGCTTGTATTTCTGCACCTGTACGTGCATATTTGAATAATGTAATTGTAATGAACTCAGTACTATTTATAATATTCTGCATTATATTCTAGATAATAATGTGGGGTATTACATTTGGTATAAGGGCAGGTCGATTCAGATCTTGCGTGAGTTCATTAGTATTACCATTCCAATCCCAGTAGTTGTCTAGTTTCCCTACATACGTTCTAGGTGTCATGTCACTTTAGGCCTAGCTAACTTGATTTGATATTGGCAGTTAGAGCAAAATGTCTGGACCGAGACGAGGACCTGGAAGGCCACCAAGAAGGCATGATAGTGATGAGGAACCAGAAGTGTTCGGAGATCCTAACGCCAACATGTGGGCAGAGATGATGCATCAGCATCAGCAGTTTCAAGTCCCACAAGCGCAACAGCATCAGGAGTTTATGGCCATGTTTCAGCAGCACATGAATGCTCCCCCTCCTCAGAACTTGGGGTCGAGCACTGCCTTCCGAGAGTTTTGTAGGATGAGCCCTCCAGAGTTCTATGGTGAATATAACCCCGCTAAAGCTAGGGAATGGTTGCAAAGGATGACTGGCATTCTGGACTCCATGACTTGCTCAGAGACAGATAAAGTAACCTTCGTCTCCCGCTTCTTCAGGGGTGACGCTTGCAATTGGTGGGAAAGTACCAAGCATTACATGGAAGCCAGCCATATAGAGATTAAATGGCAGAACTTCAGGCGTCTCTTCATTGGCCATTATATTCCTGAGAGCTACCAATTCCAGATGGAACGAGAGCTAACCGAGTTGAAACAAGGTAGTCTGACGGTAGCTGAGTATACCATGAAGTTCAACGAGTTGGTCCGGTATGTTGCTGATGGCGACGATGCCCCTACTGAAGCTTGGAAAATGAAGAAGTACAGAATAGGGCTTCGGGCGGATATAGCTCACGACGTGTCAATGCAGCAGATCACTAGCTTTGGTGATCTAGTGCAGAAGAGCTATCACGCCGAAGCTGGTCTCAGCAACATCCAGAAGGAGAAGAATGAGGTGAATCAGAAGAAGAAGGGTTTGTTTGGTAAGTTTGGTTTGAACTTGAAGTCTAAAGGTAACTCTAGCATGGGCAAGCAGAGTCACTCTCAACGCTCGCCCAAGAACTGTTCAGATTGTGGATATCCTCACAGCGGCGAATGCATGAAAGGCAAGAATATGTGCTATTACTGCAAGCAACCTGGTCACTTCAGGAACGAGTGCCCGAGGTTGAAAAAGCACGGAGAATCCAGTGGATCCGCAAAGAATAAAGGTCGGGTATATTCTTTAGACTGCAATGAAATAAGATCTAATAATGCTCTGATTATGGATATATGTTTGTTGGGACAGTCTAAGGTCTTAGTACTATTTGATTGTGGAGCCACCAACTCTTTTATAGCCGTAGACTGTGTCATGCGGTTAGGAATTCCTTCTGTACCTCTCGTACCCCCAATGTCTGTCGCAGTTGCTACTGACGGCAGAGTCACTTCAAAGAAAGTCTGTCAAAATTGTCCCATCTTAGTTGGAAGTAAAGTCTACCACATTGATTTAATTTGTCTACCTCTAAAGGACTTTGATGTCGTTCTTGGCATGGATTGGCTCTCAGCCAATACTGTGTACATCGGTTGTGCGGAAAAGAATTTGTTCATTCCTTCAGAAACCTCCGCAGAGAGTAGAGCCTTATCTGCTTTATTGCAAAACACTCACCAGATGATCCAGTATTTAGGTGCCAGCAGCAAGTGTTTCAGTGTCTTGTTCACTATTGATCATGAGTCTAGTTTGAGTCCTAGCGACATCCCTATAGTTAGCGAGTATCTAGATGTTTTCCCTGATGATATTATGAGTCTCCCTCCCGAGCGTGAAATAGAGTTCTCTATAGATCTTGTTCCGGGTTCACAGCCCATCTCAGTTGCCCCTTATAGAATGTCTCCATTAGAACTCCATGAGCTTAAAACTCAACTTGAGGAACTACTCCAGAAACATTTCATTCGTCCAAGTGTCTCTCCTTGGGGAGAGCCAGTGTTACTTGTCAAAAAGAAGGACGGTACTATGCGCTTATGCATTGATTACCGCCAGCTCAATAAAGTTACAATCAAAAACAAGTATCCGCTACCTCGGATTGATGATCTCTTAGATCAACTCAGAGGTGCCACCGTGTTTTCAAAGATTGATCTTCGTTCCGGCTATCATCAAATCAGAATCAAATCCTCAGACGTGTCTAAGACGGCATTCGGGACGCGTTATGGGCATTACGAATTCCTAGTTATGTCTTATGGATTGACTAATGCTCCTGCTGTGTTTATGGATTACATGAACAGGATTTTCCAACCCTACCTCGACAAATTTGTTGTCATCTTCATAGATGATATTTTAATCTATTCTCGCAATCAAGAGGATCATGCTGAACATCTCAGAATTGTTTTGGAAGTTCTGAGAGAGAAGAAGTTATATGCCAAGTTCAGTAAGTGCGAATTCTGGCTCTCATAAATTAAATTTCTGGGACATGTCATTTCCCAAGGCGGTGTGTTTGTTGACCCATCCAAGGTAGAAGCAGTTCTTAACTGGGAAAGACCCAACAATGTATCAGAAGTCAGAAGTTTCCTGGGATTAGCAGGTTATTACCAGAGATTCATTCTTGGATTTTCGGAAATCGCCTTACCTTTGACCCGTTTGACCAGGAAAGGTACTCCTTTTGTTTGGGATGCTGATTGTGAAGTGAGTTTCAGGACCTTGAAAGAAAAGCTAACCAGTGCTCCAGTATTGGTCATTCCTGATCCTAATCGGAAGTACGTGGTGTATTGCGATGCATCACATAAAGGTCTTGGTTATGTTCTAATGCAAGATGGAGCTGTGGTAGCATATGCCTCGCGGCAATTGAAACCACACGAGCAAAATTATCCAACCCATGATCTGGAATTAGCAGCAATTATTTTCGCTCTTAAGATTTTGAGGCATCACTTGTATGGTGTCCAATTTGATCTTTTCAGCGACCATAAGAGTCTGAAATACCTGTTTGATCAGAAAGACCTGAATATGAGACAGCGTAGGTGGATGGAATATTTGAAGGACTTCGATTTCAATCTCAACCACCATCCTGGCAAAGCGAATGTTGTGGCAGACGCTTTGAGCAGGAAAGCCTTATATGCTTCCGAACTCTTAATGCAGCAGTGTGGATTGTATGAGAAGTTCAGAGACTTGAATCTGAATGTGGTGTACAGAAAGAGCGGCATTAGGATCAACCGTATGGAGTTGACATGCGATCTGCGCTCGAGGATAGTGCAGGCGCAACGAAGCGATATGGACCTTCAAAGGAGATTGAATAACCCAGAATTCTCAATTGCATCAGATGGTGCTATGTTGTATGAAGGGAGATTGTGTGTACCAAATGACGATTAACTGAAAAGGCTGATTCTTGACGATGCACACAAAAGTGGATTCTCGATTCATCCAGGATCCACCAAAATGTACCACGACCTGAAACAGAACTACTGGTGGCCGAACATGAAGGCAGAAATCGCTGATTTTGTGTCTAGATGTTTGGTTTGTCAACAAGTGAAGATTGAACACCAGAAACCTGGAGGTCCGTTGCAACCGTTAGAAATTCCAGAGTGGAAGTGGGAACACATCACTATGGATTTCGTTGGAGGTTTACCCCGAAACCAGAAGGGCCAAGATTCAATCTGGGTAGTTGTGGATAGATTGACCAAGTCGGCTCATTTCATTCCTGTGAAGTCCACCTATATGGCCACACAGTATGCAGCTATTTTTATAGAACATATTGTAAGGTTGCATGGTGTACCCCTCAGCATCGTTTCAGATCGTGACCCAATCTTTACTTCTAGGTTTTGGAAAGCCTTCCAGCATGCGATGGGTACTCGGTTGAGAATGAGTACATCGCATCACCCTCAGACAGATGGACAGTCTGAAAGAACTATTCAAACTCTTGAAGATATGCTTCGTGCATGTGTTTTGGAAGATGGTGGTAGTTGGAGCAACTACTTGCACTTGATTGAATTCTCTTATAATAACAGTTACCATTCCAGTATCGGGATGGCACCGTTTGAAGCTTTATATGGAAGAAAATGTAGAACTCCTTTATGTTGGACGGAAGTCGGTGATCGCGGATTGTTGGGACCAAACCTGATACAAGAGACAACTTTAAAGGTTAAGTCAATCCGTGAAAAGATGAAGGTTGCGCAGAGTCGGCAAAAGAGTTATGCCGACAGAAGAAGGAGACCGTTGGAATTTGATGAAGGAGATCATGTGTTCTTGAAGGTTACTCCGAAGTTGGGACTACGTGGTGTGTTTAGAACCAAGAAACTCTGTCCAAGATATATTGGACCTTATCAAATTCTTCGGCGCGTCGGTTCCATAGCCTATCAGTTAGCTCTTCCACCTTCTATGTCAGGGCTACACGACGTGTTCCATGTCTCTCAGCTTCGCAAGTACATTCCAAATCCTTATCAGCCAATTGAAATTGATCAGATTGATCTTCAGCCAGATCTAACTTATCAACCAGATCCAGTCTGAATTGTCGATCGTGATGTCAAAACTCTTCGGAATAAGAGGATTCCTATTTGTCAAAGTTGAATGGGCGTAGTCTCCGGACGGCGAATACACATGGGAATTGGAATATGACATGATGAACAGTTATCCTCACCTATTCTAAAGGTAAATTTCTGAATTTCGAGGACGAAATTTCTTTTAGGGGGGTAGATTGTAACATCCCCAAATTTCTCAATCATCTAATTAATTTTAATTAGAGATTATCTAATGAAATTAGAATTAATTTAAGGTGAGTAGTTAAATTAATTTGTGAGAATTAGGAGTTGTTAGTCCAAAGTAAACTACACAATTAGCACCTTGATCTCATGAGTAAGATTAATTAAACTAAGAATTCAAATTTTTCCCTCTTGTGACTCACACCACCTAGCAAGCCAACACCTCATTTCTAGTATGAGTCACACTTCCACCTTGTACTTGTCCACCAAGACCTCATGCAACCTAACCTCTCCTCATTCTAACTTCAGCCAAATTTCTGAAGCATCTAGCTCTCTCACTCCCTCCCTTTGCACGCCAAACAACAAACAACAACCCCTCCATGAAATTCCAATTTCCACCATTATCATTAACTCAATGGTTTGGCTCTTTCCCTCACATGCATTAATCCAAACACTACTCTTGCTCAGAGATTCTCTACTGTAAACTCAGAACACCACACTATCTCTGAAACCTCTTCAAGCCAAGTTCACAAGATGCTAAACAACAACACATTTCACTTCACCACAATAACACCCAATAGCATTACATGCATGTCTAGACCAGAGCCAAATTCAATACTGCATTAGCATCACAAAATTCACTATAAATACCTTCCATTTCAACTCAGAGGATCATCAAACACTTCTCAATTCTTAGAGCTCAAACTAAGGGGTTTTCAAGTGTCTAGAGTTCAAGTCAGTTCTGGTAGTTCGTGGGGCTTGCTGAGGAGGTTCAGTAGCAACTAGGAAGTCCATTTGCAAGTTTAAAGCTCCATTACCAGGTGGGTTCTTAGGCTAGTTTAGCTAGTTTTTCCCAAATTATGAAAATGCATGCAAATTTAGGAATTCATAGGAATAACTGTAGGTGTGAAATTAACTCCCAAATTTCATGCTATTCTGTTCTATATCATTTAATTTATGTTTCTGCACTGTCTTGCATGAGGATTGTAGGTGTGGTTTATAAAATTTAATGATTTTTGCGAAACAGAGGCATTTCTGCATGAACTCGCCATAGCGAGTTGCTAGCGAGCATTCATGGCGAGCTCCAGGTTCTGGGCTGAAGAACTTCGCCATGGCGAGCACCTGCTCGCCTAGCGAGTTGTTTAGGCCAGTACCCGTAAGTTCGCCATGGCGAGCTTGGTAACTCGCCGTAGCGAGCAAGCCCAGAAATGACTCCTTTTTCTTATTTTCAAAGATAAATGGAACACTCGTTTTATATCCTCGTTAAAGATTGATATTCTGCAGAAACGTATATAAATTGATGTTAAATAGAAGGTCAATTACATTTGAACTCTTAGGGAAATAACTTAAGAAATTTAGAAGTTAGTATGCGCCCCGGGTTTGGGAATTATTGGTAGCATGTTAATAATTTAGTGATCAGTCGAATTAATAATATGATTATGTTATCAGTATGGACTTCGTTTTAGATGTTCCATTAGAAAAATTTATGTGAGCTTTATGCCGGAGCGCTTTCTGCTTGCGGATAAGGCGAACCCCTGAGACGTGCTCACCTTAGAGGGTTTGCGGTTTAAAATGAACAAGATAAACTTTGTGTTACACCTTTATATTATTGCTTATGATAATTATGCTATGGATATAGATTATGATATGACTGATTAGGAGCCCCGACTTTATAGCCTAGGAGGGTAGTAGAATTCACTGGGACGAAGTGACTGTCTCACCCCATTTCCTATTTGAAACAGGAAAACAGGTTGAATAGGTAAGCTTTGGTGTTGCAGTCGCTGCTGCTGTTGGAGGGTCGCATTTAGTATTTCTATGCTTTTCTCATTATCTAATCGTGTTGTTTTTCGTTTCCGCTATGTTATTTGAACTCGTTTGTATTTCTGCACATGTACGTGCATATTTGAATAATGTAATTGTAATGAACTCAGTACTATTTATAATATTCTGCATTATATTCTAGATAATAATGTGGGGTATTACAAGGGACTAAAAATATAATTAAAAATGTAGGGACTAAAAGTCGAAACTCACTTCAAAATAAGGACTAAAAATATATTTAACCCTTAAATTTATAAATCTCACTAAATTTATATGAAATTCATATAATTTGGTGAGACTCTTTCCTAATTTTAATTAATAAAAGAGAGTTTCTTGCTAACAAAAACTCCTTCAATTCGAAAACAATTTTGCAACTTTGTTGACTTTGAATTAAGGATAATCAAATGCGTGCTCAAAATGCTATGGACCTAACTTTTTCCGGTAGGCACAATGAAAGGCTTTGATAAGTCTTCTTTCCCACATCTGTTTAATTATCCTTGAGGTTATTGACCTTTTAATTTTAAGAATAATTAATTGTGTGCTACTTTTCTTTGTAAAAATGGTGTGCTATTTTTCATTGCTCAATTTATTAAAGGGAAAATTACCATTTCCTGAAAGTGTAAATCGCTGTCATATTGGTCCTTGAATGTATCGAAATTGCAAATAGGTCCCTAGTATCTCATTTTATAGTTATTTTTTGGACTAAATTGATCAACAAAAAACATATTCGAGGACTAAATTGACTACTTAAAAAATATTCGAGGACCAAAATGACTAATAAAAAAGATATTTGTGGATCTATTTGCTATTTTAATACATTCAGAGACTAATGTGACAGTGAGTTACACATTCAAGGACTAAAATGACTATTTGCCCTTTATTAAAAATATCATGGGTTACATTGGACCACATTTATAAGTGGACCATCTAATTTATAAGTGATTTACTATGGATTAATATTTAAAATTATTTAAAAGTTTTAATGATTGTTGACAATATTTTTTAGAAGTAAAAAAAAATATACTTTTAGTGATTCTTTTTTTTGAAAGAAAGAAGTGATTGTTGACCAATAGTTTTAACTCTTGGTCAAAATAATAATAATTATAACTATATTTTTATAATTAAAACAACGACTTAATTGATGAAAGTTCAAAAGGAGTTACATATTTATTTTCTATTGTTTTAATAAAATTTATATCAATTAAATTATTATTTCTGTCGTATAAATGAGTACAATCATTAACTTATATTTCTCAACAATGACATATATTATCATTTAAATATTTTAATTACTATTTCTAAGATTTTGTAAAAAAAAGTACTATTCTAAGATGAACCACTTATAAAATAATTGATATTAAAATTTCCATGCTTTAAAATTTGTGTTCGAAATTTGATTGCTTGAATTTTAGAGTTCCGGGAGAATTCTGTACGTTTTTTTTTTTTTTTTTTTTTGCTTATTTGGGATTTGTAAACTTGATTTTATTTTTAAATATAATTCGAAATGTTTATATATGGATTATTTTTTGAAATTAAATTTGTAAGAAGACTTTGTTTTAATAAAATTTTTTTTTTTCAATTTGTTTATATGTATTGAATAAAAATAGGCCACAAATCAAGTTTTTATTTTAGTCCTGAAAATTGATAGCTTTGCTGACTAGAAGTTAATCAATATATATGTATAACAAAAATGAAAAATGGAGGATGTACTATATTAAGGGATTGCAAAACTTCTGTTGGGTTTTTAATGTTGGCTTCATTTTGCAAAAACAAGATGCTAGTCTAAAGGTGGTAACAGATGTGGCAACATTTGTCAGCAACACTGCCAGCTGATGCCAGCTGGACTTGGAACTCTAGTACGCGCCTTTCAGCGCGCCGTTTCTCTTTGAACCCTAATTTCTTTGTTTCAGGTTTAGCTTGCGCGCCAAGACAAAGGGAATCAGCCAACTTGCTGACGATATAAATGGAAAGATTTATTTTTAAAATATGTGACAATATATTTTTAAATAAAATCTTTAGGTTCAAGGAATATATTTGGAAGAGATCAAGACACGCCTTTTTCAACAAGGATTCAGAAGCCCAAGTATTACTTGTAGTCCAAGCAGCTCAGAACTATAAATATATGAAGACCAAGACCTAGTTCTCTAAGAGAGTCAAGCCGTATTTGGTTTTAAGGTTTAGTGTGTCAAAATCGAGTCTCTTTGTGAGCCTTTCGTGCATTCCATTGATGCATGCTTAGGACTGTGTTTATTGAGTTGTAATGTTACTTTCTCTGAAGCTTTGAAGCAAAGAGTTAGTGAGTCTAAGCACTTGAAGCATTTAGGTAAAAGTGCATAGGTGTCTAGGAGGGTGTCTCCAACAACCATTCAGTTGAATTGTGTTTTATACCCCGGTAGGTTTACGACGGTGTGGAGGAGCATCGTCATTAAGGAAGTGACCTGGGCTGGTCATATCTAGGTTAGGCCTAGGTAGAGTTTGCACAGATAGTGATTGAGTGAGGAGGGTTAACGGGTAGTTAGACTCTGAATCAATACTATTACAGTGGATTCATTCTTGGATTGGTATCCCCCAGATTAGGAGCAGTTGCGTCCGAACTGGATTAACAAACAAAACGTGCAATTTACTTTCTGCCTTTTTATTCCGCTTTATTATTTGTTCAGTCAGCTCTCGTGGAGACAAACGTAGCAACATCTGTCTCTCAGTCCAACGTTGTTGCGACAGGTGTTAGCACATCTGCTATCACATTTGTTTACTGGTAGTGCCGGAATTTCAATTGGCATCAGAGCAGGCACCCTGCCTATACTTGGGTGAGATCCAGGGCATACTTTCTGGCAAATATGGACAAGGAAGGAGGTCTCATTAACAGGCCACCTCTGTTAGATGGTACTAACTACGACTATTGGAAAGCAAGAATGTGTGCTTTCTTGAAATCGCTTGATGGCAAGACTTGGAAGGCTGTTGTTACAGGATGGAAACATCCTATGGTGGTTGACAAAGATGAGAAAATGACTGCTGAGCCAAAACCAGAAGGAGAATGGTCAAAGGAAGAAGATGACCTGTCAATAGGAAACAACAAAGCCCTAAATGCCATATTTAATGGGGTTGACAGGAATATGTTTAGACTTATCAAGCAGTACACTGAAGCTAAAGAAGTGTGGGAGATTCTGAAGACCACGCATGATGGTACTTCAAAAGTCAAGATGTCCAGGTTGCAACTATTGACCACCAAATTTGAGAACCTGCAGATGATGGAAGATGAAAATGTGCATGACTTCCACATGAACATACTTGATTTTGCTAACTCCTTTGAAGCACTGGGAGAAAAGATTAGTGAAGAGAAGCTGGTGAGAAAAATGCTTAGGTCTCTGCCTAAGAAGTTTGATATGAAAGTGAATGCCATTGAAGAGATGCAGAACATATCCACCTTGAAGCTTGATGAGTTAGTAGGGTCACTACAAGCCTTTGAACTTGGAGCAAATGAGAAATCTGAAAAGAAAAACAAAAATCTGGCATTTGTCTCTAAAGATGCTGATGAACTCAGTGAACAAGACATGGATGAAGGTGTTTCTGAGGCTCTGGCCCTTGTGGGAAAGCAATTTAAAAGGATGATGAGAAGAAGGGATGGAAGACCCAGGACAGATGTGTCGCACATCTCAGATGACACTGGGAAGCAGACCAATCTCCAGAGGCGAAAAGATGAAGATAATTCAAATCAGACCAGGAGTGTACAGTGCAATGGGTTTGGTCACTACAAAACTGAATGTCCAAGCTTCTTGAAGAAGCAAAAGAAGAGCATGATGGGCACTTGGTCAGATGAAGATAACTCAGATGTTGAGGCTGAAGGAAAGAGGGACACAGCATTCACTGGAAGGTGTGTGTTTGACATAAACTTTGAAGATGTAGTCACTTTAGAAGAGCTAGCTGAGGCCTACCAGGAGCTATGTCAAGACTATGACGACAGAGTGAGATGTCTCCAACAACAGAAGAACCTCATTAATCAGCTCAAGGCAGAGAAAAGTGAACATCTTGCTCAGATATTGCATCTTACTGATGAGGTAATTGTGCTAAATTCACAGTTTGAGAACATGAGTAAGCAAGTTAGAATGTTGAATGCTGAAAATATTATGCCTGAAGTGAGTATAAAAGTTGATCAACCTGACAAGAGTTCTAAAGCAGTGGGATATGATTATACAAATCTCAACAGAAGACATTTACCATATGGTGAAAGATACAATCCTATAAAAAGAACTCTCAAATCCAGGAAGGTCAGACACATGGTGCCCCATTCCAGACCACTTCCACCTCCCAGTTACAATAAGAAACCTAAGGAGTGAGCATGCCATCATTGTGGAGAAAAGGGACACATAAGACCTTTCTGCTACAAACTTTATGGAAGTCCACAAGTGTCAGAACCACAGGTACCTACGAGAAAGATTACTAAGATAAGAAAGGAGTGGAAACCGAAGGTTGGGAAATCTGGACTGATTGCTCACACATCATTAATAGCCTCATCCAAAGAAGAATGGTACTTTGATAGTGGGTGCTCAAGGCACATGACAGGTATTAAAGATTATTTAGAAGAACTAAAATCTCATCCCACAGGTCATGTAGTATTTGGAGATGGAGCCAAAGGATAAATCATGGGAGTAGGAAAAATGGTCAATGACAGATTACCTGAACTTGGAGATGTCCTACTTGTAAAAGGACTGACTACTAATCTTATTAGCATAAGTCAGTTATGTGATCAAGGACTGAAGGTCAACTTCTCTCAACCAGAATGTTTAGTCACTGATGTTAAAGGCGCTGTTCTAATGAAGGGAGTGAGATATAAAGACAATTGCTACTTGTGGATACCCAACCAGAAGACACATGTTGCAACATGTATGATTGCCAAGGAAGATGAAGCAAAAATATGGCACCAAAGGCTAGGTCACTTAAATCTCCGAAGTATGAAGAAAGCAGCTTCAGCTGACGCTATCAGAGGGCTACCTAAGCTTGATATTGTGGAAGGTAAAGTATGTGGAGAATGTCAGATAGGCAAACAAACCAAAGTCTCACACAAGATGTCGCCACATCTGACTACCAACAGGGTTCTAGAATTACTTCACATGGACTTGATGGGTCCAATGCAAGTTGAAAGCCTTGGAGGGAAGAAGTATGCATTTGTTGTAGTTGATGAATATTCAAGATACACCTAGATACACTTTATCAGAGAAAAGACACATATTTACTCTGTCTTTGAAGAGTTATGTATTCAACTACAAAGAGAAAAAGATCTCCTCATAAAGAGAATCTGAAGTGATCATGGTAAGGAGTTTGAGAATTCAAAATTCTTGGATTTCTGTGCTAACCAAGGTATCAAACATGAGTTCTCCTCACCTATCACCCCTCAACAGAATGGTGTAGTGGAAAGGAAGAATCGTATTATCCAAGAATATGCTAGAGTAATGTTGCATGCAAAGAAACTTGCTTACCGGTTCTGGGCTGAAGCCATGGACACAACTTGCTCTATACACAATCGTGTCACCTTAAGAGCAGGTACTACAACCACTTTGTATGAGCTGTGGAAAGGAAGAAAGCCCACAGTTAAGCACTTTCATATCTTTGGAAGTAAGTGCTACATCTTGGCAGATAGCGAGCAAAGGAGGAAGCTGGACCCAAAGAGCGATGAAGGAATATTCTTAGGGTACTCAACAAACAGTCAAGCTTACAGAGTTTACAACAACAGAACCCGGACTGTGATGGAATCCTCAAATGTGGTAGTTGACGACTCAGCATCAGTCAGTGATCCCAAAGTGGTACTAGATGTTTACACATCTGACCCCTATACAGAGACAGAAGTTGAAGAAGATAGTCAAGAAGTCAACACTCAGAATGAATTGACTGAACCTGCAGCTCCAACCAGTCCAGAGCATGATGCTCCAGTGCCACCTAGCACTCCTGCAACTAAAGGTCCGTCCACTAGAGTCCAGAAGAACCATCCTATTGATCAAATAATTGGTGACCCTAATCAAGGTATCACTACAAGGAGGTCTCAGGATATGATTGCTAGTGCTTGTTTTGTGTCAAAGTTTGAGCCAAAGAATGTGAAAGAAGCTCTGACTGATGAGTATTGGATTGATGCCATGCAAGATGAGTTGAATCAATTCAAAAGGAATGAAGTGTGGGACTTGGTACCTAGACCAAGAGGAACAAATGTGATTGGTATTAAGTGGGTGTACAAGAACAAGACTGATGAGCAAGGAACTGTCACTAAGAATAAAGTAAGACTCGTAGCTCAAGGGTACACTCAGATTGAGGGAGTGGATTTTGATGAGACTTTTACTCCAATGGCTAGATTGGAACCGGTTAGACTACTTCTAGGAGTGGCTTGTATCCTAAAATTCAAGTTATTCCAAATGGATGTGAAAAGTGCCTTCCTAAATGGGTACTTAAATGAGGAAGTCTATGTAGAGCAACCAAAAGGTTTCGTGGATCCTAATTACCCTGACCATGTGTACAAGTTGAAGAAAGCCTTATATGGCCTCAAACAAGCTCCTAGAGCTTGGTATGAAAGGCTCACTGTTTTTCTGGTGGATCATGGCTACAGAAAGAGTGGCAATGACAAGACTCTGTTTGTAAGGGAAAAGAAAGGAAGACTGTTGATTGCCCAAATCTATGTAGATGACCTAGTATTTGGAAGGATGTCTGACCAGATGGTGCAACATTTCGTACACCAGATGCAGTCAGAATTTGAAATGAGTCTAGTTGGTGAACTAACATTCTTTCTTGGCTTACAGGTGAAACAAATGAGTGACACAATTTTTATTTCACAGAGCAAGTATGCAAAGAATATTGTCAAGAAATTTGGAATGGACAGTTCTCCTCACAAAAGAACACCAGCTGCTACTCATCTCATACTGACCAAAGATGAGAAAGGTGTTGATGTGGACCAAAGCCTCTACAGAAGTATGATTGAGAGTCTGTTGTATCTCACAGCCAGTAGACCAGATATAACATTTGATGTAGGACTATGTGCTAGATACTAGGCTGCACCAAAAGTGAGTCATCTCACACAAGTCAAGAGAATCCTCAAGTATGTGAATGGTACTAGTTATTATGGCTTGTTGTACTCTCATGGTGAAAGTTGTGAGCTAGTTGGCTATTGTGATTCTGTCTGGGCAGGTAGTGCTGATGATAGGAAGAGCACCTCAGGTGCATGTTTCTTCTTGGGTAACAATTTGATCTCATGGTTCAGCAAGAAGCAGAATAGTGTGGCCTTGTCCATAGCTGAAGCGGAGTATATTGCTGCTGGAAGTAGTTGCTCTCAACTGTTATGGATGAAACAAATGCTGAAGGAGTACAATGTTGAGCAAGATGTGCTAACATTATACTGTGACAACTTAAGTGCAATCAATATCTCCAAGAATCCTATTCAACACAGCAGGACCAAGCATATTGATATCAGGCACCACTTTATCAGAGACCTTGTGGAAGACGAGGTGATCACTCTTGAACATGTAAGCACTGATAAGTAGACTGCAGATATCTTCACTAAAGCTCTAGATGCAAACCGCTTTGAGGAGTTGAGGAGTAAATTAGGCATCTGCCTATTTGAAGAGCTGTAGCTTTACAGCGTGTGTAATATGTAACAATCATGATCATACAGGTTGCACAATATTTATGTTATACTCCAGTATTATTTGTCAAATTTATTGGCTAAAAATGGGGAGTAGTATTGGATTTGGCTGGTACAGGTGTGCCACATGTGCTAACATGTGGGTACATAAGACAGGATGTGGTACTGGTGCAGGATGTTTTACACAGGTACTATATTCAGGGGGTGTAACAGGTAATGCAGGTGTTAAGGGGGAGTAAAACTCTATACTCTCTCAAGCAGGTTACAGGTTGCAGGTGCAAGGTGCAAGGTGCTTGCACTTCTTGTCTAGGAAACTTGGTTTCTCAGTATGCATGACTCTAGGAGGAGTGATAAGCTAGGTATCACTATCTAGCGAACTATAGGTGTGTGCTCAAGACTTGAGCTTGTATTTCTCTTGAAGACTGAAGACCAGATGTGGTGACAGATGTTGTCACATCTGATAGTGCCTTGTGCTCTCTGCACATTGGCAATGCTTGTGCTTGTGCTCTCTGCACTTGCATGTTTTACTGGGAATTTAGGTTCTCAGGATATCAGTGATTTATTTTTTCTGAGCACGTCTTTGTGGTAAGTTACTATGTAAGGAACTCAGTGTTCCATATTTGAGTCCACTATGAGAGACTAACTCTTTCTAAGTGTTGACCTTGAGGCTAGCAGCATCTATGTCCGCCGCCTCTGATATCTTGTACGTTACTCACTGTAACATATTGCAAAATGTGAAGTTCCTTCTCCATCAAATCATTTAATCAAAGTTGAAGGAATTTGCTGAAGATTTCTCTCCAAAAGGTGCTAAGGTTGTTTTAGCCAAAATTTGCCAAAGGGGGAGATTGTTGGGTTTTTAATGTTGGCTTCATTTTGCAAAAACAAGATGCTAGTCTAAAGGTGGTGACAGATGTGATAACATTTGTCAGCAACACTGTCAGCTGGACTTGGAACCCTAGTACGCGCCTTTCAGCGCGCCGTTTCTCTTTGAACTCTAATTTCTTTGTTTCAGGTTTAGCTTGCGCGCCAAGACAAAGGGAATCAGCCAACTTGCTGAAGATATAAATGGAAAGATTTATTTTTAAAATATGTGACAATATATTTTTAAATAAAATCTTTAGGTTCAAGGAATATATTTGGAATAGATCAAGACACGCCTTTTTCAACAAGGATTCAGAAACCCAAGTATTACTTGTAGTCCAAGCAGCTCAGGACTATAAATATATGATGACCAAGACCTAGTTCTCTAAGAGAGTCAAGCCGTATTTGGTTTTAGGGATTAGTGTGTCAAAATCGAGTCTCTTTGTGAGCCTTTCGTGCATTCCATTGATGCGTGCTTAGGACTGTGTTTATTGAGTTGTAATGTTACTTTCTCTGAAGCTTTGAAGCAAAGAGTTAGTGAGTCTAAGCACTTGAAACCTTTAGGTAAAAGTGCATAGGTGTCTAGGAGGGTGTCTCCAACAACCATTCAGTTGAATTGTGTTTTATACCCCGGTAGGTTTACGACGGTGTAGAGGAGCATCGTTATTAAGGAAGTGACCTGGGCTGGTCATATCTAGGTTAGGCCTAGGTAGAGTTTGCACATATAGTGATTGAGTGAGGAGGGTTAACGGGTAGTTAGACTCTGAATCAATACTATTATAGTGGATTCATTCCTGGACGGTATCCCCCAGATTAGGAGCAGTTGCGTCCGAACTGGGTTAACAAACAAAGCGTGCAATTTACTTTCTGCCTTTTTATTCCGCTTTATTATTTGTTCAGTCAGCTCTCGTGAAGACAAACATAGCAACATCTGTCTCCCAGTCCAACGTTGTTGCGACAGGTGTTAGCACATCTGCTATCACATCTGTCTACTGGTAGTGCCGGAATTTCAACTTCTACTGATTAATTTGTTGTTTACGGATCAACCAAACTAACTGAAGTTAATATAATTTTTTTTAATACAATAGATATATAAAAAATTTGGACCCCAATATATACATGAGCCCTAAGCCATTAGCCGCAAGGCCTACGCCCAAGACCGACCCTCTACTAGAGATGAAAATCTCAATTACTGTATATTAACTGAACTATGCTTACGAGTACAATGTATTAAGAGTATTATTGTGTATATAAGATTGGAATTAAAATCAACCGATTAGTATACCCATTTTGAGCTTTCAAGACTTGTTTGTTTGTATGCTCTTTCGTAAATAAAGGTCGCAAACATGTAATAGTCTTTATATTTTATTTTTATACGTGGAATTTTATATATTTTAATAGATTTAAATTAGTCATCACCTCCATGCTAGTCTCACCCAAACAAACTTAGACTTAGACCAAACAAACGTATACTTAAAACTAAGGAGATAATAGAATTCAAAGACCATCTTCAATATTTTACATCTATAGTTCCACTCTTAGATCCTTCCAACACAAGCTTTCTTATATTTTTTGAGCTTCCCATGTGTGCATAATTCCCCCATCAAACAAGTGTTTGAGAAGCTTGAATCTATTAAAACATGAACAAGGACAATGAAACATATCTTAAACTTTTCGGCAGCGGCGCCGGCGGCTCTAATCATCAGAGGAGGTGTTTGTTCTCCAAGAAGGCTAAGGTTACAATAATTAGCATCACTGTGGTTGCTGTGTTTGGATTAGTAGCCACTTATTGTGATTTTTCAGCCTGGAATAGTACTGTGAGTTATTATTTATGCATAGTCATAGTTTTCTTTATATTTTTGTAAAAAAGTTGACTTAGCGACGGAATTAAAAAATAATTTGAAAATAGTTCAAATATGATGTCTCATAGATATTAAGATGTAGTATTTAAAAGGATTAATTTTGCCATCTAAAAAGAGTTAACACCGCACCGCAATTTGTTGTCCGTTTACCTTTCATTAAAGTGAAACTATTTTACATATATATTAATTAAAAAAATTGATATTTTTTATCTTTAATTTTTTAGTCGCTAAAAATTAAGGAACGGTTCATTTTTCTATTGATAATTTTCGTTTAATCTGTAGTCAAACTTTTTTTTAAATGTTATAATATGTAAATATTTTTTTTATCCTGATCAATTGTGTAATAATATATTGATGCATCATCATCAATAGCTGAAACTATTCTTAGTTTCCTAGTTATATTTTATTTATCTCTTTTGAAAATATTATATCACTAAGGTCTCTTTTTTCTAGAAATCAATGATACAAATTTTATTGTTTTAATTGGTTTGCGCCTAAAAGTTAAAGGAATGAGAGGTCATGATTCAAAAAGATTTGGTGGCGCAGCTTGTTGCCCGTTTGCTTTTAATTCATATGTAATTACTTATTTATTAATGTATATATTGCCACTATGAAGAAGAAAGAAAAACTATATACGTTGACTGTTTCAAGAAAAAATAAAAACAAAACTAGGAAACTCAAATAAATTGATTAAAGGATAGAATATAATTAATTTTTTTTAATCAAAGAATATAATCAATTTAAATATGTTAAGCATGCGGTAGGAAAACTAAAATTTTAGACTCCTGATTTGTGCATCCATATGTTGTGTACGAGCCTCTATTGTTTTTCTTAAAATTAAAAACAAAATAAAACTAAGTGTTTGGGGCCTAATTGTATCCCACACATAAATTTTTATTGATAGGTCCTTCAATCACATAATCTATTAGTTATTTGACAAGAAACTAATATTAATTTATTTTTTTTATTGAAGTACATAATTGCATGGACTTCCATTCAAAATCAAAACAAAGAACAAGAATTTCCACTTAGATGCACAAAAGGGAAAAAGAATGAGATACAAACACAGACATGTCCAAGAGACTACCCTACAACACATAACCCAACATATGAAATTAGCAATATTTGTCCTTCATACTTTAGATGGATCCATGAAGATCTAAAACCATGGAAAGAAAAAGGGGTTACAAGAGAAATGTTGGATGAAGCAAGAAGAAAAGCAAATTTTAAGATTGTGATTGTGGATGGAAAATTGTACCTGGAAAAGTATAGCAAATCATTTCAAACAAGAGATGTTTTTACATTGTGGGGTATATTGCAACTATTGAGATTGTATCCTGGGAAGTTGCCTGATTTGGAACTTATGTTTAATTGTGGAGACATGCCTGCTATTCATTTGGACAATTTTAAAGGCCCAAATGCTTCACTACCAGCTTTGTTTAAATATTGTTCCGATCATCGGAGCTTAGATATCGTGTTTCCTGATTGGTCCTTTTGGGGATGGTAAGTACCGAATTAACTCACTTCTTACTTTGCATGTTTTAATTCATTTACATTATGTGCGTAAAAAATTACACTATCAATCAATTATAATCGTTAAATCAATAAAGCTTAGAAAAAGTGCACTATAATAGATTTTTCTATCTAGCTAATCAACATTTTTACTTATAACAGGGTAGAGACAAATATAAAGCCATGGAAAGAGATCCTGAAAGATATAAAAGAAGGGAGCAAAAAGACCAATTGGAAGGATAGAATACCTTATGCTTATTGGAAGGGTAACCCTTATGTTGCTTCAACTAGGCAAAATCTTCTACAGTGCAATGTTACATCAAAAAATGATTGGAACACTCGCCTATACAACCAAGTATTTCTTTAGTTTTAATCAATTTTGCATAAAATTTTACAATAATTCAAATCAAAAGAAGATTAATTCAATGTTTATATGTTTATATCACAGGATTGGGTGAAAGAAACCAAAGAAGGTTACAAGAAATCCAACTTAGCGAACCAATGCACCCATAGGTATTCAATTTGTTTTGGTTAAGTGGAAATTTGAGTTTGTTAGAAATGCGTTTCAATAAACATACAGTAAGGTATTATGGATTGTGATTTTGACAATATTTCAATAAACTCAATTCAAATTTGTCGGAATATAAAATAGGTTTTAGAAAAGCCACTAGTTTTGGTCTTAGCGGTGAAGAGTTTAGGAAAAATAAAAAAAGTGTCCCGACAAAGTGGAATTTTAAACTTTCGGAACAAACTTAAAATTGATTTTTTTGAAATTTTCAACAAACGTTTAAGAGATTTGTGGGGGACCGGGAGATCGGGATTCATTGCGGTAAAAAAAATGTGTCGTCAAACACTTAGTGCATTATAGACCGTTAAATTAAAACGAAATGGGATAGATTTAACACTATTAAATATAGACTTAATAGATCTTATGAACCCTGTATGTTCGCAAATTCTTGTTTTTAGTCCTTGTATCTTGTTTTGTTGCAAATAAGTCTTTGAATATACTAAATTTGTTGGTTTTAGTTTCTAAAATCAAAATCCGTAAAAAAATTTGCGGTCCCTAAATATATCAAAATTTGTTGATCTGATGTAATAGTAGAAATTCACCTGCACTCAATATTTGGTGACAAGGAATCCATATCCGTTTGTCGGGGGCTTAAGTCAGATTTTTTAAATACATTTGTTTACATTTTTTGACTTACTATCACGTGCATTGTTTGCTTGTCGCAGGTATAAGATATACATAGAAGGACGGGCTTGGTCTGTTAGTGAAAAATACATATTGGCTTGTGATTCCATGACATTATATGTTAGGCCCAATTTCTATGATTTTTTCAGCAGAGGTATGGATCCATTACAACACTATTGGCCTATTAGAGACAATACTAAATGCACCTCTCTTAAGTTTGCTGTTGAATGGGGCAACAAAAATGCAGATAAGGTCAATCTCTCTCACACACACATTGTATTTATGTTACATCACATGACTTACATTCCCTAAAGTTTACATCATAGGCACAAGCAATGGGAGAGGCTGCTAGCAAATTCATGCAAGAGGATTTAGACATGAACAATGTTTACAATTACATGTTTCATCTACTAAATGAATATGCAAAACTCTTGACATTCAAACCAACTATACCTGAAGGAGCTGTGGAATTTTGTTCTGAAACAATGGCATGTGATGTAAAAGGTATACATAGGAAGTATATGGAGGAGACAATGGTGAAGTTTCCTAGTGATTCAAATCCATGCACTCTTCCTCCTCCATATGATCCTTTAACTTTAAAAGAACTTTTAGAGAGAAAAGCTAATTCAACAAGACAAGTAGAAATTTGGGAAGATGAATACTATAAAAACAATGAACAAAAAATTTAGGAAAATATAAGTACCGGACCGAACAGTATAAGATAATATAAGATAGAACAACTGATCAGGAAAAATATTTAAGGTATTTAACAAATTTTATCTTGTATGATCTTTGATGGACAAAATTTTATTTTGTTACTTTAGACAATTGGTGCAAAGGAGAAAAAGTTGTCCTGTAATTTAGTGGGAGACAAAAATTTCAGCTTTTTTTCAATCCTTTAGCCCTCAATTTGTCTGGTTCCATAAACAATTTGAAATCAAATATATAGGATAATTGAAGTTGTAATATCTAACCTTTTGTTTTTTTAGCAATCATAGGGATGATAATTTGACTCATACCTAGTGGTTACCCATGAAAAATACCCGCAACGGTTAGGGTAAAAAACCGCATTTTGGGTACAGACACGTATATGGGTAATTACCCACAAAAATGAGCGGGTATGAGTGCGGGTACGGGTGCCTTAGTAACCACCATATACCCACATAATATATATTTATTTATTTTATTTAAATTATTATGTAATAATATATGTATATCAATTTTTAAAAATACAACACTATGTACTATTACAAATTTTTAATAAAAAAATTTATTTATAATATAATGCAAACACAATGTGAATATGACAATAGAGATATGAACTTTGGTATGAGATTAATAATATTTCTGTTTATATTTTCATAACTTAACATTAAAATCTTTATTTTAGATGATTATTTCTTTACTCTTTCATAATTTGAGGGTATTTACCCTTCGACAAATGAGAACAAACCACGTAAGTAGTTTTGCATGTGGTCTCCACAATTATTTGTAACAAACTTGTGGGGACCACATACAAATGGTTTGTTCTCATTGGTTGAAGGATAAATGTCCTCAAATTATGAAAGAAAAAATTAGAATTCCCCTTAATTTTATTAAAATAATATGATATTTTATAATTGATCGATTTATTTTTAACAAAAATGCGGATATTTGACACAGGGATTGGTTATTATACATAAGTCATCCTTATGCACCATGCATAGGTTACTTAGCGCACCCCCAAAATTACTCGTGCACCTCCCAAATTACTCATACACCCCCCAAATTATTCATGTACCCCCACATTTCTCGCGCACCCCCCAAATTTCTCTCGCACCCCCCAAATTTCTTGGGCCCACAATTTTTATATTTTTTTGGTCCCCCACATTTTTAGCCTAAACCATTTTTCTGTGGAAATGGTTTCAGAGATATGCAATCCAAAACCATTAAGTGCATACGATGGTTTTGGAGTACAACCCTATAATTAGAATAGAAACAATAATTGTGATTTAATGGTTCCGATTGTCTTATATGAGAAACCAAAATTATTGTTAAATGGTTTTAAATAATGATTATAATTGTACCCAAAAAAAATAAAGAACAATGATTATAATAAAAAACCACTAAACCATTTTATTGTGGGAATTGTTTCAGATGGTTGTAATAAAAAACCATTAGATGCATAAAATGGTTTTGGAGTACAACCCTTTAAATTAGAATAAAAACAATAATTGTGATTTAATGGTTTAGATTGTCTTATATGATAAACCAAAATTATTGTTAAATGGTTTTAAATAATGATTATAATTGTACCCAAAAAAAATAAAAAAATAATGATTCTAATTATAGGATGTGCTTCAAAACCATCTTATGCACTTAATGGTTTTGGAGTGTATATATCTGAAACCATTCTCACAGCAAAATAGTTTAGGTTAGAAATGTTGAGAGGACAAAAATAAAATAAAATTGGGGCACAAGAAATTTGGAGGGTGCGCGAGAAATTTCGGGGGGTGCATGAGAAATTTGAGGGGTGCGCGAGAAATTTGGGGGGTGCATGAGTAATTTAGGGGGTGTGGGATGGGATGTGAGTGTGTGAGTTAAGATTGGTTAGGATTATTACATGTGGATGCTCAATCTAATGTGTGTTATTGACTTATGTACTATGCATAAGAATTACACTTATGTATAATAACTTTAGCCTTTGACACATATATGAGTATTTAGAATATAGACACGAATACTAAGATTGTTACCTACGCATATATAAAAATTTGTACATATATTTTTTCAAAATGTGAATATGAGAATGAGTACTATGATACCTACCCATTCCCTACATGAAATCCACTTAATTTTGGTGAGGGTCATCCTAATTTTGATTAATATAAAAGAGAGTTTGTTGCTAACAAACATTCCTTCGATTCCAAAATAAATTTGCAACTTTTTTGACTTTGAATTAAGGAGTAAACCAAATTTATCGGATAAACAATGCGTGCTCAAAATGCTATGGACCTAACCTTTTTCGGTAGGCACAATGAAACAATGCTTCATAGTCTTCTTTCTCACATCTCTCTTTGTTTATCATTGAGATTATTGACCTTTTAAGAATAATTAATTGTGTGCTACTTTTCTTTGCAAAATAACGGTGTACTATTTTTCATTGCCCAATTTCTTAAAAATATCATCTGTTACAGTGGACCATCTAAATTTATTAAGTGATTCACTGCGGATTCATATATTCAATTTTGTTATATGTATTGAATAAAAATAGACCATCCTATATTCCATACACATCATTAAATATAAACAATAAATCAAACACATAAAGCTCCAATTAATTTTGCTACACTCAAAGTCATCTAGTACAGCAAAATAAATCATGTCAAAAGCTGGAATCACAGGGAAAATAGGGAAACATTTCTTAGAGGAGCTTCAACCACAAATCATATGTTTTTATTTTACTTTTCTTTTGGCTTAATTTTTAATATATTTTTCACTATAAAGATCCTTGATCACTAAACTAGCTCAAAGTTTACATAAACATACTTAAATGTGTATATCATGCAAAAGAAAACCTAAAAGAAGCAAAGCACATGGATATCCGACTATATATTTAGCTAGACTAGGTAAATCTTATCTAATAATAATTTGACATATATTATATAATATAGTGTTTGCTCAATAATTTTGTCCTATATTTGAAGTAATTGTATGTAAATTAATGCTGAAAATTTTAGTCTACATTTTGGGACCTTTCCGTCTACGCAACATAATCTGCCTAATTAATTGAGAACAAAGGAAACTAAGTCCACGTATAATTGAACAATTCTTTTTAAATATTTCAATTTTTTACATTGATCAATCACATTTTTTTAATACAATAATGCAAGGGTATTATTTTTTTTCCTAATAGTAGTATTCGTGAACATATCTGGATTAGTAGAAATATTACGTGTAATATGTAGGAACTCGAATTTGAATTTGATACTTTCACATATTCACCTTATGTATATTACGTGTAATGTCTTTATCAATTAAATTAGGTTCACAGGATCACGAAATAATATTATTGTATCTGAGATTACTCAAATCAACCAAGTATATACTATATACCCATTTTAAGTTTTCAAGTCTTGTTTGTTTGTTGGTTTGTTTGTTGTATGCTCTTTTTGTGAACGTTTAAAAAAATGCAACACAAATTGAGGAGTAAATAAAGGGCACAAACGTGGAATAGTCTTTATATTTTATACGTGTAACATTATATATTTTAATATATTTAAAATTAGTCACCTCTCCCAAACAAACTTAGACTTAAAAAGTTAAAACTAAGACTAATAGAATTCAAAGACCATGTTCATTTTACATCCATAGTTCCATTTTCTCCCTTTCAACACCATCTTTCTTATATATTTTTTGAGTTTCTCATCACACAAGAGTTTGAGAAGCTTGATTAATTCAATTCAAACATGAACAAGGACAATGAAACATATCTCAAACTTTTTGGCAGCGGCGTTCGTGGCTCTACTCATCAGAAGTGGTGTTTGTTCTCCAAGAAGGCTAAGGTTACAGCAATTACCACCACCACTGTGGTTGCCCTGTTTTTCTTTGTAGCCACTTTTTGTGATTTTGCAGCTTGGAATAATGTGAGTTATTATGCATAGTTATAGTTTTATTTATATTTTTGAAAGAAAAAAAATGAATTAGCAACGGAATTAGAGACCAATTTGATATTTTTATCTTAAATTTTCCCGACGCTAAAAATTAAAGAATTGTTTCATTTTTTCTATTGATAATTTTGGTTTGTAATTCAACTTTTTTTTTTATAGTTATTATAATATGCAAATATAATTTATTTTTTCTCCACATCATCAATTGTGTTATATTGATGCATCATCAATATCATGGTAAAGAAATCAAGTAGTTGAGACTCAAATTGTTCATGAGCATTATTTAAATAAAAAAATAGTAACTCAAATAAATTGATAATAGGATAGAATCTACTTAATTTAAATATGCTAAAGATGCCGTATTGTAAAACAAAAATTTAGACTTTGATTTGTGCACCCATGTTGTGTTTGAGCTATTTTTTTTAAAAATTAAAAATAATAAAATTAAACTAAGTGTTTGGGGTCTAATTGTATTGTATCCCACACATACATTAATTTTATTGATAGGTCATCAACCACATGATCTAAGAAATTTTTTTCATTAATTGTTGATTTAGCATTAGAATTACATTAGTTCCCTTGATCATGCTAGAAGTCTTGACAACAAGTTGGAAGTATTAGCAATTCATAATCATATCATATATTTTGTCACATAATATAATTGTTCTAGTGCCAAAGTTTGAGCCTATTAATTTAACAATAAACTAATATTAAAAATTTTGTTTATTAAAGTACATAATTGCAGGGACTTTCATTCCAAATCAAAACAAACACAAAGAGCAAGAATTTCCACTTAGATGCACAAAAGGGAAAAAAAATGAGACACAAACATGTCCAAGAGACTACCCTACAACACATAACCCAACAAATCAAATTAGCAATATTTGTCCCTCATACTTTAGATGGATCCATGAAGATCTAAAACCATGGAAAGAAAAAGGTGTTACAAAAGAAATGTTGGAAGGAGCAAGAAGAACAGCAAATTTTAAGGTTGTGATTGTGGATGGAAAATTGTATGTGGAAAAGTATAGAAAGTCAATTCAAACAAGAGATGTTTTTACATTGTGGGGTATATTGCAACTATTGAGATTGTATCCTGGAAAGTTACCTGATTTGGAACTTATGTTTGATTGTGAAGATAGGCCTGTTATTCATTTGAATGATTTTCAAGGCCCAAATGCTTCTCCACCACCTTTGTTTAGATATTGTTCTGATCAATGGAGCTTAGATATTGTGTTTCCTGATTGGTCCTTTTGGGGATGGTAAGTACTAAATTAACCTCACTTCTTCCTTTGTATGTTTTAATTCATTTACATTATTTGTGTAAAATTACACTATCGTCAATTAATTAATTATAATCATCAAATCAATAATTATTTTTCTTACTTTGATTATACGTTGTTTTTAAAGTCACACACATGATTGATTATGATTTATTGACCGCGCATCAAAGTTAATCTCTATAGTGTTTAAATTGTACACATAAAGCACAGAAAATGTGCACAATATATTTTTCCATCTAGCTAATCCACATTTTTACTTGTAACAGGGCAGAGACAAATATAAAGCCATGGAAAGAGACCCTTAAAGATATAAAAGAAGGGAACAAAAAGACTAATTGGAAGGATAGAGTACCTTATGCTTATTGGAAGGGGAACCCTTATGTTGCTTCAACTAGGAAAAATCTTCTAAAATGCAATGTTACATCAAAAAAAGACTGGAACACTCGTCTATACATACAAGTATTTCTTTAGTTTTAGTTTTAATCAATTTTGCATAAAGTTTTTTCAATAATTCAAATAAAAGGAAGATTAATTCATTGTTTATATGTTTGTGTCACAGGATTGGGAGAAAGAATCCAGTGAAGGTTACAAGAAATCCAGCTTAGGGAACCAATGCACTCATAGGTAATAAAGAAAAATATTATTTTGACATCAACTAAATTGTCCAACTATATATTTGCACTATTTAACTACAATTTTTTTTATTATTTTATTAATTCATCTTTATGTGAGATGATTTTCTAATTGACAATAATTTTGGGTCGTACAAATATCACAACTCGGTAATAAATATATCACTTTAGATCGGTAAGAACTATAAAGTTTGTTGTAATCAAATATGTTTTGGTAAAGTGGAAATTTGAGTTTGTTAGAAATCTGTTTCAATCAACAAAGTTGAATTTTGAGTTTGCCAGAAAATTTTACAATCTCAATTCAAGTTTGCTTGAATATAAAATGTGTTCCCAAAAATTTAATTTACTTTGTTGAAACAAAATATAAAAATTTTGAAATTTAATCAATCAAGATTTTTTTGTTGCATTTCAAGTGTGAGTTATTAAGTTTCATGTCGACTATAAATAAAAAGAATGTTTTATAAAAGAGGTGATTTATTAATCTAATGTCTTAAGATTTTTGGTTGAGATGTAACTAATGGCGGAGTCAGAAAAATTTTAAAGCCTGGGCAAAATTTCAGCTTTAAACAAAAATTTCAATTTTGCCCTAAAAAATTTAAGTTTTGAACAAAATATTTCAGTTTTGTCCTAAATTAACACCTAAATTTTAAACTTTTGCCTAAATTAATCCCTAAAATACCAACAAAATTCAGCCAAATCGGACAAGTACTCGGAATAGCTGGGCCTTAGATGTAGCATCTCTCTTTTGTGGTCCTAAAATATTTGATCAAATATTTCTCACGAACTTTCCCAAACTCTCCGATAAGTGATATGAAGTCGTTCGGCACTTCCTCGGACATCCCAACATTTTTACATAGATATTTTTCCCTTACTGCAGAGACTTAATGTTATGTGCATTATTGATTTATCACAGGTATAAGATATACATAGAAGGATGGGCATGGTCTGTTAGTGAAAAATACATATTGGCTTGTGATTCCATGACATTATATGTTAGGCCCAATTTCTATGATTTTTTCATCAGAGGTATGGATCCATTACAACACTATTGGCCCATTAGAGAAAATAGTAAATGCACCTCTCTTAAGTTTGCAGTTGAATGGGGCAACAACCATCCTAATAAGGTCAATCTCTCTCTCTCTCTCTCTCTCTCTCCCCCTCTCTTATATAAGAAATTTTATGTTACATCACATGTCTTACATTCCCTAAAATTTACATCCCAGGCACAAGCAATGGGAGAGGCTGCTAGCAAATTCATACAAGAGGATTTAGACATGAAAAATGTATACAATTACATGTTTCATCTATTAAATGAATATGCAAAGCTCTTAAGATTCAAACCAACTATACCTGAAGGAGCTGTGGAATTTTGTTCTGAAACAATGGCATGTGAGGTAAATGGTACACAAAGGCAGTTCATGCAAGAGTCAATGGTGAAGTTACCTAGTGATTCAAATCCATGCACTATTCCTCCTCCATATGATCCTTTAACTTTACAACAACTTTTAGAGAGAAAAGCTAATTCAACAAGACAAGTAGAAATTTGGGAAGATGAATACTATAAAAATAATGAACAAAAAATTTGGGAAGATGACCTTTTAGCTTAGTTGTTACTTTTATTTTTTAGCTGCTCTTGTTGTATTAATATATGTTTCTCAATCATTTTTTGCAACAATCCTCTCCCTTACAAATTGAGGGGAAAAATATGGTTGCTATTTTCTTTTATACTCATACATTCATTAACAACAATGTTTTTTTTAAGCAAACACAATTTTAGATCAAGAAATGATCGTCTTAGTTAAAGTGTGAGCTATTATGTTTGCTTATCATTTAGTGAATTTAATCTTGAAGTTCGAATTACAATGTAACAATAAATTAATCGTTGAAATAATAGAGCTCAATTTCGATATTCCTTGAAGATTAGTAGCTTTATTATGACTTCTATCACCACTTTAGACTTTCAAAAACAATATTAGACCATCTTCTACTAAACTAGATGGATATCCATAGACACAAATTCATGGATAAAATAAATAGATATTTTAATTATCCGCAATTAATGATACGAATACAAGTTTAATATTATTTATATATGTGGATATTCAACTGAGCAAACATATATATCATATTGTCTGCTCTCACTATTTTAAATTTATTTAAAAAAAGTATGCATCTCGAAATTTTGATTCCTAATCAAACGAGAGTTTGAGTTTCCTCTATTTGTTATCCGTTTATTTATTTTCTATTTGAAGAGATAGACATATTAAAAATTAGTGGGATCACAAATTAGTGAAATCCACTTTTTAATAAGTCCCACTAATTTTTAATGTGTCTATCTCTTTCTAAATAAAAAATAACAAACGAAGAAAAACCAAACCCTAGTCAAACCACCTCATCTAATTTCTAAATCCCCCTAACCGCTTCGTTCTCTCCACAAACAAATGATAGTGTAAATTTCTCAACCCTTGGTCAATATTCAATACAACGACAGAGATTTTCTAGTGACAAGTGGAGCTGCTACACAGGTTTTTAATTATCAAACTCCAACTTTATGATTATATATACATATATATAAAATTAACAAGTGGTCCAGCTGTAGATCACATCAACCATATACATTAATTAATTAGTAATACATATAAAGAGAGAAATTAATTTAAATACCAACGATAAATTAATTTAAATAATAAGTTTTTTTTTTCAAATAGATGGTTAAATGTTCGATTTTCAACTATTTGTATGAATAAAGTTCCGTAGAAAAGAGAGAAATCATGATTTTTGTAGAAAATGTTAAACAGTGCCTCTGAAGCATTGATTAAGCATATGAATATGAAAATTTTATCTCGGAACTTGTGTATTCAATACATCAAAAATGTAAAAAGTTATGTTATGAATATTAATTTTATCTTTTATTTTTATCTTTAATATGTTTAACAAGTGATCTGAAGACACTGTGTAACATGACTTTTTTTTATAAAGATTAATTATTATTAACGACGATTAAAACTTTATTCATATAATATAATATGATAAAAAAGAAAAATACTCCTACATTATATAATTATTGAGGATAATTTAATATTCATAGATTCAATACACATCTCATAAATACACATAGATTTTCTAAAAATAAACTAGCTAGTACTAGCTACCTACCAAAAGACTCAAAACAAACAAGGACCATGTTCATTTTCTACATCCATAACTCCTCTATCCCCTAAAACACTCTCTGTTTTGAAGTTGATTCAACTCACAAGCATGAAAAAAACATATCAAAAACTCTTCTATGGCGGTTCTAATCAACAGAAGCGGTTTATGTTCTCCAAGAAAGCTAAAGTTTCATGCTTAGTAGTGGCTTCTTTTTGTGCTTTTGCTGTATGGACTGTGAGTCACTTCTGCATAACAAAGTATATTGTTTATTCATTTTTCCATTTTGTTTCCATTTTTGTATATACTAATATTGTTAAAACTTAAAACATCATGTTATCATGTTATGTATAGCATGACCAAAGACAATTTAAAATAGAAATTACCCTTTTTAGCTATTTAATTTAATTGAATGTTATGTCACTTTTTATTTTCATCATTTGTTGATTCAAATTAGAATTACTATCCCTTTATCATTATGTTAACATTCTTGACATCAAATTAGATTATTAGAACTTTTAGCATAAATCAATGTTGTGACATAAATTGATTTAGGAAGGAACTAATCTAATACTAAATTTTTTATTTTATATAAAAATGTTAGTTTTTCTCGTTCATCAGAATTTGATATTAGAAATATTTTTATAGTATGTATTTGCAGGCGTTTCGATTCCATTCTTCCACAAAGATAGACTCCGCAACCAAGAAGAAGATTATCTTCTTGGATGCATAAAAGGAAAATCTTTCAAAAAAACATGTCCTAGAGATTACCCTACAAAACATAACCCAACAAATCAAAATAGAAATATTTGTCCTTCATACTTTAGATGGATCCATGAAGATCTAAAACCATGGAGAGAAAAAGGGATTACAAAGGATATGTTGGAAAAGGCAAAAAGGACAGCAAATTTCAAGCTTGTGATTGTGAAAGGGAAATTGTATGTGGAAAAGTATAAGAAAGCAATTCAAACAAGAGATTTTTTTACTTTATGGGGTATTTTGCAATTGTTGAGGTTGTATCCTGGGAAATTGCCTGATTTGGAACTTATGTTTGATTGTGAAGATAAGCCTGTTGTTCCTTTGGAGAAGTTTCATGGCCCAAATGCTAAACCACCTCCTTTGTTTAGATATTGTTCAGATCAGTTGAGCTTGGATATTGTCTTTCCAGATTGGTCCTTTTGGGGATGGTAAGTACTAAATATAACCTCTTTTTCCCTTTCTATTTATATACTTCTTTGTCTCTATATATAGAACTGTGTCTGTATTGACTAAATCATAAGAGACTTATCAAAGTTAGTAGTATTTATAGCCATATTTATATACCTTATTTTATTTTAATTTTAACTCTCTGGTTCTTAGTGAAAGGGACGCGCTGACTTCTTAGTAGTTCAGAGTTTGGCCGTGATTTTCCATAAAATTACTAGCGATTATATTTATTTACTTCTTTATGGAGTAAACTACTAAATATTAAATTGGTTCATGACTTTTTACGACATTTTTAATACGGAAGAGTATATTTATATAATAGCTAGTAGGTACAATTACATTTTTATTTATGTTTTTTAGTTATTTATCAAAGTATATTAGTAGTAACTTAAATTTTTCATTTGTTTAAATTTTTCTAAAAGGCATAAGTTGCAAGTATAGTTTGTTAAATAAATATTTATCTTTTATTACTTTGTAGGTCTTTGATTTTGAATCATTTGAAGTTTTTTTTAAATATAGATTTCTAAACATATATAAGATCAATGAACATATATTTATTTTATCATTTTATATTTTTGGTCCAGTGATATATGTTTTCATTTCACAATATATTTTTGGTCCATTGAGGATATGCTCCCAATTAAGTTCCACAAAATTCTAAAGTTTTATTAATATCCTTTTCAATCTAGCTATTATTCAACACTTATACTCTTAATATTCTTTGCTTATAATAACAGGGCAGAGACAAATATAAAGCCTTGGGAAAATACCCTAAAAGATATAAAAGAAGGTAACAAAAAGACCAATTGGAAGGATAGAGTACCTTATGCTTATTGGAAGGGTAACCCTTATGTTGCTCCAGCTAGGCAAAATCTTCTACAATGCAATGTTACATTAGAAAATGATTGGAATACTCTCCTATACATACAGGTATTTTTTTTCCATCAATTATGCATAAATTCTCCCTAAAATTCTCATCATAGGAAAACTAATGAATATATTGTGTATATTTGGATCACAGGACTGGGTACAAGAATCCAATCAAGGTTACAAGAAATCTAGCTTAGGAGATCAATGCACTCATAGGTACATGAATAGTAAGAATTAAAATTTATTTAATGATCACATGACTTTTTGTTTCAATTTTAACAATGCATAGCATATTTGAAGATAAAATTAAATTGACTTTTCACTGTCTCGTAAAAAAGACCCTCTTTCTGACACGCCGGTTAGAATTTACTGGATGGATCGTGTGTCTATTTCAGTTACATTTTTTTAAATATATAAAAAAATTAGATCATTTATCAATTTATGTGTGTCATCCTAGCGCAGGGACCACACTAATCTTCTTCGTATCGTTGCAATTTTATCGGATTCTCCAAAAAGGACATAACATGATACATGTGTTTTTGACTTGGCATAGGTACAAGATATACATAGAAGGATGGGCTTGGTCAGTTAGTGAGAAATACATTTTGGCTTGTGATTCCATGACATTATTTATAAGATCAAATTACCATGATTTTTTCATAAGAGGCATGGTGCCATTACAACACTATTGGCCTATTAGAGACAATAGTAAATGCACCTCTCTTAAATTTGCTGTTGAATGGGGCAACAATCACACTCATAAGGTACAAAAAATCTCTATTTTAACACATTCAAATGAGCTAGGAAGAAAATTTTGTTACATGATTTCTTACATTATCTAAAATCATGTAATAGGCACAAGAAATTGGAGAGGCTGGTAGCAAATTTATACAAGAAGACTTAGACATGAACAATGTATACAATTACATGTTTCATTTACTAAATGAATATGCAAAGCTTTTGAAGTTCAAACCAACTATACCGCGAGGCGCTGTGGAATTTTGTCCCGAAAAATTATTGTCATGTGCTGTAAATGGTAACAAAAGAATGTTCATGGAAGAATCAATGGTGAAGGTTCCTAGTGATTCAAATCCATGCACTATTCCTCCTCCATATGACCCTTTAACTTTACATGCATTTTTAGAGAGAAAAGCAAATTCAACAAAGCAAGTAGAAATTTGGGAAGATGAATATTGGCAGATAAAAGAAGGAACAATAGTATAAATATTGGTAGAGTTTTGTTTATTTTTGGACTAAGTATTGGTATAGTTGTTAGTAATTTTTTGGTAGAAATTCACATTCATATATTCTTCTATGAACTATTGTGATTAATGTATATGCAATTACTACAAGATTACATGACACTAGATAGTGATGATGATTTGAGGGCAGGTGGCCGAACCGAACTGTTTCAATAGTTTGTAAAACCGAATCTTTTAAAAAATCGAAATGTATTTTCCTGACGGAATACTTTATTGTTATTATTAATTGATAATAATTAGAATCGTTGAATAAAAAACTAGAAACAAAATCAAATAGAATAATATAACGATTTATGATAATAAAAAATTGAACCGAACTAATAAATTTTATTGAAACCGGTGAAGTATTCTCACATCGCATAAATTTCCATATTATATTTGATTTGATGTAGAAATGTATTCGAACAATTGCATATAATAAATTAAAAATAATTAGAAGTTTTAAATTATTTTGTTCTAAAAAATTTTATTTTTTTTTTTTAAAAAATACGAAGGTAAAAAGTTTAAACATTTTTTTTTTGTATAAAAGATATTGTAAAAAAAAAATAAGTAAATGTTTTTATTTTATTATGACAGAAATATTTATCCCAAAAAGTATTTTCTGACACCTATATGTTTCTATCAATTTTAGATTGTTTTTTTCATAAAAACATTTTTTATTAGGATTTAATTTGTATGTCCTGTCAACCAATGACAACCATGTATTTGTCACGTCACTCCATTTTACCCCACTTTCTTATCGGTGGTTTTTTCTTACAGTGCATATTAATTACACCTTGATATTATATGTAAATAATTCGATTTTTCAGTCGATTAATCCATGCTAAGCTGGGAGACATTGAACAACAACTAAACAACCTTTGACGATCAAGGTAGTACTTTTCCATAATCTCATACTGATTATCATTCTGATTTATGTTAGTTTTGCTTTGTGTGAAATGAAAATTGCTTAATGATCATCTAGGTAAGTGTTTCTAACCTTTTATGGTTGATGATTTAATCTGAATTTGGGCTACCGCATTTTGCTATTATCAACTTACGAAAATTGTTTTTTCTACCCCAACATTTATCTCTTTACCCCTACATTTTTCATAATATTCCCATTTTATCCTTTGTTTAAAATATAATTTTTTACAATATTTTTTTTAAAAGTGTTAAAATTGGTAAAAAGTGTTCCATAATTTTTTTATCGATACCGGAACACTTTTTAAAAGTGTTCCGGTTTATATTTGTGCTAGAAAACATATTTTATTGATACCGGAACACTTGTAAAAGTGTTCTGGTTTGTAATTTTGTCTATATTTGGTTGATATCGGAACACTTTTAAAAGTGTTCCGGTTTGTATTTGTGGTTTTATTGATACCGGAACAGTTTTCAAAGTGTTCCGATTTGTATTTCTGTTTGTATTTTATACCTACCGGAACACTTTTAAAAGTGTTCCGGTTTGTATTTGTGCTCTTATTGATACCGGAACAGTTTTCAAAGTGTTCCGGTTTGTATTTCTGTCTATATTTTATACCTATCGGAACACTTTTAAAAGTGTTCCGATTTGTATTTATGCTTTTATTGATACTGGAACAGTTTTCAAAGTGTTCCGGTTTGTATTTTTGTCTATATTTTATACATACCGGAACACTTTTAAAAGTATTCCGGTTTGTATTTGTGTCTAGAAAATATGTTTTATTGATACCGGAACATTTTAGAAAGTGTTACGGTTTGTATTTATGCCTAAAACATATTTTGTTGATATGAGAACACTTTTAAAATGTTCCGGTTTGTATTTGTGCCTAGAAAACATATTTTATCGACACCACAACACTTTCTATTTGTGCCCAAAATATATTTTTTTATACCGGAACACTTTGTAAATTGTTCTGGTTTGTAAAAAATCACAGAGGAGGCGACACCACGGCGATACATCGCTGGCGAAAAATCGACACACTACTTTCGCAAAGTATTATTATAAATTATGACAAACCGAAATAATATTTTCTTACCGCCGTTGATGGGTGTGCATGCACATATCCCGAAAAGGTTGAAAAAAATATCATAAACGACAACAATTTCATATTTTATTTGCAAATCGAAACACTTGTAAAATTAACATACCGGAAAAAAAATACCTTACCGGAATAGTGTTTCAGGGGGTACAATTTTCTAAACATGTTGGGGTAAAAAGATAAATGTAGGGGTAAAAAAAAATGATAAAATGGAAAAATAATAAATAATAAAATATAAAAAAGTAAAGTAAGGATAAAATGGGAATATTCCAAATTATGTTGGGGTAAAGAAATAAATGTTGGGGTAGAAAAAAGAATTTTCTCAACTTACTCTAACTATTATTATATGGTGAATTATAATTTTTAGTTTTGATTAATGGGTTGTGTTCAATTTTGATTCTTTATGAAGTTTTCTGTAGTGGGACATGAGTGCACATTGTTTTTATGAAGGTTGAAATAAAATCTTAATTTGATGTAATTTGTGTGTGTCAATTTGATTTTGTTTGATGATTGAAATAATCAATTAAAGTGCAATATTTATGTAGATATTAAGTTCAATCTTTTTCAGAAAATAGAGAAAGAAAAACCAAAAGGGGGTTTGTAAAAACTGTTTCCTTCAAGTGGTCTTGAAGGAGTTGGTTTGGTTGCCATGAATCCTCTGTACTCTCTCCAGCCAAACCTCGGCTGTTAAATTAATCTAATTGCCGTTTGGAGTGGCTGCAGAGGATTGAAGTTTGTTGGATAAATAGTGCATGATATGAAACACGGAAACTGGACACGACACAGGCACCAACACTTTGACACCGATAATAATTTGAGAAAATGACATGATTCAATGTAATCATGTGTCGGTGTTGGACACCACACATGTCTGAAACTGGGACACACCTATGTCTGTGCTTCAAAGACTGCATGACGTCCTGCTGTAGAGGACTGAATTTGGCCAATGTTTAGTGATGTTTTAGGGGCCTAATGATTTCGATCAGTAACTGCACGGTTTTTATAGGAAAATGTTAGCAATTCATTTCTTAGCATTAGGGGACATGATTGAATTTTTGTTTTGCTTTGCCTTAATCTAGTTTATTTCTAATAGAGATATTTGGATGGTTCGTGCATTCTATTTTTTCATCTAGTCATTCTTTTGCTAGCAACACGACGATGGAAGTTAAAGCGATGGAACCTCAGGACGGAGAAGAGATCCATAATTGTTTGATCAAGCTGGTGAATTTATTGTTCCCTACCTTTTGTTATCTTTCTAATTGTTGTCTTCAAAATGCAACCTAGATACCAACTATGTTGATATTACATTACAGCGAAGTAATCCCAAAAGACGACGGGATAAGGTTTACATTGGCTGTGGGGCAGGATTTGGTGGTGACAGGCCTCTGGCTGCTCTTAAGTTGCTGCAAAGATTCCAAGAACTAAATTATCTGGTTCTTGAATGCCTGGCGGTGCGTACTCTAGCTGATCGCTATCAAGTAATGTTGTCTGGTGGTGATGGTTATGATTCCCAGAGTAGGTGTTTAATATTCAAACAAACTCATTTTTCCTTTTAATTTCATTAGGTTTTCAATTCTTCAATGTAATATTCATTCCTTTCCATAAGCTTAAACACAATAACATTTCCGGATGAATTTCACTTTCTTGGTATGATATACTTGGTGTTAGCTGCTCACAAATAAATATCCGGCTTATATCTATGACTCTATGAGCCTATTTTGAATGCCTTCGTTGAGCTATCTACTGACATAAGTACTTGTGAAACTTTTGGGAGAGCTTATGTAAACAACTTGTGACATGTCCATGAACCGTTTTCAGCATAATTCTATAAGCTCTTCAGGATAGCTTATAGCTTATATGAAAACAATTTGATTTGATTTTATCTTTTGTAATATAAATAGCATACAGATAAGCAGTTATATGTTTTTTTTTTGTAATCAAAGCATTTATATGTTACCTATGAGCCTAAATTAAGTTGTTTATCCAAACAGTGATGTCTGTTACCTATGCCTCAACTGAACCTTCTGTTGTTAGTTGTCGCTATCAAATTCTGATGTTGTTTTGAATATGTATATTTCACTTGTAGTCTTGTACTACAGTTCATTTCAAGATAGAAAATTATATTTATATATATTGGAAAAAATATGTTTTTTGTCTCACTAGTTTTATTATTTGATACTGAAGCCATAAGGTTTGTTTCCTGCTCATGCATTTTTCTTATCTTAAGTTTCTGATTGTTGTAAAATTTTATTTGCAGTTTCTAACTGGATGAATGTGCTTCTGCCTCTGGCTTTGGAAAGAGGAACTTGCATAATTACCAATATGGGTGCTAGTAAGAATTTATAATGCTGCACTTAATCGATCATATAACAATTGTTCATCATCAAAAGATATTATAAGTTCTGTGACACTTTTTGTAATGAATCAGGTTTAAATTAATTGACTATATGGTTTCATTCTTTTGTTTTTCTAACTTCGTTCATTTTTCGTTTCTAAAAGTGGATCCGTTGGGTGCTCAACAGAAGGTCTTGGAAATAGCTACCAGCCTACCACACTAGGGATTGATGTTTCGGTCGCTGTTGCTCTTGCTCATGAGGTGTCTGTTACAAACTTAGGTTATTTAGATTTCCAAGTGAACTTTCTTTCTCCTTTTTATTGTCAAATTTTAAAGCAATGCGTTTCGTTTTGACTAAAAAGAAATGTACTAAAAAGTTTCACATTATATGATATGTGACTTGAAAATGAATTTATACGTGGTGGAAGACATCCTCGTCTTACAAGCCGATTTTGTCGGGTTGAACCTAACTTCATATTTTGTTTGCTTGTTTCTAAAATTTCAGGTTCAGGATTTTCACCTACAAAAAGTTATATGATGGAGGCTGTAAGAATCTATTTTTATGTCTGTAGTAATTTTCCTTCAGTTGTTGCATTTTAGAGCTACATTTGGATTTACTTATCGAACCAAGTCAATGAATCATTATATTCCACTTTTGTTTATCCGCCAATGAAACTATGCAAAATCTGATCAAATTTTGTTATTCATGTATGCTTTCTCTACTTTATTTTTTTGTTAAGCTGGATATGAAATTTGGCTGTAATATGCGAAGGGTATCAGCACCTACTTGGGAGCTGCTCCTGTTGTTCACTGCCTTGAAAAGTACCAACCAAATGTAATAATTACATCAAAAATTGCAGATGCCGCTTTACTCTTAGCACCGATGGTATGAAATCTGATCTGCTCTTTACTTCATATTTTCTGTATTTTGCTTGCTCATTTAAGCAACCGAATAGAGTTTTCATCTTTAATCATGTTGATATACATGTAGGTTTATGAACTAGGTTGGAACTAGGATGAGTTAGAATGTGGTTGTCAACTTGGTCTGTTGATATTTCATGCATCCAGGTCTGTTAATATTGCATATGGTTTGAGTTGTGATAATATACGTCACTTGAAAGCGATGATGACGCTTTAAGCCCCGTCTTGTTTATTTTAGGAGACAAGTACCGAGATATGTCCTTTCAGCAACTACTGGATTTATCACTTTCTTATGCCGAAGTCCGTTTCGATGGACAAGTTTGTGTAGCAAAGGCTGAAGGTAGTGGTGGAGTTTTGAATTTCAATACATGTGCGGAACACTTACTCTATGAGATTGGAGACCCCAGTGCTTATGTGACTCCTGATGTAGTAAGTTAGATGTTCGTTACGATGCACCAGAAATTGATATGATTTATGACCAAAAGTTAAAATATACAACAAAAAAAACCCATATACTGTGTTCTATAATAAAAGGTCATCGACTTTCAGGATGTTTCTTTCCTTCCATTATCAAGCTGTAAAGTTCTCTGCCTTGGGGCAAAACCATCTACTATATCAGTACCTGATAAACTTTTGCAGTTGGTTCCAAAGGTACACTTTTTAATCATTCTCTTCAGAATGCCAGTATCCATTTGTTTGTGATCACCTTGTTTCCTTTTTATTACAGAAATGATATTTTGACACAATTGACAACAATATCGATAGTTAACGTAATTCAAATATGTGGTTAATTACGTTCTTTGGATCATTAATGAATATGTCAAGGTGCAGCAACATATTAACCATCCATGGAACGTAATTAACCATGATTTTGAATGTCATTAACCACGGTTTTGTGGTGTTCAAATATGCGTGATATTCATTAATCATCCAAATTTTATTCAAATATACATGGTTTTTGGGTGATAAAATAAACATGATTTGTGTTCATATATTCACCTGAAAATTGTGGTGAATAACGATTAAAATCGTAGTTAACGAGACTGGATGGTTATGAGTTGTAACACCTTGTCATATTCATTAACGATCCACTGAACATAATTAATCACATATTTTAATTTCGTTAACCATTCGAACTTTTGTTGAAATTTGTGTGTCAAAATGACACTACTTTATTATTCCTACATTGCATTTGTTTTTGATTGATATCGATAGTATATGCCTTTGTTCATTTCCTTTGAATATTTCTAACAGGATTGTGGATGGAAAAGATGGGGAGAGATATCTTATGGAGGCTATGAATGCGTTAAACGTGCTAAAGCAGCTGAATATCTAGTAAGCTTTATATCCTTATAGCAACCATTGTAGATCCATGTTCCTGCTTCATTATTATTTTAAAATTTATATGATTCTAATGCTTGATAAGACTACTACACATATCCACCTTATTACCAATTAATATGTTACTCGTATGATTTATTAGGTCAGATCATGGATGGAACTTGGAAGAAATATTTCCTGGTCTTAATCACCATATACTTTCTTACATAATTGGGTATGATAGCCTCAAAGCTACTAGCAGCAATGGAAATGCTTCACCACAGAGAACTAGTGAAGATATTAGGTTACGCATGGATGGACTTTTTGAGCAGAAGGAACATGCTGTCCAATTTACTAGAGAATTTACAGCATTGTATACAAATGGACCAGCTGGTGGTGGTGGTATCAGGTCAAAGTCCCTCTAAATTTGGGTATGCAATTAAAATTTTAATGGCCAGTTTTTATAGTCGATATGTTTTGAATTGGCAATTCATGTTCTTCCGATTCAATGATTGTTGGTGAAACCTTATAATCTAGGGTTAAATATGTTTTTCTTCCCTACAAAACATTCATCATCTAAGTTTTATCCATACACAAATTTTCTCCTAAGTTTGGTCCTCAACTTATTTCATGTTTCGAGAATTGGTGCCTACTTCTTTTTTCCCTGCTGACTGAATAAACGAAAATTCAGGTCAGTACTTACCACGTGAACTTTTTAAATGGCGATGCTTACACATGGTAGTTGATTCAATATTTTAATATTAAACTTGTTTTACTATTAACTCACAGTTTAAACCAATTAATCGAAAACAAAAAAGAAAGTCCTAACTTGTGTACGCCAAGTACTGACCTGAATTTGTGCCTATTCAGCCAGCAGAAAAAAAGCGGCAGAAACCAATTCTTGAAGCATTGTTTAAGTGAGGGTGAAACTTAAGAGAATTTTTAATAAGAGCTAAGTTTAGATGATGGTATTGAATAGGAACAAAAACATGTATTACTCTAAACTCTTTTTTATTTGTGACAAATATTACCCTAAAATCTATTACTTCAGTTTTCACTTAATATGAAACTAGATCTGCACATTGCTTTGAACTATCAGATTCTGCACTGGGTATTTGAATGGAAATGTTCTTGAAGGTTTCACTTCAATTTTTATTTATAATAAACTTGATAATAATTTCTTTGGAAACTTCAATTGCAAAAAGTGTTTCCATAAAAATGTTGAAACCGTGTTGTTGAACTTTGCATGGCAAGTTATGTTGCACTATTATATGCATATTACTTCTTCATTGCTATTGTAGATATTGTGATATTATTCCTGCAGAATGTTACTTTCCCTCCAAAAGTTAGTTAGTTTGTTAGTTAGTTAGTTAGTTAGTTAGATTTGTTATGTGTTAGTTAGCTTGTATATATAGATTCTATTGTAAAAACAACTCAATTCAATTCTCATTTTTCCTCTATTCTCTGAGTTCTTCTTCTTCCTCCAGTTACTTTGATACCAACACTAACAAATCATGAGTTCTAAAAAGACTGAAACAACCGAAATCAATAACACTGAAATCATGAGTTCTATGGGTGTGAAAGCAGAGGAGTTTGTGGGTGGTTCAAGAACACAGTACTACCATCCGTTTCTTAATCGTCAATGGTTTTCAGTGAAAAAGAACAACATTGGTTATAAGTCGATTGGTATTTCTAATGAGATCAGGACTACATTGCCCTATACTGGGGTTATGAAACCATCGGAACTTATTGATCCTGACACATGTAGATCGGTTTCTTCCGAGAAGATTGACACTTCCGATGAAGACATGGCTACAGTTCTTCCCGATACTTACAAAATTTTATCAAGATTATTTTCAATGATGTTGACTTCCATAAGACTTTGTATTCTTCGAAAGCAACAGCCAACTCTTTACAAACTGAAGGGAATGATCGAAGCTATGGGTGGAAGGTAACCTTTCTGCGCTTAAAATTCAAGTTGTTAAATTACCTTTTACTTGAATAGTTGGAAGGGTTTAGGAGGATGAAGGGATAAAGATGTGTATGAAATTAATGTTTTGTTGTTTTGTTGATTAGAAGCGGAAGATAGGATAGTGGATTTTATGTAGGAGGAAATTATTAGGGATGATTGATACTGATTGTTGTTTTTTGAAATTTTCTATTGATTTATGGTTGCACCTTTTAGGGTTTATTATTGTTGTGAACTTGTGAATTGTGACTGATTTGTAATCTCTCTGGTTTTCGTGGTTTTCTGTTTTGGGTGTTATTTTGTGACTGAATTTTGAGGACCCATCGAGGGATGATAATTGGGATTTGAGTTTATTATGCCTATTAATTGATTTGAGTTTATTATGCCTATTATTAATTGATTTTGAGGATCCATTGACGGATTTGATTATCTGTTTTGGGTGTTATTATGTGACTGAATTTTGGTTGTTATCTTTGTGCATTGTTTATTATGCCCATTTGTGTATTGTTTTTAGGTTTGGTTCATGTAGCTGTTTTGAGTTTATTATGCACAAAGACACAGTAGCTTATTGTTTATGTGTTATTAATCTCATTGAGGGATGATAAACAATGCACAGAGATGCTGTTTTGGTTCATGTAGCTTATTGTGTACCGTGTAAATTGCAGACCCTTTGGATCTTCTCACTTTGCAAAGATGCTCTACATATTACCTGATGCTATAAGAGTGAAGAGGTGCATGTGGTTTGATCCAAAAATCAAAGTATTCAAACCTGATTTCGACATCAATGTGGTGTTTGATATTGTACATGGCCATAATCAGTTTTCAAACTATTTAGCACTTGAAGAGCTTTTTGATCAGAGACTTATTCAATATTTCGAAGCACATCCCAATGTATGAATTTGTTATTATTTGCAGACCCAAAATAAGTCATTTGACACCCACATAACTTTCTGCTCAAACATTGAATTTTGCTTAGTTTGTAATTGCAATTTGCTATCATTTGCTATTAGTTTGTCTAATTACTAGTATAGACACCTGTGTTAAATACGAAATAAAAATTCATATGTTAATATAAAAATATTTCATAGACATTCATTTTTTTATACATTTAAATCATTTAATCGCATGTAGTTAATTTCTATCACGATGAAAAACATATGGTTAATTCCATGTATTTAAATAAACTACGACTTTGATTGTCAATTAAATTAACCTTTTACTAAATTAAAATACATATATTGAAGACTTTTTGTACATCATAGTATAATGAGCTATTTCTAAGCAAGCTTATTATAGTTGGAAGTTCAAAGTCTCGAGTCTTTTTTTTATAATATTAGTTTATGAAGCACGGACCGACACTCTTTGGATTAAACGTGTTCATGTCGAATATACAATGGGTTTGCAAGGCCAGCGGCGCCTATCCCACAATTCTCTTGTGATTTGTTAATTACTTATGTGATGGATACTGTGTGCTCGACACCACCCAGTATTTTTCTTTCGGTTTAACGTTTTTTCAAAGCATTACATCACTGTGTCGAAAGAAAAAAACATTACATCAATGTTGACTTTCATTTTTATAAGATGTAATCGCATTTTTAACCTCTCTATGTAGCTAATGTTGATATTCAATTGTTTTTTGAACAAATTTAGTCTCATTATTGTTAACTAATTTGATTGTTACAATTAAATCCTTTATTATATTTTGTTAAGAAAATACTTTATTATTTTCATTTACTCAACACTCTTGCACTTTCAAAGTTCAAACCTATTTAGGCCCCGTTTGGATTAGCTTATTTTTTAGCTTATGCAATATAAATTAGGTTTTATGCTATTTTATAAGTTCAAACTAATTAAAATTGTATTTTTATAAGCTATTTTTTCATAAATTATCTTGAAAAATGTATAATATTACATAAAAATTACATAAGTTGTTTGTATAAGCTAAAAAATAAGCTAATCCAAACAGGGACTTAATTCTATTGTCTTTTAAATTCTTATATCTTACAAATTCTTTAATTTTTTTTATCAAAGTTTACTAAAACTTCTAAGTTTTCAAATATCCTACAAAACCCTTTAATTAAAATTTTATTATATATATATATATTTGAAAACTTGGTATCTAGCATAAGAACTGTATAATTTGAATATTAACACATCATAAACTCCAAATATTTAAATGATAATTTATAAAATTTATTATGTTTTAGATTTATTTTTTTGACAAAATAAATGATAAAAATTGGAGGCGGAACTGTCTTAGCTAATTTTTACAAATAGAGTTGCTCAAAAAAATTGAAGGATCACGATCAATTTAATCTAAATTAAAATTTGACAAAAATGCAATTGTCACCTGGTATTTAAAAGTCAAGTTGCAATCAAGTGGAATAATTGATTAATGTACTTAAAGAAAACAAATTTCTTTATGTTTATTTTTTTGAGATTATTAAGTTCATATTTATAGGTGTACTGAGCGGAAGTTATGTTGGAGAATTCTACAATTTTGAAAGTACTCCAAAATTGGACTTTTGGGAGACATAGTGCAGTTAAGTAGCGATGGCAATATACCCATACCCAATGAGTACCCATAAAAAATACCCACAATGGATAGGGTAAAAATCCGCATTTTGGGTATGCACGTGGGTATGGGTAATTATCCATAAAATTGAGCGGGTATGAGTGCGGGTACGGGTACCCTTAGTACCCATCCCATATACCCATATAATATATTTTTATTTATTTTAATTATATTATTATATAATAATATATAAAAATCAATTTTAAAAATACAATAATATTATACTATTATACATTTTTAATTAAAAAATTTATTTATAACATATATAATGCAAATATGTCAAAGAGAAATGAACTTTAGCATGACATCACTAATAATTTTGTTTATAATTTTCATGAATCAACATTAAAATTTTTGAAATTTTTTTAATTATATTAAAATGATATGATATTTTATAATTGATCAATTTATTTTTAGCAAAAATGCGGATAACGGGTACTGGTATGGGTACTTAGATACCCATAGGGTATGGGCACGGGGACAAAGATTGTCACCCACGCGGGTATGGGGATGGGTACGAGTAATTTTTCAAACTGCGAGTATGGGGATGGGGACTATAGTATCCTACCCATACCTTAGTCATTGTCATCCCTACAGTTAAGGCCTTAGTTAGGTGAGAAGTAAAATGAAGTGATTTATTTTTCTCATTTTACCCATTGTTTTGAGTGCCCTACGAACTTATAAAAATATTCATGCTACTTCATCCGTATTAAAATATAAGTTGTTTTGGTTATATTACACAAATTAAAAAATATAATTATTGTTGTATGAGAAAGAAAAATTATGAGTTAGTTTACAAAATTGTCCTTCATTAATGATATGAAAAAGATAAGTTGAAGAATTGAAAGAAGAAAGAGAAATAAATAGCTAAGGGTATTATAAAAAAAGAGCATCAATTGTACCAAAAAAAGAAAAGAAAAAAGAGCATTAAATGTTTCATTGGTAATGTAAAGTGACTTATATTTTGATACAAATTTTTTTCTCAAAGTGACTTATATTTTGGTACGGAAGGAGTATTTAGGTAGTGGATACACCCAAAAAACACCTTACCATATTTATTTTTTTGTAATGTCCACTACTTAAGAAGCGGACGATATTTTTCAAAAAAAAAAAAATTATGTTTATAATATTTACTACTTAAGTAGTAAAAGGATTAAAATAGAAACGCAGGTGTATGAGAAGTAGGTTAGACAGCAAAAAATCTCTAAAATAAATAATGTGTTGAAATGTCTGTAGGCACTTCCACTAATTCATCAAAAAATATTGTTGTTGTCCATTTGAACGCTTATAAGGATCAATAAAATTAAAATATCCTCTAAGAGTAACAATATCGATGGTTTTTTACTGTTCCTACACTGCACCCAGTGAAATCATGTGAGAGAACAATGGATATTTCAATTTTAAAGGGCATTGCTTTTATCTAATCGTTCCTCTCCACAGGACCACAGCAACGTGCATTAGCATTTTGTTTCATTAAAATATAATATATAAAATTAAAACTATAACTACAAAGCATTGCTAGGAGTATATTGTGGAGTCTAATGGAACCCATTTTAGAATTTTTGATGAGTTTTATGAATATTTTAAAAATATAGTTGAGTTGATTAAATAATTGGAAAGTGTAAAATAATATAAAAAATACAATGGAACCCATTTAAAGAACTCAAGTGAGTATAATAGATGTGGATACTCTAACTCAACCATCTCATCATTGATTAAGAGTAGTGATAGAGGTTCCTTAACAAATTGTGATAGGTCGATTGGAGTTTTGATTTGAAATCTACAAAGTTGGTTGACAATCTGAGTCATAATCCTCTTAGCCTCAACCTTAAAACTAACAACATTAAGTTTTGCTTAGCTAATTAAATGGTCATCTTAGTTCACACTCTATCAAGCGTCAAATTTAAGGAGATGATGTCTAATCCTTACAACCGAGCTGACAGTTATTTTGGCAAACATTCCATCGAAAAGCCAAACTTAAAAGAGATATCACTAAATTTTTTCATAGTCGGATGGTGTCATCCCTAATTATTTTCTATGCACTTTATTTTTTTATATATAAAAATTTAGGTGAATCAATAGATTCATTGATGCAAGTCTCGAAACTTATAAATAAAAATAGGCACAAAAAAATATTTAAAATCGAACTCACAATCTAATAAGATACTAGTTGAATCCTTAACAACATTGCATCAACACCGGTAAATCTAATACCTCTCTTCTTAGTTAGAAATAGAGTCTTGACAAGTTCCATCACCATGTGTTGCTTTGACTTAATATTTGTAATTTGGGTTGATTGTTTTGTGTCAGGCACCATATGAGTGATAAGAATAATTATAGTATTGACTAGGGAAAAATTTAAGTAAATCACAATGTCAACACGATTATGTTTGACATAGTTTATTTTTAAGTTTATATAAATAATTTATGCAATTTTTATATATCATTATAAGTTAAAATAGTTTATAAAAATTCAAGTTTTACTAGTTTGAACTTATAAAATTATATAAAACATAATTTATATTGTATAAAATTCAACAATTGAATATCAATTTTACTCCCTTTCGATTGCAGTTGCGGGGATGGAACTGTGATCATCCCTACCAAGTTAAGTGTCAATTGAATATCAACTTTACTGGACGTGTCTGTATATCGTCAGTGTATATAATTCTATCACCTTCAAAAAGTATTCTGGAACAAGTGAGACATGTCAAATTTTTCATGTTTTTGGACAAAGCTAGCAATCCATGTATGTATAGGAAGTTTGGTGTTGAGGTTAGAAAGATGGAGCGATTTGATGTTTGATAATGAGAAAGCGGAGATTTGGGTAAGGAGCGCATTGAAGTCAGAGGAGATAGTGATATGGAGGGATGTGAGGTTAGGGAACCTTTGGAAGAGGCGAGAAAGGAAAGGAATAGCTTGATCAGTGATTGTGATGGAGAACTGGAAACTGCTGGTGACCGGTAAATACGAACATGCTGTTTCTATTGCTGCCATCGTTGCAGGGTGATAACCAATTTCCCTGCTAGCTTCTATTGAATAAATCAAAGTTGCACAATTTGAATCAATATATATATGGATTTAATGGATATGCACGATCAGTGTAAAATATCCAATGAAACTCCACTAACTTGCCACATCACCCCACTCATGTATGGTTATTTTGAAACTACATGTATGACATGGAAGAATGATAATTTCTTATTGGTTGAGTGTTTAAAGTTTCTTTACTCCGTCTGCCTATATCCATTATAGTATGGATTTAATGGATATGCACAATCAGTGTAAAATATTTTTACACGGACATCCAATGAAACTCCACTAACTTGCCACATCACCCCACTCATGTATGGTTATTTTGAAACTACATGTATGACATGGAAGAATGATAATTTCTTATTGGTTGAGTGTTTAAAGTTTCTTTACTCCGTCTGCCTATATCCATTAAACTCTTATAGTATATATATATATATATATATATATATATATATATATATATATATATATATATATATATATATATATTATGCTGTACCCTAAATTAAATCAGATTTCTCGGATTTCAGTTGCATGATTTTTATCAATTTGGAAAAATATAAAAGATCAGATTTGGTTGGACAAAAGATGCAGATATAGATTTTGCCTAACAAATTTTGGTACAATTCTCTCAATTTTTAACAAATGTTGGTGTGACATCAATTTTTATTGGATATTTAAATTTGTTAGTATTATATTAATATAAAAATTTATCTAGAATAAAATATTTAAAAAATTATTGTGTTATTTCTTATAAAACTTACTAAATTATTAAATATGTTTTTTTCCTATGATATCGTTTGGTCTAACTTATTTTAAACTTTTTAACTCAATAAAAGAAGAAGCTGGACTAGATAGATTTTCAATAAACTCTTGATAAAAAAATGTTGCTATGAGTAAAATACATAGATTTTTTGTTGTTGGATAAATTAAGAGTATCTTGGCATCAATAAATGAATAAGGCTCCGTTTGGCCCAACTTTTTTTTTTAGTTTTTTATTCTCTTTAGAATGAGAAGTTGAACCAAATACATTTTTAATAAAGTTCTTAGTCATAAAAAACAACTTTTTTTTAATGTACAAAATTGAATAAAAGGAGCTTTTAAGGGACCGTTTGACCTAGCTTATTTTTGAGCTTATGCAATATAAATTAGATTTTATATTATTTTATAGGTTCAAACTAGTTAAAATTAAATTTTTATAAGCTACTTTATCATAAACTACCTTGAAAAACTTATAATAATACATAAAGATTGCAAAAGTTGTTTGCATAAACTAAAAAATAAGCTAGGTCAAACGGACCCTAAGACTCCGTTTGGATTGATGAAATATAATGGAATGGAGCGGAATATAATGAAGTGGAATGGGATGGAGCGGAATGGAATAAATATTTCATTTCGTTGTTTTGATATTTTAAAAAAAGAGTAACAAAATTGATGGTAAGTGGTGGTATGAGATTAAATTCATTCCATTCCGCTCCGCTCCATTCCATTATTATTTTTCAAATTCAAACAATGGAACATTATTATATTATATTCCGCTCCGCTCCATTCCATTATGTTCCATCAATCCAAACGGAGCCTAAGAGAAGAGGTTGAAACATACTTTTAAAGAAAAATTAGTTTTTATTATCTTTTCTTAAGTTTATTTTTATTTCAGTATTATCTGTTGTTATTATCTTTTTTTAAGTTTGTTTTAATTTCAGTATTATTAAATGTTAATTTTTTTTAAGCTTGATATTATCTTTAGCAAATTTAGTTTAATCTTAATTTGAAGCTAAAAAAAAATAATTATCAAACAACTTTAGTTTTTTTTTTTCTTTCTAAAATCCCTTATTTTCAGTTTTAGTTTTCAAATAGCTTCTAAGATCTAAAAAAGTCAGGCCAAACAGACCCTAAGTATCCCAACTTTGTTGGCACCCCTAGACATCCTCATCCTATACCTATATCTCATCTCATAATAATATATGTAAATAAACAAGAGTAAAATACATAGATAAAAGACTTTTCAAACTAAAAAAAACAACAATTACCAAACAACTTTAATTTTTTTCTAAAAACTCTTTATTTTGACTTTTAGCTTTAAATTATTTTGGTAAAAAAAAAGATATATTTTTTTTAAAATACCAAGATAAAAAAGTAAATGTTTTTATTTTATTATGTCAAAGAGAAATATTTATCCCAAAAAATGTATTTTCAGATACCTACATTTTTCTATCAATTTTAGATTGTTTTTCCATAAAATTTTGATATTATATGAATCAAATTATTCGATTTTCCAATCGATTAGTCCATGCTAAGCTGGGAGAAATAGAACAACTACGCAACCTTTGACTATTGACCAGTTAAGTTTAGAAAGAAAAGTGATTCTAGAAAGGGAAAGCTAAGGTGGGTCCCACCAAGATCAAGGTAGTAATACTCTCCATAATCTCATAATTATCATTCTGATTTATGTTAGTTTTGCTCTGTGTCAAATGAAAATTGCTTAATGATCATCTAGGTAAGTGTTTCTAACCTTTTATGGCTGATGATTTTATCTGAATTTGGTCTACCCCATTTTGCTATTATCAACTTACTCTAACTATTATTATACGGTGAATTATAATTTTTAGTTTTGATTAATGGGTTGTGTTCAATTTTAATTCTTTATGCAGTTTTCTGTAGTGGGACATGACTGCATATTTGTTTTTATGAAGGTTGAAATAAAATATTAATTTGATGTATTGTGTGTGTGTGTGCCAATTTGATTTGGTTTGATATTATAATTCAACCGTTTTCAGAAAATAAAGAAAAACTGTTTCCTTCATATGGTCTTTAAGGAGTTGGTTTTGATTGCCATGAATCGTTGGTACTCTCTCCAGCGAAACCTCGGCTGTTAAATTAATCTAATTGTTCTTAGATTAATCCAATGGTCGATGTTTGGTTGGAGTGGCTTCAGAGGGTTGAAGTTGGTTGGATAAATAGTGGATGCTATGAAACACGGAAACCGGACACGACACCGATAATAATTTTTTGAGAAAATGATATAATTCAATGTAATCATGTATAGGTGTTGTTTGTTGTTGGACACCACACGTGTCTGACACTGGGACACGCCTATGTCTGTGCTTCAAAGAGTGCATGACTTCCTGCAGTAGAGGACTGAAGTCGGGCAATGTTTAGTGATGTTTTAGGGACCTAATGTTTTTGATGAGTAACTGCATGTTTTTTATAGGAAAATGTTAGCGATTCATTTCTTAGCATTAGGGGACACCTACACTTTTGTTTTGCCTTTCCTTAATCTAGTTTATTTCTAATAGAGATATTTGGACGGTTCGTGTATTCTATTTTTTCATCTAGTCATTCTTTTCCTAGCAACACGGTGATGGAAGTTAAAGGGATGGAACCTCAGGACGGAGAAGAGATTCATAATTGTTTGATCAAGCTGGTGAATTTATTGTTCCCTGCCTTTTGTTATCTTTCTAATTGTTAATGCAACCTTGATACCAACTATATATGTTGATATTACATTACAGAGAAGTAATCCCAAAAGACGAAGGGATAAGGTTTACATTGGCTGCGGAGCAGGATTTGGTGGTGACAGGCCTCTCGCTGCTCTTAAGTTGCTGCAAAGAGTCCAAGAACTAAATTACCTGGTTCTTGAATGTCTCGCGGAGCGTACTTTAGCCGATCGCTATCAAGTCATGTTGTCTGGTGGTGATGGTTATGATTCTCAGAGTAGGTGTCATTTTTCCTATTAACTTTAATAGGTTTTTGATTCTTCAATGTACTATTCATTTCTTTCCATATGTTTAATTTTCTTTGTATGATATACTTGGTGTTAGCTGCTCACAAATACTTATCCCGCTTATGTCTATGACTCTATGAGCCTATTTGGAATGCCTTCTTTGAGCTTATCTACTGACATAAGTACTTGTGAGACTTTTTTGGAGAGCTTATGTAAACAACTGGTGACATGTCCATAAACTGTATTCAGCATAATTCTATTAGCTCTCCAGTGTAGCTTATAGGTTATATGAAAACAATTTGACTTTATTTTATCTTTTGTAATAGAAATAGCTTATGCATAAGCATTTATATGTTATAAGCACTCAATTAAGTTGTTTATCCAAACAGTGATATCTGTTACCTATGCCTCAACTGAACCTTCGGTTATTAGTTTTGTTACTATCAAATTCTGAAGTTGTTTTGAATATGTATATTTCACTTGTAGGTTGTAGCTTTGTACTACGGTTAATTTCAACATAGAAAATTAAATTTATATATATTGGAAAAAATATGTTTTCCTTCTCATTAGTTTTATTATTTGATACTCAAGCTATAAGGTTTGTTTCCTGCTCATGCATTTTTCTTATCTTAAGTTTCTGATTGTTGTAAAACTTTATTTGCAGTTTCTAACTGGATGAATGTGCTTCTGCCTCTAGCTTTGGAAAGAGGAACTTGCATAATTACCAATATGGGTGCTAGTAAGAATTTATAATGCTGCATTTAATGGATCATATAATGGTTGATCATCAAAGATATTTTAAGTTTTGTGACACTTTTTGTAATGAATCAGGTTTAAATTAATTGACGATATGGTTTCTTTTTTTTGTTTTTCTAACTTCGTTCATTTTTCGTTTCTAAAAGTGGATCCTGTGGGTGCTCAACATAAGGTCTTGGAAATAGCTACCACACTAGGGCTTCATGTTTTGGTCGCTGTTGCTCATGAGTTGTCTGTTACAAACTTAGGTATTTAGATTTCCATGTGAACTTTCCGTTCACCTTTTTATTGTCAAATTTTAAAGCTTTACAAGCCGATTTTGTTGGGTTGAACCTAACTTCATATTTTGTTTACTTGTATCTGAAATTTGTTTTTTCGTTTTCTGTTACAAAGGCCTTTTTTTGTATTTTTTATTTTTACTGTCTTTATCTCCCGGCAAGGTGCTTCTCTTAAATTTTTGATGTGATTGATTGTACTATCCTTCCTGCCACCTTATAATATTATTTATTTATCAATGAAAGAAAAATAAAATGGGAGATTTTCCTATTATTCTCCGTGGTAAGTTCTACTACTTACATATATACACGCCGTTTTTCAGGTTCAGGATTTTCACCTACACAAAGTTATATCATGGAGGGTGTAAGCATCTATTTTTATGTCTCTAGTAATTTTCCTTAAGTTGTTGAATTTTAGGGCTACATTCGGATTTACTTATCGAACCAAGTCAATGAATCATTATATTCCACTTTTGTTTATCTGTCAATGAAACTATGCAAAGTCTGATCAAATTTTGTTATTCATGTATGCTTTCTCTACTTTATTTTTTTGTTAAGCTGGATATGAAATTTGGCTGTAATATGCGAAGGGTATCAGCACCTACTTGGGAGCTGCTCCTATTGTTCACTGCCTTGAAAAGTACCAACCAAATGTAATAATTACATCAAGAATTGCAGATGCCGCTTTATTCTTAGCACCTATGGTATGTAAAATATCTTAGATCATAATACTATTCGGAAAAATATAGGATCATAAGAGGTGCAGTGTTTACTTTAGTTCTCTGTAGCTATCTGTTGGACAAAATTCTGAATAATCATGTTTATATACATGTAGGTTTATGAATTAGGTTGGAACTGGGATGAGTTAGAGCATCTAGTTCAAGGATCTTTGGCTGGCCATCTTCTAGAATGTGGTTGTCAACTCACAGGGGGATATTTCATGCATCCAGGTCTGCTAATTTTGCATATGGTTTGAGTTGTGTGAAAGTGATGATGACCCTTTAATCTCCGTCTTGGTTTTTGTTTAGGAGACAAGTTCCGAGATATGTCCTTCCAGCAACTACTGGATTTATCACTTCCTTATGCTGAAGTCCGTTTTGATGGACAAGTTTGTGTAGCAAAGGCTGAAGGTAGTGGTGGAGTTTTGAATTTCAATACATGTGCGGAACAATTACTCTATGAGATCGGAGACCCCAGCGCTTATGTGACTCCTGATGTAGTAAGTTAGATGTTTGTTACGATGCACCGGAAATTGATATGATTTATGACCAAAAGGTAAAATATACAACAAAAAAAAAACTCATACTGTGTTCTATAATAACAGGTCATCGACTTTCAGGATGTTTCTTTCCTTCCATTATCAAGCTGTAAAGTTCTCTGCCTTGGGGCAAAACCATCTACTATATCAGTACCTGATAAACTTTTGCAGTTGGTTCCAAAGGTACACTTTTTATTCGTTCTCTTCAGAATGCAAGTATCCATTTGTCTGTATCATCTTGTACCTTTTATATTACATCAATGATATTTTGACACAATTTTTACAACAATTTTGATGGTTAGCACAATTCAAATGTGGTTAATTATGTTCATTGGATGGCTAGTGATTATGTTCCTTAGATGGTTAGTGTAATTAACCATGATTTTGAATGTCATTATCCACAACTTTTGGGTGTTCAAATATACTGATGCCCATTAACCATCCAAATTGTATCCAAATATACATGACTTTTCAGGTGATAAAATAAACATGATAAACACAATTTGTATTCATATACACCTGAAAATTGTGATTAATGACGTTTAAAATCGCAGTTAATTAGACCAGTGGATGGTTAATGAGTTGCGACACCTTCTATATTCATTAACCATTAACTTAACATACTCAATCACATATTTGAACTTAGGTAGCCATTCAAATTGTTGTCGAAATTTGTAGTCAAATTTGTGTCAAAATAACACAGCTCTTGTTATTTTTCTTACATTGCATTTCTATTTAAGATTGATATCATAGTATATGCATTTGTTCATTTACTCTGAATATTTCTCACAGGATTGTGGATGGAAAGGATGGGGAGAGATATCTTATGGGGGCTATGAATGCGTTGAACGTGCTAAAGCAGCTGAATATCTGGTAAGCTTTATATCCATATAGCAACCATTGTAGATCCATGTTCCTGCTTCGTTATTATTTTCTAATATATATATATTGATAAGACTACACATATCCACCTAATGTTATTCGTATGCTTTATTAGGTTAGATCATGGATGGAAGAAATATTTCCTGGTCTTAATCACCATATACTTTCTTATATAATTGGGTATGATAGCCTCAAAGCTACTAGCAGCAATGGAAATGCTTCACCACAGAGAACTAGTGAAGATATTAGGTTACACATGGATGGACTTTTTGAGCAGAAGGAACTTGCCGTCCAATTTACTAGAGAATTTACAGCATTGTATACAAATGGACCAGCTGGTGGTGGGGGTATCAGGTTAATCAATGTCCCTCTAAATAAAGTTATGCAAGTGTTCGATTAAAATTTTAATCACCAGTCTTTATTGTTGATCTGTTTTGAATTCACAATTGATGTTCTTCCAGTTTGATAATTCTTGGTGAAACAATATATTCTAGGGTTAAATATGTTTTTCGTCCGTACAAAACACTCATCGTCTACGTTTTGTCCGTACACAAATCTTCTCCTAAGTTTCCACAAAAATATTGAAACCGTGTTGTTGAACTTTGCATGGCAAGTTATGTTCCGCTAATTATATGCATATTACTTCTTCATTGCTATTGTAGATATTGTAATATTTGAAGCCCTGTAATGTATTGCTCGTGCAGAATGTTACTTAGTAATATATTTTTTGGTCTGAATGCAGTACTGGATATAAGAAAGAGATTCTTCTAGAAAAACATTTGGTACTCTCTTCTTCCCTTTCCTCTCTTGGCCTTTCTCATACTTTAGCATATGCATGCATTTGAACTAATAATTTATCATTTGGATCAATTGAGTTCATTGAGCTATATCAAAATCCAAATTTTCAGTAAAACAATTTAGAGCAATATTTTCATTAATGGTATATATAATGTTTTTTGTTTGTTGTTCCATAAACATTATGCCATAGAGAATGAGAACTTCGAACTCAATGAGTCATATAGTGTTTAATTGTAGTGAAATGATCCTTCTGAACCAATATTTCAAAAACCGGATTGCAAATCGAATCGGTAAGAACTTTGGATCATGGTTTAATCTGTTCAACCATGGGTTTAACCGGTTGAACGAATTGCGGCTTAACCGGTTCACCCGATTCAATTTGGTTCAACCAGACCGCGGTCCAACTGAAATCAAACCGACTAGTGAACTTGCCGATTCTCGGTTGAACTAGTTGTTCGGTCAATATTTGAGATATTGTTGCCGAAATCTGATAATTAACTTATACTATCAATGAAACATGTGATTTCCTGACATACAAAGTTTGTTTAGGTTGTTGTATCAGTGATCTTACATCCAGTTTCATAATGGTGCAGTTAGATTAATGATAGCTAGCTTCTTTTTCAGGTTAAGCGTGAAGATGTTTTCTGGCGAATTGGGTTGAAGAGAAACACAAAAAGCCAGTCAAATGAAGCAGTTCATCATGAATACAAATACAATCTGCATCACATACCGACATTGCAACCAGTGTCACAAGCCGAAACCGATAAATCCTCCGCGGAATTTGTTTCGTGTTGTAGAAGTAGCACTCCTGCTCCATCAGGTCAGAAGATTCCACTTTACAATGTAGCACATAGCAGAGCTGGAGATAAAGGAAATGACATAAATTTTTCTCTCATCCCACATTTTCCTCCTGATATTGAGAGGTTGAAACCAATTATCACATCTCAATGGATAAAATCAGTGGTTTCACCTCTTCTGGATTTGTCTCCTTCTTCTGATTTAGTTAAAAGAGATCAAAGAGATAAATGGATCAATGAAAATGTTAAAGTGGAGATATATGAAGTTAAGGGAATCCAATCATTGAATATTGTTGTTAGGAACATCCTAGATGGCGGTGTCAATTGTTCGCGAAGAATTGATCGGCATGGAAAGACCATATCGGATCTCATATTGTGCCAACAAGTTGTGTTGCCTCCACGATTATAGCAATGTTTTAAATTTTAATGAGTTTCACTTCACCTTGTGCTATGGTGATTATGGAAATGAAATAAGAAATGAGCAATAAGCATGGCCAAGTTTGAATGAAAAAGAAGTATTTTGAAGAGGCTACCATCAATGATCCATCTATCCAAGTATTCTTAATATATTTGATAAGATCAACATCTCATAAATCCTAAAATTTTCAATACTGTAAGTTAGTTCTTGATATTTTCTTGCATGCTTAATGGTTAAGTCATTAAAAAACAAATGTTGTTATAACTTATATGGCCTGCCTTTGGAAAAAAGGAAAACTACTTATGATAAAAATGCCTCTATATATGTTTTGACATTGAAATTTCAGCTTCATAATACCTTGTGATATCTTCAAGAATACAACACTTGTTTTATTATAAACTTGACAACTAAATCCGTCATCCAACACATACATATTGTGTCCCGATAATAACCGTGTTTTCTGCCACAATATTATACTACTTCCAATCGTGATAAATGTGTCAACAAAAATTGATGTATACAAAACAAGTATATCAATTTTTGTTACTCGTTTATCTCTTATAAAAATGATCGAATATAGATTAATAAAACCTAAATATGTTAGACCATGTATTATAAAAATCATTGTTAGGCCATGTATTATAAAAATCATTGCTCGCATTGGAATCATCGACATGTGAAGAAGACATGTTGGATGGTATGCGGAGCAAACGTTGATGTCTCTCCATTTGAAGTTTTCTGATTTGTTTGCCAGTTTCTTGATATCTTTGCCAATGTTCTCCATGAGGTGTACCCATAAAATATTGCTTTTGAAGTTCTGCAAGTTGCTGTAACTTTTTTATTTGTTCATCTAGATCACCAACATATACACGATTTAATTTTCCCAATACATCCATAGCAATCTCTTCAACAATTTCAGATTCCAGCCTATATAGTTAAAAAATGTAATGAACATATATTGATCAGTAATAATATAGCAAAAAAGTAAGTATATATGGTTGGCTTGATTTGTAAATTTTTTAAGAAAAAAAATTAAAAAATTGAGCTTAAAATTTGAATAGTCTGATCTTAAATGTGTGAATGCTGACATTTTTTGACGGTAGGGAACTATGATCTGTACCTTAATTTAAGTGAAATTGAACTAGATTTTCTTAATTAAGAAGTTGAGTTTGAGTTTTGTGGATGAAAAAAAATTATGAATACAGTTGAGAGGATGTACTTCACTAAAGGTGACAATTGAGGGATCAATAAAAAACAAAATCGATAAATATTTGGCACCAATAATTAGTTACAAAAAAACATAAATTAAAACAAAGTTTAGCCGCTAGGTATAGCTTATAAGCACTCCGTTTCTTTTTTCTTATTTTTTGCTGTCAAATTTAGCGTTCCTATTTAGTTATTCTTTTAGTATTTTACATATATGATTTGTCAATTATACCCTTTATTAATTGCTCTTAGCTTATTTTTTTTATCAACAAATTAAAACAAAGTTTATCTCTTAATACACTTGAGCATCCATTAACAGTGAGAGACATCAACAACTGAAAGCATAAGCCTTGCTTATGCACCATGTGCATAAACAATGAAAATTATTTAGTGCATCCCCCATATTACTTGTGCACCCCCCTCTCCCCCCAAAAATTTCTCGCGCACCCCAAAATTTCTCGCGTGCCCCCCAAAGATCTCGTGCGCCCCTCCCAAATTTCTCACGCACCCCCCAGATGACTTGTACCCCCCAATTTTTTTTTGTCCCCCCATATTTCTAGTCTAAACCATTTTGCTGTGGGAATGGTTTCAGAGATATGCACTTCAAAATCATTAAGTGCATAAGATGATTTCAGTTAGAAATCTGAGAGGGGGTAGGAAAAAAAATATCTGTTAAGTGCATAATTATAGGGTTGTACTCCAAACCATTTTATGCATTTAATGGTTTTGAAGTAGAACCCTCTGAAACCATTTCACCAGTAAAGTGGTTTTGAAGTATAACCCTTTGAAATCATTCCACCAGCAAAATGGTTTTTGGCTATAAAAGTCGGGGGACAAAAAAAAAAGGGCACAAGTCATCTGGGGGTGCACGAGAAATTTGGAGGGTGCACGAAGCAATTCCATTGTTTATGCACCGTGCATAAAGAAAAAGTTTATGCACCATAACTTCTCCCATCAACAAGATAGCATCACCATATATAAACTTGTTTATAACACAAGGCTAGTGGAAACAAATGTTTGCATCTCTTGGAAAACAATTAAGGAGAAACAAAACTTTCAAACTCGAATAACAAAAACAAAAAACTTCACACTCATAGAAAACAAGAAAACCTTGTGATTGAGTTTTTCATTATCGGCATACTGTTTGTAACAGCCCAGGCCCCACCACCTCACGATCTTCTCCACCCCCCTCTCTAGTGGAGTTTTTGCCTTTCGTGGGAATCGAACCATGTACCCTGGGTTCAAGTACATGTTCAATGCATTCCCACTACCAATTGAAATGCATTGAACATGTACTTGAATCCCAGAGTACATGGTTCGATTCCCACGGAAGGCAAAAACTCCACTAGAGAAGGGAGGGGGGGGGGGGGGGTGTGGAGAAGACCGTGAGGTGGCAGTGCCGGGACCACCTATGGTGGTGGGGCCTGGGCTGTTACACTGTTGTTAGTACCTTTTTATTTTATCAATAAAAGCAAAAATAAAAAGTAAGCATATACTCGTATATGACTAAAACGTTGTTAAATATTGCATCACTAGTTAATTAGGTTAAGCATGTCACTCGTTTTCAATAGCGGTTCATAAAATTTATTTAGGCATAAATAGCAATAACAAAAATTTCAATAATAATCAAATTTAGGAATTTAGGCCAAATTCAAAATGAGATACAAGAACAAGATTTAAAAAATTGACAATATATAGTTTGTTACGGGAGAGAAAAATAACATTTTTTTACATAATATATTAAATTTATTAGAAAGAGTAGAAAAAAATAGGAATTTATGGGTGGATTAAATCGAGGGTATAATAAAAAAATAAAGTGCAAAAATTCACATTCGTAATTTGATATTACATACTATTATGAAAAAACAAGTAAAAAGAAACGGAGGGAGTATAATTTTAGTTAGGGTTAAAGGAGTTCAAAGGTTAAAAAGATCACACTTCAATCTCAAAAGAAATTATTAACATTAATGAATATACCTATAATAAAACAAGTTTTAGGATAATTGATTTCACATATAATTTTTCAGTTGCTACTATCTCTCCAGAATATAGTTAATTTTTTAAAACTATTTGTAATTTTGATCTTGGGATGAGAAATTTATATATATTATATATTTATAAAGAAATTCACATAAATATTATTTCCTTTGATCTCATATGTAATCAAAATTTGGTCAAAGTATGTAATTGATATATTTAGTCTGAATTTAAACCAAATATATCAATCTTTTTTGTAACTAAATTTTACTTATATTTATGATCGGAGTAATACCTGTCAATAGAGCAGTCCCATCCAGAGAGATTGGTGGCTTCTCTCAAGGCATCCCTCCATTTTTGCACTTTATTTGGCCTATCAAGAAACATTACTTGATGTCTATTGAATGCACTTTCAAAGGTTCCTGTTTGATTCCTTACATGTGTAGGTTCTATATCATAAAATATAGGAACTACAATTTGACCCCTATTTTTTTTACAATCAATTATTTTTTTAACTTCATCTAAACACCATTTAGATGTTGCAAAGTTCTTGGAGAACACAATAACTGAAAGTTTTGCATCTTCAATAGCTCTTAGAAGTGTACCTGAAATTTCATCCCCTCTTTCAAGGTTATAGTCTATGAAAGTTGATATCTCTACTCTTTTTAAAGCAGCATGAAGATGGCTAGTGAAAGTTTTTCTAGTGTCCTCTCCCCTAAAACTAAGAAACACCTCATGCTTTTCTTGAGGATTATTAGAAGACGATGATGCCATACTATAACTAGATGTTGAAGAGAGAATGGTGACATAGCATATTAATATTTTCTAGCATACTTAATGGTTAAGTCATTAAAAAACAAATGTTATAAGTTATATGGCCTTTGGAAAAAAGAAATACTATTTATGATAAAAATGCCTCTATATATGTTTTGACATTGAAATTTCAGCTTCATAATACCTTGTGATATCTTCAAGAAACAACACTTGTTTTATTAAAATCTTGACAACTAAATCAGTCATCCAACACATACATATTGTATCCCGATAATAACCATGTTTTCTGCCACAAAATATTATATTTATACTACTTCCAATCGTGATAAATGTGTCAACAAAAATTGATGTATACAAAATAAATATATCGATTTTTGTTACTCGTTTATCTCTTATAAAAATGATCGAATATAGATTACTAAAACCTAAATACGTTAGACCATGTATTATAAAAATCATTGTTAGGCCATGTATTATAAAAACCATTGCTCGCATTGGAATCATCGACATGTGAAGAAGACATGTTGGATGGTATGCGGAGCAAACGTTGATGTCTTTCCATTTGAAGTTTTCTGATTTGTTTGCCGGTTTCTTGATGTCTTTGCCAATGTGCTCCATGAGGGGTACCCAAAAAATATTGCATTTGAAGTTTTGCAAGTTTCTCTAACTTTTTAATTTGTTCATCTAGATCACCAACATATACACGATTTAATTTTCCCAATACATCCATAGCAATCTCTTCAAAAATTTCGGATTCCAACCTATGTAGATCACAAATGTAATGAACATATATTGATTAGTAATAGTAATATATTAAAAAAGTAATTTTATATGGCCGGCTTGATTTGTTTTAAAATAAAAAAACACCGAGCTTAAAATTTAAAGCGTCTAATTTTAAGCCAATGATATGTTGAATGTGTGAATGCGAAGTTTTTTGAGAGTAGGGAACCATGATCTTTTCCCTTAATTTAAGTGAAATTGAACTAAATTTTCTTAAGACCTTGAGTTTGAGGATTAAAAAGAATTATAAATACAGTTGAGAGGATAGACTTCACTAAAGGTGACAATTGAGGGACAAATATTAATTAATAAACAAAAACTATAAATATTTGGCACTAATAATTTGTTACAAAAAAAATAAATTAAAACAAAGTTTAGCTGCTTGGTATAGTTTATATGATTTTAGTTAGGGTTAAAGGAGTTCAAAGGTTAAAAAGATCACACTTCAATCTCAAAAGAAATTATTAACATCAATGAATATACCTATAATAAAACAAGTTTTAGGATAATTGATTTCACATATAATTTTTCAGTTGCTACTCTCTCTCCAGAATATAGTTTTTTTAAAAAAACTATTTGTAATTTTGATCTTGGGATGAGAAATTTATATATTATATATCTTCAAAGAAATTCACATAAATATTATTTCCTACGATCTCATATGTAATCAAAACTTGGTCAAAGTACGTAAATTGATATATTTAGTCTGAATTTAAATCAAATATATCAATTTTTTGTGACCAAATTTTACTTATGTTTGAGATCGGAGTAATACCTGTCAATAGAGCAATCCCATCCAGAGAGATTGGTTGCTTCTCTCAAAGCATCCCTCCATTTTTGCACCTTATTTGGCCTATCAAGAAACATTACTTGATGTCTATTGAATGCACTTTCAAAGGTTCCTGTTTGATTCCTCACATGTGTAGGTTCTATATCATAAAATATAGGAACTACAATTTGACCCCTATTTTTTTTACAATCAACTATTTTTTTAACTTCATCTAAACACCATTTAGATGTTGCAAAGTTCTTGGAGAACACGATTACTGAAAGCTTTGCATCTTCAATAGCCCTTAGAAGTGTACCTGAAATTTCATCCCCTCTTTCAAGGTTATAGTCTATGAAAGTTGATATCTCTACTCTTTTTAAAGCAGCATGAAGATGGCTAGTGAAAGTTTTTCTAGTGTCCTCTCCCCTAAAACTAAGAAACACTTCATGCTTTTCTTGAGGATTATTAGAAGATGATGATGATGCCATACTTTAACTAGATGTTGAAGAGAGAATGGTGATAGCACATTACACAAGTATTGTGTTAATATATATTTTGTAATTGTATACATAGTAATTTGATTAAGATATTTAATTTAATTTATATTGTACAATTCCATGTATTTTATTTGAACTAATTAATTTCCAATGTAGTAAGATAAAAATTTAATTGTCAAAAAAGAAAAGATAAAAATTTAGTACATACAATATTAATTAGATGTGGATATCTTTGTCACCATTTCTTTGTTACGTTTTAGATAAGATTATTTATTTATTTTTGTTAATGAAAAATAAAAGAGAAAGTTAAAAAGAAAATAATATAAAATTATAAGGAGTACAATGTTTAATGTAATTATTTAAATATTCCCAATACATGACAAATTTTGGAATCTAAATTCCCCCTAAGTAAAAACCCGTCTTTTGGCATATACTTGGAAATACATGCAAGGAATGGATTATAATTTATTGTTGTAACTATTATACGTAGTTAACTAGTTATACATAATTTTCAATCTTAACCATCAATATTAAATTAGATGGCTTAGATTAAAACTATATATTCTTTAGTTAAAATAATTTTAACCGCTAAGATTAATTAATAAGTTCAAATTTAATACTACGTCATATTGTTATAGTAGGAAATTCTTTTCACACTATCACATACATAGTAAGGGGATTGTTTGTAACACACTTTGTTGCCCTAGATTTGGATGGCTTTGTCTTCGTTCCTTTGTCTTAGATAAACATTTTTTTTTTTTAAATTTTAGGGGCAGCCGAAGACCTTCTATGGCATGGACAAGTTTCATTGAAAGTGTTTATTTTCGCGTGGTGTGTTTTGCGCGATCGGTTGCTATTGAAGACAAATCCGGTTGTCCGAGGCATTCTCTCTCCAGATCTCTATTTTTGTTCGACTGGTTGTGGTGGTATTGAGACAGCTCAACACTTGCTCCTCTCTTGCAGCACTTTTGGTTCTCTTTGGGCTCTAGTCTGGTCTTGGATTGACTTCTCGGTAGTGGACACACATAGTCTTCCAGATCACTTCGTTCAATTCACTTTTTGAGTTGGTGGTCTCCGTGCTCGTCGGTCCTTCTTGCAGCTCGTCTGACTTGCTTGTGTTTGGGTAGTGCGGAAAGAAAGGAATCTCTGGTGTTTTCAGAAATTCGACGAACACTGTGAATCAACTCTGGGACAAATTCAAGCTCTTCTCCTTTCGGTGGATGCAGACGACGGACGTTATTTTAGTCTCCAGCTTTCATTGTTGGTGGTTGTTAAAGCACACAAGTAAGTATAGTTTATCGTCTCCACATGGACTGGTGCGATATCGATGCCGTTGCAACAATTAATATAATTTTAAGTACAGTGATTCAAAAGTATTTGTGAAAAAGTACAGAAATATAACAACGGTAAAGAAATGATTGAAATCACAGAGTGATAAGTTTGTTGGGATTAGATTTCACCAACCCAATCATGTGTACCATTCGAATAAGTTATACAGGTTTTAGCTATTAATCAATTCTATCACATATCACTCACATACGTGTCTGTGTCTAGAGCACGACGAGAATCCCGTTATACCTATTAACCTTCGATGTCTCGAGTGATCAATCAATACAACGACTATATTGTATTGCTTAAACTCCGGAGTTTCGGACAATTTAACCAACACAATAGCATTAAGTTTTGATATTTAGAGTGAATATTAAATCCAAATCTATGTCTAGAGTTTAGAGTTTAATAGATGATTGTTCTTAGTTCTTGGATTCAAAAAGCATATGTCTATACCATTTCAAATCTTGAAGTAAAACATGAAATTCAAAAACAACATCAAAATAGAAGAATAATCTAAAACCATATATAACATAGATCAAAATAAATACATACTCATAGATTGATTACACCTAATCCCAACAAAGAGAGATTAGCTACTTATTTTCATGGTAGCTTTACAAAGATCAAGAAGAAAAGAGATGAACAAACTTATCAATGATGATTTCTCAACTATTGTAGTGAATCCACCTTCAAATCCCCTTGAATATGGCTCCTGGGTGTCTCTTCTGCGTTTCTGGGCGTGGAAGAATGAATTGGTCTTTAAAAAATGAAGTTTGAGTGCCTTTTATAATTGACAGAAAAGTGTATGGTCGCTTAGCTACGAGACGGTCGCTTAGCTACCAAACCTTTTTTCAGGAGGAGGGTTTGCTGACACGTGTCCCACTAAACCTCTGATTCATTCATTTTCTCCTGTTTGGTCGCTTAGCTACGAGACGGTTGCTCCAAGCTACCAACCGTCTGTTTGTCAGATTTTGTTTCTTTAGCTTTTCTTCACTTTTTAGCACAAAAACCTGTCAAAACAAAATTAAATAAAAACAACTATTTACATGATTTTGGGGTTTTTTAAAAAGATATCTTACAAAACAAGTTAATAAGTGCCTTAATTCACTATATACTTTTACTATTTTTTTGCACTTATCAGTGGTCGAACCCTTTGTTATGTTTGAGTATCGACTGATTGTCTTTTTCATTATATGTTACTCACTTGGATTCTATTGTAAACTTTTGTACACGCCTTATGCTGCGAGGTCTATGAATTCTTGTGATTTTTAATATATATTTTATTTTGACTTATTTCAATTTTTTTTTGTTAAAGGAGTATAATGTTTATTGTCATTTTTTAAATATTTATTCCCTATGTGGGACAAAGACAAACTTTGGAATCTAAATATTCCTCCTAATCTAAAAATATTCCTCTGGAGCCACGGGGTAGTACAACTAAACCCTCCTAAGACTTTGTTTACGAGTTTGGAGGGGAATGAAAGGCTAAAAAGGAAGAAACAAGTGAAAGAAGTAGAAAAGTTTGGGAGGGAAGAAGTTTGGAGGGTTATTTTTTCTTCATAACACAAAAACCCCCCAATTTGGGGGAACTCAAAAATTGTATTGGATTGGAGTTTGAAGGGGGGGTTGAAGGGTTTATATGAATTCTTCAAATTTAACTAATATTGTTATAATATTCTTAAATTCATAATATATTAATCATAAGTATTTATTTGTCATTCTCTATAAAAAATATTTTCTCAAAAAATGTAAAAGATTTCTTTAATTTTCTCTCTATTTCCCTCCCTCCAAAGCCCTCCCCTCCCTTCCCCTCCAAACTCGCAAACAAAGCCTTAATTTCTCACACTTAAACCAATTTTTATGTTTTAGGTAAAATTACATTTTTTATCCTTTATTTATTTATTTATTTTGTAATATTTTAGTTATTTATCTTTTATTTGTAACACGTTAGTCCTTTATCTTATATATTTGTAACATTTTGGTCTTTTGTTATTTTTTTTTTGAAATATTTAGTCCTTTATCTTTTATTTGTAACACTTTAGTCCTTTATCTTTTATAACATTCACATATAAATCCTTTTTTTCATATTTTTTATTAAAAATATTTTGAATTTTATTTGTTAAGATACCTTTTTATTAAAATTAAATAAAAATCATAATTTTGATAAAAATGTTCATCATCTTCATCAATTCTTCATAATTTCATGTTTTTTAAAGGACCAAAATGTTACAAATAAAAGATAAAGAACTAAAGTGTTACAAAAAGATAAGATAAATAACCAAAATGTTACAAATGAAAGATAAAGAACCAAAATGTTAAAAAAATAAAATAAAAAATCAAATATGTAATTTTGCCTATATTTTATTACTCCTGAACCCCTTTAGATTAATGGCTTGAACTCTGATTCAGATCCCCAGTAGCAAGCTTATTTGATGTCTCCTCTATTGTAGCGTTCTCGTACGATGCTTTTCTTGAGGATTTTGGTCTGCATCCTCTATCTCTTCGGTTTTTTTTTTTTTAACATTTGTATATGATTATACGTTTCGAAATAAATATTTGTATATAATTAATGTGTAATTTAGCTTAAAGAGAATATATATTTTCTTCAATTTATTATAATGGTCTGCAAATATATTATATGTTTTTTTTAGTACATGGACGAAATGACAATAATCATAAAAACTTCACACATATAGATGATAGAGCCGAGATTTAGATTTTGATCACGTCATCCAACTTGAAATATTGATAGATGACAGAGCCATTTTTTAATTATTTCTTTTCAATTTTTCTTTTCAGTTGAATTAAAATTTGTTGACATGTTACACTTTTTTTTTTATTTCTTCAAATACGTGTTTTCTTTAATTGCTTTTTTACCGTTCAAAATCACTTTTCTATTTCTTTACTCAAGGTTGAGGCATAGAGTTTATATAGATTTGTCTATTTATAGAATTACAAAAAACTAAAACATAAAATCTCAAAAATTATTAAATTCTAAAAAGGAAGAATAGTTTTTTAGCAAAAAAAAAAATAAATACTAATAAATTTGGACTCTACTACTACCATCATGATGAGAACATATAAACTCAAAAACATTAATTTTTGACATGTCAATAATGCAATCAAGCTAAAACTACTGCTATTAACCTCTTCTTTTTTTTTTTTTTACCAAAATAGCAAATGACAAAAAAGAAAAAGTTGGAATTAGTTATTTTTGTCACATTAACGTACATCCCAAAATATCACCTCATTGAAATAGTCAAATAAACAACCTGTTTTCACTCTAATCAAATAGATTATATCCACAAATCACAAGAAAAAATTTCCATTTTTGCTTCAAATTATTTTTGGGTCTCCACTCACTTCTCTCAACCATTTATCTTCTATTATCTACTCTATTATATGTTGATATAATTACGTTACTTTTGCTTAAACAAACACAAGACTTTGTTTCAAATCCCCATTTGTCTGAGGTTTGTACTCTCATTGAAATTTTTATCTTTGATCCTCAGACATTCAAAGACAAAAAAAAGATCCTTAAAAGAAACATTCACAAGAAACAAAAATTATCTTGTGAGGAAAATTAATTAAGGGGAAGAAAACAACATGTCTTTCACTGGAACTCTTGACAAATGCAAGGCATGTGACAAGACTGTTTATGTGGTTGATTTGTTAACTCTTGAAAATATACCATATCATAAAAATTGCTTCAAATGTAGTCATTGCAAGGGATGTCTTACGGTATGTTTCTCTAATATCATCCATTTTTATTTTTATTCTTCATAAGTTTCTTTTAATGTTTATGTTTTATTACTATATACACCCCTTATATCACATGTAAAACAACAATATCACATCCATACAAATTTATTTAATCCTTTATTACATTTGTACAACCAACAAAATCCAAATCCAGTATCATAACCAACGACAACTATTCAGCTTCTATGAAGAGTTGCAGATTCTGCCAAATCATGTGCTCGAAAGCTGAATAAAACTCAATACAAACATTAATTTAGAATGTGTGATCGTTTCAAAAACATTTTGAATACATAATAAAAGTGACATGCATATACATATTTCTTTCATAATGTGTCATTGATGTTATTAATAAATGTTGATCTAGATGAGTACATACTCTTCCATGGATGGAATTCTCTATTGCAAGCCACATTTTGAACAGCTTTTCAAGGAATCTGGCAATTTTAGCAAGAACTTCGGTATGATCAAATCAATATTTTTTTTCCTTTCCTTATTTAACCTTACAAAGCACACAAATGGATACATATCTTACTTTCTTTTCATTTTGCTAATTAAGCTTTTTGTTTTTTCTTGATTTGAAATATTGCAGCAAAGTCTTCTGACAAGCAAAATGACTTGGTATGTTCCATATTCTATCTTTATGTTTTAGCAATTAGAGTGTTCCATAATTTTAATTTTTTCTTATATACACTACTTGAAAAAATTGAATCAACAATGAAAATTAGGGACCAAAAAAATATGAAATTTATCTCTAACATTGTTACTAAAATATTAGAGTTGAATTTCATAAAAAAAAATATAGTATATGCATACATGGTTATACATCTATACATACAAATATGCAACTTTATATATTAGTGTTATTTAATGCTCCTTCTAATATGTCAAATTTATTGATCATCAACAGAATAGGACACCAAGTAGACTATCTTCCATGTTCAGTGGTACCCTGGACAAATGCGCGACTTGCTCTAAAACCGTCTATCCATTGGAAAAGGTTTGTCGCGATCCTTGATTTTGTTAAAACTACTCATTTTAACCAATATTGTTAAATAGCAGCTATAGCGTAGCAGAATGCTGACCAACCACTATTGTTCTATGATACGCTATTTAATATAAAATATTGTCAAATAACGGCTATAGTGGTTCTATAGCGTTACAAAACTATGCTTTTAATTTCTAACACAATTTTTTTGGTTTTATTGAAAATATATATAGGTGACATTGGAAGGTGAATGCTACCACAAGAATTGCTTTAGGTGTGCTCATGCAGGGTGCCCTTTGACACATTCAAACTATGCTGCACTTGATGGTGTCCTCTACTGCAGGGTCCATTTTGCACAACTTTTCATGGAGAAAGGTAACTATAGTCATGTACTCAAATCTGCACACAAGAGGAATGGTTCTTCTCCACTTTCTGAACCAACACTTGAAGTTGTTGAAGAGCCTTCAGAACCAGCACAAGCTCAAGCACCTGAAGATCAACCAGCTGAAGAAACCTCTTGAATGAAACAGTAAAAAAAAATAACAAAAAAAATTCCTTCCTCCCTTTGTTTTGGAGCAAGGTTTTTTTTTAGTTGAAATTTACTGTTAATTTAATTATTTGTTCAAAAGTTGTTTTTTGGGTTTAATTTGTAAGCTACAACATGAGAGGTTGTTTGTGTTCAAAAGTTCCAAACAAATATTTGAGCAATACAATATATTCTTTCATTCAAATTTTGATTTTATCTTACTAAGTAGTAACTTGTTATGTTACACTTTCCCTATTATAAGTGCCCATTTTGCACAATTAGTTCATAGATGTTTTGGCAATATATGTAATGAAAATGTTATGGACATAAAAATGTTATTATGTGTCTACCAATAAACAAAGTAAAAATGTTATTTCCAATATTAAAAATTATGTGCTTACTTTAAAAAATTGAAATATATTTTTTTTAGATGAACATAAATTTTTGCTAGTTACCTAATGAGATTTTTAATATGAAAAGTAATACTCATCCATTCATTATTATAAGAGAAGTTTGACTTTTCAGATTCATTGAAAAATCAATATATCTAAACTATAATAAGGTCTACATACATTGAGTTTTCAATGAACCTAAAAAAGTAAAATTTCTCTTATAATAAGGAATGGAGGGAGTATGAGAAATCTCAACAATAAAACTCACTTTCTTCTATAAAACTTAAAAACAAATTTCACTAATGTCCTTTTATGATAGTTGGAACAATTTATTAAATAATTATTAACATTATTAAGATGGTATATCATTTATTTTGGGGGGAGATAAGAGAAACCATCTTCTCATTGGTACAAATTAGAGGTCCAAGTCCAAAACAACTTCCTTAGTCTCACAAACTCTTGGTTTTGGATTTCCAAACTATTGTATTTTGGTTTTCCAAATTCTATTTTAAAAGAAAATATTTACCGAAGTTGTTATTAGGTTGAGTCACGACCAGATCGCTCTCTTTAAAACGTTTTGTGGCACTACCCGAAATTGTGCAAGGTAGACTATCAACCACGCCGCCTCCAGGATAAAACAAGCTCAGTTACAACTGTGCGATTAACTACTGCACCGTAGAAAACCGTTCGAGAATTACACCTTCAATATGGTACCAAGACCACTTTTTTAATACTGAAACCACTTTAATATGCTATTGTTATCACTCTATTATGGTGCTGAGACCACTCAAATATAGTGTTACCACCATTCTAACTTTAAGTTCTCCAAACTATCAATATGGTACTACGACCACTCAAATATGGTGATACCACCATTTCGACTTTTTAATTTATCCTCAAATCAATATGGTACTACGATCACTCAAATATGGTGATACCACCATTCTAACTTTAATTTCTCCTCAAATAGAAAAAATATTAAAAGAGTATTCATATACTATTAAGATCATTCTTAATTCCGACGAGACATTATTGATTCAAAAGGGACTATGATCTTAAAATTACTCTTTATTCCGAAGGGACAAACATCATCAAAGAGACTATGTTTTTAAGACCTTTCTTTATTTCGAAGGGACATTTTATCGAATAGGGACTAAGGTCTTAAGAACACTCTTATTTCCGAAGCGACAGAAAAAAGGAGATGAGAAGAAGAATAGCTCATCAACACAAGCTGGAGGGAGAAGAGAAAAAGAGTTCTCGACAACTCAATAGAAACTTTTTGGTGTCTTTTTGAACTTAGTGGAGTCATCTATTTATATAGAGATTTTGTAACTGTTTTAGCAAATTTTGCGGCAGCAGTTACTCTAATGGATAAGATCAAAGGAAACTTATTCAATAATCTGTTCAACAACACTTGTGGATGAGATCAAAAGAAACAAATCCACAATAATAGATGAAACATAATAATGAAGGAAAGATAGGAAATTCAGTTGGATTCTCAATCTTATCACAACAAACATAATCTAAAATTATGGGAAGTGATATCTATGAAGAAAGAATAATAATAATAATTATTATTATTATTATTATTTTCATCATTATCAGGTATTTAAAATTAAATACCACTATTTAAACACTACTAATATGTGGGACCCCCACACTCTATTTTTTCAATTCACACAATATTAGATCAAAGTTTAATTACTTAGTGTTTAATCTTCTAACCTTCCAATTTCTTTCCATCTTCACATCAATGTTCCAACAATCCCCCACTTGAATTTAAAAAATGGTTTCAATAATAACGTCAAAACGTTTCTATAAGGTTGCTAATAAACAAAGGTGTCGCCAACAACTTGAACCTTTGCATAGCGGGTAAAATTCCGATTAACATGAGTGGCACGTAGCATTGAACTCAATCTCAGACATAGAACCCACACACAACCTTTTCTTAAGGTGTATTCAAAAAGCTCGTGCATTTATGGCCCTGCACGTGTATCCCAGTTTTAACGAACGCTCTAGGTATTCTGCCCCAAATTCCATAGGAACCGGCCTCAGTTCCACATTCGCATAGGTGAGTCTATCAAGAGTACTCTTGTAGTTGTGTAATCCACTCCATATGGAGTATAGATCTCATTAAGAGTTTCTCTAATAGCATGTTCTATCACTTTATGACTTGTTATTACCCATTGAACCTATTTCTTGGGATCTCCAGTCAGTTAGGTCGGGTTACCATCACTAGTGAGCTATAGGCATTAGTCCAATCTTAATAGAAGTATTTAAGACTTTCTTTCTTGTTAGTCCTTTCGTCAAAGGATTAATTAATTCTTTATTAGTACGTACATGATATACTTTACCGTTCCTTTTGAGAGTAGTTAGCTCTCTAATCTTTTATGTGTTCGTGCCTTAATAATCGTCTCTTGCCATTGTAGTAGCAATTCTCAACTTTTGTAATAGCTGCAGTACTATCACAATTAACACTTCTGGCAACAGTTTTATCCACTAGGGGATCTCAACTAGCAAACATTTTCTGAACTTGCTTCTTCACTAGTTTTCTCTAGTGTTCTCATCTCAGATTAATTCCATATTGGACTAAGTTAATATCATTTGTTTTAACAAACAACTCCTCTCGTGATGCCCAATGTGCAGTCACTGGTCGCTTTAAAACTTATCTGAAGGATGTTCTATTTTGTATCTTGTACCATTCAAGTACGATAAGATACTTTTCATTTGTATCTTGTTCCATTCAAGTACAATATGATACTTCTTATAATGTAATTCTAGAGTCATAATCTTCTTAAGGCACCTTATGACTCTTTCAATAGCATGGTAATGCTTCTCATCAGTCTATTAGTAAACTTGAATAAAAGTCTTATGACATGGCCAACGTCGACTCTAATACATTCAATTTCATACCTAAAGATTGCCAATGATGCTCGCATATTCCGTTTGTCTAACACCATCTCAAATGTTCTTGAAAAGTTTTACATTTGGATCATAAGGTGTGGTTGCAAGTTTACATTCAAATAATTACATTTTCTTAAGAAGTTCTCAACTTTGTGAGATTCATCAGAAAAGTTCTCTTTTTCTGATCTAGTAATCTTGAAACCAAGAATTACTTCAACTTGGTCTAAGTTTTTGCTATCAATGTTTGATAAACAATGATTTCACATAATTCATAACATGAATCATTAAACCAAATATGAGCATGTCGTCTTCATAGAGACATATGATCGTGCAAATATTATTTCCATATTTGTGGTAAATACATTTGTCACTTTCATTCACTTTATACTCATTTGATATCATTAGAATGTCAAATTTTTCGTGTCATTCCTTAAGAGTTTATTTTAGACCTCACAAAAAATTATCTAACTTACAGATCTTGTTTTCTTGTTCATGAATTGCAAAACTTTCAGGTTGTTTTATATAGATTTCTTCTTCTAGTTCACCATAAAAAAGGGAACTTTCACATCCATTTGGAGTACTATCGAGTTATGAACATCGGCTAAAGGGACTAGTACTCTTATGGATATGATTCTAGTGGTTGGTAAATTATTTTCGAAGAAGTCTATATTTTTTTCTTTGTCTAAAACCTTTTACTACAGGGAGAGCCTTGTATTCATCAACCGTACCATCAGGTTTTAGTTCTTTTCCAAAATCCAAATACAACCGATTAGTTTTCAACTATGAGACAAGTCAACTAAGTGTCATGTTTCGTTAGAATATAGAAAATCCATTTCATCGTTTATTGCTTCTTGCCATAATTCAGCATCTAATGAGGATACAGTTTCTTTAAGGCTTAATGGATCTTCTTCCAATGTATAAACCAAGTTCATACTCTTTAGCAATTCTTACTTTCTTACCTCTTTGAGGTTCTATAACATCTCACACGATGTTTTCATAACTATTTCTGATTACTGGAATGTGATCAAATATAGTGCCCCCATTAGTTCTTAATTTTTTTGAAAAAAGGAATTTATTTTGCCCCCACTAATGTCATGTTTCACTAGTGCCCCCACTATTCTTTATTTAAAGGGGTAAATATTTACATAGAAATCATTATCGTTTTATTCTATGATCACTTTAGCATTTAAGAACTATATGCTTCACTATTTATAGCATACCCAATGAATACACATTCATAGGCTTTACTAGTAAGTTCAACTCTCTTGGAGTCCAGAATCCAAATATAGTCAGACAAACCCAAGTTCAAAAATAAGACAAGTTGAGTTGTCTTTTCTTCAAAAATTTCTTAATTAGAATTTTTGTTCTTAGACTTGGGTACTCTATCCAACATAAATTTCAATTTTCGTTATAGAAATTGAACATACCAAAGATAACAATTTTATTTTTCAAAATTCACGGTCATCAATAAATATGATAAAATATTATTTTATCATTTCTAGTTTATGTGCTATCAAGTTCGCACATATCATAATTTATTAAGTTTAGTGAATCATATTCTCTAAACACCGATTTAAATGAACTTTTGGTTCAATTATCTTGACTGCAATAAATAAAATTTTATAATCTTATAATGTTCGAATTGAGTCCAAGTTACTCAAGTATAAAATCCAGATTCGTATCATACCAAAATCACATATAACATGTTGGTAATATGAAGCAAACTGTAGGTTACAGTTGCACTTGAGGGAAACAATACAAGTATAGGCAACATGTTTGTGATTTCCAAAGGAACCGACACTTATGAGAAGGAGTGAGTGAACACTTTAGCCAGCCAGCCAGCGTAGTACTAGTACGCCTGTTGAAGGTGTTCCTAGACTGGGACTTGTTTGGTACTGTGTTCATGTCCCTATTAACACGTGTGTTTTGTAACAAACTTATCAGTTTTATCATTATCAATGATAACTAGGTACCATTACGTATATGAATTTCTTAGTGTTATTGTTATAACAACAATCACTTCAATGTTTCAGTCGAAAGATGTACTTTTATAGCTTGATCTATCCTTAACGTATTTAGGGACAACTTAACCTTAATAAGTAACTTCTCCGGTAGACATAGTTGTTCGAAACGTCTTAAAATTGTTGGTTTTGGATTTTCAAACTATTGTATTTTGGTTTTCCAAATTCTATTTTAAAAGAAAATATCTACCGAAGTTGTTACTAGGTTGAGTCACGACCAGGTAGCTCTGTTTAAGACGTTTCGTGGCACTATCCAAAATTGTGCAAGGTAGACTATCAACCACGCCGCCTCCAGGATAAAACAAGCTCAGTTACAACTGTGCGATTAACTACTGCACCGTAGAAAACCGTTCGAGAATTACACCTTCAATATGGTAACAAGACCACTCTTTTAATACTGAAACCACTTTAATATGGTATTGTTACCACTCTATTATGGTGCTGAGACCACTCAAATATAGTGTTACCACCATTCTAACTTTAAGTTCTCCAAACTATCAATATGGTACTACGACCACTCAAATATGGTGATACCACCATTTCGACTTTTTAATTTCTCCTCAAATCAATATGGTACTACGATCACTCAAATATGGTGATACCACCATTCTAACTTTAATTTCTCCTCAAATAGAAAAAATATTAAAAGAGTATTCATATACTATTAAGATCATTTTTAATTCCGACGAGACATTATTGATTCAAAAGGGACTATGATCTTAAAATTACTCTTTATTCCGAAGGGACAAACATCATCAAAGAGACTATGTTTTTAAGACCTTTCTTTATTTCGAAGGGATATTTTATCGAATAGGGACTAAGGTCTTAAGAACACTCTTATTTCCGAAGCGACAGAAAAAAGGAGATGAGAAGAAGAATAGCTCGTCAACACAAGCTGGAGGGAGAAGAGAAAAAGGGTTCTCACAACTCAATAGAAACTCTTTGGTGTCTTTTTGAACTTAGTGGAGCCATCTATTTATATAGAGATTTTGTAACTGTTTTAGCAAAATTTGCGGCAGCAGTTACTCTAATGGATAAGATCAAAGGAAACTTATTCAATAATCTGTTCAACAACACTTGTGAATGAGATCAAAAGAAACAAATCCACAATAATAGATGAAACAGAATAATGAAGGAAAGATAGAAAATTCAGTTGGATTCTCAATCTTATCACAATAAACATAATCTAAAAATTATGGGAAGTGATATCTATGAATAAAGAATAATAATAATAATAATAATAATAATAATAATTATTATTATTATTATTTTCATCATTATCAGGTATTTAAAATTAAATATCACTATTTAAACACTACTAATATGTGTGTTCTATTTTATGTGGGACCCTGACATTCTATTTTTTAAATTCACACAATATTAGATCAAAGTTTAATTACTTAGTGTTTAATCTTCCAACCTTTCAATTTCTTTCCATCTTCACATCAATGTTCCAACACAAACAATTTTAATTAAATAAAAAAATAAAAATAAAACCTGAATAATTACCAAGTAGATTAAATTAAATTAGGCTACCAATAAAAAAATGTTATTTCTTCCAAATATAAAATCAGGTGTCTTACATTACCAAAAAAAGAAATCAGGTGTCTTACTTTAAAAAATTGAAATATCTGTTTGTAAAATGCAACACATACTCTCTCCATTTCAAAATATAAGAAAAATTGAGTCAAAGAAACTTGATTTATTTAGTAAAACATTTTGACCAAATGCATTCATTTTTGTTGATCAACTTTTACTTATATTTTAAAATGGAGGGAGAATACCACCAATCTTGCGCTTATTTTTGCAAGTTACAAAATAAAATTTTAATAAGAAAAATGATACCGGGAACCGAAGTCAACAATAAAACTCAGTTTCTATAAAGAACTTAAAAACAAATCTTACGTACGTTAGAACAATATATTAAATACTTATTAACGTTATAGTATATCATTTATTATAAATAATCATATATGATTTCAATTAAAGTATATGATTCTCAAAATGGTCATGACATCGTTCAATAGCTTTTACGTAGTTGTGAGTATTATGATAAGTTTTTCTTTAATTTTTAGAACATCTTCGTGTTATGAATATGCACCAAGGCCATTGTCATCGTTAGAACAATATTTAAGTAATTGTGCAAGCAAATTTAAACCTGAAGAATGTGGTAAACAAATATTCGAAGCTGTATTTGTTGTAAATGAAATTGTTAGCAATAATTGTTGTCATAGCCTTGTACGTGATGTTGGAAAAACTTGTCATTTTGACATGACAAGATATGAAGTAGAATCGCCAATGTTTGTAAAAAACAAAAATGAATTTTTAAGAAGGGGTGAGAAAGTTTGGAAATATTGCACTCAAATAATTCGTCCGAATTTACCTTGAACTCAAATATTTCAATGACGATGGAGTGACTGTATCAACTGAAAAATTTATTATATGAATTTTATTTACTCGATCAACAAACTCATTCTTGTCGTCATAGCACATCTAAATTTTATGAAAATCTAATTTCAATGAAAATTAGTAAAATGTTTATAATTGCATAGCGCTTATTACATAATTTTATTTAGGCTTAATTGCACTTTTGATTCCCCTATTTTGCCAAAAGTGCGATTTTAGTCCCCTTATTTTAAAATCAAACATTTCAGTCCCCCTATTTTGATTTTTGTTGCACTTTCGGTCCCCCACCCTATTTTTTAACCAAGTGGCAACCAAAACGCTTACGTGGCAAATAAAAATTCCACGTCACCAAATATTTTAATTTTAGATATTTAATTTCCATTATGAAAAAAATTATTTTTTTAAAAAAAATCTGAATATCCAAAAAAAAAATTTTTTTTGTAATAAAATCTGAAAAAAAAAACCTAAATTTTTTTAAAAAAAAATATGAAAAAACAAAAAAATATCTGAAAAATTATTTAATATTTCAGTTTTATTTCAAATAATATTTTATTTTCAGAATTTAAAAAGAAAATAATAATTTCAGTTTTTTAAGAAACTAATATTACTGATTATAAAAAAAGACTATTTGAAATATTATATAAAAAAAAATCTGAAAATCGAAAATCATTTAAATTTATTTTTAAAAAAAATTGAAAAAAAATAATCTGAAACATTAATATTTTAAAATTAATTTTTTTTTAAAAAAATTAATATATAAAATTAATTTTAAGTTATTTTTTTAAAAAATTAATATTTCGTTTTTTCTAAAAAAATCAATATTTTTTGTTTTTTCAACTTTTTTAAAATTAATAATTTTTGTTTTTTCTAAAACTAAATTAATACTTAAGATTTAAAAAAAAATATATTTTTTTCGTTTACCAGATTTTTTTTTTAAAAAAATTAGTCTCTTTCATATTGAATATTAAAAAATTAATATTATAATTAAAATATTTGTTGATGTGGCACTTTTATTTGCCACATGTATTGCCACGTAAGTGTTTTGGTTGCCACTTGGTCAAAAAATGGGATGGGGGACCAAAAGTGCAACAAAAATCAAAATAGGGGGACTAGAATGTTTAATTTTAAAATAGGAGGACCAAAATCGCATAATTGGCAAAATAGGGGGACCAAAAGTGCAATTAAACCTTTTATTTAAATATTTCTGCGATAATAGATTTTTATGTTGCAAGTGAAAAAACTAACGAGAAAAGAAACTGGATAAAAGCAAAATGATTTGGGTCATTACTTTTGATCAAACTAAAGAAGGAACGACAAATTTTCTTAAAATTTTTCCTATGTTTTAAATTTAAAACGTGAAATTGAAATTAGAAAAAAAAAAAAAAGAGAATAAAAAAGGTGAAAGAAAAAAATAATAATTGAAAACTAAGAGAGAAAATTGAACAGAAAAAATAATAAAATAAAGTAGGAAAAAGAAGAGTAGTAGAAAGGTAAAATATAATTCTTTTAAAAGAATAATAAGAAGAAAAAGAAAAATAATAAACAATGAAAAACTTAAATATTAAAAAGACTATTTTTTCTTTAATAAATTGATTTTATTGAGTTGAAATGGGTAATTAACATTCTTATTTTAGTAGTTGAAAACACACACACACACATAAGTTTTAAAAATAAATAATAAAATGAAAAGTAAAATTTTAGAAAAATTATGATGTGTGATTATTTTGTGTTCATCTCTCTACAAATAGAATTTTTCATTTATTTTAAAAATAGAAAAGATTTCACTCATATTCTTTTATGTGTTTTGATTCGCAAAACAACATGTACTGGACAGAACAGTATACGACAAAACAAGATAGTACATGACACGATAAAACTGTACCGGAAAGAAATAGAGCGTCAATATTTTTTATATTAAAAAATGAAATGGGTACTTTCGTATTTTTTATAGTTGTAATGTGGATAAAAAGTTATACCATGGTTCTGTGAGAGATAAAAATTCTTGTTTTTGTCTTAATTCCTTACCAGCTACTTTGTCCAATTCCATAAATTAAACAGAGTACAACAAAAATTGTTCAATTCAGTCCCCTGTTTTTTAACAAATCAAATGCACTATAAATAATAATGATATCAACATGAAGTTTTTTTTTTTTTTTTTTTACGAAAATCAACTGATAATATCTATCGATCACTAATCTCTATCAAATATTTGAATGACCACCTTAATTAATCTCTTCTTTCACATTTTTTATCTACTAAATTCAAATTTAAAACAATATTTACGAAATTCAAGTTTGATTTCACCTGAATTATTCTATCAATTTTATTGAATTAGCAATAAAATTATAACCAAGAGAAACATTTTTTACTGTCAAAAAAGAAAAAGACAAAATTTGTGTTTAGATATTTTTTTAAAGCATTTTTGACATCCATCCATCTCCAACACAAATTATCGAAGCTGCCACTAAACTCTTCCCTTCCTATAATCTATTTTCATTACACAAGCGATTATAAAAACCATTTAACGCGCCAAAATAGTCGTTGAGGAAAAACGCTAGCATAATTACATTATGATTGGACTTTTCTTTTCACGCGCTGACTCTGAGACTGTAAATAGAAACTTGTAAACAATATCCTTTCACTCTCGCCACTAACCGTTTTAAAAAAACACGCAAAACTGAATTATTTTCTCGCACCGAGAAAATTTTCATTTTCCCTCTTTCCAAATGCAGAAAAATTGAAAGCTCCATTTTCTACTTTCTTCACCTTTCGAAGCTTCGGTAACACGATTCTCTCTCTTTCTCTCTAATTTTGTTACATTTACTGTTATTTAATGCGAAGAAAGTTAATGCTGATAAACTATGAATCACATACACCGGATACGACACTGATACTTGACACCAATTTTTTGAGAAAATGATATAATTTAATATAATGATATGTGTCAGTGTCGTGTTGGTGTTTTGCACGAGGATGCGTTTAATCTAAAGAGTGTCCGTGTTTGATAGATAATAAATTTGTTAAATTTTTTGTGATTAATTTTTTCAATTTGTTTCAGAAAATGCATTGAGAAACGGTTCTGTTACTGTATGAGTATTTTGATTTGGAAGAAAAAATGGATATAGCTTTTAGCTTACCACGATCGAAAGTAGCTTTGACTGGTTTGGATTCTTGTGTTTTGTTTAGAGGTAGAAGCTTTGGTTGTGGTTTTGTTTGTAATTCAAGGAATATTTGGAAAGGTTATTGTGGAAGAGAGTTCCGAGTTTCGAATTTGAAGTTGAATTTGTTGTGTTGGAATAGTAAACCTTTTAGGGGAAATAAGGGGATTCGGTTGAAGTGTCAGGGAAATGATTCGTTTAATTATGATAATGGAAATGGTAGGAGTGTTGATAATTTCAAAGGTTTGAATGTGGATTCTGATTTGGAGTCGATTTCCGGTGCGGAATTGGGTGAACCGGTTGGAGAAGTTGGGGGTCAAGTAGAAGTAGAGGTAAAAAGTGTGGATGAATTGAAGGAATTGTTGCAAAAGGCTTTGAAAGAATTAGAAGCTGCTAGAGTGAATAGTATTGTGTTTGAGGAAAAGGTTAAGAAGATATCGGAGACTGCGATATCTTTGCAGGATGAAGCAGCAAGAGCATGGAATGATGTTAATTCTACACTTGATGTTATTCAGGAAATTGTTTGTCAAGAATTTATTGCTAAAGAAGCTGTTCAAAATGCAACAATGGCTCTTTCTTTAGCTGAGGCAAGGCTTCAAGTAGCTGTTGAATCTTTGGAGGTTGCAAATGAAGATTATAGTTCTGTGCAAGGTTCGAATGAGAGTGATGGTGGTAAAGGTATAGTGCAAGAAGAGAAAGAACGTGTGGTTGCTCTTGAAGTTATCAAGGAATGTCAGACAAATTTAGCGTGTTGTGAGGCTGAGTTGAAGAGATTGCAAAGTAAAAAAGAGGAGTTGCAAAATGAAGTGAACAAGTTGCATGGAATTGCTGAAAAAGCACAGTTGATTGCAGTTAAAGCGGAGGAGGATGTCACAGACATAATGCATATGGCCGAGCAAGCTGTTGCCTTTGAACTAGAGGCTGCAAAACGTGTTAACGATGCAGAGATTGCAGTTCAGAGAGCAAACAAGTCTGTCACTGGCATTAATGACGATGCCACTGACACTCTACAAGTACAAGATGTTGTGGCTCTCCCCAAGGAGGAGAAATTGGTTCAACAATTTTCTGGTGATGCTGCTGTTAAAGGAGAGCCCGAGTTATCAAGTAATGATGAGTCTTTGCTTGCCACGGGATCACTAGAGACACAGTCTAACAATACCAGCCAAGTCTCGGAAGACACGAGTGATCATGATAATGGACAGTTAAGCTTAGACTCTTTTAAAGAATCTGAACCCGAAGTAGAGAAGTCAAAAAATGTAGTTCAAACAAAAAAACAGGAAACACAGAAAGATTTGACTAGAGATAATTCACCATCTGCTCCCAAGGCATCATTGAAGAAATCTTCCCGATTTTTTCCTGCGTCATTCTTCTCTTCTAGCACAGATGAGATTGATTACTCACTAGCATCAATTTTCAATGGTCTTGTGGAATCTGCACAGAATCAATTACCCAAGCTGATTGTTGGGTTATTGTTAATTGGAGCAGGGTGTGTATGATCTTTCTTTATCTTACTCTTCCCTTTGTTAGACCATCCTAGAAACAATTTATTTTGAAGTATGTATAAATCAATATGGCTGGCCTAGAATATATATTTGATGTACAAGACTAAAACATGTGAAATATTAAGGTGACAATTTTCAGCTTTTTGTGCAACATGATAGAAAAGTATCAAGGCTGGAATATTCACTGGTTTGCTTAAAAAATGATTATGAAAAGTTTTCTGCCACGGTGATGGGATTTATGCTTTTCTATATGTTACTTTTATTTAAGTTGTTCTGTCCTTTTTAAGTAAGACAATATCGTGTTTTATCATTATGTTAATCAGATGGAATGATTAATGTGAAGGTTCTGTTCTGTTTTACTAGAAGCTGTGGACTTTTATTTCAGGGTCACCTTCTATTCCAACCGATCAGAGAGGAGTTCTCAGCTGCTTCAGCAGCCTGAAGTCATTGTAACCACTGTTGAAGAAGTTTCCTCAAGTGCAAGGCCTCTAGTTAGACAACTTCAGGAACTCCCAAATAGACTTAAGAAAGCTATTGCATCGTTACCTGATCAAGAGGTTGGATCTTCTTCATTTTTACTCATTAAATTGCATGCTCAATTCAATAGGTTTCATCTGACTCTTCTTGGTATTTATCATAGGTGAATGACGAGGAAGCCTCCCTCCTTGACATGCTCTGGCTATTACTTGCAAGTGTTATATTTGTCCCACTATTTCAAAAAATTCCTGGAGGTAAATTGGTTGCCACATATTCAAAATGTTGGATTCAACATAACCTCTCAAAGTATGACCAAGTTGTTTTTCTAGATATTTTACTTTAGTTTGGAACTTGATTAGGCTACAAAATATAAATATTCTCATATGAAGCTTTGGTGTATAGATTATCTCTGCTGCTATATATATATACATGTATTAAAAAAAGGATTATATCTGCTGCTTCTTTGAGCTCATGTGTCTTTTCCTTATTCATTGTTTGTTCATTTGATTGTGACAATAAATGGAGCCGTAATGATAAAATAAATGGTTACTTGAATTGTATTGTTCTTAGCAGCCAACCAATAACAAGTTTATGCTTCCATGCATGTGAAACATTTTTATAAAAGTCATAATCTGGTAAAATTGATTGTCTGACGACTGACATTCATTTCATACATTGTTTAACTTATTATGTGTTCCTCATCTGTAACAATGTTTAGGCAGTCCTGTTCTTGGTTACTTGGCTGCTGGAATCTTGATTGGGCCTTATGGACTCTCCATCATTCGCAATGTTCACGGGACAAAATCAATAGCCGAATTTGGAGTTGTTTTCCTATTATTTAATATTGGTCTGGAGGTTGAGCTTCACATAAGATCTTGTTGTACCATGACTTTAATCATCTCCTTACTAAAAAATAACTGAAGCCTTGAACTGTTTTTTTTCTAGCTCTCTGTTGAAAGGCTTAGTTCAATGAAGAAATATGTCTTTGGATTAGGCTCTGCTCAGGTGATTGTGAAACTCCATCTTTCACTTTTGCTGTAAAACTATGTGAAAATTATTCAAAGCATACCGATATGATTTTATTGTTGAGTATTGTTTTCATACACCTAAATCCTAGATCTTCAAAACTTGTTAATACTGTTTACCTCACAATATTCTATTTATATGCTAGTAACTTACTAGTACAAGGCAACAATCCTTACTGTGTATGAATAAATGCAGGTTTTGTTGACTGCCGCAGTTATTGGGTTGGTGGCTCATTATATTTGTGGCCAAGCTGGCCCTGCTGCTATTGTCATTGGGAATGGCCTGGCATTATCATCGACTGCTGTTGTTCTGCAGGTAAATATCCTGAGTACTGTTTGCTTTTAACCTCTTACTCTAGGGTATACGTTCACACCTCATACAGTCTAGGCAGCTTAACCTTTCCAGTTTTATGCCTCAGTTTAATGTATGTTCTGTGATTGTGATATCTACCTTTATTAAAAGCTTTGATTAATTGTAAAAGGATTTTGTTCTGGAATGCATCTGTTAAAAATAGAAATACATTTATGGTTGTCATTATTTGATAAAGCTTGAAGTTTCTCTAGCTATAATGTAAGCGCACCTTCAAAATACTCTCGTGTCACAGACATTTAGGGTAGGAGTCAGGACTTTGCTCTTTATTATAATTCTATGTTCATGTATGCTGAGTCCTCCATGTGGCAATATTTCAAGTGAACTTGTTTTACAGGTGTTACAGGAGAGAGGAGAGAGCACATCACGACATGGGCGAGCTACATTTTCCGTGTTACTTTTTCAGGTTACTTTGTACCTTACCTATCTATCTAGAAAGTAGAAACTGAAGGATTTTTCTGTAATCTATAGTTGACTAAAGTTGGTCATCTTGATTCTTGCATCAATATTCCGTACAGAACACACACACACACACACACACACAAAAATATATGTATATCTCTGCTGTTGCCTGTTTGGCTTTTTGGCTGTTCACATCTATATATCTGCCACTTAAACTTCTAATTTAATGTGGCATTCTGAATAGATCCTCAGCCAGCATCTTCTCTGTATGTTTTTTTTTTTTTTTTTCTTTCTCTATCTTGTTTATTTCTATGTCAATTTGTTGTTTTTGCATTGCTTGTTTTTCAGCTACTAACTGCCTTTGCTTTTGTAATATTTTGACCGAAATTGACAATTTCTTCTTTGTTTGTGTACAGGATTTGGCCGTTGTTGTCTTGCTAATACTCATACCTCTTATTTCACCCAATTCTTCCAAAGGAGGGGTAACACTTTCTAGCACTTTTTGCTTAACATACTTCATCATACGTTTTCATGAAGCTTAGAAAAAACGACCACTTAAAGTTGTATGAACTCCTGTCTAGCATGAGAAAGTGTATAACAAGGGTTCTCTATTTTGTTCAGAGAACTTGCATTTGATTGGATGATTTAGCTTTGATTTTTTTTAAGCTATGCATTAAATGGGTCAAGATACATTTCACTCTTTTTAATTGAAGTTGGCTCATGTTAAATGCTTGATTGGAAGCCATGAACTTTGCCTTCTGTTACTTATGGCCATCACTGTCATTGCTATACTTCAGTTGTTTCCAATATCATCTTCCCGTAAAATATTAATCTCTGTTTTTCCAGGTTGGCTTTCAAGCCATTGCTGAAGCTCTTGGTCTGGCTGCTGTTAAGGCTGCAGTTTCCATCACTGCCATAATTGCAGGTGGACGATTGGTAAGTTGTATTCACTAGAGCTGAGGTGTGGGCAGTGTGATTTCTAATTTATTAAAATGTACTCTGAATCTGGATGGTGATGTTTAATAATATTTCCTTGGATGTCTTTATTTGCATTCTCTAGTCAATATATATAACAGTATTTTGTTTAATACATCCTTTAAATTTTTTTCCAACATAATTTATCAATTATACTATTGCGGGGTTAATTAATTGTAGCAGGCATTTCACATATTTAGTATTTAGTGTATCAACATCCTGATTCTGAAAAATATAATTTGTTTTCAAAGGATAAGCTCTATTTTTAATTATGGCCTTGCATTTATTCTAAAGGCATCGTATGATGTTACTTTGTCACAGACATGACTTTTGGAATGTGATTTCCCACTCTTCTTTTGTCCAGCTCCTTCGACCTATATATAGGCAGATTGCAGAAAATCAGAATGCAGAAATATTTTCTGCCAATACACTCTTCGTTGTTCTTGGGACCAGCCTTCTCACTGCCAGGGTAGGTGTTTGGATCGCTGCTTTTCCTTTTTTCCTTTGACTGGGTTTTTGAACCAAGCCAAGATTTGGCAGATTGCTTGAGTTACTTTTGTGACCATTGAAGACAATTTTTCTGTATTGCGTTAGTTTGACTCCTTTACATTTTTTTAAATGTAAAATTTATTTGAAACAGGCAGGCCTGTCCATGGCTTTGGGAGCATTTTTGGCTGGTTTGCTACTGGCAGAAACTGAATTTTCCTTACAGGTTGAGTCTGATATTGCTCCTTATCGTGGCCTTCTATTAGGCCTCTTCTTTATGACGGTGGGTGGTCAATTACTTTTACTGAAATAACTCTTATTTTATATGAATCTTGCCTTTTTTAAAAAGAAAAAAAACTTTTATATGAATCTTCAAAAGAAAAGAATGGCTGACTTGAGGTTTGTGATTTTATGAACAAGTCAGTATCAGCATGTGTAATTAAAGAAAAGTAATTTCTGTGACTTTTCAGGTTGGAATGTCAATTGATCCAAAACTTCTTCTTTCAAACTTTCCAGTCATCATAGGGACACTGGGACTCTTGATATTTGGCAAGACCCTCTTGGTTGCTTTGATTGGCAAAATTTTTGGTGTTTCAATCATATCTGCTATCAGAGTTGGGCTTCTTCTTGCTCCTGGAGGAGAATTTGCATTTGTTGCTTTTGGTGAAGCTGTTAATCAGGTTTTTGTCGAAAACCATTTCTCATGCTAAGAGTGTCTGGTTAATAAGTCATTCTGCTTGTGTTAGATTCTAACAATATGCCTCTTGGTGTTCTTAACTTGAGATTATTAGAGGTTTATGTCTATGTCATCTTTCCCCAAAAATAAATTAGTTAGTGGAAATCTAATTTGTTCTTACCAGACAATCCTTTATAAAATAAGGTTGTTTCTCTTTGTTATTCTGATATATAATGACTTAATAATAGTTTTGAGTTGCCAATTGCAATATCATCTGTTATTGCATGGCCCGGGAATATATTAACTAGATTCTTTGATTACAACTCAAGAGGCTTGGATACATATCTCAGGCCTTGGTGATTTGCTATTATTGCTTGATAGTGATTTTGGGAGTATAGGGTTTTAAAATTGTATCATGTATTTCAATTACATGAACTGCTTGGATGGGGGTGGAACTTGGGGATTTTCTGAAATCATAGAACCATTGCACCTCTTTTATTGTGTAGAATCATAGATCATGCATTTCTTCAGGTTCCAACTCAATGGGATATTTATGTGAATTCCACTAGTATATACTGCTGGGAGATCATGGAGCTTTTCTTGTGCAGTTCTTTTTTCTATGAAACTCCCGTGTGTAATTTTGTTATTTCAAATTGTGTTATTGTTGCCTTATACATTTTGGTGATTTCATATCCTCTAATTGTGGATCATTTCTTTTTCCTTGATGAATTCCTTCTGCTATGAATTTTCTTCCTCTTTAAAAATTAATCGGCTTTAAAAACTAATTTCTTTGCTAATTGAGACTTTTGTAGGGTATAATGTCTTCCCAGTTGTCCTCTCTGCTGTTCCTTGTTGTGGGAATTTCAATGGCGCTTACACCATGGTTGGGTGAAGGAGGCCAGCTGATTGCTTCCCGTTTTGAGCAACATGATGTTCGAAGCTTATTACCTGTAGAAAGTGAGGTGAGATTACTTTCATTATTGGCTGACAGGGACTTCTATTGATGGCAAATGGTTGTGAAATTTACAGCTTTTTCACCACCCATTGTTGCCTTTCTTGCTGGTGGACTAAGCCCTGTTTTTTTTTTTTTTTTTTTTTTTTAATTTTTTTTATTTATCTTACAACTTAATAGATTGCAGGTTGTGTTGTATTATAGTATAGTATAGCAATAAGTCTTTCCTGGAGGTTAAAATGTGGATGTGTAGTAATTACAAGATAATGAAAAATAGTGAAATTCTTGCTTGTGCGATTTTTATTCCTTCATTCAAATCACCATAATATTTGTGCCAGAAACAAATCGCCTAAAGATTTATGTAGTTCTCGTTGACCGTTTGAGTCCCACTGAGAATCAAATGACAGCAATAAGAAAAAGCACTAAATGTTTTGACATTTATTAATTTAAGTGAATATTTTTAAAAGCTAAGGTGGTAAACTTTGACACACAGTTGGTTAACAGCCATCACAGATCACACTACACTTACTGCCTTGTGTTTATCTTTGAGATGATACTCGGTGTTTTGGATTGAATATCTTAGTCAGAGAAACAGTAAATATATTATTTGGAACAGCTCAACAATCTATGTCTTAGATATAATATACTTTTTTTTTCTCTTTGATCTTTTGATACGATTAACTTTTTCCAATTAGCTAACTATATTTATTAAATTGTATCAGTTTAATTTACTTTAGGAAATTCTATATTAGTAATACTTCCTACATTTGTAGTGTCAGACAATACAGTTAGAACAATTGATTTAACATGTTATTTTTTTTATTTAGATTTGACATAAAAAATTAGTGGTTGACATTGTTTTGGTTTAAATCTTTTTCAGACAGACGATCTGCATGATCATATCATTATTTGTGGATTTGGGCGAGTTGGCCAGGTGAGCTGCTTCTTTTCTGGTATATTTTATTATTAGTTTAAATAATCAATTTGAGCATTAAAGTTTAGCTTTTGTTATTCTCAGATCATTGCACAACTTCTTTCTGAGCGACTTATTCCTTTTGTTGCACTAGATGTGCGAAGGTAACTTGATCTAAGTGAAACTATTTGCTTTACTTATAAAATTGTTTCTTTTGGATTTTATTTATGCTGTAAAAGAAAACAACATTACTGCATGGAATTAGCATCTAGATGATCCTAGGCTATTCTGTTTGATTGTGCATTGGTTTCTGATATTTTTGGAGGCAACAAAGACTTTAATTAAAAATAACTTTGTTTTATTTTATTTTACTTTATTTCCAAATACTTCAATTTTCATCTCCCCTCCATTTCCCCCCACCAAACATGAAGTACCAGTCTACCGTATATCATGTTTGCAATTTTGAATCGGAAATGGCAGTAGTTGTCCTAACTTGCCTTAATATTTGCTGATGTTATCAGTGATAGAGTGGCAATTGGGCGCTCCTTGGATCTCCCTGTGTACTTCGGTGACGCTGGTAGTCGAGAGGTAGTGCATATGAATTCAATATATGAGCTCGAATAGATGTTCATTATTTGACATGCTTTGTGTTGCGTGATGATAAGGTCCTACATAAAGTTGGGGCTGGAAGGGCAAGTGCTGCAGCAATAACTCTAGATTCCCCTGGTGCAAACTATAGAACGGTTTGGGCTCTGAGCAAACACTTCCCAAATGTGAAGACTTTTGTTCGTGCTCATGATGTTACTCACGGATTGAATTTAGAAAAAGCTGGAGCTACAGCCGTAATAATCTGATACCTCTTCTATTTTTTCTGTAATCACTGCTTTATTGTGTAATCATTGCCAAGGAAAAAAAAAACTGTTGCATATCTATTTCTATTTGGCTATTCTTGGAATACTTAACTGTAGATCTTGTCTTTCTGTTGCTTGCATTTGCAGGTTGTCCCAGAGACCTTGGAACCAAGTCTTCAACTAGCAGCAGCAGTGCTTTCTGAGGTAACTACCATATTGTTATTGGAACAGATATATTGACGTAATGGAGAAACCTTTTTTGTCCTAATTTTGTTTATACCCTTATCTTAAGATGACAAACACCAGTAAATGATTATTGTCGTGATTAAAACTTTTGGTAACAATATCTGTTGCCAAACTGTTGCTTATTTTCGCTGCATTGTCTGATTGATTTACTCAAGTTTCTGGCCAAATTTTCTTAGAAATGGCATGAGCATATTCATGCTCTTTATTGCATGGTAAAATTATCTGCACATTCACCGAAGATACTAGCTTTTCCTTTTGTTGTTAAAATTGCAATGGTAAAAGGTGAAAGTAAAATCAGATTTCAATTAAGGGCAGGCCTCGATAAAAAAACACAGGGTTCTTATCATGTGACTTTGCTAGTTGATGAAACTCTGACACAATGCTGAAGCATTGAGATAAACGATCTGTTATCTAACCATTTCTTTCTTCAGGTTAAACTTCCTGCATCAGAGATTGCGGCAACAATTAATGAATTCAGATCCCGTCATCTGGCTGAGCTTACAGAAGTACGTGTTCCATAAACCCATCCAATCTCACAAGACAAGCACACACTCGTGACTGTCATTGAAAATTGCATATAAATACTAGTACATATTCAATCTTTTATTTATACTCTATCTTTGGTATTAATAAACACAGTTCAGTTCTCTAAATGGATGTATGTTACTTTTGGTCTTTTTATTCAGCTCTCTGAAACAAGTGGAAGTTCTCTTGGATATGGATATAGCAGAATCATGAGCAAACCAAAATCCCTATCTCCCGATACAATTGATGACACCCAAGTCCCTGAAGGGTCGACATGAAGATTACCCCATTTATAGTACAAAACAGCAGAAGGCAAAAGAAAACAGGGAAGTTAAATTGTATAGCAGATCAGATGTTCAATTATTTATTTACATTGTACAGAAATGTATCTGCATCGAAGATGCAAAATCTGTATGTTATTTATTTCACTTGTTGTAAATTATTATTATTCACATCCTTTCTCAGATTTCTGATAAGGATGATATCACTGTTGTATGTAACAATCATTGATATATTGTATCATATTCTTTGGCTTTTGAAAGCATATATAAGATGGCCTCGAATTTTCATTGTATACTACACGATTATGACAACTCGTTGACCATGCAGTGCAACTAGCGATGATGATCGATTAATTGATCCATGATCTATCTTAAACCAGTACTCTGATAAGCACTCATCAAATACATTTCATGCTGGTTGGATTGGATGTTGCTCTTTATATGGGGGAAATATTGTTTGGCTTGTTTATTTTTCTGGTTAGTGAATATTTTATTTTTGTAAAGTTCACAAAGTCTAAATAGGAGCCAAACGTTGTTCATGACTTAATTTTCAATTACTTTATTGGCGGTTAATATCTTTGGGTACACTCAAGCTTAAGAATATTATTATTAGTAATAAAATGAACAAGATTGAATGTGTGAAACACTGTGTATTATTATATGTTTATGTTTATGATGGAAAATAATATTGTTGTATTATGCAGTTCATTATGAGTTAGATGAATTTGACTGAATAAGACTTCCTTGTGAACCTGCTAACTGTTTATATATTGTACCAAAAAGAAAGAAAAGAACTCACTAAAACATAACAGTGTGTTTGGTTTCAATTCTAGAAGAGCTAGAATTGATTCTGGATGTGTAGAATTGATTCTGACTTGTTTGGTTTCTCAAAAGTAGAATTGATTCTGCCTCCAGAATTGATTATACTTGAAGATAGAAATAGTAGCTTCTGGTTTCTAGAATTGATTCTCACATATTTACACAATTATACTTAAATATTTGTTCAACTCACTTTTACATGAAAATATCCAAACATAAACCAATTATGCTAAAATCAATTCTGTTAAAATCAATTTTACCAAAATCAATTATACCAAAATCAATTATGTTAAAATCAATTTTACCAAAATCAATTATACCAAAATCAATTCTATCTAAAGTGAAACCAAACATTAGTATTTTGATAGAATTGATTTTGGTAAAATTGATTTTATGTTTGGTTTGACTTTAGTCAGAATTGATTTTGATAGAATTGATTTTGGTAGAATTGATTTTAACAGAATTGATTTTAGCATAAATTATTTATGTTTGGATATTTTCATGTAAAAGTGAGTTGAACAAAATATTTAGTGTAAATGTGTAAGAATCAATTCTAGAAACCAGAAGCTACTATTTCTAGCTTCGAGTAGAATCAATTCTAGAGACAGAATCAATTCTACTTTTGAGAAACCAAACAAGTCAGAATCAATTCTACACCTTCAGAATAAATTTTAGCTCTTCTAGAATAGAAACCAAACACACACACAAAATTGATTTTAGCATAATTGATTTATGTTTGGATACTTTTATGTAAAAGTGAGTTGAACAAAATATTTAAGTGTAAATGTGTGAGAATCAATTCTAAAAACCAAAAGCTACTATTTCTAGCTTCAAGTAGAATCAATTCTGGAGGCAGAATCAATTCTACTTTTGAGAAAACAAACAAGTCAGAATCAATTCTACACCTCCATAATCAATTCTAATTCTTCTATGTTTCATTAGATTATGTTGAAAGATGTATCAATTAATCAGTTGCATGAACTATGTACATGTATTAGGCTATCAGACAAGTGTAGTATAATGAGAACTTGGGTGTCTTACTTTAAAAAATTGAAATATCTTTATTTCAATTGTAACATAAATTATTGCGAGTTATAAAATGAAATATAAAAAGTTATACGAAAAATCAATAATAAAACTTAAATTTTTTATTTTGTAATTAAAAAGGGCTAACATCCAAATTGAAAAAGAATTACATATTTAATCGAATATTTCTAGGCATGCAAGTTCTGCTAACATCATAAAAAAGGAGTCTTGAAACCTCGTTGAGAAGAGTTTTCATAACATAATATTAAAAGAATCTAATTAAAGACAAGTTAAAATTAGTCAGTCAATCATCACTTCTATTTCACTCTCGCTAGGTGTGATTGACCTACACTTGCTAATTCAACTTTAAAAGCTCTTGTATACTGCGTATCAAGGTTGGAGGATTGCCATTGATTTTAACTTTTCCTGCGATCATGTCAACCAAAGTTTTTGAGTCACTTTCCACTTGCAGATGATGAAAACCTTGTCTCCAAGCAAGCTTCATTTTTAAGTACATTCTCCACATCTCAGCGCAAAGGACATCACAGGTTTCAATTTTTCTAGCATATCCTTTAATCCATTTACCATATGAGTTCTGAAAGAGTCACCATTGTCAGCTAGACCTAAAGAATTCTCGAAGGCTCCATCACAATTAACCTTGATCCATCCCTCTCGAAGTCTTTTTCAACTAATGAAAATAGTGTCGCAATGACGAATATTCAGAGGATGTCTGGTGTAATTGTCTATGTCATCAACCATCTTGAGAATTTTAAAAATTGGATCGGTCGAATTTGAAAGTTCTCCTCGAAAATAGTTTGTTCCTCCACATCCATATGTGCCAACACGCCACCATAAAGATTGTTATCCGCTTCTTATTCTGAATATCATGCAGCTGATTATTGATATTCTTGAAGATCCATTCCCCGCAATAAGAAGAGAAAAAAAAATTAGAGATATTATTAGAAGGGACTAACTTTATCCATGTTTGTGTTGCTATGGGGCAATTTCGTAAAACATGAATAATGATTTCATTGTCTCTGTCACAAGCAGAGCATGTAGGAGAAGCTCCAATTCCCCATTTGCTCCTGCGACAATTAGTAAGAAGACGTTCATGAGTCGCCATCCACATAAAACTTTGAATTCGATGAGGGCCTTTCCAGCTCGACAAGGCTTTCCAATCCCCCTCAATGGGTTGAGCTCTAGTGTTTAGAGAATCATAGGCACTTTTAACTGTGAAGTCCCTCATGTTGGTTCCTCCCCAATCAATATTGTCTTGTTTGTCAATGTCCTTAGGCACAGGGGTAGCGAGAACCTGAAAAGTAAAGGTAAAAGGCAAGCTAGAGTTAAGAAAATTATAATCCCAATCTTCGAAGGGGGTTAGCACATCCCTCACATAGAAAGTTGTGTCGATAATCAATTATAATTAATTTTTATTAATTAGTGATGGAAATAAAAGAAGTTCTACTAAAAATCCATTTATCTAGCCAAAAATTAATGTTGTTTTAAGAGAGTTAGAACAAAATATTAAATATTTTTTTACTAACATAATACTCATATCATATCTTATAAATAATACTATATTGATCAATAATTTACCTAAGCAAGTACGTATTATTCAAGACTTATCATTCTCTAAATGGCCACGACATCATTCAATGGCTTTTCTCATATTCAAATATACTATAACAAAATTGAAAATTGAAATTATAAATTCTAAAAAAAGACATGTTAAATATTAAAATGAAACTCAATCTCATTGATTTTTGAGTTTGTTAATATATTTAAATAAATGTCATGTTATGAAATAAATTTTATTGGAGAAATTAATCTTTACAATTGTACATAAAAAAAAAATCCAGTTTATACTAAAAATAGTTTTTTTTATATAGAAATCAACTTTAATATTGTACCAAAAAAAAGAAAAAAAGAAATCAACTTTAATACTATGTTTGTTTCGATAAATTTATGAGAGAGAGAAATAAATAAGAGAGATACCAAAAAAATTGAGTATTTCTTTAATTTGTAGGAAGAGAGAGAAGTTTTTTAGGTGGATCTCATACAAAAACAAATTTGTGAGTTGAAAGAGTGGAAATATGCAATTTTCCCACAATGTCCTTCTCCTTATTTTTTGAATTTTAAATTTAAAAGATAAATTTGTCTTTTATCATTTTTATTTTTATTAATTTTTATCTATCCACTTTTCTTCTCTAGCTCTATTCATCCAAACAATACAAAAATTATACTATACTTCTCTCTTCACCATTTCTCTCTTTCTTATTTCTTTGAAGATCCAAACACAACATTAAAAAAGTCAAATTCAAAGCTAAAATTTGTGTCATAAATATTTTGGCCATATCTTATAGAGAAAGTCTTCCATGGGCACTAACATAAATAAATAGTATTTAGACATACATACATAAAACATTACATTATTTACTTTTTTAAAAAATATTTAAAATTAAATTATTTAATTTTTTCTCTTTCTTCACTCATGTGAGTGTGTCTAAACACTATATGTGCCTATATTAGAATTCCTCTATCTTAAAGAGTGTAACTTGGTCCCCACGTTTTTTCTTTTTTGGGTACAACTTGGTTCCCACATTTTTTTTTGGGTACAACTTGATCCCCGCGTTAAGCTTATCAATTCTTTAGTCAATTTCACACAGAATTTGATATGGGCCATGAATTTTGTTTATCAAAAAGAGAAAAAAAATAAAAAATGTCCATTGTTTTTCATGGAACGGTCAGAAATCCTTAATACGTTACTACACAATAAATGTGTCAAATATACATTTCCCTTATTCTTTACCCTATACTAGCGTCCCGGTTGGGACACTCCTGTGCCCGTCAGTCCGCCTTTGTTTTGTTTTTTTATTGTTCCGTTTGTGTGATTTGCATATGTAAATCGTAAATAGTGGTTTATTATAAATTTGATTTATATTTAAGCTAATTTATGTACTTTTAGTTTTTTCAGAGTTAAAATTGTAATTTACGTGCATTAACAACATAAGATGTAAGGAAAAAAAACCTTTCTCTCTCATCAAAATTTACTCCTCCTTCTCTCTACTAACCCTAAAGCGTCGCCGCTGCTAATTCTTCCCTAGATCCAAATCGAGCCGGCGCAATGTAGACTGTGCCTCCGTGGTGGTGCGACGAGCCTTGTGGCTCTGTATCACCAGGCTCTGTCTGTCGTGGTGCCTCACGTCTCAACTCCGGTCGTTTTACCCTCTATGCTCCTCTATTCCGTCTGGATCCTTGGCTGCGCTCGCTTCTGTTTCATCTTCCGTTTGTGGGTTCAGGTTTTTAACTGGGTTTTGGTGTTGGTCTGGCCTTGGCGATGGGTTCTGTTGCTGCGTTTTTGGTGTTGGTGTTGGTTAGGCTCCTCGCCGGAGCTCCTTCTTCTCCGGCGGTGGGGCTCGGGTTTTGGGTGCTTCGTTTGGCTAGGGTGTTTGGGTTATGGTGATGGTTGCCGTTTCAGGAGGTGGGGTGTTGTTCCTCGCCGGAGTTCCTCCTTCTCCGGCGAGGGGTCTCGGTGTTGGAAGTTTCGTGTTGATTGGGTGTTTGGAGCAGCCGGTGTTTTGGTCCTGTTGGCGGTGATGGGTGATGGGAGGTGGCAGTGAAGGTGGCAGTGAGTGCTGGGGTTGGTGGAGGAGGAGAGGAGGGGCTGCCGTTCCGGAGACGAGGTGGAATGGTGGTTGACGGCCTGTTTTACTTTCTGTTGTTTTCTTTCTGTTGTTTTCTTTTGTTCTTTCCCGGGTGTGGTGGTTTGGTGTGTAGAGGCGGCGGGTTTGCTATCGTGTCTCCTCTGTCTTGTGCTTCCTCCTGACGGGCTAGCCCTGCTGCGCTGGTCTCCTCTGCAAGGTGTTTGGTGTCTGCTGTTTGGATCGGTCTTGGGGTTTTTGATGTGGTGTTGGGTGGAGGTGGCAGTAACAGCGGGGTTTTGGCGTGTTTTTAGCGTGGCTGAAGGTGGAGGAGGTGAGGTGGTGAGCACTGTTTAGGTGGCGGTGGCGTGGTGAAGATGTGGTGGTGGTGTTGCTTTTGTTTAGGTGTTTTGGTGGTGGTGGTGGGCTGAGGTGATGTTTTTCTTGGTTTGGAGTTTTGTCCTGGCACGCCCGAAAGGGTGGAGTATGTAGACACTCCGTGTTGACGGAGTTTGTCGTTTTATCGTACTTCTGGGACGTATTGGTGATGGTGAGGTGATGGATGGTTAATGCCGCGTGTGAGTGGATTCTCCTGGTACAAGAGTCTCTGACCATTTTTCAAATCTGGTGAGATTTGCAGGACTCTTCGAGTCGCTGAGGGGTGTTCAAGTCTGTTGAGACTTGCAGGTCTCTGGTATCGGGTTGAACTCGACCGCATTAGGCGTTGACTGTCGATTCTCTGACTACCGGAGTTCCTCATCTTTTGACTTTCGGGGCTATTTTCTGGGTCTGATGGGCCGAGTAATTTTAATTCGAGTTCGGAAGTTAGTACCTAGTGGTGTCATCTAGGGTCGGGTTGAGGTTTCTCTGGTGGTTTAGCGGATCATTATTGGTGTATGGGAGGATTGAGGTTTGATTAGGTGTCGGTAATTGTGTTATATCACGTTACCTTTTATTGTATGTTCCACGACAACTCCTTACACTTCTTGTGGAGGAGGAGTCTTTTAATAAAATTTAGCTGTTCAAAAAAAAAAAAAAGTGCATTAACAACATGTAATAATGCTTTGAATTGTGATTATTGAAAGTATAAGTGATTATTTTTTTTATGATTTCGCAATAACTAATATTAGTCATGGCTATTGTAATAGTGATTTGAATTATCTGACAGGCAATATGGTTATTCTTTCAATAAACGTTATCAAATTTATGTGCTTAAAATTGTAATTTGCTCTTCAATCCGCTCTTTTTAATTTTGTTACTGTCCGTATCCGTTTGTGTGATTTGTGTTTTCTATTCTACTACATTTTTTTGAGTTAGTCATTGGACCAAAGCCCATTTAGTTAGTCTGTTTAATGAGAAGTATGATATCTATTAAAAAATATGACAATTTAATTTTATTCATTAATTATGCTTATTTATATTGTCGTTCAATGTTCGTTTGTGTGATTCGAATTTTGTATTTTGCTAAGCTTAGTAAACGAATATATTTTAAATTTTTCATATATTTTGTATTTTTATACTTTTTCACTTAATATTTTTTTAAAAATCGAAATCATGCTTATTATATAATGATATTAATAATACATGTGTTTGCTCACAACGGATAAATGACCCTTTTCATGCCACACCATATCCTTTTGTTGCACTACTCATAGTGGATAAATAACTCTATCATGGGATATTCAGTTCCCATTCCAGTCACAGTGTGGGATTGACAAGATGGTTATTCACATCATCTCTTATATATACATGCACAGTCACTCAACCTCAAGATACATGTGTTTCGTCCATTTTACTATTCGTTGTCGGTTATTTAGTTCATTTTACATTATTTCCTAAATAACGAATTTGTAAACCTCATCAATCCAATTGCTTAATCAGCCCCTTGTCAGTTGTCACAAAACGCCCGTATAAGGATTAGAGTATAGTGTTCAATCAAAGAAAAGGGAAACCATATGCACCTTTAAAAATCATAGGATTAAAATTGCATTTAAGTCTATTAAAAAAGGAAAACTAAAATAGTTCATTAATACCAGAAGTTTAAATACAAAATACTCTTATCTATACTGGAGGAGTGGTCTTTAAAGTTAAGTCGACCTCATCGCACTTCTAATTTATTTTATAATATTTTTAGTTTTTAATTATTAATTTTTAATTAAGTAACACTCTCAATATATCACAACTAATTATATTCCAACTCATTGAGTATAGTACAATCTATTTCGGTGAGGCCGGTACCGCATGATGAGTTGTTGATTCAATCTTCATCTATCAAATGGAAGAGCAAAACATTACAAATGAAAACATAACCCAATTAAATAAAACAAAAAATAATTATTCAATGTTTAAAAAGGGGAAAGTAGACAAACAAACTTAATCATAAATTGGCTCAAGAGTTTACACCCATAAAAAAAATAGAAAAGTAATTCTCAAGTTTTAAAGATACTAATTAAGTATTGCATCAATGTACTTTATCTATTTAAATGAATAAATATCTTTTATTTTGCAAAATTTAAAAATGTATATATGACTCAGTTGGAAAAATTGTAATAAAATTTAAGATAGAATGTTTCTATCATTGTAAAACAACTAGGTTACAATTCTAGAAAGCACAATGACATTTTTGTAACCTCTTAGAGATTTGAAAAATCCATAAAACCACTTAAACTTTAAAAAATGCACAAAGGCAAGATACACAATATTATATTTAATTTAACATATAACGGTAATTCAAAATATTGATTTAATCTCAAACATTGATCAAAATATGAACAAACTGTATGAATTCTCCCTTCATATTCTGGATTAGTTAGCAAAATTTTGCAATTGATAAGTTTGGAAAGAGTGAAAAAAGAAAAGATTAGTGAACCATAAAGAACAACCTTGTATGACAGTTTATGTTTTTGAAGCAATTTAAGCATAATTGATAATTAGATATCATTGCATGTAACCAACAAATTGACAAATAAGAATTCAAGTTTGGGGAACTTGAAATCTTTTCAATCCAAAAATAAAAAAACATATACGAAAATCCAAAAAGAAAAGGGCCAAAGAGCACAAATAAACATTGTAAAATAGAACCAGCATGAGTGTGCATGACAATGTTTTATCCAAATACATATAAATACAAAAATTGTGTACCTATTGCGTGTGACACAAAAAATGAAAACGAATAAACTTTCAAATTTTTCAATTCCATACTCTTTCAATTAGTTATCCCCTCATTTTGTGAATCATTGACCTCTCTTCGACCACATTTTTTCCACCTATATCCATTCAAATCTTCTCAAACCAACATATTTTATTTGAGTTTCTTGCATCCAAACTGAAATTAAAAATTGTCAATTAGAAGTTAGAAGCAAAGTATGCGTGATAATTGAAAGGAGAGAGGAAATTTGGGGTTGTACCCGACAATGGGAGTGCCAGCAATGACATTGTTGTATAATGTAGGTATAGATATCACAATTTAGGTATGAGAAAATGGAGAACATGCACTAACAATATAAAATAATTTTAAAGTGTCATTAATAATTCATGTATTTCGATAAATCACATCGCTACACCTCACTTTAATATATGATGTGTAAGAATAACTAATTTGTATTTAACGTTTGTGTAAATTGATGTACCATATCCATCAAACTCTTCTAAATCATCCTAAAAAATAGATTTAATTTATGTTAACAAAACAAAAACCTTGCCTAAAAAAAATATAAAAACAAAAACCTCACAAAAATGTAAGGACTTTGGTGTCCTTATATACAATTGGCCAATTAGTCATGTATAATTTTTTATCACACTATAGCATAAATGAATGCTTTAACACAACAAAGGCTAAAGTACTCATTAGGTTGTTACTATTAAAATAGGGGTAACTAAAAAAAAAATACATAACATTTGAAATATTCTCACAATCATTTCAAAGTGAATAGATAAAAAAAATTAAAAAGTCAGCATACACATGAAAAACTTTTTGAAATTAACATTACACATTTTGAACATTTTATTGAGTCAAAAATGAAAATAATTTATTGGAAAGGAAAAATAGACTAAAAACAATAAGTAATGAAAGAAAGTGTTAAACCGATCCAAAAATACAAACAAATGTGTAAATACAAACATGTACCTTTCGCATCTTCATAAAAAGCTACTTATTTATCTTCCCTCTTTCACTTTTGGTCTGTATTTAATTTGGTAATTGCAGCCTCCATCTCTATCATCTCCGTTCTTTTTACTAATTTCGTTGTCTACATATGGTGGTTACGGTTTTACCTATGTCTCTATTGCACTCTTCATCTCACATTTTTCTATATTCTACAGAAAACTAAACATCTCATATTTATGCTTGACCAAAAAAAATATACAAAATTGAAAATGAAAACTTAAATGATACAACATGTACTCTATGTCACATCTAATTAAAGTTCAAATTCAATGAAATTTTTTTTTTGCCCAAAACAATTCAAAAGAAAATAAAAAAATCCCAAACACATCGTTGGCATTGAATCAAAAGTTCAGGGCAAGAAAAATTGAATAAAGAGCACTATCAATTCACATAATAAAATCAAATATAATATAAGTTAAGTTAGTTACCTTTTTTTTGCATACCGAAAAAACCTTTCTTCCATGCTTTTGGCTGTTCTTATTTTTTATTTAGATGGTTAGTGTCTAAAAGGAATGTGTATGAATTTATTGCATGACAAAGAATCAAAGATAAATGAAAATATGGAGAAGTTAAAATGAAAGCAACCTCATAAATCATCAACGTGGTTTGCTTCACAATCCCAATACTCTAATTTTCTTCCTCTTTCAATTTTCCTCGCCTTCTTTGTTCCGGTGGCACTATATTACTGTTCTGGTGAATAGAGGAAATTAACATGAGATAACATAACATTATATAAATGAAAAAAAAAAACAAACACATATATAGAGAAACCACTATCCATTCACATTTTTCTAACAACTACCTTTAGTTTAGACTAAAAGCGATTAAAGTAAAATTGAGGATTTTACCAAAAGCAAGATGCAATAAATTGGGACCATAATTAACAGATTGAATTGTGTTAAAAAAAAATGATTGACAGTTGCCATACATATTATTGACAGCATGTTTAATTTTCTTTTTATCATAGATCGACAATAAAGACCAATGTATTGTTATCTTTAATTTTCTTCATTGCAGACCTTTGTATTTAGAAGAAACTTGAGAATTTGATGATTGTTCAACTTGAACCTTTTTCTTGGTGTTGCATAATATCAAATGTGCGAGAGGAAGTTGATTGTGTTGGATGACCATGAAGCAGTTTCTATGGGGAGTTATAAAAAAGGACATGACGGGCAGTTTTAGAGGTTGATGGATGCTGTGAAGGATTTTTATTAGATTTTAGTGTGAAGGGTAATCTTGGCATTATGAAAAGTCCAGTTCAAAAAAATTGAATCCCCTTTATCTATAGAAGAAGATATATTCTGTTTACCCTATTTTACCCTTTTAACTTCACACCTAAAAATTTAACCGCCGCCAGTTACAATTCCGTTCCGTGTAACCACCGCCACAGCAACCGCAAAATTAATCGGAGAATTTACGATTCTTTAATCCAAACACGCACAAATCAATTATCTCAACAATCAAAGAGAAGAACAAATGGTGAACCAGATCGAACATTGGAAGAAGACGACGGAGAGAATCTCGATTTCCTTTTACCGCCAAGTCAAGTGATAGGACCTGACGAAAACGGAATCAAGAAACTGATTGAATACAAATTTGATGATGATGGTAATAAGGTTAAGATTACAACAACCACTTGCACTCGCAAACTCGCTAACGCGCGTATCAGTAAAATTTTGTAGTTAATTTATTGTTTTTCAGTTTAAGAAACAATGCTCAATTTTATACATGGGTATTTATGCAAATGCAGGCAATTCCATGTGAATGCCTGTATATCTTTTCATGACTAAACAAAATAGGAGTTAATTCTAATTCACAAAATATTGGATTGAATGTCTCAATAAAAAGAATTATTGTATTGGTGGTCTATTTTGCATTTGTGTTGCCATCGTTTGCATGAAATTCCATACTTTGGATGATGAATTACCATGGGATGTCTCAAGAACTAGTTTAGGTGTCTTAATTAATTTTCCTTTCAATCAGTCTATCAAATATAATGATATTTAATGGTAACTTTTTATCTGCAAATTGTTAACAGGTTCCCAAAAGGAGGTTGCAAATGCTGACCCATTTCCTACGCCTAATCATGGTGCTGTAATTATGCAGTGCAGGATTTGTTTGAAGAAGGGTGACCATTGGACTGCGAAATGTCCAAATAAGGATCTCTTACAACCATCTGAGGTAATTGTTGATAATGATAATCCTACAACATCGAATGCACCTGGTTCCACTCCAGGTGTGTATGTACCTCCTAGCAAGAAACCTGGTGCGAAGCCGAGGAATGATGAGAATTCTGTGCGTGTAACCAACCTCTCGGAGGACACAACTGAGCCTGATTTGCATGAACTATTCTGTCCTTTTGGTTCTATCAGCAGAGTCCATGTTGCTATTGATCAAAAGACTCGCATGAGTAGGGGATTCGGCTTTGTCAACTTTGTCAGCAGGGAAGATGCTCAGAGAGCTATTAACAAACTCAATGGATATGGCTACGACAGTCTCATCCTGAAAGTTGAATGGGCCCCCCCAAGAACAACCTAGATGTTATGCGCTTTTGAGTTTTGCCACTTTTCTTTAGAATGGTATTTGTGAAGGTCTACTAGAACCTATTTCTGTTATTTTTTAACCTTGGATCATGTTTCCTTTGAGATGATTTATTTACTATTTAAAAACCTTACTATGATGGTTGTATTACATTGTCCATAGGGTGTGCCATTTTGCTCCTTTTATACTTAATATTAATAAACATATGATTATGCGAAGCGTTTTTTTCCCCCTACTGGTGTTTCATTTGAATGAAAGTTATTTGTCTCATTGCTTATGTTGTTGTTTTCTACTTGGTATTTTTATTTTTAGTTAAGATAGCTACTTTTACACACAAACACACACCTCTTAAGTTTGTTTAATGTTTGAGAGCTTATCCTCTCACGTGCACATTGTGCAGTGAAATCCGAGTCTAGCACTTTATTACTTGTATTTTTAGTAAATCATGAACTGCTGTTATTATATGCTAACAAGGGAGGAAAAAAAGAAGTATGTTTTACATTTAGAAATAACATTGTTTATATTTTAAAGATATTTGACTACACAAATTTTGATGTTTTATAACTTCAATCCTATTAGACTTGGTTAGGTAGTTAGGAGGTGGTTACATAACTACCTTGAGTTAGTTAGTTATGGTTACTTGTGTTACAGGTAATATATGGGTTAGGAGTTTTCCTTATAAATAAGCGTGTACCACATGCATTGTATACAACTCATTCTCTATTAATAAATCAAAACACTTTCCTCCTAGTTTTCTCTCTAGTTCTTACTTGTTATCTTCTTCCTCTTATCTTGGATTACCCTAACAAATTGGTATCCAGAGCCCTTTGGTTCTTAGTGTAGAAAGCACAAAGATTCAGTCTTGTTTGGTGTTTACATTTTCCTTCATTCAGAAACAATGTCAGGGAATGGTTTACCAAACAATCTTCCAATTCTTGAGGGCAAGAATTGGGAAAGATGGAGCAAACAGATGAAGTCTCTCTTTGGTTTTCAAGATACATGGGAAGTGGTGGTTAATGGTGTGCAAGACTTGGTGGGGAATGCCACTGAAGCTCAGAGATCAGCACACAAAGACTCAAAGAAGAAGGATTGCAAGGCAATGTATGCAATTCAAGCTGCAGTAGATTCTGCAAATTTTGACAAGATATCTAGTGCTGAATCCTCTAAGGCAGCCTGGGATATTTTGGTGAAATATTATGAAGGAGGAGAAAAGGTGAAGGGAGTGAAGTTGCAGTCTCTGAGAAGGCAATATGAGCTTCTGCAGATGGATAAGAGTGAATCCATTGGAGCCTATGTGTCGAAGGTTCAAGGCATTGTCCATACAATGAAGAGATGTGGTGAGGTGATGACAGATAGGATGATTGTAGAGAAGGTAATGAGAACTCTAACTCCAAATTTTGATCATGTCATTGTTGCCATCCAAGAAACTGGGAATGCAGCTACATTACAGTTGGAGGATCTTGTTGGATCGTTAGAAGCACATGAGTTGATGATAAATGAAAGGAAAGGGGTTCAAGAGTCTGTACAAGCCTTACAAGCTCAGGCTTACAAGAAAGCTAATAGTCACAAAGAGAAAAATCAAGATAAGGGAAAGAATGGCTCTCAGAAAAAAATTGATGGAAAATCTGAATCCTTCAAGAAAGGAGGAAGAACATCAAGTTCAAAGAAAGGTAAAGGCAAGGACAAGAGTCACATTCAGTGCTATAACTGTGAGAAATGGGGACACTATGCTTCAGATTGTTGGTTCAAGAAAGGCAAAGAAAAGGGCCAAGACTCTGATGATGAAGCAAAACTTGTGCAAGAAAAGGTTGAAGACAAAGCTGTGACTTTCATGGCTGCATTATCAGAGGTAGAATCACAAGATAAAGTTGATGCTGAGACTTGGTTCTTAGACACGGGGTGTTCCAATCACTTGACTGGTCACAAAAACTGGTTAGTGAAGTTTGATTCTGGAAAGAAAAGTAAAGTGAAGCTGGCCAATAGCAGTTCATTGCAGTCAGAAGGCATTGGTAACATGGTTATCAAGAGAAGCAATGGAAGCTCTGCAGTAATTGAAGATGTGATGTTTGTACCAGGTATGGATTGTAATCTTCTGAGTGTTGGACAGTTAGCAGAAAAAGGTTTTTCAGTTATCATTAAGAATGAGAAATTTGAACTTTATGATCCTGCAAATAACCTAATTCTGAGGACTCCTTTGGCCAAGAATAGAACCTTCAGAACTTTGATTCACACAAACACTGTTCAGTGTATGAAGGTAGTAACAGATGAGAAGTTGAATTGGCTATGGCACCTGAGATTTGGACATTTGAATTTCAAATATCTGAATCAGCTAGGTAGCAAAGGAATGGTACTTGGCATGCCTAAGATTGAAGCTTCAGAAAGAATATGTGAAGGTTGCTTAGTTGGTAAACAACCTAGAAATACTTTCAGCAAGAGTTTGCCTATGAGATCATCAAGTGTACTAGGTGTTGTGCATTCTGATGTGTGTGGTCCCTTTGATGTGAATTCACTTGGTGGTAATAGATATTTTGTTACCTTTGTTGATGAGTATAGCAGGAAGATGTGGATATACTTGATTCAAACCAAGGATGCAGTATTTGATGTCTTCAGAAATTTTAAGGCATTAGTTGAAAATCAAAGTGGAAAGAAGATCATAGCTCTCAGAACAGATGGTGGAGGTGAGTATACTTCCAAGAAGTTTGAGTCATTTTGTGTTGAACAAGGTATAGAACATGAAGTCACAGCTTCCTATACACCTCAACACAATGGCTTAGCTGAAAGAAGGAACAGGACTATTCTTGATATGGCAAGGTGCATGGTGAAGCATAGGAACCTGCCTAAAGCTTTCTGGGGTGAAGCAGTTCACACTGCTGTATATGTGTTGAACAGGTGTCCAACCAAGAAGCTGAAAGACAAAGTACCTGAGGAAGTGTGGAGTGGTAGAAAACCTAGTGTAAGTCACTTCAGAATTTTTGGTGCTTTATGTCACAAGCATGTACCTGAAGCAACAAGGAAGAAGCTTGATGACAGAAGTGAAGTCATGATCTTGGTAGGATACCACGTCACAGGTGCTTACAAGCTGTATGATCCTGTCACAAAGAAAATGATCTACAGTAGAGATGTTGTAATTGATGAAGAGAAATCCTGGGATTGGATTGCTGGTTGCAGTTCAAGCAGAGCTCAATTGAATCCAATCATGAATGAAGAAGATAGTGATTCTAGTGATGAGAATGAAGCACCTGCAGCTGTGACTAGAGACAGGCCTGCCAGAACAAGGAACATTCCTGCTAGACTGCAGGATTGTGAAATTGTTAATGATAATGAGGTAAATGCAGATGGTGACTTAGTTCATATTGCATTGATGGCTGGTTCTGAGCCTATCAATTACACAGAAGCCTTGAAACACAAGAAATGGAAGAAAGCTATGGAGGAGGAGTTGGCTTCAATTGAGAGAAATCAAACTTGGGAGTTAGTTAAACTTCCATCAGATAAGAAGGCAATTGAAGTAAAATGGGTGTTCAAGCTGAAGCTAAATCCTGACAATTCTATAGCAAAATATAAGGCAAGGCTGGTGGCAAGAGGTTTTCTGCAGAGGGAAGGAATAGATTACTCAGAAATCTACTCACCTGTGGCAAGAATTGAGACTGTGAGACTTGTCATAGCTGTAGCCAATGCAAGGAAATGGCCTATGTTCCACATGGATGTTAAGTCAGCCTTTCTTAATGGTCCATTAGAAGAACTTGTCTTTGTAACTCAGCCACCTGGATTCATGATTGAAGGGAAGAAAGACATGGTCTACAGATTGAACAAAGCTCTATATGGTTTGAAACAAGCTCCAAGAGCTTGGAATAAAAGGATAGATGGATTTCTTGTGAAACAAGGTTTCAGGAAATGCAAGTCAGAATATGGAGTATATGTGCAGGAAGCAGCTTCAAGCATCATTCTGATATGTTTGTATGTTGATGATCTGCTAGTAACTGGAAGTGTCACAGCTGAGATAGAGAAATTCAAAGAAGTAATGAAAACTGAATTTGAGATGACAGATTTGGGAGAAGTGTCTTACTTCTTAGGATTTGAACTTCTGAAGAATGATAAAGGTCTATTGTTGCATCAGAGAAAATATGCAGGAGAAATTCTAAAGAGGTTCAACATGATTGAGTGTACCTATGCTGCAACTCCTATGGAGGTGAACTTGAAGTTAGAGAAGAATGAGACAGAAGAGACTGTGGATCCTACAATTTTCAAGCAAATTGTTGGATCATTGAGATATCTTTGCAACAGCAGGCCAGATATATGCTTTGCAGTTGGGCTTGTAAGAAGATTCATGGATAAACCTAGAAGGTCACACATGAATGCAGCTAGAAGAATACTTAGGTATATAGCAGGCACAATGGAGTTTGGAATTCTTTTTCCAAAGTCAGTTCTGAAGGAGAAATTTGAGATTGTGTGCTACTCTGATGCTGATTGGTGTGGTGACAAAGTAGATAGAAGGAGTACTACTGGGTATTTCTTCAGATTTATGGAGGCTCCTGTTGCTTGGTGTTCTAAGAAACAACCAGTCGTTGCATTGTCTTCTTGTGAAGCTGAGTACATAGCAGGTGCATATGCAGCATGCCAAGCTTTGTGGATTGTGACTGTGTTGAAGGAGCTAGGAATTGAAGCAGAGAAACCTGTGGTTCTGCAGATTGATAACAAGTCTGCTATAAACTTAGCCAAGAATCCAGTTTTGCATGGTAGAAGCAAACACATAGAGGCTAGGTTTCATTTCTTGAGGGAGCAGGTGAATCAAGGTAGCTTAGATGTCAAGCATTGTGCAACAGATACTCAGGTTGCAGATGCTCTAACTAAGAGTTTGAAAACAGACAGGTTTTTAAAGCTCAGAAGTGAACTTGGTGTGTATCAGGCGCGCGCGCCCAGCATGACAAGTTCTGAAGCAGTTCTGAAGGACAGACAAGTTCTGAAGCAGTTCTGAAGGACAGACAAGTTCTGAAGCAGTTCTGAAGGACAGATAAGGATTTCTGAAGGACAGATAAGTTTGCAGTTCTGAAGGAGTTCTGAAGGACAGATAAGGATTTCTGAAGGACAGACAAGTTTGCAGTTCTGAAGGATTTCTGAAGGACAGACAAGGTTGCAGTTCTGAAGGATTTCTGAAGGACAGACAAGTTTGCTTAGGCTTGAAGTTAAGGGAGCATGATGTTTTATAACTTCAATCCTATTAGACTTGGTTAGGTAGTTAGGAGGTGGTTACATAACTACCTTGAGTTAGTTAGTTATGGTTACTTGTGTTACAGGTAATAGATGGGTTAGGAGTTTTCCTTATAAATAAGCGTGTACCACATGCATTGTATACAACTCATTCTCTATTAATAAATCAAAACACTTTCCTCCTAGTTTTCTCTCTAGTTCTTACTTGTTATCTTCTTCCTCTTATCTTGGATTACCCTAACAAATTTAAAGACAAATTTTGTCAAAAAAAATCTGAAGACAAATTTTCTATTTCTGGTTTTTTTTTAATTAGTGTTTCAGTGTTTTTAGAGTATTTTAGCAACATTTAGCTTTTAGGTTTACAAATTTTTAGTAATCACTTAACTAACTATTCTTTTGTATACTAATTTTTTTACAACATATAAATCGTTAATTTACACCAACTTAATTTTTACAGCATTTTATCAAGTTGCACTTCAAAGTATATTCATCCATTTTTTAGTTTTAATCTTAATCTTAATCTTATCTTAATCTTAATTTTATCTTATCTTAATCTTAATCTTAATCTTAATCTTATCTTAATCTTATCTTATCTTAATCTTAATCTTATCTTAATCTTAATCTTAATCTTAATCTTATCTTAATCTTAATCTTAATCTTAATCTTAATCTTATCTTATCTTATCTTATCTTAATCTTATCTTAATCTTAATCTTAATATTAATCTTAATCATACCTTATCTTATCTTAATCTTAATCTTAATAAAAGTAAGGTTTGCCCCTTCTTAAAACCCTAATTAGTAATCACTTAACCCTAATATTTTCTCTCCTAATTCCTCTCTTAATTACCACCTCAATTACCACCTCATTTATTGCCTATCCAAATTTGAATTTTAAATACAACATTGAAAAAATGAGAAAGAAAATGCATTGGGATTATGTTTGCATTGGGAGTAAAATATAGACTTAACACTCCACTTCCTAATTAATAGCATATATAATTTTAATTTACCTAAAAATTAGGCCTTTTTTTTTTTTTTATCTTTCACTATCTTTTTCTCTTTCTCTCCATTTTGATATTTATTTTCATCTCTTTCTCTGTGTTATTTTTTTTTTCTTTTTCAACCTCATTTTTCTTTCTCATCTTTGTTTATTTATTCATTCTTTCTTATATGTGTATGTAGTTTATTCATTCTTTTCTATATGTGTATGTAATTTCTAAATAAAAGATTTAAATAATATATTAATATTTAGTAAATTTGTAAAAATCAATTAGACGAATTTCTAACCTATGCCAAAATCTTAATATTAATCTTATCTTAATCTTAATCTTATCTTAATCTTATCTTAATCTTAATCTTAATCTTATCTTAATCTTATCTTAATCTTATCTTAATCTTAATCTTATCTTAATCTTATCCTTACAATTTAACCCTAATTTTTCCCTCCTAACCCACTATTAATTACATACTTATTCTCTCACCTAATTTTTGAAATACTAATTAATTGTCCAACTATTTTTTGAAAAACCTTCGTTGGAAAAAGTCTGATATGCTTTTACAAGAAAAGGTGGGCGGCCACATAGGAAATCAAATGAAATTAATTATTATATTCTTCCAAAATATATTTGCATAGAAAAGTATGATTTTATTCTTTCAAATCTCCATTCCCTCTCTCTTTATGCGTGAAACCTGAAACAACAAGGAAAACATTGCTCTTAAATCTCCATTTGCATACTTCTAATTTTTCTCCATCTGCACTCTTTTAATTTTTTTCTCCAGGTAGGTTCTCCAACCATTTCTCAAGTTGGAAACACACTACACCATAAGATCTTGATGACTTTATTTTTTGATTTTGGTTAGCTTTTCAATTTTTATTTTTAGTTTCTTTGTGACAATTATTATTTTAGGTTTTAATTTATATTTTGATCAGCATAGAAGTTTAGAGATGGTCAGCGACGAGTGCCGAGCCGGCAGGACGACAAATGTTGCAGCTGCAGCAGAGAGGAGTTTTAATTTATATTTTCAATTTCTCTATTTTCTTTCTTTTTCTTGCTGTTGTTTCCTCTTAATTTGCATATTATTTTTGGTGAATTATTCTTCTCTTGCTATTCTTTAGAATCCCCTAACCATATCAATTATTGCCAAAATTTTATCTTCTCCATGTTTCTTTTTTCTACCCATAAATTTTATGCATAATAGCTATGGTTCCTTCTCATATTTCATGTTTTAGAAACTTTTGTTCACTTTGAAAATTTATATGCCAAGCTGTTAAAATGTTGTGAATCGTTATCCCAATATTAACTTAGTTGTTAAACTACTTGGGGTGGGTAGTTTAGTGCGGCTAGAATTAGTAATTGAGATAAAATGCATTGTAGGTGTTTGATAAAATGTCTATGAGAAAATTTGGTGTTTAACATCACATGTTGTGTTACTTAAGTTTAAAATGCAACAAATTTCTAAAAAAAGTGGTTGATGTTTAAGAGAAGCTTAGTTTTTAACTTTGAAAGTGTCTATGCATTAGTTTGTTTGCATAACAAAGTTTACTAATTTATTTATCTTGCAATAAATTCCAGGTAAAAGCTTCCAACTATGAATCCCATCCAAGAATGTGAGAAGTCTACAAGTGTGATTTTGATAAAATGGCAAAGAACCTACAAGTGTGAGAAGTCCTTGATGTAAAAATGAGCAACTGTATATAACAATTCTTTAAGGCTCTTATCTATTGATTATGTCGAATGTCTTTCATGAGAGGAAACAAATAAATATAAGTATGTGAGTAGTATGAGAAAGATTTAAGTCTGAGTTAGTATGTGAGTATTTCTTAGTAATTTACTAAGTTTCTATGTTTTCACCTCATATAGTTTAAATATCTTTGTAAATCTTCTTGCATATGTAATATATGATTCAAATATCAAGAAGATGATGCAAAATAGAACAAACATGCGTGTAGATTTGCAAAAATATGTATGATAATACATCTAATAGCAGGTTTAATACTTTTCACATGTGCATTTTGTGTATGGCCTCCAAAGCTAACTTATGTGTTATGAATATCAACATCCAATAAAAATTTATTTTAAAAAATATAGGCACCTCATGATCTTTTAAAAAATATATAGCCAAACAGTCTCTTCTCCTTGGTAAATCTAACACTCCTTCTTCTTCACTTTTTTAACATAATATGATTCATGCTTTGAAAATATTGTTCTCTTCTCCTTGGTATATCTATAGCATATTAAATCTATTAGCTCTACTTTTACTCTTCTTTTATTTCTTCTTGACTCCTCATTATTTTTCATTCTTTTTTGTTTTAGATTTTTAAATCAATTTAATATATATCCATGGTGAATTTGTAATGGATACACTTGCAAAAATTGAAGAGAGAGTTACTGCTTAGTGCCGGTGATAGTGAAGATTTTTTCATTTTGGGGTGTGGTAGCTTTGCTAGCTTTGGTTAAATTTATTTTCTTTTTTGCAAGAACCTCGGAGTTGCTCGGTTAAGAGATTATCATCCAAGATTTTTTTGGCCAATTGTTTCTAGACTTTTAAAGTTGTTCATATTAAATGGGTCTAATTCGTGTTGTATCAGATTTTGGGGTATGTATGTTATGGGGAAATTTGGCTTTATTTCTTCAAATTCCTACATTTTTTTGGGTATGTAATTTTGTTTGTTTTTAAGTAATTAAGTTAAGTAATGACTTATAGTAATAACAACTTATGGTAACTAGAATAGGAGTCTGCCACTATATAATCAAATTTTTGTATGTGTGTGTTATAATTAATCAGCGTTAAATTAACTATATCAATTGACTTCATTTATATCTCAATTATTTAATTTTTTTTTTCATTTTTTTAATATTTTCAGTATTAATCTAATGATTTAAAGTATCTTTTTTAATTTCGTTTGTATCGACTATTTCAAGTTTCAATATATTTATGTTTTTATTTCATTTTATTTTTTTATTTATAATTTTAATTATAACAATTTCAATCGTATATCTATAACTCCACAACATCCGTGCAACGCACGGGTCAAAGTCTAGTTATAATAAAAGTAAAGTTTAACAACCACTTAACCCTAATTTTTTTCCCTCCTAATCCCTTTCTTAATGACCACCCCAACAACTTATTTATGATATCTTTATTTCTCTCACCAAATTTGCAAATATTATGCACATTTTTATATGTATTTTTTTTTGTTTCTTTGTATTTATGACCTCCTTATTTCTCTCACAAATTTGCAAACATTATTCACGTTTTTATAAATTATTATTCTTTTTTTTTTTGTATAGAGTAACATAAAACTTTAATGCTATATTTGTATTGTATCTCATTATTTTTCTCTCTCGCTTTTTTTCTTCTTATTGTACGCTCTCTCTTTTCTCATATATACGCTTCTTTCACTTCTTTAAAACAATCTCACGGTAGCCAACCCTTTTGCCGCGTACCACCTCCTTCTCTCCCATTTTTCGGCCACTGTTGGCCGCCTCTTGAGAAACAAACCGATCAACCTCTTCATTCTGAGCTCAGAGCAGCTTCTCCATTCACCACCACGTTGAAAATTGTCTAAGTCGAATCGAAGTTCTCTTCTTCTACTCTACGAGAAAGAAAGATTACAACTTTGCTTTGATTTTATGCCCATTTCACCATTGTGTTTAGGAATCTCGAAATCTTTTTTTTTTGGTTCTTTTTTTTTATTCTTTCTATTTTTCGAGTTTTTGCTTTTGTTTCAGTTTTTTTTTTTTTGCAAAAAGAATCTATGCCTTTTTGTAGCTTGAGGCAAGTTTTTATTTTTGTTCTTTCTTTTGAATCTTTCTATTTTTTGAGTTTTTACTTTTTGTTTCGGTGTTTATTTTTTATTTTTGGCAAAACGAATCTATGACTTTTTTGTAGCTTGACTTTGTGGAATTAGCTGGAAATTGTTGTTCTTTTGGTAGATTATCCAAGAAAAGTAGTAATCATATGAAAGTGAAAATTCAAATACAATTGCAAATGTAGTTTACAAATAATATTTTCATAATGTTTAATAATTTGTTATCCTATTTATGTGATTTCTAAGTAATTTTAATGGTTATTATGTCATAATATTAATACCGTTTAGTTCCATTTGTATTGTCTATTTTACGTTTCAATATATTTATATTTATATATCATTTTGTTTTTTCTTTATTTGCAATTTTTATTATAAATATAAAAATGTAAATTGTATATCTATCACTCAACAAAATCGTACAACGCACGGGTCAAAGTCTAGTTTATTAAAATATTCATCTTAAAAAATAAGCGGGTGTATATTATTTTCTTATTCAAATGTTTTGTTTACAGAAAGAGCAATATATGAATTTGGAATATAAGTGGATATTTCATTCTAAGTTTGAAGTATAAAATAGTATGCACCAAAGAATACTAACGTGATAGGAATTTGGATCCTCTCCTTCATTTATTCTCTGCATCTTTTTCCTAATTTTATATCTCTCTTTTATTTTCATCTTTCTCTCTTCATTGAAAATTAATAAAACAATCAAGAGAGAGAGGGAGAGTAAACTGCTAAATTATAAAGAGAGAGAGAGTAAACAATCAAGAGAGAGAGGGAGGGTAAAATAAAGAGAGTTAGGAGAGGAACCAAGAGAATAAGTGAAGGATACAATATAATTTGATCATGATAGAGCATATGTCTCTTTAAACACCTATGTCTATGTAAGAATGTAAGACATACGTCATTCAGGTGGGATTCATGGGTGGGGCGTGAAGTTATGTGTTAGTTTTAATAGACTTTTTAGTTTATCTAATAACAAAAAAATGAGTGTTAACCCACTTGGTTTGTTCTAGTGGTATTGACTTGGGATCTGGAAGTGTGCTCCTCCTTAAAGTCTCATGTTCGATTCTCTCTTGTGTCAATTTTGGTGTATTAATTTAGCTTCTTCAAAAAAGAAGAAGTGAGTGTTACATTGATGTTTAATGATCGGTTTGTTGAGGAGGATGTTCCAATGGGAGAGGGAGTTGGTTTAGGAATGTGCTTCTGTGAAGGATAATGTAGTTTACAGGTAGGTGTGGTGAAATACACATTGGCTTTCCTCATAATGTGTTCAATCATGGCAATATCTTTAGCGGTTTAATTGGTGGGGGGAGAGTTTTGAAGGAAACGATTATAGCAATTTAGCTAGCTTGTACGTGAACTATTTAAAAAGCTCAGAATAATTTGTTTTTTCGATCACAGAAGGATAATAAATTTAGCATTTTGAAAAGGGTTAAGCTCTTGTCTTGGGTGTTGTTGAAATATCAATCTAAACTTACTTTTTTTAATACTTCACATTTCGGGTTGATTATACTTATCGCTGCTTGTACTTGGAAATGAATCATCTCATGTGTAATTTATACTGGAAAGAGTAAAGCTTGATCTATATCGATTCAAATCCACTTTATCTAAATTCTGTGTTTTTCTCTTTTGATGAATGATAAAAGATCGCATTTTACTTTTTAATGTGTAAATTTATAAATGAGAGGATCCATTACCGCATTTGACACTTCTAGCATGTTAAAACAATGGTCTTTTTAATAATTTTCATTTCAGTTTGGTTTTTGTTTCACAATTAAGATCGAAATTAAGATCTATCCAGAGATTCTTATAGTTCCGGGGAATTTTAGTTAATACCCACTTATTTGACTCAACATAAAAAAGAAATTAAATAAGAATACTGCTCAAAATCCACAAATTGAAACAATAATTTCTAATTTGACGAAAATGTCACAACCTAACAAATTGCGGGAAAAATCATGTAACCAAGCTGTGAAAGCTCTTTATGCCATAAATATTAACCATTTGAAAGATCTATATCAAATCTTCGGTCGCAATAATTATTCATTTGAAAGATCTATTCGCGCTCCAAATTGATCTATTGCGGTCCGACTTTGTTTTGTACTCCTAAGGATTGATACCTAGAACATACCACAATGTAAAAGCATAGCTCTCAGAAAGTTAGCTCAGAAGATAATCAGGTTGGAAGACGTAAAAGATGAACAAGATGTCGAATAAACCCTAAACCAGATGCGGGAGCGTATAGATGCTAAATTGATAAACCTAAAACACCGCACAAAAATATTTCAAAGCTATTTGGACAACCATGTGATGATTTCTGACTTAGCAAAATTAATTATGATTGAGAATGCAATTTTAGCCTTTAGATTAAAATTGATGGCTAAGATTAAAGTAACCCATTAAAAACTAATTTGAACTGTGCTGCACTCAATCCATCAATTAATTCCACTCCTGCCAACATATTCGCTCCCAGAAACAACAGGCAGCAAAACCCCATCAATTCATTCCACTCCCAACACCATCTACGAAATTTGGAATTATTATTAGAAATTGGTGGCTAATTTCACACAATAACATAAAGCATTCATTATTTATTATTTTAATTGGATTATTCTTTAAAAATGGCCACCAATTCATAGTTTATCACTCTAAAAATATTATGGATCTGGTTCAACAACAAAACAGCAAACAAAGTTCTTAAACGTTCAATCGATGTTGGTTGCAACTGAGAAAAAACAAGAAAAGTTAGATGGGTATAAGGGAAGGTTGAGAGATCACAAAGGATGTTGGCTGAAATTAAGAAGTCGGTGGAACTGTGGAAGGCAGAGAGACACCGACGGCGGAAATGGAATTTGGAAGTTGATCGAAACGGCAGTGACTGAGGTCGGAACTGAGAAGGAAGTGGCACGCCGGAGAATGACGACACTCTGTGCACGGCGGCCATATTTGTTACTTCGTGGGTGAAAGGATTTTTTAGGCTATGAAGAAGAAGAAGAAGAAGAAGAAGAAGAAGAAGAAGAAGAGATGTGTCTCGTACAAAGCACAAAATGCAATAACTCAAGTAAAATGATGAAGAGATGGGTGTTAATGGTGGTGGGTGAGACGTGAGAGACATCGACGGCGAATATGGAATTAGGAACGATAATGGTGCTCTGCAAGTGTTAATTGGAATTAGAAAGAATAAGAGAGAGGACGCATTAATGATTTAAACTTTAACCGTTGATTTTAATTTAATGGCTGAGATTTATTCTTACGTTCTCACATAAAATTGTCATTCTCGTAATATATGTCCTATATATATATATATATATATATATATATTAATTATTAATAATTATTAATTTTTCATGATGGAAAATCACAGTGATTATGCTACCTTGGGCCGTTGCAGAGAGCTTCCAAAATATCCTACTCCAAAAGACAAGGAAGTGTATGCAGCTGAAATTTCTACTGCTTTTAATCTTGCTTTTCCTTGATCCTAGAGAAAACGAGATTAAGTAATATATTCCGAAAACTATTGACTAGAAAAGTTGAATAAACTCACTACAATAGATGTATTTGACTGCACAACCAATATCCCTGCGCTGCTATCAGTACCACATCTACTGCTATCCTCGGCAACAGAGCGTAAAACTTTTGTGCAAGCGGAGGCAGCACCAGACTGTGAGCTAAAGGAAAATGAATGTTAGAAAAATCTAGTGCATGGGAGTAAGTAATGCTATAGCATAAAAAACAAATTACGACAAAGAAAATTGAAAATCATTTATAAGTGAGACAGTCATACATAGACAATGAAACAATGCATTCCCTAGCTGCAAATCCTTTCATTAGGTGCTCTCCTGCACCAGAGACACAACAGCCAGCCATGAATGGAGCCCCAAAAGGACCTTTTGACGACGCCCAACAACCTGAACCATACATTGCCGCCAGCCCTACTCGTCCACTAACCTGTTGAATATTTTGTATATATAATAATTATGAGTAATCAGTAATCACATTCCACTTTAATATGCAAATGGGAGCACTAGAAGAAAAGCAAACCAAGAAAACCATTATGCACCTTTAGAGCAATACCACCACTAGAGGCTCCAGATGCTACATTACCCTCATTGTCTACACAAATAACCCCAACGGTGTCCATTACTTGATCTTCCAAAGCATTATCTGCATAATAAGGGGGCATGGCTTTGGCATCATAAAGTTCATAAGGAGGTGTAATGTTGATGTAACAGTTTAAGGGTATTTTTCCTTCCTATAAAGTTAGATCTGTTTTAGTCCTTGTTGTCACTTTCTATTAAAATATAATTTGGTTCTAGTTGGCGCAGCTGAGTCAGACTAAGTCTAATGAACACATGTGGCATGTTGAGTTAGATGATTAAGTCATGTTAAGTTATTTTTTAAAAACAGTTCAACAAAAATTTGGGTTGACTCTATCATCTTCTAAACCCGGAAAAATCCCATCCACAACCCAAAAAATTCCACCATCTTAGTGAAACCTAGAAACCTGTATTAATATCACCTTCATCATCAATCAAAAGATATCAGGTTCATTACTCCGTAGTCATCCTTCTGAATTATTTATAACAATACACAAACGTCATTCTAAACTATTACTACATTATAAATAACAATACACCAAAATCATTCTAAACCATTTATATTATAACAATACACCAAAATCAGTCCAAACTACTTGTATTACACTATAACAATGACAACACACCAAAAATATGTGAAAGCGGTTGCCAAACCTCCGTCGTGAAGGAAGAGCTGTGTGAACTAGCACGGTGCAAACACTAGAGTGAGAGGAGTGAAGACAACTTTAGTGTGGAAGGAATAACGGTGTAGAACCCTAATCCAATTTTAAGTGTTTAATAAAAATTAAAAATAAAACAATGAGTTAGATATTGATAAGAATTAAGTGTTAACTCATCGACTGCCAATTGTGCTCAATCATCTGAGTCCACAGTTCCACTTAGACTGTTGTTTGCCACCTCTGCTTTTTTAACGCAGACATGACATCAGAGACCAAAAGTAAACAATTTTGACTTTGTCTAAAGTTGCAAAGAAAAGAAAACTTAGAGGGGTTAAAACCAAATGTCGCTATATTTTTCAGGAATAAGCATAGTTTTAAACCAAGTGTAAATAACGTTATATTTTATTATTTTTCCAAAAAATTATTGCCTTGCAGACTTCTCATTTCTTTTGAAAACTTGAAATGCTTACCATCAGATTTGGCTAATTACGCAGTTGAGTTGATTCTTTTGACTGTTTTGCTTTTTATATAAAAATATTGACAATTAGTTGTTGACAGAAATGGGTTTGGAAGCACAAAGAACAGGAACTTTGGTGGAAGTTTTCTCCTAAATACCTGGCATTTCAGTACTTTGACATGGAGAAGAATTGCTGTCTAGAAGAGAGTTCACGGTCTTTGATTTAGCAGCTTCAAACATAGATTTATACTTCATCCATTGTGTTTTTGCCCTTTCTGTGATCAGCCACTGTCATGATATATACTCAAAGTTGTAAGTTTGAAGTAGTATGACTTAATAATACGTCCCTGCACAAAATTTAAATCACGATTGAAAGAATGACCTTATTGGCATCTTCTATATTCGGTGGTAAAGCAATATCTTTAGATTTTGCCCATTCACGAGCTCCTTCCCCCACCAAGAAGCTGCAGAGATATGATAAATTCCCAAATCAATACAGATTTGTTCACGAGTCTAGTGGTAACGAATATACATTGGATACAAAAAACAAAAGGTTGAGTAGTTATTACATTGGAGGCATTCGACCCAGCAATGGAGATCCCATCGTTTGCTCTTTGGCCAATAAAGCAGCAATTTGTATAGCATTTCGTACACCTGGTCTATAATTAATGGAATAAATACATAGAAACATGACCCAACAAAATGAAATACGAAAGTAAATTGCAAAATGAAAGCAATAGCCCATCCACAAGTTATTAGATTTCCATGATAAGTTAATATTTAAAATCTACTCGGTTGAGTACGTGAAAGAAGAGATACAACAAATAATCGTGAAGATGGAAAAAATGTGAAAGTGAAAAAGAATGAGACATAATGGCCATCCGTATACACTTTCATTTTCCAGTTACTAAACCAATTCAGTGCCATTAACTAGTAATAATTTAAATTTTTTTTAGATACAAGATCATGGGTTATGCTCCATAGCTCAAGACTTTTCCAGATTATGTAATGTCAACTTAAGGTAAGTACCTGGCACAGCACCAACAGCGCCAAAAGCTCCAGATTTTCCATCCATAACACTAGCATCACACTCCACGCTACCATTTTCTGTCAAATTAGAGCCTCTCCCTGCATTTGTGCACGGATCATCCTTCAACAAAAGAAGCCCACATAAAACTATTATAACAGGACAAAGGAATCAATTCAAAGTTCACCAAACCATCATCATAACCATCTACATCATAATAACAATAGCAATAGAGATCAATTTCTATGCCCTGACGGTGTAAAACGTTTTAACACATGCATCCAAATCCAATCTAATCCCTGACTTGGGCATGCAACATCGTTAAAACTCTTAGGGACAGTTTGTCGTCCATTTGGATCCCAAAAAACTAGAGAGGTTAGTCTCTGGAGTTGCGCACAGAGTGATTTGATTGGATGCATGTGTCAAAAAAATTAACATTGTCAGTGTATACAAATTACTCCCTCTAGTCCTTAATATAAGCAAGGATTTACTTTTTAGATTCATTAAAATATTGATGTAGACTAGATACATCAATATAGACCAGATACCTCAATATTTCAATGAATTTAAAAAGTAAGTTTTTTCTTATATTAAGAACCCGTGAGTAAATCTTTTTTACAGCACTGCCATACAGTAATAAATCTTATATAACACCAACACTTTAGATTGAAGGTGTGTTGGTATCCGACACTAAAATGACATTGGCCTACGTGGTCGTGTCTACATTCAATCACTAAATATATTCTTTTTAAATTATTATTACTCGTGTCTATGTGTCAGTGTCATGTTCGATATCTATTATCTAACCTATTGTATATTGTTAGCTGGAGTTAGACATATATAAATTTTTTACACTGACAATACTCCTATAATACTATCTGTGTAAATCATGATTACCTCAATGTATAATTATGAAACTAAAAGTAATAATAATAATTGTTAGTAGTAAAATGATAATTAAGAAGAGTTAATTGATACCTCCAAGAGTTGAATAGCGGCGACAACAGCATCTAAGCAGAGGCCTGATCCACGTTGAAGAACAGAAGCAGCAGCTAGACAAGCGCGGTTCATGGCGGATCGGAGAGATTTGTGATTGGAAGGAGAGTGGTAACCGGCGCCTACGTGGACAGCAACGAAGAATCTCTTTGCATCTTCACTGCCGGCAACGGTGACACCATCCATTTTACTCTCAATTTCGCGGCCCTTCTCTTCTATTTCAATAAATACTCCATTTTTGTGTTTTTAAGTTACTTTCCTACATTTCTGAGAATAAAAATAATTAAAAAATGCATTTTTTTAATATATTTTTTACAAGTTTATCAAATTTTATTGTCGGATATAATTTTTTTTATAATGAATATAAAATATAAATTAGTTTATTTTTGAGCTTATTTTAAATTATTTATGCAAATAAATAATTTTTTATGTATTATTATAAGTTTGTTAAAGTAGTTTATGAAAGAACACATACGTTCAATTATTTATTTTCTTGATCATGGTATTTTAGAGTGTACAAGGTTCATTTATACTTATTCTTTGGTCAAGTGGCTCGTACACGAAGTTGATTTTAGATGTATAAAATTAAATTTGACATCTCTATTATATACATAGCAAGATTCTCGCGGAGCCTTTTCGTGCATTCTCAAGAAAAATTGCTTATGTGGCATTTAGTTAGAGTTATTAGAGTTTTTGCTTAGGTGGCATTCAATTAGAGTTTTTTTATTTTATTTTGTATTTTTTTAATCTTCTGTAACCCATTATTTTTTACGAAAACAAATTTTTGAATATATACGAGTATTAAATTAATCGGATATATCTCTCTACCTCATTATTATAAAATAAAATTGTTTGATATATACAACTAAATTAGAGTTTTTTTATCTTTTTTATCAAAGATTCTCTAATATTTTTTTATTGTAGAAACTTTAATATTATGCAAGTATATTTTTTTGTAAAAAATCTAATACTTTTTTTTAGAATCTCTGATATTATATATTTTTTTTTGTAGAAACTCTTTCTTAGTTTCTTTTTGTGGATATTGGTACTTTTTAATTTTTAAAACTCTAATATTATACGTATTTTAATATTTTTATTATTATATTTTAATAATATTGCGTTGGTGAAATTCAATTAAATCTTTTCTAATATTATATTTCTTTTGTAGAAATTAAAATATTGTATATTTTAATTACTAACATATACGGAGTATTATATTTTTAATGATGAAAAACTTATTTAATCCATGATTAAATATTATATATTTTATATATAAAAACTATGTGAACACTTCAACTAAAATTTGATTTGACATGTATCTATTATTCAATCATTCAATTACATGTAATATTTCTATGTTGATTTTTTTTTAAAATAATAAAAAATTAACAACTATTTTTTGTTCATGGAGTAGCTATAGAGTCCCGTAATGGACACAGAAGACAGATAGAATTAGAGAGAGAGTTTCGATGATGTAGAATGAAAAACGGGAAGCATTCTAACCCTCACTATTAAAAATATACATTGACGAATTAAAATTTGAATTTTGAATGTGGAAGTTATCCATAATTTCATATTTTATCATCGGGATTACTTATTCAAATTTTATCTAGCATGATGAAACATGATCCCCATGATGAAAACTGTATGTAGATGATAGTGAGAATCGAGCACGAGAATTTTATTGATAACCATTAAAAAAATATAGAATTAACAACTTTTGTATTGATAGAACCCCTATAGAGTTTTGAGAGAGAGGGGGGGAGGGATTTCTCGGTGATATAAAATGAAAAATCGGAAGCACTTTCCACCCAACTATTAAAAATACACATTGACTAATTAAAATTTGAATTCTAAGAGTAGGGCTTATCCATATTTTCATATTTTATTACGGGGATCCCTTATTCAAAATTTTATTTAGCACGATGAAAATTGGTTCACCATGAAAAAAAGTGTATGTAGAAGATAGTGATAAATGAGCACAAAAATTTTAAAGGGTTTTGCTAACAAGTGCACCTGGTGCATTCTTTAAGCATACTATTTAAAAAAAAAATTTAATCAAAAAGTTAAACAGCACAATTTCCAATACATTGACTTTATATATTTTTATAAAAATTCTATACAAACTTTCTATTTAAGGGGCTTAAAGAGTGCACCCGAGTCTTTAGCATTTACCATAAAAATAATACTTATAGAATTACCAACTATTTTTTGTTGATATAAAATCGTGTAACTGAGACGAGACGAGAGAGAGAGAGAGAGAGAGAGAGAGAGAGAGAGAGAATCTTTGAATGATATATAATGGGAAACAAAAAACATTTCTCACTACACTATTAAAAATAGATATTGACTAATTAAAATTTGAATTCCGACTACGGGAGTTTTTCCATATTATGTGTACATCGCACTTTTACTATATTACATCCAACTGAAAAATTCTACGAGAATTAAAACCTAAAATAAATTAATATAATTTTAAATTTTTATAATCAATGGGTTTTTTATTTTATAATTTCGATTTTAAGGTTTCGATAAACATTCGTTCAAATCTTTTTCTGGATGCTAATTTATCAATGTGAGTGAAAATTCATACATAGATTTTTTTCATTTGACGCTCACATATGAAAATTGATTATTTGTGGTACAATGACAAAAAAATAGTTTGAGTACAGAAACACGGTCAAAGTATGTTAATATTCATTTGAAAAATATTATAAAATTTACAATTTTTTTTTTATGGAGACCCTATAGAGACGTGTGAGAGAAAGGGAGTGAGAAAGAATCTCATATAGTGTTGTTGAACGGGGAATGAGGGAGTATTTCTCATCATATTATGTCCCTGTAACATCCTTAAACATATATCACATTTTCATACTCAATTAAATTAAATAAAATCAATTTCATAAATATTTGAAAGAAAAATATAGGCAACATTCAAAATAATATAAAATAAAAAATGACATAGACAACCTTCAAAGAAAATGAAGAACATAAGCAAATCTATATTATTAAAAATGAAAATGATCATGTGGGAGAAATGTAGAAATAGTGAGAGAGAGAGAGAGAGAGAGAGAGAGATAGAATCTCTCACGGGTATAAAATGAGAAACGCGTAACACTTTCGATCCCACTATTAAAAATGCATCTAGATTAATTAAATTTTCATTTGAGAATGAAGTTTATAATTAATTTATATTTAAAAGGTCACTGTATAATACTCGAGATAAAGATGAAAGAAAAAATCTATCTCTTAATAGTGTATAACGGGAAGCGAAATAATATTCTTCATATCGCTTTATCCTATAGCATTATTAAATATATATATCATGCAAAATTTATATCAATTTTATCTTACTATTTTTAACTAAATTGTTCAAATAATATATTAAAATAAACACATAAATAATATTACAAAAGAAAATAATCCCATGCACAACACGAGCTAACATATTAGTGTACCAAAAATCAGATAAATAAAAGTTGACATATTTGATTTCTTTAGAGTGAAATTGTAATTTGAATCCGTAATTGTTTATTGAAGTTAGAAACTGGAATTTTACAAATTCTAAAATTGATTTTAAATTTAAATTTATTATTCAACTCACTTTATATATGGATGTATCCATTAAGAATGGATAGAAGGAGTGAAAAGCTTAACAAGTTTGTTTTGAAAATAATAAGAACGATACAAATGAAAGAGTATACAAATAACTTTCCTTCCTCCTTATAAACTAACTACAGGATCTATTCTATATTTGACAATTCTATGGTACAATTATCAAATTGACTGTATTGAAAAAGTCATTACATTAAAAGTCATTTATTTTATTTTTTTTTAACACTTTGATCATTTATATTTTTCTTGTAATATTTAGGTTCTTTATCTTATTTATTGGTAATATTTTAGTTCTTTATCTTTTTTTTTCTTTCCATTTAAGTCATTTAATTTATAATATGCACACATAAACCCTTTTTTTCTTATTTTTTAGTAAAAAAATTCATAATTTTATTTTTCTAAAATATTTTTTTTATTGATATTAAACAATTTCATAATTTGATGAACAATATTCATCATCTTCATCAAAATCTTATTTTTAGAGCTTTGCTTCTATTGGTCAATTGCAATGACTTTTCCAAAATAGTCAAATGGGTGAAGGTACCATAGAAGCTCACTTCTATATTAACTATAACTATATCTAAACATAAATATCTTTACGTTCAACTCAATATTTGCCTGAATCAATTAAGTGAAAATCAATTTTATTCATCGCATAATCGAACATATTTTTGTGTGTAACAAAGTGAACTGAACTTTTTATTCTCTCTAGTGCAACATAAGTAGAAAAATTTCGGTACAAAGTAATTGTTTTCAGCCCATAATTTCCATGCATATATCTATCAGTTTTTGTTTTCTAGCAACAATTGATCCTTGATCAAAATGGTTTCTCTTCATTTCTAACGAAAAAGAGACCAGAAGGACCATCATCAGGTAACAATGCCAACCTAACAATTGACTCTGCGCCTTCATCGGGTGTTAGATAACCCATATTGTAGTTTATATCTGTTTTCACAAAGCCAGGACAAACAGCATTGATGCGTATTGATGGATACTTTCGAGCCACAACCCTTGTATAGGCATTTAGAGCAATTTTTGAAATAATGTATGTAGCCATTTCGCTAATAGGCCAACCTTTGTTTTCTAATGAGCCCTCTTTAAAATCCTTTAGAAATTGATTCAAAACTTCATCAATTTTCTCCTCTGTAAGGTTTTCAACATCACTTAGTACTTCCTTAGGCCATCCATTTGGAATTTTCTGCATACAAAATTTCATGAAAATATGAATTATCTCACATACCAATGAAGCGAAGCCACCGAAGAAAGTAGGAAAAGTCATTAAAAGTGTTACATTAACATACCTCCAACTTTCCCATGGATGAAGAAACATTGACAACTTTTGGTGAGGTTGAAAGTTGGAGAAGGGGAATAAGTGCTTTTGTTAATTCCTTGGCTCCATAGTAGTTTGTTTTTAAACCTGCTTCAGTTTCTTCATAACTTTGAGTTATTACTTTACTCCAATCAATCTGGCCACCATTTGCCTGCAACACAAAAACAAGAAAACTTGAAGTAAAAAGTCACAGTTGGATTGCAATCAAATGCGGCTGGGGCAACGTTAGTCATGGTTGCGACACATTAAAAACCATGATGTCTCGGTCAAAATTGCGATCACAAACCTATAGTTTGCTGATAAAACTATTCAAAATTTCATTTTTTCAAATATCACAAATAACTTTCAAAATAAAGCTATTTTTGCTTGGACTAAAAATACAATCAACCAAAACTTTAATTTAAATTTATTCATTTATATAATTATTTTGAACTAAATAGACCATGCTTAAGTAATTAATCATATTAAAGTAAAACTGTCACAGCTTTTATGGGAAAGAAATCATACCGCAGTTTTAGCATCCGCCAGAGCCTCACCGTCTACTTGTGCTCCAGAAATTCCAGCATTGTTTACCTAAAACAAAGTTTCATATATTTGTAGTCATTCAAGATAAACTAGAAATGATCTCACAGATAAAAAAAGTTTATATTAAGTACCTATGCATAAAAATTTATGTGTGCATTTAGAACATCAACAGTTGATTATTCCCTTGTTAACTATTGAGATATTTTAGTGTCTGAATAGTAACAAAAATTGATTTTGATTGAATTGATTTTAAGTTTAAAATGGAGTGTCAGTGTTGATGGTAAAAACTTTACCTTATAAGTTATAACCTTAAAAAACAGAGATCGAATTCAATCGAAGACAATTGTAAAATGATTATTAGTGTCACTTTAATTAACTATAATTTATGTTTGGAATATTTCATATTTGGAGATAGAAGCTACAAATCGTAACTTTCTGTTAGAATCAATTCCCGGGACAAAATCATTAATCTAAGAACCTCAATCAAACATACCAAAACTCAATTTTAAGACTTTAGCTCTCTCAAAATTGAAATCAAACATTAATTCAATTTACCTTAAAAATTGTATCACTGATTTTAGATCAGGCAAATAAAAAATTCACATATCCTCAAACTACTTCTACAAAAATTAAAGAAAAAAATATGCAAAAGACAAGAAAAATTTGAATTATCTTACCAAGATATCTAGTTTTCCAAATTGGTTCTGGATAAAATCTACAAATGATCTTATACTTGCATGATCTGTGACATCAAGTTGATGAAAAATCACAAAACCAGTTAGAGAAAGTTGTTTCAATTTCTGAACAGCTTCAAGACCTCTGTTTTCATCTCTTGCAGTAAGCACAACAGTGATCCCTTTAGAAGCCAATTGTTTACATATTGCAAATCCTATTCCTTTGTTTGCTCCTGTAACAACTGCATACCTACAAAAAAGATTAACAAGGTGATATTATGAGTCATTATATGTGGTTTATTGGATGTAGGGTACGTTGAAGAAAGATTTGGCTGATTGAAGAAAATTGTATTATACCTTTTTGTTGGTTCTGCCATTGAAATGGATATGGTAGAGAAGTATTAGCAAATATGAGTGGACTAAAATAAAGATGATATACAAATTTATGGTTATTTTTATGTTTATGTCAATATCAATAGTCTTTAAATAGTCTTTAAATATTCATTTAAGAGTACCAACAACTATAGTTGACATCACTAATTAAATTTGTTTTAAACTTTCAATGCAATATTAATTACTCTCTATCTTGAGTTATACTGTAATATTACAAGTGCAATTTTTTTATCACTTACTAATATCAATTGAGGAATTTGTGAGGCATACAAGGTTAATCTTTTCAAAAACTTTTACTAAAGTACATTTGTCTACATGCTTAAGCATATCCCACAACTAGGAAAAAATATTTTTACTAAAGTATATTTGTTTGAATATCTGAATCTGTCCGGTGTCTGAATCTGAATATGGTTCTCACTTTGGTTAATACTATTAGTTATTTTAGTTTATTTCCAGGGTTGATTGTATGACAAGCTCAAAGCTTAGTAAGTTTTACCTTGAGGGGTAGTATTAAAAAATAAATATTTTGAGTTTATAATATTATGATTTTTCGTTTTTTTTGTTTGACAGACTTTCGATGATTATCCGTTAATGCATCGTGAGTTTGAGTTGAAGTGTTAGATATATTAAGGTTTTAAGTATTATGCTTTATATCTTAGTAGTCTATTATGTATTATTATATATTATCTTGTAATCATTATTTTGTCAAGTAATATTCTGATATTATTATTGAAACCTAGCCGTCACTTTATGTTTCTCTATGAACTCTATATTATTTAACACTTCTTCAGGGTTTTAAACAACAATATATACTTTGAGGTCAAGTACGGTAGAAGACAAGCGAACAAGGTTGCTTATTCCCTAGCTAGAGCGGCCTTTTCTATGTCTAGTAGTCGTCGTATCTTTGATTCGGCCCCTCGTTGTATTGCTACTCTTTTGATTAATGAAATGTGTTAAATTTGTTATTGTAAAAAAAAACAACACATATATATGGCGGAACTCATGAGACAATTTATATTCGTTCACTTACTAAGTCCAAATGGTATAATCATATTTGTTGCTATTTATATTCCAAGAGTGTGATTGATCTTATTTCCATGATTAATTAGTATCAATATATTTCAGGGTTATGTTTATGTTATTGCTTGCATTCAAGAATTGTTATACTCGAGATTGGGATGTGGTCTTGCATCACTTTCTTAGGGATGAAATTTTTTTCTTTTGTTTTTTGTGATTTAACCGATGTAACAAAAAATAAGAGGAAGAAGAAATTATTTCCTTGATTTACAAGAAAAGAATAAATAAACAAGAGAGATTCCTTTGATTGAGTGTGCAAAAGTGAAGTTTTATTTTCTCAAGTAGCAGAGGCGGTAGGCCCCTTCCCACCTCAAAAAAATAATTTTTTTATAGGTATAATATTAATGTAAATATATTATTAATAGTTTTAAGTAATTATGTATACATATTTGTATAAATATTAATATAAATATTAATTTAGAGTTTATTTTTTAATGACTACAAGGAACAAGTATTATATTACAAATATTAGTTTATATTATTGATGATTACATAGAGTATTATTTTAAACTATACAGATTAATTTTATAATGATGAACTTTGATTTTATTTGTCAAAAAATAATAGATAACTAATTGAATTTATAATATTGGATAAAATTACCAATTAAACTAGCATATATAAATATAAAATGACATAAATAAATATGTTTATCAAATAGGTTTTTATTTTCTTGATATGAATTTTAATTTTAAAATTTGTAATTGCCAAATAGTATATTTGTGTTTTTTACGACTTATATTTTTATATATAATTTGTTTTACTTAATTTATACATTAAAAAAAAAAATTATGGCCCCCCTAAATAATTTTTTCTCATTCCGCCACCGTCAAGTAGTGTAACACTAGTAGAAAAATGTCAATACATAGTAATTGTTTTCAACCCATAGTTCACCTACATATATTTATCACTTTTTGTTTTCTGGAAACAATTAATCCTTCATCAAAATGGTTTCTCTTCATTTCTAAAGAAAAAGAGACCAGAAGGACCATCATCAGGTAGCAACGCCAACCTCACAATCGACTCTGCGCCTTCATCAGGTGTTAAATAACCTGTATTGCAGTTTATATCTGTTTTCACATAACCCGGACAAACAGCATTGATGCATATTGATGGATACTTTTTAGCCACAACCCTTGTGTGGGCATTTAGAGCAATTTTTGAAATAATGTATGCAGACAAATTAATAGCCCAACCTCTGTTTTCAAGTGAACCCTCTTTAAAATCCTTCAGAAATTGATTCAAAACTTCATCAATCTTTTCCTCACTAAGATTTTTAACATCACTCAATACTTCCTTAGGCCATCCATTTGGAATTTTCTGCAAACAAATAATATATCAATCTGAAGTAATAAAAATAAGCTACCAAAGTAATGTACTAATACAATACCACTAATGAACCATTGAGTTCAAAGTTTTCAAATAAGCTACCTAAGAAAGTAGCAAAAGTTATTAAGTGTCATATACCTCCAACCTTCCACTAGATGATGAAACATTGACTATTTTTGGTGAGGTTGAAAGTTGGAGAAGGGGAATAAGTGCTTTGGTTAATTCCTTGGCTCCATAGTAGTTTGTTTTAATACCTGCTTCCGTTTGTTCGTAGGTCTCAGTTAGTATTTTACTCCAATCAATCTGGCCACCATTTTCCTGTAACCAAAAATCAGAAAACTTATCAATCGTTAATATGTTCAGTGGTGATTGACACTAAATTAGGTAGGTTAGGACCACGGTTCGGTTCCCCGCAAATCCGATCGGAGGGGGCTGAAACCACTTGATGTCAGAATTGAACCCCTAATATAGAAAAAGGAAAGAAATCATACAGCAATATTAGCAGCAGCCATAGCCTCACTGTCCATATGTGCACCAGGAATTCCCGCGTTGTTTACCTAAACAAAGTGTGTTTCGAATATTAGTTGTCATTCGTAAAGAACTAGAAAATATCTCATAAAGAACCATATAATACAATATTGTATGTGCCTTAAAATCAGAAATTCAGGTTTTGTTTTCAAACAGCTACAAGTGAGTTGAATGTAAAATAATTTATATTTTGATATGTTCATGTAAAATAGACCAAACAATAAATTCTAGCATATAAATCAATTTTAGACTAAAAAGCTCAAAGATAAAATTGATCTTTCTTACCAAGATATCTAGTTTTCCAAATTGGTTCCGAATAAAATCTGCAAATGATCTTATACCAGTAAGATCTGTGACATCAAGTTGATGAAAAATCACAAGGCCAGTTAGAGAAAGTTGTTTCAATTTCTCAACTGCTTCAAGACCTCTATTTTCATCTCTTGCAGTAAGCACAACAGTGATCCCTTTAGAAGCCAATTGCTTGCATACTGCAAATCCTATTCCTTTGTTTGCTCCTGTAACAACTGCATACCTACAAACAAGATTAAAAAATTCTGTAAAAAAATTAGAAACAAGATTAACAAAGCTAAATACTGAAATTATGAGCATTATATATAGTGAAAATTGTAGTATATATACATTTTTGTTGCTTCTGCCATTGATTGATAATTTGAATGATACTGTAAGAGAGAATGCTGATAAACTTGTGTGGCAGATGATATAGATTAATATGCTGTTGTGGTTATGTTTATATCAATATATCAATTCTGTTCAAGAAAACAAAAGTATCACTATATCAATTTGACTTTTGTTTTTTGTTTGAGGTTTTGCGGGAATTTTACATAGTTAGTATCAACTTATCAAATTATATTATAACATATTTTCTTCACGAAAGACATGAAATAATTCGTTTTCATTTGTGGATGGGTCAATCCGGTATGTTTAACATGCAGGTTTATTCAAAGCGGGTTAATCAGGGCGGGTCAGTTCACATATGCAACTCTATGATAACGCATCATGTGTGTCCCACAGATTTCTTATTGGAGACTAGTCACTACTAAACTGCCTTGAAAACTTCGTCCTTAATTATAATGATAAAAATATTATTTAATTAATCAAATTATCCTTATCGACTATTGGTGTGTTTTCCACTATCATATGCCACATCATGTATTTTAACTATGTAGACCACCAGCATGATTGATTTATTCAAGTAGTTGGTTGGTTTCAAAATTGCAGTCCACATTCGTTATTGCAGCTGCAATATTGTTGATGCGGTATTCTTCGTAAATGCCACCCACTTCAATTGTAGTGTGATTTTTAATCACATGTAAGGTTGCACCTGCTCTAATGAAAAGTCTTACTTTTAATTGTCACTTAGTATATATAGTTGTGAAATTTGCAAATTATTTCACGCCGCACCAGACGTAATGCACATCGCAATAATCGCAATTACCGCTGCAGCAACTATACCTCTGACTGCAATGACAATTTAAAACCATGGTTATTATAATGTGTAGAGTCCTTTTCTCCTGGTTTATAGGGTTATTTTGTTTGTAGCAGCTAGCCAACTACTTCTTTTATTCGATGTAGCAAACTCAATTTATTCCTTCCTGCAAGTTCTCTTAGAAATTGTCTGGTAGTGGTGGGATTTTTTTTTGTCCAAAATGTGTTTGTTGTGCTGTCTCTTATGTGGAAATGTAGCACTTGTTTTGCTTAATTTCCTCTATTTTTGGACTAGAGTATTTGAGTTTGTAATGACCTCATGATGTCTTTTTGCCTTTTGGCTTTATTGGCTTGAGATGGTGATTTTTTTTTATTAATTAGTCTTGAGGTGGTGAATTAGTGTAAATTAACATTTATAGTTTTCGATGCCTCTTTTGTATTTTAGTTAGTCTATCTTGTGAAGGCATAAAATTTGTACTAATTCTTTAGAGCTCTTGTAGTTTTCATGTGATTTTAAATTATACATATATATTTGTCATTCAAAAAAGATTAGTGAATTTTTTTTATTTGACCCAAAATTTATGGGATCTCAATATTTTCAGAAGAAATTAAAAAAAAAAAAACACCTATTGGACTACTACGTGTCGATCTGATGAAGAATAAAAGTTTACGTTTTAACAGACTCGATGCTTGGTGAACTGTGAATTGGTATAGACCCGATGAAGAATTTATATACATATTTTTGGTGAACTAATGCTTTAGCAAGCCTTGTTTTATTTGATCATGAGTTCCACCTTCAACATGTTAGCTCATGTTGACCATGTTGCTTAATGTGGGACTTAATGGATCACCTCACATTTGCCCCAACACCTCCAACCAACCAAGACAACCGAAACCAAGATCCATACCCAACAAACTCTAATGACTCCGGTACAAAATAGGGTGCATCCCCCACTCATAAAAGGAACGGGGTGCAAAGATATTTACATAAAAATAATTTCAAAAATCTTTCATTCTATCCATTAGATACTCGACATAAAAAATACCCGTAAAAAATATTACATCATTTTGATAATTTTTAATAATTCACACAATAACATGTTATATTAACGACCACCTCAATTTTTCTTTTTTGGCCACACCCAAATATAATGTTAATAAAGAGAGAGTGCCTCATTTTTTCACACAAATAGAAAATTTTCTCTTGTGAACTTCTATTATTTCTAGCTAGTGCAATACAAGTATACAAATTTTCAGTCCATAATTCAAATATCTATCATAGTTTGTTTCCTAACAACAAATAATCTTTGATATTCAAAATGGTTTCTCTACATTTCTAATAAAAAAGAGACCAGAAGGACTACCATCACATAGCAATGCCAACCTCACAATTGGTTCAGCACCTTCATCAGGTGTTAAATAACCTGTATTGTTTGTATCTGTTTTCACATGACCAGGACAAACAGCATTTATGCATATTGATGGATACTTTCTAGCCACAACCCTTGTATAGGCATTTAGACCAATTTTTGAGATAATGTATGCAGACAAATGAATAGGCCAACCTTTGTTTTCTAGTGAACCCTCTTTAAAATCCTTTAGAAATTGATTCAAAACTTCATCAATTTTTTCTTCAGTAAGATTTTCAATGTCACTTAATACTTCCTTAGGACATCCATTTGGAATATTCTGCAAACAAATATATCAATCTGTTATGTTACAAATGTTAAACTTAAATTACAATACATTTGTCCTAAAAAAATAGCATAAATATTTTTCATTAGTTAAGTTTTCAACATTTTTTTTGTTGGTGAGGTAAGTTTTCAACTAAACTACCTAAGAAAATAGTAAAAGTTATATATCAAGTGTCACATACCTCTAACTTTCCCATGGAAGCAGAAACATTGACAATTTTTGGTGAGGTTGAAAGTTGGAGAAGGGGAATAAGTGCTTGTGTTAATTCTTTGGATCCATAGTAATTTGTTTTAATACCTGCTTCAGTTTGTTCATAAGTCTCTGTTAGTATTTTACTCCAATCAATCTGGCCACCTTTTTCCTGTAACAAAATATTAAAAAAATTGTTGATAATAATACCAAACACAAAATTAACCAAAACCTTTTTTTTTTCGTAATCCATCCCTTCATAATTTGAGATATTTATCCATCAACCAATAATAAATCACATAAGTAGATTTGCATGACCTACAACTAACTTGTTGTAACTACCTTTTGTGTACCAAGTTTAAGCTTTGTTTGCAAGTTTGAAAACCGAAAAAGAAATAAGTAGAAAAATTGAGAAACTGAGAACTTTAAAGGATCAATTTTCCTTCAACATACAAAATCTTCCTCCTTGCATGCTTCTTAAGTAAAACTACCTCACAATAAATCATACCACAATATTAGCAGCAGCCATAGCCTTGCGGTCTACATGTGCTCCAGGAATTCCAGCATTGTTTACCTAAACAATGTGTGTTACAAATATTAGTGATCATTATTCAAGATGAACTACATCAAATAATAAGCTATAATTTTTTAATATTCTCTTTTGAACACTCTAACATTCATATTCTAAACTGGTCTTACTACGTATACATGTGAGCTAACACTGATTTCAACTAATTAGAGTGTTGCTAGCACTCTTCTTTTCAGAATTACTTTTAGTGGAAAATTCGATTCAAATTGAGAGCCTCCAAAAATATTACTAAAATCAATTTTCAGTCTTCAAAATCACTTTTGACTCTCTTAAAATTTATACAACAATAAATAGCAACTTCATGTACTAAACTAAATGGAAGCGTCCGGTGCATGCATTGAACGATGAACTGAAGCAGAAAAAATAATAGCAAGGTAAAAAGCTCCAAATTGTAACTTCAAGTTGAAATCAATTCTGAAGACAAAAAATCAAGCATATCGGAACTAAACTAAAAATGCACTAAACTAAATTACTCATTTTAAATCTTCAAAATTCAGATGTACTCTATCTAATTCTATAAATGTTGATGACAAGTATATTTTAAAAATGTAAGGGCAAAAGACAAGATAAATTTAAACTTTCTTACCAAGATATCTAGTTTTCCAAATTGGTTATGAATAAAATCTACAAATGATCTTATACTTGCATGATCTGTGACATCAAGTTGATGAAAAACCACAAAGCCAGTTACAGAAAGTTGTTTCAATTTCTCAACAGCTTCAAGACCTCTCTTTTCATCTCTTGCAGTAAGCACAACAGTGATCCCTTTAGAAGCCAATTGTTTACATATTGCAAATCCTATTCCTTTGTTTGCTCCTGAAACAACTGCATACCTACAAAAAAGATTAACAAGGTGACATTATGATGCATCTTGTGTTGCAGTTAATTGCATATATCGCTCTCTAAACCTAATTGTGCGGAAAAAAAATTATTTTTTAGGTCTATTTGAATAACAGATGTATTTGGTCAATATTATAAACCAAATACATCCGTTATAAATGTCAAATGCAACTGTTATTCAAAGCTAAAAAGTTTTTTTTTCTTATAATAAAAAATCAGAGAGATTATATATGTAGAGTAGTTTGAAAGAAAAAAAGGCTAGGGAAAATTGTACGATACCTTTTAGTTGCTTCTGCCATTGATAATTTGATACTGTAAAGAGAAATGCTAATTATAACTATGTGTGGAAGATGATATAAGTTAAAATGGGTATGTGATTATATCAATATATATCAAATGATGTATATGCATGATGGATGTATCCACAACTATGTTACCGGCCAAAGCAATAGTACACTTTGTTTTTATTTAAAAAATTCTATCTAAGCCCTCCATGCTTACTCCAAGGTCCCTCAAAGTGACGTAAATGATCAATTTCGTTGAATACGTGACGAAAATACGTCTAAACATTGATCAAATTTGGTTCCTGCGTAAATTTGTGTCAACATTATAATTTTATTGTCTACCTGACAAAATCTTGTGCCAATGTCTTTATCCCTATATTTCGTTGTCTACTTAACGAAATTTTATGCCAACATTATAATTTTGTTGTCTACCTGACGAAATTTTGTGACAATATATTTTTCCCTATATTTCGTTGTCTGCCTGACGAATTTTTTGACCACTACCTCAGGAATATTTTGAGATTTTACGGGGGTCTGGAAGCAAGTAGGGGGCCTAAATAGCAATTTTTTAATTTAATTTTTTTTTTGTTGCTTTTGGACACATTTTGTAATTGGTTAAAAATGGAACAAAGTACTTGCCTAATTGGAATAAATCTATCCTACATATATTCACTCCACCAAATAAAATAAAATGTTTATATTTTATTTAGTATTTAATTTAATCAATAATTATTATTTGATTTAATTTAAACAAAGTACTTGCATAAGGAAAATGCTAAACATAAAACATAAGAGGAGTCATAAGGTTTTTTGTTGGTTTTGGAGGAGGAATATAAGGATTGTGGGTTGAGTTATTATGCATAAGGAATATCCTTATGTATGGTGCATAAATAAATCTCCACCATGTATGCTTTAGTGCATTTGATTGATAAAAAAATCTAATTGATCAAAAAAGCATTGGATGGTGGAGATTTGTTTATGCATATGCACCATGCATAAGGATATTCCTTATGCATAATAACTCTAACCAAGGATTGTGTTATCAGGAAAATCATGTGTTCAACTCTTTTTTAAATAACTACAAAGTATTAGCATACATCATTTCAAAAGTAGTTATTCGGGTAATAAATTTAAGTGGTATTATTTTTAAATTACACTTTATATATATATATATATATATATATATATATATATATATATATAAAGTGTAATTTAAAAATACCACTTAATATATATATTAAAATAATACCACTTAATATATATATATATATATATATATATTTTTTTTTTTTGGTCAAAAAATTACACTTTATATTAAATGTATTTAACATTGATGTTCATATTTTAATAGATGAAAGATATTAAAAGGACGTGTCCGGAGAAAGGATGGGTGTGCCTCAATACTGATGGTGCTGCGAAGAGTGATACCGCATTGGTTGGGTATGGAAAAATTTTGCGAAATGACAACGGCAATTGGATATCCGGTTTCTCTAAATTCCTAGGTAATTCTTCAGCATATATCGTAGAAGTCTTTGTACCAAATATATATATATATATATATATATATATATATATATATATATATATCGTAGAAGTCTAGGGACATTATGAAGGATTATTCATGGCAAGGAATTTGGGCATAGAGAAACTAGAAGTTCAAGTTAACTCAAAGGCTCTAGTTAAGACTACCAAAAAAGATGAAGTGGGTTATACCATGAGTTGGAATATTATGCAGAAAATTAGAGATTTATTGAAGCTTAACTGGGACGTCCGACTCTAGCATATTTTCCGATAAGGGAATCGATGTTCAGATGCTTAGGCCAATATGGAATGCAACCAGGATGTTGGGCGGATGATCTACTATAAGAAACTCCTTTAGAGTTGTTGCATGTTTTGTCTGATGATTTTAGGGGTTTTTCTTTTCCCCGTCTAGTTAGTAGTTAGTTTCTTTTCTTGGACTTCAACCCCTTTATACTCAAAAAAAATTATTAAATCAATTTTTTAAAAAAAAAAATTCTTAAAAATATCCAAAACATACGCATCCTATCCTAATCCTAATATATATTGGGATCTAATTGTTTTGCCAAACCTAGTTGTTGCCTTTCAAGGAGCAGAATAGTTTCAAGGCCACGATTTAATTTTCCTCCGGTGATCCAATTTTTTTATTAACGGCTAAATTTTATTAATATCGCAACTGCACATAAGACGAGCGCAAATGCGTAATTCAAAACATACAAGCACATCACAAGAAAAAAATAAACTAATACAACACTTAAATCCACCGACACCCATATTTAGGCATTTACATCAAATACCATCAACCCCGTCAATCCAACACAAACTCCATCTCGACAATAATAATAATTTATATTAATATATAAAGAGAATACCCCTTTCGTGTTAATTTTTTTTATTGTCACTTTTACCCTTCATTCAATTCAAAGTTTTTTTTTTACACAAATCCAAATATTTGTAATTGTATATGTTTTATTTTTGTAACAAATATATTTGTATATGTTGAAAAATAACTATCACTCAAAAATTTGTTTTCAGTTTTTTTTCTTTCTTAATAACTAAGCACAACAAAAAAAAGTTTAGTAGTTATCAATTAATAAACATATTCTTATAAAAAAATTAACAAACATATTTTCGATAAGAAACAAACATATTCTTATAAATTTTTTTTTAACAAACATACCCCTATTAATTAAAATCCAATTTAAAATAAACTACTAATTACGATAACGAACACAGAATAATAACAAAAAAAAAAAATGACTGATGGGCACGGAAGTGCTCGTCAGGACGCTAGTGATAATAAACTAAATAAACACATAATTGATTCAATGAATAATAAAAAAAAGATTAAAAAATTAATTAAAAAACTAAAAATAGTGACCGATGAGCAATTATTAATAGTGATAAGAAAAATTATTAAAAAAATTAAAATAGTGAAAGAACTATTGAAAACCATAGGTTTGTTGCAATATGTTGATCACTTCAAGCAGCAGCTTCTTCCACCCAAACCAGAAGTTGGGAGCTTATGATTTTGACCTAACTTTGATCGACCATGTCCAATTTGTATTCCATGATGATTCTCATCCAACATATTAAAATCTCCATCTTCAATCTTTTTATATATTCTTTCAGCACTTTTTACAAAAGCCTCTACAACCTTTTCACCACTTTTCGCCGAAACCTCCATAAACATCAAACCATTCTCCTCTGCAAACTTCTCACCTTCTTCGGTACTTACAGCGCGTTTCTTAGCAAGATCGGACTTGTTTCCGATTAACATAATGATCATATTTGGATTTGCTTGTTGTCTTGCATCTTTTAACCAATTAGCCAAGTGACTAAATGTTTCTCTCTTTGTTATATCATAAACTAGCAATGCACCTGCTGCTCCTCTATAATATGATCTTGTTATTGATCGGAACATTTCTTGACCCGCGGTGTCCCATATTCGTAACTTGATTGGTGTGTGGTTGATTGCGATTGTTCTCACACCATATTCAACACCTATTGTTATGTCATGGACGGGTTGAAAGCGGTTGTCTGTGAATTGAAGTAAGAGACATGATTTTCCGACTCCGGTGTCGCCGATTATTATGTATTTGAAGAGGTATGCGTAAGACATTTTCAGGTGTTAGTGAATAGGGAATAAGGAAGTGATGATGGAGAAGGAGGGAATTTAGAGATATTAGAAAGTGAGAGATTATGATGATTTAAAAAAGTGAGGAATAATAAGACTTATTTATAGGGATAGAACTCTAACTTGAATAGGGAAACAAATCATAAGATAAGAAGTTATAACAAACTAGTTAATTTATTAAAAAAAAAAAAAAAAACTAGTTAATCTTATATATGAAATAATTCAAAAGATAAAACATATCCAATAAATTAAGATTATAATAATTCAGAAAAGTAAATATTAACTAACGTCTTGACGGGCACTTTATAGATGATTATGATGATGATAACTACTTAACCTTCTTTTTTGTTGTGATTAGTTATTACTCCCTCCATTCCTTTTTATTTGATGTTTGAGAAAAAAAAAAGACAAATTAAGAAAGTGTAATTTTGCACTTTATTTTCCTATTATACCATTTTTTTGAAATATATTATACTCTAATTTTAATCACAAAAAAATTTCTAATTTTTTGCACAGACTTTATCTTTCCAAAAAATTAAAACTACAAAAAAATTAAAGGCGGATCGTAACAAACCAATTTTTTTGTTTTTGCCTTTTCAACAAAAAATCAGTTTTTTGACAAAATATACTTCATCGAAAGAATAGAAAGGAAAACTTATTTAATGAAAAACAAAGGCTAGAAAGAATAGGACAACTACCCATTCAAATGAAGTGTGAACTAATTTTAGTATGAGAAGTCAATGATTATTTAGGCATGGAATAATACTTATTGTGATTGAGTTGTAGTCACATTTTTATTTTTAAAGTAGAGTATTTCAAAAGTTCATGTGTTCTAAAAATTCTCGTATTTTCAAGTTGTAGTCACTTTGAGTTTCTTAATGTTGTGTAACAAGATTTTCAACAAACATGCAAAGAAAAAAAAAGAACAAAACAAAAACAATAAAAAGATTATATGAAGAAGTTTAGTAAAAAAAAAAAAATAAAATAAAAAGATTATATGATGAAGTTTAGTAAAAAATAAAGATACAATAAAAAGATTATATAAAATTTAGTCAAAAAAAATTAGGAAGAAGGGTATAATAGACAAAATATAACCTTAAATTTGAAACAAATTTTTTTTTCTAAAACATCAAATAAAAAGGAACTGAGGGAGTAAGAAAAAAAAAAGATATTTTTTTTATTTATTAAAAAAAATTGAAAACAAACTTTTGTGTGAAAGTTATTTTTCAACATATACAAATATTTGAATCTAAAAAAAACATATACAAGTATTTGAATTTGTGTCAAAAAAATATTTTTTGAAAAGGTGTCAAAAAAATATTGAATAAAATGAAGGGCAAAAAAAATGGCAATAAAAAAAATCTATGCGAAATGAATATATTCTTTATATATTGGTATAGACTATAGATTAATTACAAGTGACAATAACAACCTTCCTAAAAGAAGTGCAAACCTATACTCATTTCCTTCCTTTTTATTTGTCATTTGAGAAAAAATAAGTCAAATTAAGAAAGTGTATTTTTGCACCTTCTTTTTCTATTACTCTTTTTTTTAATATATTACTCCCTCCGTTCCTTTTTGTTTGATGTTTGAGAAAAAAAAGGCCAAATTAAGAAAGTGTAATTTTTCATTTTATTTTCCTATTATACCCTTTTTTTTGGAATATATTATACTCTAATTTTAATCACAAAAAAATTCCTATTTTTTTGCACACTTTTTATCTTTCCAAAAAATTAAAACCACAAAAAAAAATTAAAGGTGGATCGTAACAAACCAAATTTTTTGTTTTTGCCTTTTCAGCAAAAAAATAAATTCAGTTTTTTGACAAGATATACTTCATCGGAAGAATAGAAAAGAAAACTTATTTAATGAAAAACAAAGGCTAGAAAGAATAGGACAACTACCCATTCAAATGAAGTGTGAACCAATTTTAGTACGAGAAGTCAAAGAATATTTAGGCATGAAATAATACTTATTGTGATTGGGTTGTAGTCACATTTTTATTTTTCAAGTAGAGTATTTCAAAAGTTCACGTGTTCTAAAAATTCTCGTATTTTCAAGTTGTAGTCACTTTGAGTTTCTTAATGTTGTGTAACAAGATTTTCAACAAACATGCAAAACATTTTCTAAGACTTCTCGTATTTTCAAGTTTTAGTCACTTTGAAACAATTTTTTTTTTAAAACATCAAATAAAAAGGAACGGAGGGAGTATATCCTAATTTTAATCAACAAAAAAAATTCTATTTTTTGCACACATTTTCTCTTTCTAAAAAAATTAAAACCACAAAAATATAAATAAAGACAGATCATAACAAACCAGTTTTTTATTTTTTGCCTTTTCAAAAAATAAAACAAAACAAAAACAATAAAAAGATTATATGAAGAAAAAACAAAAAAATAAAATAACAAGATTATGTGAAGAAGTTTAGTAAAATAAAATATACAATAAAAAAATTATATAAAATTTAGTCAATTAAAAAAATTAGGAAGGAGGATATAATAGACAAAATATAATCTTAAATTATCAAAATGACAAAAAATTTAAAATAATGTTTTTTTTTCTAAAACGACAAATAAAAAGAAACGGAGTAGTAATTTATTTCAAAAGATGTTAAGATATAAGATCAATGTTTAATTATTACTTTTTTTTTTAGAAAAAAAAAATGTATTGTTGTGATGTACTTAATCTACCTTCGATATTTATTAATTAACAGTTTTTTTTTAAAACCAAAGGTATCCTTCGCGCGCAACTGCAGACACTAATGCCCTCAAGATAACTGAGATCCATTTAAGGGGTTGACCTCTCCCAACAAATGTTTTTTCATACGCACCGGACAGGGTTCTTACCCAGTTGTTGTTTCTTACTCTAACTAGCATATTACCCGTGCTGCCGCACGGGTCGCGCCTTCGGCGCGTTCAATGATTCGGAGGAACTTGGTTCACGGGAATGTGGGTCGTGGGTACGCAAGTTATATAATCTAAAATATTAAAAAGTAAAATTTTCTTAATATCTATAATTTTTAATAATAATAAAAATAAAATATAAAATATGAAATACATAGAGTTGTATCCATTAAATGTTATCTCAACCATCATCGGTACAAACTTTTAACTCATCAAATCTATATAATCTTATGAATTGACTAAATGATTTTTGTAAAACCTACAAAAAATAGTTGAAATTAATAATAAGCAACAATTTTTTTGACTAAAAATTTAATTAAAAATTTGATTATTTCTTATGTATATTATTTGTTTAAAGATTTGTTCTTGTATTATTTAATTTTTTTATCAGCTTCTCTGTGCACTAATGTTAATTAAAGAGTTAATAGGTTGTTACCACCTACTAAGTGAGCGTGTTTTGCGTTACCTCTGCTATAAATTCCTTGAAGATTTCCTCTGCAAAGTAAATTTTTTTGGTTTCTTCCTTTGGGTGCAAGGAATTTTCACTTTTAAATTTGTTGAACAAAATTACCGATTTAAAACATAGAACTTTTTAAATCGGTTGAACAAAATAACCGATTTAAAAAGTGCATCCAGGGGGGGTGGACAAAAAATTTTACGGGGAAACTTAAAAGAATTTTTAGCATGGGGTAACGCAAAACACACCCACTTAGCAGGAGTTCACAATTAACTATTAACCCTTAATTAAAATTGTTCACCAAAAACTTGTTTTTGGTATATAGTAATTAATAATTTAAATTTTTTAGCAACAACAATTATTCTCATATTGTTTAATTTTTTTATCAAAAAAACTTATTCCCCGTATTATTTAAATTTCTTATGAGATTTCCCGTGTAATAAAGTTAATTAAAATTGTTCATCAACAACTTATTTTCCATTTATAGTAATAATTTAAATTTTTTGTCAACAACAATTATTCTCCGTATTATTTAATTTTCTTATCGGCTTTCCCGTGCACTAAAGTTAATTAAAATTGTTTATCAACAACTTGTTATTCGTATAAAGTAGTATTTTAAATTTTTCATCAACAACAATATATTTCCCGTATAATTAAATTGGAAAATGCTGGTAAGCACGACAACTTTTGTCGTGCAAATCCAACGACATGACGTGGCAACTCATTAAACATCACCCTTCTCTCTATCTGAGTTTTTTCATGAGCCTTCGATCACCAACTCCATATCAAGTAGTTGTGCTTTTGTTTCTCTTCTCCCCAACCCCATTCATTCCTGACCAATCCACCGCCATCGTTCTCGTCGCCGGAGTATTGACCAAGAGGACTTGATGGAGAGGAAGCCGCCGGGGTTCACCTATGGTTGTATTTATCAATCCTCGTAGTGGCTGCCGTCACGGTCCTTCTATTAAGGAGCGGTTGAAGCAACTCATGAGCAAAGAATTAGGTGTACCATGTTTTCTAATTTATTCATGAATTTTAATGCTCTGCAATTTCAATTTTTGTACCAAATGTCACTAAACAGTTGATAATGAAATTGTTGTTGCTGGATGTAATATAAGAAACTCTAAAACTATTGTAACCAAAAAAAAAGAAACTCTAAAACTACTGATGATAAGTATTGTTGTTGTATACTGTGAAGAACGACGGTGGCGAGAGATGGCGGCGATGCTTTGAATAGCGGCGAGAGGAACACCGGCGGCGGTAAAAAGGAGATGGTGGGTCGGTCATTTGGGAATGGGTCAGACAAGGAAACAATAATGGATCTTCTGATTTTTTTTTTTAATTTGTTTTAGAGAAATTAAGAAAAATATGTGTGGCATAATATGAAGCACACGATGAATCTGACGGGTCTGGATAGGTCAAAGGAACTTAGATTTGGCGTGTCGTGCCATTCGTCTATGGAAACATGTCGTTCCATCTAGCACTACTCAATTAAATTTTCTTACAGGCTTCCCCATATAATTCAATGATTCGGGGGAACTGAGATGGCGGAAACGTGGGTCGTGGGAATTATAATGCATGTACATTCAATTGTATAATTCATCACTTTCACCTCATAAATCATCTCTTAATTTCTCTTCTTTCTTAGAGCGTAAGCTTTTTTTGGATAGATGAAGATGGTAAAAGCCCATTCTTAAAGCATATAAGTTACCCCTTATATTAACAATCTAAAAATATAAATAATTTGTATTTAGGTCATTCATCAACTAAACCTTTTTAATTCATGTTCTTGAGTTTTTAAATAATTAATAATTCCTCTTTTAAAAAAAATTAAAATTAATAATTCCGTCTCTTTTTTCATGATAAGCAAATGTTGGTAAATAGTAAAGTTGGTTATTGTGTTAATTTTTGAGTCTGAAGTCGAAACCTACTTCTTAGAACTCTTTCAACGTTTTTTAGCTTGCCAACCAAGTATCTACGCGTGACATAATAATTTTAAGGACTCAATTACATATTAATTATTTTAAAGTTTGAAGAGCTAATTATTACAAATTGTTTAAAATTTAACAAAGGACTTAATTATAAATTAATTGGAATTTTGAGAATCCAATGGAATGCATTTTCCTTGTTCAGGAACCTAATTACAAATTATTCGTTGTTTTTTAATAGACAATTTAATCATATAAATTTAAAATACAATAAAAAAGTTTAAAAAAAAACCTCAAATAATTTGTAATTGGAGCAATTTTTATGTCACAAGCTGATTTTATAAGATTGAGTTAGGGAAACTCATCTTAAAAAAAAAAGAAAAACTGGGAATAGTTACAAAATAAATAAATAATTGCAATAAAGAGCAAAATTGAAGGCTTGAAGCACATAGGTTGTTGCAAGTTTTATAAGGTTGGGTTATATCTATCTTGAGTGAGAGAATGTCCGAATCTATGTTCACAAATTGTAATTGGAGCAATTTTTATGTTACAAGCCAATTTTATAAGATTAAGTTAGAGAAACTCATTGTAAAATTTTGATTATGGGCAAGTCGCATCCATTGTGGGAATCTTGATTGAGAATCACTTCGCCGGCTTCCTTCCAAAGTAGAAGCCGGGAGCTTGTGATTCCTACATACCGATGATCTACCACTTCCAATTTTTATTCCATGAGTCTCATCCAACACATCAAAATCTCCATCTTCAATCTTTTTATATATACTTTCGGATATTTTTACAAACGCTTCTTGAACTTTCTCACCACTTTTCGCCGAAACCTCCATAAAGATCAAACCATTCTCCTTTGCGAACTGTTCACCTTCTTCGGTACTTACAGCTCGTTTCTTTGTGAGATCGGACTTGTTTCCGATTAACATAATGATTATATTTGAATTTGCATGTTGTCTTGCATCTTTTAACCAAGTAGCCAAGTGAATAAAAGTTTCTCTCTTTGTTATATCGTAAACTAGCAATGCACCTATTGCTCCTCTATAATATGATCTTGTTATTGATTTGAATGTTTCTTGACCCGCGGTGTCCCATATCCGTAACTTGATTGGTTTATTATTGATGGTGATTGTCTTGACACCGAATTCAACACCTACTGTTATGTCGTGGACGGGCTGAAAGCGGTTGTCTGCGACTCGAAGTCGGAGACATGATTTTCCAACTCTATTGTCGCCGATTATTATGTAATTGAAGAGGTATGAGTAAGACATTTTTTTTGTGCGAGGTTTTAGTGAATATAGGGAATAAAGGAGACAATGGAGAATGAAGCAATTTAGAGATATTAGTGAGTGACTATGATTTAAAAAGTGAAGTAGTAGTAACAACTATTTATATGGATAGAATTCTTTTTTTTTTTTTAACAATCTATCTATTTACAATATATTAAAAGAAACTACTGCTAAAAAACTTATTTTGTCCTTAGCACGTTTAATAATATTTCACCGTTTAATCGTTTATGCCCTTAAATGTAATTTTAACTCTCAACTAAAAAAAAATACAAAACAAAAATAACAAAAAAATAAAAAAGAAGATAAACATAAAACAAATCTACTCATGAAAAAAAGATACAAAAAAAAAAAAAATAACAAAAAAAAAGATAAGCATAAAACAAATCTACTTATAAAAAAAAACTTCTAAATATAAATTTTAAAAAAAGAGAATAAAATAAATGTATACATAAAAATAGCAATAGAAACCATTTCTAAAGATAAACATAAAAATTAACTAATAGTTTTTTAAAACAAGACAATTAGTTCTTATCGATAAATATAAAAAATCATGGACAAATATTTTTCGCTCATGTATAAAAAATTTGGATAAATATATTTCACTGATAATTATCATCTACTTACAATATATCTACTTATTACAATATATATATTAAAAGAAACTATTATTAAAAATCCAAATTTGTCCTTATCACTTTTAACGATGTTTCAAGTTTTGCGCCCTTAAATGTAATTTTATCTCTAAACTAATAAAAAACACAAAAAAAAAAGAAAGAAAGACATACCTAAAATAAATCTTTCCATAAAAATAGCATTAAAAATCACATCTCAAAAAAAAAAAAAAAAAAACAAAATCTTCCCATAAAAATAACAACGGAAAGCACCTCTAAAATCAAAGATCATAATCCAATCTATTTTAACTTCAAAAATATGAACAAAAAAAATTAATTAAAATAAATTTACGTATAAAAATAGAAACAAAAATTACGATAAAAGATGCGCGCCAAAAATAGTAACTCAATCTAACATATAAAAACTTATATATAAAAAATAAAAATATAAGAACCTAATAAAAAAATATACTTATTTATGAGCTTAAAAATAAAAAAACATAAATAAAAAAAAAAAAACACAATGAGCCTGTTTGGATTGACTTATTTATGATTTTACGCGAAATAACTTATGCAAATATAGAAACTTGTATGTATTATTTATAAGTGTTTTAATGTTGTTTATAAAAACAGTTTATAAAGATATAATTTTTGTCAGTGAAAACTTATAAATTAACATGCGTAAAAAACCTAATGAAATAACATAAAAATTTATTTATAAATTAATAATCATAAAGTATTTTCATAATCTTAAAAATAAGACAAATTCAAACGGGGTCAATATATTAAAGGTATTACTACTAAAAATCTTAATTTATCCTCATCAATTCTTAAAAATATTTCAAATCTTCTATTTGGTAAAAAAATAAGTTATATTTTTCAATTTACTATTTTTCTATAAAATAGTTAAATTGTACTCTATATTTATTATAAAAAAATATCCACCCTATTTTTGTTTACTCTTATATAAAAAATACAGGAGAAGCGTATTATTGATGAATATATATTATAATAATTAAGGGGTAAATATATATTGTAATAACACACGGGACAATTGTTTTAATAAAAAAATTAATCATACACAGGACAATCGTTTTAATAAAAAAAAGGAATTGAATAATATATTATAATAATACACGGAACAATTGTTGATGAATATATTATTGATGAATATATGTCATAATAACACACAGGACAATTGTTTTAATAAAAAAATTTAATCATACATGGAACAATTGGTTTAATAAAAATAAAAAGGAATTGAATAATAAATATTTCTTATTATTAATTATAATTCATTACACAAAAATCATACACGGGACAATTACTTTAATATAAAAAGACTTAATTTAATAAGTTTTACAAAAATATCAAAGAATAACTTCATTTATTATTTTTATTTTTTTGATACACGACATTACTTATATTTTAACAATATTTTATAAATAAAAGTCAATAGACCCATGCAAATGCACGGTTCTCAAAACTAAAACTAGTGTATGATAGAATTCTAATTTGAATAGTAAAACGAATTATATATAAGATAATAAGTGATAAACTTTTGTAAAAATAAATAAATAATAGTAACAAACTAGCTAATCTTTTTGTCAAAAAGAAACTAGCTAATCTTTTTGTCAAAAAGAAACTAGCTAATCTTATGAAATAATTCCAAAGATGACCTAAGATAAAATATATCCAATAAATCAAGATAAAAAATATTTAATAAACAAAATATTAAATGATCGATAACAAACTTCTCTAAAAAAAAGTGATATATAATTCAATATATGAGATCATTCAAAATCTTTTAAGATATAAGTAAGATACAAATTTGTTTAAGTGATAGTAAAATGATAAGATCGATTAATAATAAATTACATTCAAATTTATTTAGTTATATACTGTTCTATCCAATGTGAGATTCAACTCACACTTGAAAAGTTGAAATATTAACACCTTTGATGGCTTGGTTTTTAAAAAAAAAAATGGAATATCCACTTATGTAAATAGCTTTATCAAAAAATCGAAGAAAACAATTATGTAAATAACAAATCATATAAAAATATTACATATAGACTATAGTCTACAATTTATTTATATTATGCAATCACATTCAGAAACTTTGCTAGTACCTGAAACAACATAAAACAATATGCTAAAAGCATATTCAGACATTCATATGGATTAAAAGGAAATCACTTCATCCCTTAAAAAAAAGAGACCTGACGGACCATCATCCGGCAACAATGCTAGCTTGACGGGAGATTCTGCACCTTCATCGATGCTTAAAATGCCGGTATTCGCGTTAATATCAGTCTTAACAAAGTCAGGACATAAACAATTTATGCGAAAGTGAGGAAATTTCATAGCTAGTAATCTTGTGTAAGAATTCAAAGCTGTTTTTGCCATTGTGTAACCAGATAGAAAAGTTGGCCAATTTTTAGTTTCCAATGCTTCTTCTTTGTAATCTTTCAGAAATTCACTAAGCACTTCATCAAGTTTTTGGTTTGTTAGGCTTTTGATGTCTTCAAACACTTCTCTTGCTTTGTCATTTGGCATAAACTTAAAGGACAAAAGAAGAAAAATAATAAAACTTTAGGTTAATATCTCATGTGGAAAATATATAAATCTCTATTTTAATATTTTAAAAATTAGACCAGAGATGAAAACAATAAGACCTTATGTTATGTCATGCTTCAAGTAGTTCAATCACAAATGACAAATAAATAAAAATGTAAAAAAAAAAATTGATGAAAATCGGTTGAACCAATCACGGTTTAATTATGATTTAATCGGATCAAAGTGATTTAATCATATTCAATTTGGTTCAACCAGACTATAATGTAATCACAATCAAACCAATCGACAAATTGGTAGATTTTAGGTTTTCTATGTTCACCAAAATTTCATTTCGCTCTTATTAAAAATATTCAATTCTCGCTAACATGAAAGTTATGCCCAATTTTAGGAAGCAAAAGGTTGCGATGGTTGCATGAACCATCGTATACACCATTGCAAAGTTTCAAATAGACACACTACGGCAATTATTTGTCAACCATCTCGAACTGAGTCGCAAAGTTTCAAATTTCTTATAGTGTTCACTCGATATGTTGAACCGTCCATTTTATAAGACATCACTTTATTCAATCACAAGAAAAAATAAAAGATAAAGAAAACTATTAAATTTTCACCTTGTTTGAATTTGTGGAAATAATTTTACCTTCAATTGTCCACATCTAGAGGAGACATTAACAATCCTTGGAGAAGTAGATAGTTGAAGCAGGGGAAGTAGAGCTTCAGTTACTCTTTTTGCACCAATGAAGTTTGTTTCAACACATTCTTTGGCTAATTCATAATTTTGAACCACTATTATATTCCAATCGGATATTTCACCATTTTTCTACAAAAACAAATCAACAAAATTTAATCAATTTATTTTTTTGTTTTATAATTTGACACAAAATATACTACTCTAAGATTTTATAAATCTAAAAATTAATTAAAACTAATGTGCTTTCATGTATGTGTTCCATCATAATTCATAATAGGGTATTCTATTGATAACAAAATATTATAATTTGAGTTGCATCTAACGCAATCGATTGGTTTAGGTCGTTCAAAATATAAAATACATAAAAGTATATGTACAATTTTATTATGTACAGGACGTTCAGTTGAATCCTTTCAATATACTTCAGTAAGCTTCGTCATTGAATTCAACCATATAAAATCGACTTATAAATCTTACTCTTCTAAGTAGATTCTCTCTATTTAGTATTCCTCCAGCAACACCAGCATTATTCACCTACACAAATGATCCCAAATGTGAAAACAAACTCTTTTAACTAAAAAATTGAGAGGAAGAAATTTTAAATGATCACATACTCACCAAGATATCAAGTTTTCCAAATTGGGTTTTAATGAATTCAGCTAAAGAAGTAACACTTGTAGGGTCAGTAACATCAAGTTGATGATAAACCACAAAGTCAGAGAGACCTAACTCTTTCAATTTTTCTACAGCATCCAAACCTCTTTTCTCATTTCTTGATGTAAGCACAACCATAACACCACTTGAAGCCAAATTTTTACATATTCCATAACCAATTCCCTTGTTAGCTCCGGTTACTAGTGCATACCTAAGCAAGTAAACACATTGTTAATTAAGAAAAAATTATGAAGTGAATCTAGAAAAGAAAAGTGTCTCTTATAAAAACGACCGGTAGCAGTATCATTTACCTGTGCATTTTTGCTTCTTCTCCCATGTTGAAGATGTATGTTTTAAAGCTCTTCTTACTTTTTTATCAGTTGTGAAATGAATGGTACAAGATTGTTTTGATCTGTTTTCTTACTAGCTAGCTAGCCTATTTTTATACACATAGTATAAGTATGTAAAATATATAATTAATACTCGTTCATAGTGTCATCATTTTTACTTAATTTTATTATGTGCAATCTAAATCGTTCAATTTCAAATCAACGACTAAAATTTTTTACTGCGACAAACTGTGTGGTCCTGTTCGTGCAGACAATCTGGATCCTCTTTTGGGATACATAGATATGCTCCCTATAAAATCTTTGAACTTAGAGATTGATGAACAATCAGCACATTGCCAAGTAGTAGTACACTTTTGTCAACTATGATTAGTATATATATTCAGATTAGAAATGAAGTTTTGTGAATATAGAGGGAAGGTTTGACTTTATAAATAAAAAGAATACACATAAAACATGGCATGTTCCCTTCATTGGTAGCATGGGATTCGTGGGAATCTTAGTATAGACTCCTTCACACACTTGGTAACCAAGATATATGAAGCACGGACACCGGACACGTCGACACCGATAATAATTTGAGAAAATGACATAATTTAATGTAATCATAAGTGCCGGTGTCGGACACGTGACATGCCTAATTCAAGAAGTGTCGGTGCTTCATATCCAAACCACAACATTAACAATTTTGCAAAAGAAAATAAAAAATTAAAAAAGAGAGAGCTCAGTTGAATATTTTTCATCCAATGGTTCAGATTAAGTAATGTTACCCAACATTACAAATATTATCATCATAGCTCCCTCAAAATTGCACCAGCCGGGAATCAAACCCGGGTCTGTACCGTGGCAGGGTACTATTCTACCACTAGACCACTGGTGCTTTGTGATTAAAGTTTACCGACATATTAATATATAGCCATGAATGTTACCTCAATAATTGTTTCTTATTGAATTCATAATGTAAACATTATCTTGAAACCTAAACATAACATTACAAACTCTATATAGTAATAAAGCAATTCAATAAGAAAGAATTAAATTCCTTAATGACCAACCTAATTAACTCATAAATCTAAAGTAATTAATAGATCAAAGCTCTATAAATATTTATAGAGCAATTTATAACTCAAACTACACATTAGTAGCAACAAGTTGAAACCATTGACTTTGAGGATCATCAAGACAAAGAGAATCATCATGTATGCAGATACATTTAGAAGTGACAACAACAGATGAATTTGAATCCTTATGCAAGCAAAGTTGTTTGCCATGTTGATCAATAGTAGCCAAATGAAGCCTAGAAATTGATGCAGTTTCCCATGAACTGTTTTTGCTATGGCAAGCATCGGTAACGGAAACCGGAAGCCCTTCGCCGGAAGCAGCTAAGCAATTCTTACTGTCACTCAAAAGGATTTGAGAATCATCATATGTCCATCTCTTTTGATTCTCACAACATCCAAGTTCAAGTTGATTGTTTTTATTCACTTGTGCACATTTACCAGTAAGAGGGTGGTATAAGATATATGTTTTTGTTAGTTTTGAAGTAGGAACTGCATTAAGAAACATAGGAAAATTCAAATGGATACTTAAATATAAAATGGTCATTAGTGTTACTTTACTTACTAATAAGGTTTAAATATGATTTCAATGATTTTGGGTTTTAGTCGATGTAAGTTTTTTGTTTGAGTTCACTCCATGTAAATTCAAAAATGATTGTTTTTAGTCCATGACGTCATATATCGCGCAGTATAATCACAGCACGTGGGTCACTCAGGTGGAGTTAGTCAGTTAGGGACTAAAATCAACCGTTTTTGAATTTGTAGAGATTAAATCCAAACAATAAAACCTCCGGGGACTAAAACTAAAATATGCTATATTTGTAGATACTAACATCATATTTAACCGTGATCTAGGCCACGGCACAATTTTTTTTTTATTGCCGAAACCAAAACTGCAATGCAATTGCGATTAAGGCTGCATTAGATACATTTGACAGTGAGAATCTCAATATCAAAGATCGCGATACAACCATAACTTCAATTGAAGAGTCTTACTAATTATAAGAAATGCTTACCTTGATTTTTCCTTTGCAAAAGTTGGAACTTGTCGGTGAAATTAGGGTATCTAAGCTTAGACCAAGTAGCATCCAGAACCCCAAAAGTCTCATCAAGTTGAACTTTTTCTTCTCTAAAATAATAACTACCATGAAAAGCCCACAAACCCCAATCCAAGTCTCTTCCAACAAGATATGTTTGAAGACATGTCAAGAACCTATTATCTTCAACTGTAGAGCCTGTTTGGTCAAATCCAAACTCTGTAAAGATCAAAGGAAATGCACTCTCATTTTCACCAATTGTAAGGAAACCAACTCTTTGATCTAACGCTTTAATGTTATTCGCGCAAATTCGATTCAACGGTTGCTTGGACCAAATCTCTTTCAATTTGAGTGTTCCAATTCCAGACCATGAGTATAAATGTGACTCAAACACCATTTTTCTTCCCAAGTCTATGTCCATTGGTTTGTGCCTTAAAAACTGCAACTCAGTGTCATAGTTTAAACCTGAGATAACCACAAGTACATTTGGATTTGCTTTATGGATTGCTAGTGCACCTTGGCTCATGTACTTGTACCAATCCTTTAGATTTTGTCTTGGTCCATGTAATTCATTCCTCAAACTCATTGCCACAATCTGTTATTAATCAATAAAAACCAGTCAGTGTTACTTTCAATTTGGCATTGAAATCACAACAAAGACTTATATGATCTGTTATTTACTCAATGTATGAGCCGTTATCCAGAGAATAATCCTCGAGCTGGGTATAACCACAATGAATGGCAAAATTCTTCCTTAAGAGAGTTTAACACTTATGCATTCTCGGGGCTGGATTCGAACTCAGGACCTTAGTTAAGTTGGAAGAGATCCCTTATCATCTGATCCAAGTGCTCTTGGGTTCTTTGTTAATAATTTTCTTATAAACTAACAAACTAATGACACATTTGGTCCAATAATGACTAAATAAAAGACACATTTATGTATTTTGTATAATTTTGATATATTAGTTTTTTGGTGTAAACTAGGTATCTTCTGTGTGCAACTGCATAGACTAATCTCCCGAGTCTTGTAGGACTCAAATGGACGGCAAACTCACCCTAAGAGGTTGATATATTTGAAGAATATTGGACAATGCCCGCACATTTAAAGACCAAAAGGAATATCCGCCCCTTCTAAAAATCTAAGTTATCGGTTAGCATTTCTGGTTATATTTCTACATTTATCTTCTTAACAAATGTCCCGAGAGCACTCGTTATCATTAAATAATAGAATGACAATCTTTGAATTCTAAAACTAAAGAAAGGAATAAAAAGTAAGAAGTAGAAAGCTAGTAATATACATACAGCTTGATGTCCATTAAAGTGTTGGGCAGCCAAAGTAAGTCCATCAATCCATTCTTGAGGACAAAAATGTCTATCATGAAAGAATCCATTCTCATCATCATCATGACAACACCATTTAGGTTCACTAACATGATTATCAAGCAAAACTTTAATATTTTGATTACCAAGTTCATTCACAACAGCATCAAAAGCCTGAATATGAGTCATTTTCATAATTGAAGGATTATACTTAGAAATACCATCCACAACCTCAGGTGCATCCAAATGACTAAAAGTATCACTCACAATCTCATGTTCATATCTTGTCCACATATAAATTGCATAAGTTAATCTAACACAATTGAATTTGTTTTTAACAAGCTCACCAACAAGTTCCTTTAAAGGTCTTCTATCAAGACCTTCAGGGATCATTGGTTGAAGATGACCTGCCCAATTTCCACAAACAAGTTTCACTCTTTCATTTGTTGATTCATCTATGATCCATCTTGATTGTGTACATAATGGATAAGCATTTGCATGTTGTGATGCTGAGATAAAAACAATGAGAAGAAGAAACAATGGTTGAATGGTTTTTCTCAACATCTTGAATTTGAGTGGAAGAGAATTTCTTTTATTTTTTTTTCTTTTTTGGTATGAAATTAAGCATGTATATAGTGTTTATATATAGATAAAAATTTAAAATTAACTATCTTTTGTGTGAAGTGTAAAACTCTATCCATAACAGTTTCTTTAATTAGACTAACACTTGAGTGATTGTTATATATTCCTATATTGAGAAAGACTTGTTTGATCACAAGCTCAGATCTAGAATACTTAGACACACTCACACAAATATGGAAAGTAAAAAAAAAAAAAATCAATTTCATTGTTATATTAAAATAGATAATTGATTTTTTTTTTTTTTTAAACAAAATAGATAATTGATTTTATTTTCTTGTATGTGTGGCTAAATGATTTATGAATTGCTAGTGCTGCTAGGCTCATGTAATTGTACCAATCACTTACATTTTGGCGTGGACAACGTAATTCATTCCTCAAAAAATTGGTGGACATACAAGTGAGAATACATCAAACCGGCCTAAACCTATATACCAAACTTTTTAAATAGACAAGACTAAGGCCCTGTTTGGATTAGCTTATTTTTGAGCTTATGCAAACAACTTATGCAATATAAATTAGGTTTTATGTTATTTTATAAGTTCTAACTAGTGAAAATTGTATTTTTATAAGCTATTTTATCATAAACTACCTTGACAAACTTATAATAATACATAAAAATTGCATAAGCTGTTTGCATAAGCTCAAAAATAAGCTAATTCAAACAGAGCCTAAGACATTTTTGGAAACCTATTTACCTAAACATGTCATGCTACGGACCATGGAGTCATTAAAGAACATTTTAGGCGTACTAAGGAAATATGAATAATAGGGTGGGGATACGTAAGGTATGGCAATGAGGCGAGTCGTTGACGGATTTTGCTATCTCTAAATTCATAAAGTTTGGGTATTCTCAAACCCGTCTCAATTTTTTACGGAGATGAAAACTAAAATCTCAAACTCATACCCAACGGGGTTCGAGAATCCCCATGGGGTTCGGGTATTCCCATTCCGTTTTACCTCTATATAAATTTGACTTGCACTTTGTTGTTTTTTTTATACATAGAAAATAAATTGATTAATATTCAACTTAAAAATATAAATGTAATAATCTAAAAAAAAAAAATGAATGTAATCTAGAGTTTTTTAAGGTGGGTATCAATATCCACCCCAACCCCAACTTTTAAAATTGGGAAAAACCCAAATCCAGTCAACTCGAGGTTTTTTCCCATCAAAATCGGGATGGGGCAGGCAAGTATGGATTATTTTGTCATGCCTAGGGTAAGTAGCTCAAACGGTTTGGAGTAACGGTGAAAAGATTTGAACAATAAAGATTTTGGGTTTAATTTCTGATGAGGTGAAAATATTAACACTAACAACTAATTATTAACTTTGACCATTTCAAAAAAAAAATATGAATAATATTTTTATTACTATTATATTAAATTTTGTACTTTTGATTAAATTATAAATTTGTTAATTTTTTTGGGTAATTTGAGTTTATTGGTCTACGATAATTTTTCACATAACTTTTTTAGATTACCATTTTATAGATACAAAATTTTTACCGTCATTTAGCAATGACTAATTTGAGTCTAAGAACTTGTAAGATATAAGTGAGTCGTTCCCTTCTAATTAAATTTTCTCCATGTATAAGAGTTAAAGATCGAACTCATGACCGCTTTCGTTAGTCCAAACCTCTTCCCACTTAACAAATTCATTGTTGAAGAAAAAGAAAATACAAAAATATTCCCCACATTTCATTTCATTAATATAAAACAATGAACAAATGGGTAAAAAAATGCATCAAAAAAGACACATATCCTATCATTTCAACCTCTTTTAATATAACACATTGAAAATGATTCAAAAGCTAGACAAATCATGTCGAGCAAAGAAATGACCAGAAGTAGAAGAACCACTAGGAAGTAATGCTAATCTCACAACACTAGCAGCACCATTTTCAACAGATAATACACCTGTGTTTCTATTCATATCTGTTTTAACAAAACCAGGACATACACAATTTATACACATATTTGGATGTCTATAAGCTAAAAGTCTTGTGTAGGAATTCACTGCTGCTTTAGAGAGTTTATAGGAACATAGATATGTTGGCCAACCCTTGTTTTCAAGTGAATCTTGTTTGAAGTCTTTTAGAAACTCTTTTAGTACTTCATCTATTAGATCTTCTGTTAGATTTTCTGTATCATCTAACACATTTGCCCATTCATTTGATATGTACTGAAAACATAAAATTTATGTTGTTGAGTTGCATTGTGGCAATTGGTATTTGAGAAAAGTACAAATTTGGTCATCAAAAGTCTTCAAAATCGATCAAATTAATCCTTTATGTGATAATTTTTCGGGACATTGTAGTCACTATCAGGGATTAATTTGACCGGTAATTGAGATTTTTGAGAACTAAATCAAAAGTTTTCATTTCTTAGAGACTAAATAGTGCTATATATGTTTAGATAAGAAACTTCATTAAACATGTATAATATAAGTGTTTATCGTATAATGTATACATATAAGCAAATTCTATAACAAAAGATAAAATAAATTCAAGTGGTTTCCATTGTAAGCTGTTTTTATAAGCAACCTTGAAGAATTTATGAAAATAAGCTGAAAACAACTAATAGGGGTGTCAAAAGTTGTTTTCAGATGCTCTTTGAAACAGTCTTACAAGTGCTTATGCCAGCAGATAAGCTCGAATAAGTTAATCCAAACAGGCTTTAGATATGTGAATTTGTTATCACGGACTAAAAAGAATTCGAAAAAACTATAAACAATTCTGTTATTCTTTTACCTTTAATAGTCCCGCTGTAGAAGAAACATTAACAATGACAGGTGAATCAGATAATTGAAGAAGAGGAAGAAAAGCCTCAGTAGTTTCTTTAGCACCATAGTAATTTGTTATTATGCATTTTTCAGCCATCTCATAAGTTTGACTTAATTCCCTCCAATTAATAATTGGTTCCACCTGAATAAAAACACCAAACGCTTATTAAATTAAGCGACTATATACATAGAAAACCAATTTTATCATCAGAATGCAACATGAGTGTAAAGAAAACAAGAACACTTACCATCTCATCTGTGTTGAAACCATTGATTCCTGCATTATTCACCTGCACATAGAAAAAATCCAAGTTGTTAAAACGAGTGATTCGTGTTAAGAAAAAGTCCAGGTAGTTATTTTGGTCAGCAAAATCAGACTAAGAAACATAGAAAACAAAGCTTAATTTGATGCTAATAGACAAGATTTTGATCTTCAAATATACTATTACTCAAGGTTTTAAATAAAAGTCTGCGACCAAGATTATTGTCGCAACTCCGAAGTTTTTAATATCTCTTTGATAGAATTGCGGCTGAATCATCTGTGTTTGAGAACAGTTATAGCAATATCAAGGGACTGAGTACAACTGTGACGCGGCCATGATTTATAATTTACTGTGATCGATCTTGATGTGATTTCAAATCAGTCAGGAAAAACTGGGCACAGTATTAGAAAAGAGGACTCAATCCACAAATAGTGTTGGTTGTTTCAAAGATTAAAGAGATTGTGACAGAAAAAAAATGAAATTTAAGATGATAACCAAAGGTGAAGCGAACATATGTGTCGGTGTGGTATTGGTTTTTGACACTGATACGTGTTGGTCTCGGACACTGAACACGACGTTAATATGACGTTTTGGTGCTAGAAGCCGCTCAATTGTGGAAAAGTTCAAAATACTTATATGTGGTCTACAAAAGTATTATACCTTAATCAAGCCTTTATAGCATAAGCACTTACATCATAAGTGCTTATGTATCAGCTATTTCAATTACAAAAGACTAAAAACTTATGTCAAACAAATTTCATACAAGCAATAAGCTCTTTTCATAAACTATTATGCAGAGCTTATGAAAAGAAGCTGAAAACAGCTAACAGACATATCATAAGTTATTTCCATAAACTCTCTCAACCAATCTCCGAAGTACTTATTTCCATAGGAGAAAAAATTGAAAATATTAAGGAAACAAACAGAGAATTAAATGATTAAGAATGTATATGACAGTAATCACAGAAAAATCTTTATATAAACTCAGAAAATTAAGAAAAAAAAACACAAAAAAGTAAAAATGATTCTCACCAAGATATCAAGTCTTCCAAACTGAGTCTTAACAAACTCAACCAATGATGAAATACTAAAAGGATCAGTAACATCAAGTTGATGAAAAACAACAAAGTTACAAAAACTAAACTCTTTCTTCAATTTCTCAAAAGCTTGAATCCCTCTTTTTTGATTTCTAGAAGTAAGAACAACTTTGATTCCATTTGAAGCCAATCTTTTAACAGTTTCTAATCCTATCCCTTTATTTGATCCTGTAACAACAGCATATCTAAAAAAAAGAAAAAACATAAACAAATTTAATCACTTATAAAAAAAGTAATTAAAATTTAAAAGCTTCTTTTAGCATTTATAGTCCCAACAAAAAAAGAAAAAGTATTAATACCTTTCTTTTGCATTTTCCATTGATAGTGAATAATGATGAATAATTGAAATGAATCTGAGTGAATGGATGTGCACAAAGTTGGAACATAATAATTAATATATATAGTTCACTTTTATTTTTTTGTTTTTGTTTGAAAGGTATGGTTCACTTTATTATAATAAAGATGATAAAATGAGTTGTTATTAATTTATTATTATATTGTTTTAGTCAAATGAGTTGGGACAAGTTCGAGTACTATGTGTTGTATTTAGTTTGACATTTTTTTAATCATATGATGTTTCTTGTCCTTTTTGTTACATGGTTTATTTTATCACATTATTTGATTCTTCTTTTTAGAACAATTCTTCTTCATTTTTCTTTTTATTTAGGGAAATTGATATTGATATGAGATTTTTACCGTCGTTAATGATAATTAATTTTTATCGAGAAATTTATAGGATGTAGAAGGGGTGTGTTTCGTAACACGAATAAGTTAGTTTATAATTTTTTTAATTAAATAAACTAGATTATAGTTTATTTGATTAGTTTATAAGTTTGTTTCATAAAATTAAAAGTGTTTGGTAACAAGCTTTTTTAACTAGCTTATAGCTTTTGTCAGATGCTATTTCAAATGGCGTTTTGATCTTATAGCTTTATACCGTTTATTTCAATTTTAACCTTTTTATTTTAATTTCTTTATTTTTATTAAAAAAACTACCCACTTAAAGAAACTAACCATGTACTTTCATGTCATTTTATAATTATAAAAACTAATTTTACCAAACATTTTAATTTTATGCTACTAGCTTTTCAGCTATCGGTAAAAGCTAACTTTTCTACTATCAACTAAAAGCTAATTTTTGAGCTATCAGTTAGATGATAGTTTAATTTTACCAAACAGATCCAAGGCGATTTCTCCTCTCTTAACCAAATTTTTTTCCCGAGTATGAATTAAGAATCGAACTTCTAATCGCATGATTAAAATGACTAAAACTCTTATCATTCGAACCAATTCATTATTGATATTATTTTTTTACAATTATGGAAGATATGCAAATATATTTTTATCATCTAATTGAATTTTTTTCATATATAAAATTTAAAGATTGAAATTTAGATAATTTAATTTAAAAAAAATCCAAATTTTATCGTTTGTACTGATTTATTGTTTGGTTTTTTTAGGAAAATTCTATCTTCTAGATAACTTAGCTATCAAATCAAAATAAAATAAAAGATAGAATAGAGTAGAGACAAATTGCACGCACGAGAACAACAACCAAACAAATTGGCTTGAGATCGAGGATTATTAGCTAACCTAATCATTAACAAATTTCACATAATTTTACTTTTACTAGCGCACCTTATACGACTTTTTGTGAAATTATATATATATATGCACAAAAATACTTATGTCAGAAGTTGTACAGTTGTCATTCTTTAATATTCTCTCTAACTATTTTTTATGCTTTTTTAAAATAAAACAAGTAAATTAGACAAATGCCTAAGTTGCCTTTAAAGAATTATGGCTATATAATTTACCTAACATCCAATAAAAAATAGTAAATTTAAGAGTGATCAAATTTAAGAGTGATAAAACTAATTTTATTTTATTTTTAGTCAAAAAAAAAAACTAATTTAATTTTGCGAGGTAACTTAAAGAAAAATTATTACAATTAGGATATTGACTTTGCTTAAAAAAAAAAGAAGAATATTTTGACTTATTTTTTCATCCAACATAAAGGAATACATACATGGTCACTAATATTTGGTATTCGATTTGGTCACTCACACATATAGTGGAATAAAACTGAATCTAGCTATTTTATGTCTAAATTATATTAAATCAAGTAATACTATAAATGTGTTTCTGACCATCAATTTTTGAATTATGAAAAAAAATCAATAATATGAAGACTTTGTGTGTTTCTACCAAAAAAATGAGGTAAGTAAAGTTGTGTTATGCTTGATGCTTTGAGAAATTGCATGACTCTCATAATTCTATAAAGTATAATAATCATGAATATATACCTTAAAATCATATTATTCTGAAGATATATTTTGTGCAAGATCTTGTTTGTTTTTAAAACTAGACTAGATATGCTTCAAAACAAAGTGAGATCCGGTTTTATTTTAAAACAAATTAATCTAGTTTTTAAGCCTTATATTTTTCACACAAAATATGAGAGAAGCAAGATGTATGGAATTCAATTAGGATTTGTTGTTCAACAATAAAGCTAGGGTTATATAGACATAATAAAGGAGTTTTATCATCATGGTATAATTCTAGGGTTGAAAATACTAAATTATTGAGTCATTTGGTCATTGGTAGAGATTCACGATAAAGGTAGAAGTGGATTGAAGGCTAGTTCTTGCTTTTGTAATTTCTTTGTAATGAAAATCTTTAAATTAGTGAAATGAAGGTTGCCCTCTCTGATTGTTTTGAGTAAACAAATATTGTGTCTTTTTTCTTCCTTTCCTTTATGTTGTTTATTTTTCGTGATTATTATTGTTTTACTTGGTTATTGGTTGCTACTAATTATGCTCCGTGCACATCAAATTATTGGTGTGATTTTTTCAATCGAATTCACAACAAGGCACTCATAGTGAGGCAATTGGAACAATCTTGAGTGAGCATCATGAGTATCAAGTGGGACTTTCCAAAGACAGTTGTGAGTTCTGGAAAGTGTAAATGGAAGCAATTTTAATCAAACAGAGTTGTGTAAAACTTTTATAGGTTATTTATAGGTTATAGGTGTTGATGCTAGTAAACCTAGTACAATAAAACAAATTGATGGATAAGGCAAACTACCTTAGAGATAAAGAGTTATTTGATATCACAAAGAAGAAGGTCGGCCGAGAAAGGTGGCGGTAATAACAATCAACCTCATCCTGGAGATGTAGTGTTAAGAATACTTATCGTCAATTTGGAAAGGCAATGCTAAGAATATTCATCATTCATTCATTTGGGATGATTTTTTTATGGGTAAATAAGTCTTTAACCCCTTCAAAGTAGACGAGTTTTGCTTTATCCCTGCAATTGTTTTTAGGAATACCCCATTTATTTTTTTTTGGTCGTGTATGTTACTTGTCGAATTTTTTTTTTCAACGCAGGGGAGAAAAATGCACTACCAAAAAAAATATATTGCAGGGAGTATTCATACAAAAAAAATTGCAAGGGTAAAGTAAAACTCGCCTACTTTGTAAATGGATAAAGACCTATTTACCCTTTATTTAATTAAATATGATTTGATTAAATAAATGAGAGATGTCAATTAATTAAATTAAATATGATTTAGTTCAAATTAATATTTTGTATTTAATTAAAATCATATGAATAAATATAAATACTAAGGCTATATATTTTAGAAAAAGTCTAAAATGATATTTTAGGGTTTTAGCGGTTCACACTCTATAAATAAAGTAGGAGTTACACTTTCCAATAAAAACTAATCCTAATTAATATGATCGGCTAGTTTTGTGCTCGTGTGGACTAAGTAAAAGTGTTGTTACTTTGTGGTACCGGTGATTTTGTAGTTTCATTAATTCATTCACACTTTAATTTCAACGAAATATCATTTTGTACTTATAACAGTTAAATTTGTCAAACACTTTAAGTAAAGGTGTTGTTACTTTGTGGTACCGGTGATTTTGTAGTTTCATTAATTCATTCACACTTTAATTTCAACGGAATGTCATTCTGTACTTATAACATTTAAATTTGTCAAACACTTTAATTTCATTCTACTAACTTTTTAACTATTAGTTATCAACTTGCTTTTCAACTATAAATTAATTTTTCAACTATCAACCAGCTTATAGCTTATTTTTACCATATATATATATATGTGTGTGTGTGTGTATGTGTGTGTGTCTCATCATTTAAAAATCTATAATAGGTCAATAAGACAACCTAAATATTTATGAGTTCGATTATCAATTGACAAAGTATAAAAAACATAAAGCTAAAATCATGAAATAAAAGTGATTAAATTAAACGACTTTTTTTTTTTATCTATACTCTATGAGGAGAAAAATGAATTATTGTAATTTGTAAATAAAAATAGGTGTAAAGAGAATCCAAATGGAACACTGCTTGTGGTCCACAAAGACTTAACATTACATGCATATACAGACCAAGTTCTATGAAGATTACTCGCACATGAAAGAAGATTTGCTTAAGAATAAACAAGTATATAATATAAGATTCCCTTAAGAACAAATTGAGGATTTTCCTTCTGAAAGAAAATCACAGGTAAGAGAAACCATGTGATACGTGCACATAACAAGGAACAAGTTCTCTCATATTACTTACGTAAACTCGTATAAGAGACTAATCCTTCGCGCAACTGCAGAGACTAATTCTCTCGAGTAACTGAGATCCATTTAAGGGGTTGACTTCTCCCAACAAATGCTTCTCCATACGCATCAGTTGGGGATCGAACCCAAAACAAATGGTTAAGGGACCCAAACATCTACCACTTGTATCACACTATGTTGGTAACTGGTATAAGAGCATCTCCAATGGAGATACCGTTGGGTATCATATATCACTAAAAAGTGGTTCCTACAATGCCATATAGTATTTATGCAACTCATACGTGTTTTGCTCCAATGGTGATAACACTCTGGATATCATACACTATTAACAAGTTATTAATTCTATTTAATTCTATTTTACAAAAAAATATAACATTAATTTGATGATACAGTACCTTCTATGCACGTCATGGAACTCCAATGATAAAAAAAAAAGGTACGAATAATTAGTCTATGATACTCTCTATGATACTCTTATTGAAGATGCTTTAAGAGATTTAATATGTCAAACTTACGAGTATTATACTACATTAAGACTATATTGTGCTCTTTTTCGAGATCCCAAGTTTGATTATCTTTAATGTCAATTTGAATGGATTAATTTACCTTCTTAAAAAAATGTATCACTTTAGTAAAAATACTTTTTAATGTTTTAAAAAAAGTATAATGTAAATTAATTTTACATTTATGTATAGGTCTAAATTTTAATCTCTGTTTATTTTATAAATAAACAAGTTGTAGATTTTGAATATTTTTTAATTTTTTTCAATTATATGTCATCGTTGAAATCTGAAAATATTATTAAAACTAATTAATTTGTCAATATAGTCGTTAATTTGAATTTATAAATAAATTAAAATAAAAGAGTAAAATTATTAAACTAATAATATTTTAAAGTATTATTGTGATATGTCATAGAAAACTCATATGACACATAGGGCGTGAGTATTTGTAAAAAAAAGTTTGGTAATGAAATTTTAAAAGAACAAAATTTGAAAGATATATTTGTAGGGATTAAAAATAAAAGTTGAACCTATAAAAAAAAATTGAAATTTGGTATATTTAAGGATCGGAAACATAAGTAACCTCAAATAAATTTATATTTGAGTGAAGACTCATTTTGTTTTTGAGGATCGAAAACATATAAAAATGAGTCTTTGTTTTTAGGATCCTTAAATATAAAGTCTCATTTTATTTCTGGGTCTCGATGGGTTAGGGAGATTGAAGGCCATCTAATTACTTTGTCCTACCTATGATTGATTCTTGTCTCTCTCTTCCGATGAAAGTATTCTTCTTATCATGGTGGTGCATCTGAGAGATTTTAGTGCGTTAGGAGTATGCATTCCTATTTTCTTGTAGTTTTAGTTGTGCGTCTTCTTTTATATCTACCTGTTTGTTGGGTTGTGGTAGAGTGTACTTCTTGTACCTCTTTATTGTTTTAAACATCTTTTATACTTTTATCACTTATATATATATATATTTACCATTAAAAAAAAATAAGTCTGATTTATTTGGTACCATCACACTTATATCTACGTCCTTAACTATAAATTTATTTGGTACAATCACACTTTATATAAAAACTCATTTTTATTTTTGTCACAGAATTGGATGTAAAACAATTATAAAAGACAAATATGAGTCTTTGCTCTTAATTTTTTTGGTCCAATCACATTACATATAAATATCTTAATTTTTTATTTTGGTTCATATAATCCCTCTTTACATTTTTTAATTAGTTTACTATTTATGTTTATAATATTATAAGAACTTCTTTCACAAAAATTTAGAATTTTTTAACAAAAGATAAATTTTTAAGTGCCAAAAATATAAAAATTCATATTTAATTCATGAGTCTTTAAAAAAATTAACCTTTTGTAAAAGAGGTTTCTATAATATAATAAATATAATCGTAGAAAAAAAAATTTCAAAATTATAAATAATACATATGAATTAATTTAAAAGCATAAACTAAAAGTTATGACAAAATATATTTAGATCAAAACTTCTTAAATTTTTTTTAAAAATTTATAAAGATCAAAAAACTTATTTAAAACTTTAATTTTGTCTCCTCCACCTTATCTCAAGTATGGGGCTTACATTTTTGCTCTAAAAAGAAAATTGATTTATTGTCCCCACCACATCTCTCCGGCCTAATTTTTCTTTATTTATTTATTTATTTTTGGTCAGGTAGCCTAGTGGCTAGAAATTTCACCTATAAGATGGATAAGTGGGATGACCGGGGTTCGAACCCCGACCCCCTGCATATATAATGCATTTGTCCTACCAATTGAGTTAAGCTCATGGGACCTAATTTTTCTTTATTTGGTTAGGAGAGTAGGCACCAATTTCTGGATGTAACGGATAAAAGACACCAAGTAGTGGTGGTGGGTCTAAATTATAAATTCAATATGCCAAAATGATATCATGTTTGAATTAATTTATTTTTAAACTTATATAAATAAATTGATTTTTATATATTATTATAAATTTTTTTAAGAAAGTAATCATTTATAAAAATATTTTTTTTGTCAGTAAACACTTATAAATTATCATAATTTTTTTATTTATATAAATTATTTTTCTAAGTTCAAAAATAAATCAAATTGAAACAAGTGTTAAATAAGTCAATTTGATGGATTAAACATTTGACTAAAAAATAAATAAAATATAACTAATAATTGTTTCCGATGTTGACAATTTAACTAACTTTCTTGAAAAATGCACTTAAGCCACTTGTTAAATTTTTTGTTTTTTGAATGGATTTTGTTAAAAGTTTCTTTTTGTTATATAATTTAGTAGGTATAAATTTCATCCTTAAGATGAATATATAAGTGAAACGATCGAGTTTCAAATCCCATCTTTTTTATATTTAATGATATATATCTACCAACTGAGTTAAGTTCATATGATTGTTAAAAGTTTTTAGTCATAAGCAAAACAATAGTTTTTAAAATTTATTGAATAATTAATGAATATTGATAAAAAAATAGTTCCTCCAGATTCATTAAATTTATTAAAAAGGAATTTTAACTTGATATTTAAAAGGCTTAATTACATTTTTGGTTCCCTTATTTCAATTTTTTTACAGTTTCGGCCCCTTTATTTTAAAATTCGACAGTTTTGGTCCCCTAACACATATTTTGTCTAAAACATGATGATACAACATGTTTTAATTGAACTTTATGAAAGATTTTTCTTACAATATCATCGATGTTGGTATTTTTTTAATCATCGAATCATATAGCACATCGTCTAAATTATATCATATCGTCAATTTATAGTTAAAAATTATGATAGGAGATCAAAACTATCGAGTATTAAAATAGATGAATCAAAACTGCAAAAAATTAAAAATAAGAGGACTAAAACTGCAGTTAAGCCTATTTAAAATTAAAAAAGTATAAATATATCATTTTGATTTAAAATATAAATATATCAAATCATAGTCATAATATTAATAAAATCCTATAAGCTTGATTGAATTATTATTCTCTACGATTATGATTGAGTTGTGAGTTCTAGTTCTAGAAATGTAAAATTTCTTCACCCTTGAAAAGTCAAGACATGTTGTGTGATTGTGAAGGGCAGGTAAGGGACAGTTTCAAGTTGACTAAGATTGGCCGGTTGATACCCTAAATATGAAACCTGAAACCAAGTCTTTGCTGTTTTTTCCAATCTTCCAGAATATTTTCATTCATCATCATAATCTAAAAAAATATCCATGCTTCATTTTTGTTCTAAAGCCAAATTTGAAATATTCCTTAAAATATTCAAATATTTATAATGTACAAATTTTGGTTTCGAGAAACTTTCTGAAATTATCACTTTGCTTAATGCACACTCATTCATCCCTTTATGACTTATATTTGTCATATTAATTCAAACAAAAACCATAATATTTTTGCAACAGAAAATTCAACTTTTTTTAACCTATCTGATTCAGAACATTTTTTCTTATAACTGGACTAAAAATATAAACCCTTGGAGTTAGTCAATTTGAATTTTTAAAACAATATTTAATCTATAAAAATATATAAAAAATACTATTTAAATAACAAATGTTCTTTATATTGTTTAACATTTTGCTTATTTTATTATCAAAGAAAAAAAAACATTAATTTGCTTGATTTAAATCTATAAAAATATTCAGTTATAAAAAAGAAAATTTATAAAAATATTCTAAAATAACATCTTTTCTAGAACTAGAAGGGAGGAGGTTTCTCAAACAAATTCTAGAAAGATAATGTAATGATAGTTCTTGTTCTTGGATGTCAAGATTTGACATCAATTTCTCCGATAAATATAAAGTTCCACATTTGGGGAGAATGGCTTTGTGAGACGCGGTTCTTCGTGGTTCAATTTTTTATTTATTTTTAATATGGTCTATAAAAAGACACCTCTATTTTTAATTATGGTCATAGAGATGACCATAGATTTTAAAGTTCTATTTTGAATAAAAATAAAATAAAATTATACAACTATGGATGTTGGGATTTGAACTACAAAACACTTCATTTGTGAAATTTTTACTATTAGATTATTTGAAAAAAAATTATACATCTATATCTTATTATTTGTGTATAACCATAGATAGTGTGTGATCCTTCAAACTGAATAGAACTACAATATGTTAATATGTATGTCAAAATTTATTCTCTTTGGGCTAGATTTGAATTTACAATTCTGATTAAGTTAGAAGAGATGTTTTACCATTTATTTTGATATTGTGATGTTTTACTCATTTAAATGCACTTTTGGATTATTTTCTCCTTCCCATTTTTTGGTCAATTAAGAGCACTCTTGGATTCAATTAGGATAAATTAAATGTTAAACTAAAAACAATAAAATTTGTATTAAAAATGACAATTTTAAAATTATAAAAAAATTGAATACATTATTTTCAATTAAAAATCTCAATATTTAATTTCTTAATCTATCCTAAAAACACTTTTTAGCATTTTCTTTTAATGAATATTCTCTCCTTTTCTTTCTTTGGTATAAAAGAGAGCCGAAGTCCCCCAAAAAAAAACAAAGTTAGACAGACATTTTTAGAAATTCAAGCCCTGAAGATATTGTAAAAAAGAAGACTTTGAAACTCCCTAGGCAGAGACATGAGAAAATGAACATTGAAAGAACTTAGAGTGTAGCTGAAATTAACTAACCAATAAGTGCTTCGATTTTCTTCACGCAATAAACGCACTTGCCAATTCAACTTCAGGAGTTGTCTGATACAACGCACTAAAGTGAGTATGTTTCCATTGAAGTTATTTTTCTTTGTCACCGTGTCAATCAAAACTTCAGAGTCACTTTCAACATGGAGTTTTCTGATTCCCAATCGGTGAACAAAGTCTAATCCCAAGTACATTCCCCACATATCCGCATGAGAAAGCACACATGTTGGAATATTGCAGGATATTGTAATAATATTATTTAGGTAAATATCTTTGTTAATTATATTAACTATTTATTGATCAAGAGCCTAATTGATTAAGTGATCGAATAAAGTTAAAAGGTTAATTAGATTTCTCGAAGTTTTCGTAAATAGTCCTTTAGTCATCTGTCATCAAAGCCCCTTAACAAACTACCACAGCCAGCAAGACCTACCCTATTATTATCTCGAGATCTGTCACAACTCACAATTGATCTTCACCCACTCCTCTGGAGGTTTTTTTTCCATCCAATGAAAACAGTGTCATGTTGATTACAAGTCCATGGATTGTTGAAACAACCTTCAATCTCTTTAGCCATCTTAAAAACCATATAAATAGAGTGAGTTGGAAGTTGAAAATTTTCTTCAAAAATTTCTTTACTAAGTTCCTTAACCTTCTTCCTCAAAGTACATGGTAGCAAGACCCCTAAAATATTTGTAACTACCGTGATTTCTGTAAATCTATAATTTTCTCAAAATCTATCATAACCACAAAATGTATATTTTAATTTTATAAAACAGTGGTTTTTTTTTAAATGTCATCTTGTTCACCGGAATGGAGAGGAGCTTGACCGTACACCACTGGACAAGCTCGACTCTCATCCAGATAAGATCAATAACTTATTAGATTCAGATAGAGATGAAGTTCCCTGTTGCCCTAGTCACTGACATACAATATTATATGTTTTACACAGAAAGTCTTGTTATTACATCAAGAATATGTAATATCAAACAATAGCATTATTAGCATCTATTTGATTGTGTCATAGGCTCCAAACTCACATCAAATCATGCTTCTCCCCATTATTTCACAGAAACTACAAAACCAAACTTAGTATTGACAACCAATATAGAGTCATAATTGACAAGAAAAATCAACAATGTTTATCCTTAATCAATAAAATGTTAGTACTAATCAAAAGAAAGACACTTCGTTCCGGAAAAAGAAGACGCTAGCCTCACAACACTAGTAGCACCTTCTTCAACCGTAAATAAACCGGTATTGGCAGTTATATCTGTTACGACGTAACCAGGGCAAATACTATTGATGCATAAAGTAGGAAAACACTTAGAAAGAATTCTTGTATATGCATTCATAGAAGCTTTAGACATGATATAAGCACTAAAAGTCTTAGGCCAGCCATTGTCTTGATCTAATGAAACTTCTTTGAAATCTTTCAGAAGTTTCTCAATACTTTATCCACCTTCTCTTCTGTTAGGTTATCGGCATCACTAATCCCTCTTCATTGTTACTTAACCTGCATATTGAATATCTTTTGTTAATTTAATATGCATAATATCAAAATGAGAAGTCATGAGATTCCCTTCAAAGCTATCAAGAAATAGTTCAGGATATTATTGCATGACACTTGAAAAGGACATTTTAATAGAAACAAAGTTTTATACAAATGTACCCAAGAGCACTTAGATGAGATGACGCGGGTCTCTTCTAGCTTAACCAAGGTCCTGGGTTCGATCCCTGGCTTGGGCATGCAGCAGTATTAAAACCCTTAGGGAGAGTTTGCCACCCATTTGGGTCCCACAAGGCTCGAGGGATTAGTCTCTGCAGTTGTGCGCAGAGAATACCCGGTTTACACCAAAAAAAAAAAAAAAAAAGTTTTATACAAATGTGACAATTATGAAGCATGCATGTAAAACAACAAAACTAACAAGGAATAATAAGTTTTGCGAGGAAAGCTCAAGGACCGCCGCAATTGACTTCAGTCAAGATTTCTTGTACTTGACGTAGTCATGCATTGCAGACCATCCAATCAAGTTTAGAAAATTCACATTTCAACTATTTAACTCAAAATACCCAGTTGAAATGAGCCGTTCATTCTTTGATCAGATGCTTCGCAATCCACAACAGTAAAAAATGTCAAATCCTTAATCTCATTAACACACAATTAAATATATCAAATGATTGTGCTCATATGGATGATGAGCTCCACTTAAAGACAAATCGTTCGGGAGAATCGGGGTCCGGATCTAGGCTGGAATAATCCATGACTAGATTTTTATTTACCTCCTGGTCATAGCCTTTCCCCCGAGAACCAGTGTTAAGATAGATGTGACAAACTTCTATATATGAACAACAAAAAACAGAAAAAGGAGAGCCTATTTTGTCATGTTACCAGATGTCAAGTTTTTCAAATTGGGATTTGACAAAATGTGCAAGAGAGGCTACACTTGAAGCATCAGCCACATTTATTCGCAATTTGGCGCATGCACAATATCAAAGTTCTGAGTGCAACTGCAACCGCGGGCGGCTGTAAGCACAATTTAGAATCATGATTGTAATGCTACCTTTTTTCAGGTTCTCCCATCTTAAGTCTCAACAATGAAGTTTGAAATGTGATTGAAATGTTATTATGCATGCAATAATGTAATGAGACACCCTTTTTGGGATATTTACTTGCCACTGCCAACTTGTTATTTGTCACTATGCAAATTTTTTGTCATCTGGCCTTTGAAATTGGCCTATATTGTCTTTTAGGTAAGTAAAGTATGAACTGATAAGCATTACATTAAAGAAGATAATGTTGAATTTGACTATAACATATATAAAATTATTTTCTTCAGGAAAATATTGTACATTTTATAACTTATTGTTATGGTCACTTTGCTATGAATGCTACAATGATAAAAGGCAATAGAGAAAATCCAATAATGAAGCACATGTCAGTTGTCACATGATGAGGATGGTTTGGATTCTGATAAGTTCTGTCGGATGGTGGTGACAAAGACATATCAATTCAGGCTTGAGTACTATTTGGATAGTATAAGTGCTTATAGTATAATTACTGTTTATTATATAAGTGCTTATGTATAAGTTTTTTATGATAAAAGATAAAAGACTATTTTTTACAAGTTATAGGCTGTTTTCATAAGCTGCATATCTTAAAGAGCTAATGAAAATAAATCAAAAACAACTTATAAGCGTAAGCTACTTTCATAAGCTCTTCCAAAGAGTCTCACAGTACCTTGATTCAGGCTGCTACATCTACATAACTAGTCATAGAGAACGGCTAGTTGATAATGACGAAAGCAAGAAGAAGAAGGTTATATTTACATATGGTGGAGGTGAATATATCTCGAGAATTTGAGGTGTATGCGGGAAAAACATGAAACTGAACATGATTTTACACACCTCCCTACAATACTCAAAATGATTAAGGCCCCGTTTGGATTAGATTATTTTTGAGCTTATGCAAACAACTTATGCAATATAAATTAGGTTTTATGTCATTTTATAAGTTCAAACTAATAAAAATTGTATTTTTATAAGCTATTTTATCATAAACTACCTTGACAAATTTATAATAATACATAAAAATTGCATAAGTTGTTTGTATAAGCTCAAAAATAAGCTAATCCAAACGGGGCCTAAGAGCATGATGAAAGGGAAAATTCAGCCTCAGTTGTGATCCTTACATATGTATGTATCCTCACAATATGATTTCACTTGATAAGAATTGGTTGTTTGGATGTTGAACTAGTGAAGCTGCCAATAAGCAAAAAACCAATTATTATCAAATGAGTTTTAATGGTAAAACACAAGCCTGATAGTTTAATGTTTAATTTTACGCCCGGTGAGGCGCAACCGTAAAACGGCGCCATTCCTACGAGCCAACTGCAACACCTATATGATGAGTCCTTCACCATAAAAAATGATATGCACATCTCATTCTGAAAAATCCTCAATATACCTTGTGCACTCACTGACTTGAGCATTAGTGTCTTTGCACATACACCACTCCGTTCCAGTGAAGAACAGCCGCATTCCGCCGCGTGGCACCAACTCTGACCATATCTTAGATTGTAGACCAACCAAGAAGAAATTAAGTAGTAGTTGTAGTATTAAATGATTAGTTGAAATGTGAATTAATATTAAATAAGATTAGGTACAAGGTCTTTGTGCATAACTCTCCATTAAGGCCTAAAAAAGGGATGATGTCCTCATTTGCAAACCAATCCAAAGAACAATCTTCTTCCAAATATCCTCTTTTGTTCTGCTTCCAATAATCTACTAGTTTTATACATTTTTAAAATTTCATTACACAATAAGAGAAATTATAGTTTTGCAGATAAACACTTTTCTTGATCTAGAAAACTTGATGTAACAAAAACAACAACAATAATAATATTAATATCAAATGCAACAACAATGTCCATAATAAATTTAACAGAAACAATATAACAAGCAAATCAACAACATATTTTGTTCGTAAACCACATAATTGTAGTACTTATCAAAACGAAGACACCTTAGTCCTGATATAGAATTGACCAGAAGGACTACCATTAGGAAGTAGTGCTAGCTTCACAACACTTGCAGCACCTTCTTCGGCAGTTAACTTACCAGTATTGCCAGTTATATCCGTAATGACATAACCGGGGCAAATACTATTGATGCACAAAGTCGGAAAATTCTTAGCAACAATTCTTGTATAAGCATTCATAGCAGCTTTAGATAAGACATAAGCACCACCAGTTTTAGGCCAGTCTTTATTTTCCAATGAACCTTCTTTGAAATCTTCTAGAAACTTCTTCAATACTTCATCCACTTTATCTTCGGTTAGGTTATCAACATCACTGAAGACTTTTTTGGTCCATTCATTTTTTAGGCTCTGGATTTGACATGAATAACTTTTAGAGAATTGGTAAAAACACTCAATTTGTAACGCTCCCTCTTTTATTGGATGAAATTCATGTAGGTCTGGTCGTGGCGAGACCTACCTGAATTTCACCCAATAAAATAATGTTTAAAAGAGAGTTTCAAAGAGACGACATAAAGGTGTAAAACAGCTTACCCCTAACTTCCCCAAAGTGGATGATACATTCACAATTCTTGGTGAATCAGATAATTTAAGGAGTGGCAGAAATGATTCAGTAGTTATTTTAGTACCATAGTAATTTATTTTCAAGCATTCTTCAGCTAACTCATATGTTTGAGTCACTGCCTTTTTCTTTTCATCTTCTGATAATGCCTGCAAAGGACAAATCAAATAATTTTCTCAATATTTTTTTAATAAGCAATCAGTTTCAATTAATTAAAGGTGAAAACATCTATAAATACTTACTTTATGGTTAGCGATAAGTAAAGTAGCTAAACCTTTGTCATTAATTACAGTTCCACTAATCCCTGCATTGTTAACCTGCATTGAACAAATTTTCTTTCTTAATGAAAAATACTTATACTATCATTTACACTAGGATGAAATTTTTCATGTTACCAGAATATCAAGTTTGCCAAATTTGGATTTGACAAAATCTGCAAGAGAGGCTACACTTGCAGCATCAGCCACATCTAATTGATGAAAGACAACAAAGTCAGATAAACCAAAGGCTTTGAGTGTTTCCAAAGCTTGAAGGCCTCTTTTTTCGTCTCTTGCTGTAAGCACTACTTTGATTCCAGCTGAAGCTAATTGCTTAACTACCTCAAACCCAATTCCTTTGTTTGATCCAGTCACCACTGCAATCCTACAAACAAACACAGCCGACATGGTTTGATAGTTTGAAAAAACTCTATAAAATAAAGTCTTACAAATTGGTATGTGACCGTGATCTGAGTTGCGACATTGTAATTTTTTTAGAACAAACTATCAATTTAATATCTAAATTATCACTACTCTAACTATGAGTCTATCTCCAATTTAGTCTTTAAATAAACTATATGAATATAACAAATAGTCTTCAATTATATAAAGTCTATCCATTCGGTCCCTACTATTAAGATATCAGAGACTAAATTGACAAATTTTCATATACCTAAGACTAAATTGATTTATGTGACCGCAATGCAATCACAATTGAGATCGTATCAGCTAGATTTAACTGTAATTTTCAGCAATATTAAAGTTTGTGATGAAATCACAAGGTTACCCCGTGAATGAATTCTAAAACTTCAACAAAGAAAGTTTGTTACTATACCTTTCTGCAGCTTCTCCCATCTTTAGTTAGAATTTGATCGGCAAGAATAATGCTTAACTTCAGCTAGTTTTGTGCTTCTCAGATATGCATGTTGATTCGAAAGTGCTGGTAGTATATAACAAGAAAATTTTCTTGTTTTGGTAAATGGTGAAACTACTCACAAATTCTACTTTTCTGAGTGATTGATTATTGCCTCCTACCTCTCTATAATTACTTATAATTTGAGTTAGATTGTGGTATATAGAAATGGATGGAGAGTCTCAGTTGCACACTTTTAGTTTCTGTCATTCTTAATCTTAAATAGTCTGTTACTAAATCAAGAATTCATATGGTAATGTGACAACAACACTAATTAATAATGAAATGATATTTTGTTAACAATAATCGACAAGAATTTAGATAGTTAACATCGTTCAAATATGTGATAAATTACGTTCACTGGAAAGTTAATGAATGTAACAAGGTATGCACAACTTATAAACCATCCATTGAATGCAGTTAACCAAATATCGATTACAACTGTCCAAGTTATGTTCAAATACACAGCTCATAATAAAATTTGTAAATTGTAATCAAAAGGAAGACACTCCACTCCGGTAAAAGAATAGGCCGGATGGACTACCATTGCGAAGTAGTGCTAACCTCACGACACTAGCAGCACCTTCTTCAACCGTTAATAAACCGGTATTGGCAGTTATATCTGTTACGACATAACCAGGACAAACACTATTGATGCATAAAGTAGGAAAATTCTTAGCAGAAATTCTCGTATACGCATTCATAGCAGCTTTAGAAATGATATAAGCACTGAAAGTCTTAGGCCAGCCATTTTCTTGATCTAATGAACCTTCTTTGAAATCTTTCAGAAATTTCTTCAATACTTTATCGACATTCTCTTCTGTAAGGTTATCAGCATCGTTGAAGAAACTTTTTGGCCATCCATTTGGTATACTCTGGATTTGACATGAATAAGAAATAAGGCCTCGTGCAAATTAAAAGAAAATTATGTGACCGTGATGCTTCAGATTATGTATTCACTAAATCAGTAACTACGTGATGTGGCAGCGAGCCTGTTTCCAATTTTTACAGCCAAGCTTATTTTTCTAAACTGAAAATAGTATTTGGTTATTATCACTTCAGTATATCTATCTACATGCATATAGATCCTAAAGGAGGGTTGATGGAAAATGTAACTACTTCCTTTTTTATACTTAAGGGTACCTTCCACATTGATTGCAAAATGACTCTATACCTAAACATTATGAGCAAGGTTTCCTTTAAGTGTGTTTGATTCTGCGGTAATAAAAATTGATTTTGGCTAAAAGTGAGTTGAATGTAAGGAGATTGATGCATTCACGTGAAAGTGAACTGAACAATTAATTTGACTGTAAAAATCATATTTCCAGACAAAAACTCCAAATGCTAGTTTCGAGTTAGAATCGATTCTAGAGGCAAGATCAATTCTATTGAGGAGTTCCCATACATACCAAAATTAATTTTAAGTCTCCAGAATCATTTTTTACTCTCCCGAAATAATTTATGGATGCATTTATAAGGTAAGGAGTAAAATAGTATACCTCTAACTGCCCCAAAGTGGATGATACATTCACAATTCTTGGTGAATCAGATAACTTTAGGAGTGGCAGAAGTGATTCAGAAGTTATTTTAGCTCCATAATAATTTGTTTGCAAGCATTCTTCAGCTAACTCATATGTTTGTGTCACTGCCTTTCTTCTATCATCTTCTGATAATGCCTGCAAAGGATAACTCATGAATACTTATTGTTGAACTGTCGAAGCTCCAAGCAGAATTAATAGAAATTTTCATTTCATTATCAAGGATAAAATATTGGAAAATTAGTAGAACTTTAGAGAATATGTTAATCCATTTTCAGTGCATACTTACCCCTCGGTTGATGATAGCTACATTAAATAACTCTTTGTCATGAATTATAGTCCCAATAATCCCTGCATTGTTAACCTGCATTGAACAACTTTTGTTAATTTAATATGCATATATCAAAATGAGAAATCATGTGATTTCTTCAAAGCTATCAAGAAATTTTATCATCGCCGATAACTAGATTAAATGGAAATTTAAGCTTGCTTGCTACAAAATGTAACAGAATATAAGAAATTTTATCATAACCGATAACTAGAACAAATATTGCAAGGTACGAAAGCTCAAGATTGCAATTGCCTGCAGTCAAGATTTTTCAAAATTGTCGTAGTTGAGCTTTGCAGATCATCTCATTAAGATAAGACGCCTCTCATTCAAACGGTATTATTTGACTTAAAATACTTAGTTATAATATGATCCGTCCAATCTTTGATCATACGGCCTGCAATCTGCAACTACTGCAACTGCGAAAAATCTTGACTGTAGTACATCCCAATCCTTAAGCTCAATAACATGAAAAACTTATATTCACTACAAAAAAGCGGAAAGGAGAACCAGTTTTTTGCATGTTACCAGAATATCAAGTTTTCCAAATTCGGACTTGACAAAATTTGCAAGAGAGGCTACACTTGAAGCATCAGAAATATCTAATTGATGAAAGACAACAAAATCGGATAGACCAAAGGATTTGAGTGTTTCTAATGCTTGAAGACCCCTTTTCTCGTCTCTTGCTGTAAGCACCACATTGATTCCAGCTGAAGCTAACTGCCTTACTATCTCGAACCCAATTCCTTTGTTCGATCCAGTCACCACTGCATACCTGACAAACTCATGCCAAAACTAAAACGATCAAAACATGTAAGTTTAAAGGGATTAGGAATATATAACAAGAATTTAATGGCGTGAATATCAAGGTTCATCAAGGTTCTAATTATAGGTCTAAATTTCCGTCTACAACTGCAATTGCAGCCGCATCAGCCATATATTGATGTAATATCAAGGCTCACAGTGTAACTGCAACTGCGACCGCGTAAGAAGAATTTACAACATGTGATTCTAATGCTACCTTTTTGCAGATTTTCCCATCTTAAGTTTCAACTTTAATATTTGGAATGTGAATGGATCCTTATTATAACAATGAAACCAAATATAATATACTAAATTACTTTATGCCGTTTAAGGTTATATTCTTGGCAGCTTGTTATATTTGTCACTATGCAATTTGTCAGATGGTCTTTGCCGTTGGTCTCAATGATCAGGTTAAGCATCAATAAGCCAAGTTGCATTGTTTTAATTGTCATTGTTATGCTTATTAAAAGAAATGTACAAGGATGGAACAAGAATATTGAACAAAGAAAAATTTGAGATGTGGAAACCAAAATATTTTATTCATAAGATAAGAAATCTTGTTATTATATTTATAAAACATGATGCAACAAAATCAACAACCAATAATGATAACAATGATTACAAGCAAAGCAAACAAACTTTGTCTTTAAGCCACACAATTCTAGTACTTATTAGAAGGAAGCGACTTCAGTCCGGTTATAGAATTGGCCAGACGGACTTCCATTAGGAAGTAGCGCTAGCGTCACAACACTAGCAGCACCTTCTTCAGCAGTTAACAAACCAGTATTGCAAGATATATCTGTGATGACATAACCAGGGCAAATACTATTGACGGATATAGTCGGGAAACTCTTCGCAACAATTCTTGTATAAGCATTAATAGCAGCTTTAGATACGAAATAAGCACCACCAGTTTTAGGCCAGCCTTTGCTTTCCAATGAACCTTCTTTGAAATCTTCGAGAAACCTTTTCAATACTTCATCGACTTTCTCTTCAGTTAGGTTATCAGCATCACTCAAAACGGTTTTAGCCTCTTCATTTTGTATGCCCTGGATTTGTCAAGAATAACAAATAAAATCTCGTTCAAATTAAAACCAAAATTTAAGAATATACAGGAAATTCATGTAGGTCTCATCATTTTAAAAATAGATTCCACGAGTGTTAAAAAGTAGGTGCAAAAGGAGTAAAATCTCTTACCTCTAACTTCCCCAAACTAGATGATACATTCACAATTCTTGGTGAATCGGATAATTTTAGGAGCGGCAGTAGTGATTCGGTAGTTATTTTAGTACCATAGTAATTAATTTGCAAGCATTCTTCGGCTAACTCAAGTGTTTGAGTCAGTGCCTTGTTTTTCTCCTCTTCTGATAATGCCTGCAGCGACAAATCTAATACTCAAACTCAAAATATAAAACAGTTACATCATTTTCTTCATAAGTAATCAGTTTCCATTAATTAAAGGTGAAAACACCTAATGATAACCACCGCCTCTCCAGGCTGATGTTCTTCGCAATCTCCTTTAGCTTTTCATCTTCGAGGCACCGGATAACCACACTCCATGTTTTATCCATCATCCCGAACATTATTATTGCTTCCATCTTCACTTCCCACAATTCAAAATTGTTTCTGGAAAGTCTCACCCATGGTGCCTTTAATTTGATTTACCCTTTGCCCCACGGTGGACGCCAATTGTTGTGAATTCGAATAAACCACATCAATGATACTTTAAACTAGTGTGAGACAAAACAATTAAGCAACCAAAACAACAACAATGGTCCAATCAATTATAATCAATCAAAAGCTAAACTACCAAAAGCAATAAAGAACACAAGTGAAATTTGTTTACCCAGTTCGGTGTTAACGAACCTAATCTGGGGGAGAGAGCTCTCTGTTCCTTATCAAACTTGTTCCTTCTTGATTACAATGAGATTTACACAAGAGTTGCAAGAAATTAGTGTTTTCCTAATTTCTACCCTTTTACCAAATCTCTTCCCGTGACCAAGAGATTTCAATGATAAGTGTTTCCTAGGTGTTACAATGGTTACCCCAACCCTAGAGATGACCTAAGAGAAGCCCTATAACCCTCTAGCCTTGATGTTGGTGAAACCCTAATTTTTCCTTTCTTTCTCCTCTCTCTCGGCTGCAGAAAATGAAGCAGCCCCCTTATATAATCGCGCGCGCGCCAACAACCGAAGCTACAGGAATAACCAGGCACGTGTGGGCGCGGCTGCGCCACCCCTGCGCAAGGCCTTGTTTCTACACCATTTTGCACCTTTGTTTCATGGATTTCAATGCATAATCCAACAGTTTAGAATGTGAATGCAGCTTGTATATTTGTCATTATGCAATTTGTCATATGGTCTTTGCCGTTGGTCTCAATGGTTAGGTTCAGTTTATGTAAACTGTCTTTTAGGTAAATAAAGTATGACCTGATCAGTATTCCATTAAAGATATTGATGATCCTGTTGTATTTGACTATGTCATATATTGCTACAGCAAGAAAGGCCAATAGAGAAAATCCAATAATGAAGTTGTTGGTTATTAAAAGATGGTAGCTCATTTATAAACCAAGCCAAAGAGGAAAACATTTCAATAATAATAAAGTGTAGACTTCTTCCAAATTATCATTTCAATACCTAAATTTGAACTTTCATTCCATAATAAATATTACAATTATACTTTTACAGATAAGCACTTTTCTTAATCTCTCATACAACTTGGTACTATGTGCTTAATTTATAGTACAAGAAGAATAAACAGAATTAGGTAGAAATGTACCACATGTTATTCATAAGATAAGAAGTAATTATATCTATAAAAGTACAGGATGCACCAAAAACAACAACAACATAATAACAATGATAAGCAACTCAGTTTGTCCTTAAACCACACAATTTTAGTACTTATTAGAAGGAAGCGAGTTCGGTCCGGTTATAGAATTGGCCAGATGGACTGCCATTTGGAAGTAGCGCTAACGTCACAACACTAGCAGCACCTTCTTCAGCAGTTAACACACCGGTATTGCTAGTTATATCTGTGATGACATAACCAGGGCAAATACTATTGACGGATATAGTCGGGTAACTCTTCGCAACAATTCTTGTATAAGCATTAATAGCAGCTTTAGATAAGACATAAGCACCACCAGTTTTAGGCCAGCCTTTGCTTTCCAACGAACCTTCTTTGAAATCTTCGAGAAACTTCTTCAATACTTCATCGACTTTCTCTTCAGTTAGGTTATCAGCATCACTCAAGACTGTTTTAGCCCCTTCATTTAGTATGCCCTGGATTTGTCACAAATAACAAATAATATCTCGTTCAAATTAAAATCAAACTTTAAGAATATACGAGAAATTCATTTAGGTCTCGTCATTTTAGAAATAGATTCCACGAGTGTTAAAAACTAGCTAAAAGGAGTAAAATCTCTTACCTCTAACTTCCCCAAACTAGATGATACATTCACAATTCTTGGTGAATCGGATAATTTTAGGAGCGGCAGAAGTGATTCGGTAGTTATTTTAGTACCATAATAATTAATTTGCAAGCATTCTTCGGCTAACTCAAATGTTTGAGTCACTGCCTTGTTTTTTTCCTCTTCTGATAATGCCTGCAAGGACAAATCAAATACTCAAACCAAAAATATAAAACAATTACATCATTTTCTTCATAAGTAATCAGTTTCCACTAATTAAAGGTGAAAACACCTAATGATACTTACTGCAGGGTTAGCGATAAGCAAAGTAGCTAAATCTTTGTCATTGATTACAGTTCCACTAATCCCTGCATTGTTAACCTACATTGAACAAAAATTGCAGGATGAGCACACAAACTTGTAAATTGATTATTTAATTATATTTGAATGTTACCAGAATATCAAGTTTTCCAAATTGGGATTTGACAAACTCAGCAAGATTAACTACACTTGAAGCATTAGCCACATCTACTTGATGAAAAACAACAAAGTCAGATAAACCAGAGGCTTTGAGTGTTTCCAATGCTTGAAGACCTCTTTTCTCATCTCTTGCTGTAAGCACCACTTTGATTCCAGCTGAAGCTAGTTGCTTAACTATCTCAAATCCAATTCCTTTGTTTGCTCCTGTCACCACTGCATACCTGTAAATCAGATAAGGCTTTTAAAAATGATTTGTATTCCGACCTCAAATCTGTCACATCACCTTCTGAAGTAAGTCCTCCACAGATTTGTCTTTTATGAAAGGCGTCATGTTCGGTTGAAGAGTGTGGGTGTTACTTGTACATGAACTACCTATAGCCTCGACTCCCAAGCAATGAGAGACTTTTTGATGTACCAAACCAATTTTGTGATTTCAATTTAGTTGGGGCATTATTTTTTGGAAAATTTTAACTCGTGTCCTGAGGCATTAGTTAAGATAGCAAAGATAGTAAAAATATTTTGGATTTTGTATAGTCAAACTCTTAAAAGTGTAAAATGTGTCTATTCAATATAAAATTTTTAGTTCTTTAGTACTATTTTTTAGTTCTTTAATTAACATGACTCTAATTTTTTTTTAAGTCAGTGCAATGCGACATCAGATTAATGATGTTACATCCTATGAAGCATAAACACAGATACAAACATTGGATGTGGTACATGCTGACACTTCTGACACATAATAATCGGATAAAACGGAATAAGTCAATGCGATCATATTTGTTGGAGTCGTGTCAAAAATGAACGGGTGTTCGACGCTGCAACATGCATGTCCGTGGTTTATAGGTAGGATCGGCCACATTTAGCCGTAATTGTCAGCAACATTAAAGCTTGTGATGCAATCATAAGTTCACAACCACTACTGCAATCTAAAACTTTAGCATAGAAAATTTGTTAGTACGTACCTTTCTGCTGCAACTTCTGATCCCATCTTTAGTTGGAACTGAAAATGAGAGAATAAGGCCTTACTAGTACTTCAAGCTAGCTTTGTGGTTCTGTGCTATGCATGTTGATTCAAAAGTGTTGGTATTTAAGAAGAGGTGTTATCTTCTTTGGGAGATGGTCACATTGTACTGTTCCACTTTTACTAGGGATCATTAATTGCCTCCTAACTCCATACCAGTTTGCATGACTATTAATTTGAGTAATTTTCTAGTTAAACAAAAAATGACATTGTTTTTTTTGTCCTTTACACGGCAGAGATTACTTCATTCCAAGTGATAATTGATTTTTTTTTTTATTCAAATACTCCTACAAAGTATCATTGTATCAATTTCTTCTATTAATTCATATCAACTATATTAAAGTACCTTTGTACATAAAGAGAATAAGAGTGGTACACAAAAAAAAGATTTTTTTTTATTTTTTTTTTTTTTTAATTTTGAGCCCATATTTTAGACATATTTTTTGTGATTTAAAACTATTGTTTTTTTTTCTTTCTTTCTTTCACCATCAATTAATCTGATTTGGAGATCAATTATGACATTAAATAATTTCAACTCCTCTCAATTATTCTATTTGTCTTCCCTCTAAAATACATATTAGAATTTTTATATACATACCTATATTTTCGACTTATTAGTAGTGCTATGACCATGTTTAAGGCCACCTCCCACCGAAAGTAACGTTGAATCGACGATGAACTTTAATTTTAAGTTAAGGCCATGTGAGTGATGACTAGTATGGACCTTCTATCTATCTGTTTTCATAAATACAACAATTTTGGTAGTTGAAAATGAGTGGGTGTCCTTCATATCGATTACCAACTCTAGACACACCATAATGTTGTATTTGTTTCAAATTTTATTTATGTGTAATTATCTCGTTCATTTTTACTTGTTTTTTAATGTCATATTTAGTGTTTCTATTTAATTGTCTTTTTTATATTTTACGAATATGATTTGTCAATTATATCCATTGTCAGTTGCGCTTATTCTTTTTCAATAAAACTAATTAATGTTATATATTTGAAAAACTAAATCTTATTTTAATTTTTTTTTTGTATATACAGTAACATATTAAATTTTTTTTTTTCAATAGATAATATAATATATTAAATTTATTGGAAAAAAAATATATGAAAAAAAATAGAAATTTATTGGTGGATTAAAACGAGAGTATATAAGAAAATAAAATGCAAAAATATATATTTTTTTAATTTGGTATTACAAATATATATATATATATATATATATATATATATATATATATATATATATATATATATATACATATATATATATATATATATTTGTTGTATTCATTTTCTAAAATCTGTTTATTTCAAATTAGTGACAAGATAAAACATTCATGTAGTATGATAAAAAAAGTGATGGATTGAAGATGAAAGATAAGCTAAGAAATAATTATGATCAAACATAAACGATTTTAATCATCTTGTGATTACAATTTACTGAATGTGTAAAATTTTTTTACACTAACAATATTTAGAATATAATATCAATCAAAATGTAGAGACCTCATTCCGGATATAGAAGAGGCCAGATGGACTACCATTAGGAAGTAGTGCTAATTTAACAGGATGAGTAGCACCTTCTTCTGTTGTGTAGAAACCAGTATTAGCAGTAATATCTGTCTTGCAATAACCAGGACAAACACAATTGATGCAAAAGAAAGGATATTTCTTTGCAATAATTCTTGTATATGCATTCATTGAAGCTTTAGCAACAGTATATGCAACAAAATACCTAGGCCAACCTTTTATTTTTAAGGATCCTTCTTCAAAATCTTTAATAAACTCTTTCAATACTTCATCTATTCTCTCTTCTGTAAGGTTATCAACATCACTCAATACCCCTTTGGCCCATTCATTTGATACATTCTGGTTTCACATAAATAACCATAATGCAAAATTTAGTTAAAGAAGATTGGGTAACAACATTAACTATATCAAAATTTACAAACAAATTTATAATTAGAATTTAATTTATATATAGTCCCCGTGAGCATAGCTAAATTGGCAGAGACATTGCAAATTATTGCAGGGATCGAGGTTTGAACTCTGGTACTTTCACTTATTCATTTTTAAAGGTGAAATTCTAGTCACCAGACTATTTGACATAAAATTATTTTACACATTCATCCAATTATTTTGCACAATTCATGAGAATAAATTCGAGCCCAAAAAATAATGAAACAGTTGGTCTTTGAATCACCATAGAAATGCATCACCATAGAAACAATTGGTCTTTCATTATTTGGATTTAAAAAATAATAATGGAGCGGAGCGGAATGAAATAAGATGGAATGAATTTCATCTGATACTACCATTTACCATTAATTTTGTTATTTTTTTAAAAAATATTCAAACAATAAAATAAAATTTATTTCATTCCGCTCCATTCCATTCTATTACATCAATTCAAACAGAGCATTGTAATATTTTTCAATTATTACGAGTTTATTGAAGTAAAAATTATGTTACCTCTATCACTCCCAATGCTGATGAAACATTGACTACTCTTGGTGAATCAGATAATTGGAGAAGGGGAAGAAGGTATTCAAATGTTGTTTTAGCACCATAATAATTTATCTGTATGCACTCTTTAGCTAACCCGTATGTTTCTGTCCCTGCCTTTCTCAAGTCATCATCAGATAATGCCTACAAAGTACCAATAACTCAATAATGAAAAGTCAAAAGAAGATATTAATAAAAATAAAATTATATGTGAGATGGCAAACTCTCAATTATTGGGGCACTTTTCATTCTCTGGGTTAATAAAAAAAAAAAAATTAAGATAGTTATTTGAGAGTGCAAAGTGACCAAAAGCATGCAATTTAAAAGTCTTTTAAGTTTTACTTTTGTAAGAATTAGTATTTTCGTTATCCGCCCTTATGTTTTGAAATCGGGGAAACCTAAACTCAATCAAACCAGATTTTTCCCATCAAATTCGAGACGGGCTTGGGTGGGCACCTGCGGGTACGGATTCTGTTGCCATGCCTAATAACAAACTAATAGATCATTTAAGTTTGTACTTTATTGGAACGTTACCCTTTAAGTTATTCTCCATTATAAAAACATATTGCATTGTTAACCTTCAAGTTAATTTCCACTAATATATGTGTCTTTTTCATCAAAATATCCACCATTGTGAATTCAATGTTAATGGTCACGGTGAAACATAGTAACAAAGGTTAACTAGAAGAATAACAGTGCAACAAATTAGAAACATAAATGACTTATTAATTAACCTAAAAAACTTAAAGACATAATTGATACAAACATGAAACTTATAGAATATCTAAATGTATTTGGCATTTTTAATTTTTGAATAGAAAACAAGAGGATCGCAATCTCGAGAAATGGTTGCACGGTGATTTTTTTTTTCTTGAAATAGCTACTCCCTCCGTCCCATTTTATTTGAGTCAGTTGACTGGCTCACGTTTGCCAATGTAAAACTTTAACGATTAATATCTTTAATTGTATAATAGTAAAAATTATAAAAATTTGATATTTTGAAAATATAAATCGAGACGAATCCAACAAGATCTTATATGTTAATATTTATTTTTTATTTATGAATAGAAAAATAGAGTCAAAACGAAATATATGAATAGTGTCTACAGTCAAAATGACTCAAATAAAATGGGACGGAGGAAGTAATTAGTAGTTAGTAATTAATATTGTTACGTTAGCAAGAAGCAACGTTCAACGCTACCTCACTATAAGTTAATGGTTATGCCAGTGCTAACGAAGACTAGAAGGGTAACGACACAATATATATATATATATAAGGCCTATTTATTAGTAAGAAAACTGAGAGCATTTTTTTGTTACTTAAAAAACTTAAAGGATATATTTATTAGAAACGCGGCGATTACAAGCTAGCTGAACTTGATAGGGAGGATCACGGTTCGATCCGCAACTATGATCGTAAGGAGGCTGAAGTCACTTGATTTCAGAACTAACCCCCAAACAGATTAAAATGGTGGTGAAAGTAAAAAAAAAATTAAATTAAATTCTTGAATACATTTGACGTTTTTTTAAATTACTATAGTTTATAATATGTAAATACAATAATGTGATATTAAATGAGTTTACGTATTTTTTTATACACTTCAAAACATTTGGGGCCTGTTTGATGCGCATAATATGATATGAGTAGGATAGGATAAAAAGCTGGATAATGATATGATAAGATAGTGACAGGATAAACACATATCATGTCATGTGTTTGGTGCATATATTGTAGGACACATGATAGCATTAATTTATCATGAAGAAATAAATGCATTTTATATTGACATGATAATAAGATACATGTTATATTTAAATATAAAAATTATTCTTGTAAAATAAATGCATTTTTTTATAATAAAAATAGTTTTAATTAGCATTAAATAAAATATGTAATGAAAGTATTAGACAATTTTCAACAAAAATCAAACTAGAAAAACGACTATTTTTCCAACAAAAAAAAAGAGTGTAAAATAACATACAAAGAGGTTGAAGTTCGAAAAAAAAATATCAACAAAAAAATTACAGAAAAGAGTGTAAAATAACTTATATCAGTAATGTGTATAGCATAAAAGATTTTAAAATGAGTGTAAAATAACTTACAGGAATATTAAAAATAAAAAAAAGGTTTTAAAATGTTGACAAATTCCACATATAAATGTATAAAATTGCTGGCAGCAAGAATCAAAGAATATGTCTCACTATCCTGTTGCTAACCCACCAAAAATTAAGGATTAAAATAACAAAGAAGCAATAGGATATGATAAAAGTATGTTTAATTTATCATTTCCTATTAGTACACCAAATAATGGATTGAAGTAGGATAGGATAATTTTATCATATCCTATCTCATTATTCTGCGCATCAAACGGGCCCTTATAGTAATAAAGAAAAAAAAATAAAGCATCAAAATAAATAAATAAAATGTCTTTGTGAGCTTAGTTGTTGGTAGGGACATCAGGCTGGAGCTAGGGTTCGAAACTTAATATTTTATTTATTCACTTTTTTAAGATGAATATGATCCTTCAAAGGGATGATCCATTAGTTGTGGGATGGGTCAAGTTCCGAACTTTTTATTGATTTATTGACTAGATTCATAGATAACATATTGATTTGATAAATACTAACCCCGTTCGTAATGATTGCTTGGTTGAATAAATCACTGTCTTTGATATCAACTCCGTTAATCCCAGCATTGTTAACCTACACAGTACAATACAACCTTAATTTGATGATGGCCAACAAGAACAACTGCACAAGTACCTATCAAATGTATGTAGAACAACAAAACTAACAAGAAACAGCAAAAGTTGCAAAGCAAGGTAAGGATCACAATTATGTGGTTAAGGTTTCTCACATTTGTCATGATACTAGATCGATTAATATCAGACGACTCACCATTAGTTTCAACTGCATTATTTCAGTTGAAATATGATTCGTCTGATCTTGAACAAACAGATGCAAAAAAGATTCAATTTTTGCATATAATTACTTAACGTATGTTTGGTTTCAATTCTAAAGTAGTCATAATTGATTCTGGACGTGTAGAATTGATTACGACTTATTTGGTTTCTCAAAAGTATAATTGATTATGTCTCCAGAATTGATTCTACTTGAAGCTAGAAATCGTAGTTTCTGATTTTATAATTGATTCTTACATTTAAATTTTTTGTTCAACTCACTTTTGCATGAATATATCCAAACATAAATTATTTTGACTTAAAATTAATTTTGACCAGAATCAATTTTACAAAATCAATTCTATCAAAATCAATTTTTACAAGTGCAGAACCAAACACACACTTACTAGAATATCAAGTTTGCCAAATTGGGATTTGACAAAATCTGCAAGAGTAGCTACACTTGACGCATTAGCTACATCTAGTTGATGAAAGACAACAAAATCAGATAAACGAGAAGCTTTGAGTGTTTCCAAAGCTTGAAGACCTCTTTTCTCATCTCTTGCTGTAAGCACAACTTTGATTCCAGCTGAAGCTAACTGCCTTACAATCTCTAATCCAATTCCTTTGTTTGATCCAGTCACCACTGCATACCTAAGGAAGAATATGGACACAAAAGGATTAGCAAAATATATATATTGCTATTAAAGAAAGTAAATTTGTTACTACCGTTCTGTAGGTTCTCCCATGATCTTAATTTGTTGGAAGTTGAGATATTTTCTTCTCTAGTCAACCACATAAATTCTAATCCCATAATGTTCTCAAGATGATGACTTTGAAAAATAGTACACACAAAAATTTTAATTTATCCTCGTACGTTATCCTCAACATTAACAATATATAACACATATCAGTTTCCTTTGATTCCGGTTCGAACCCGCAACTTCGATCGGATGAAGTTAAAATCATTTGATGTCAGAATTGAGTTTGAGTTTCTTCCATTTATTTTCTCTCCATTTATTCTCCATTTGAAGAGAGATAGACACATTAAAAATTAGTGGGACCCATTAAAAAGTGGCTTCCGAGTTTCTTCCATTTATTTTCTCTCCATTTATTTTCTCTCCATTTGAAGAGAGATAGACACATTAAAAATTAGTGGGACCCATTAAAAAGTGGGTTCCACTAATTTGTGGACCCCACTAATTTTTAATGTATCTATCTCTCTCCAAATGGAGAATAAATGGAGAGAAAACAAATGGAGGAAACCCAAACCCGTCAGAATTGATCCCGAATTAAATTAATTTGGGGGTGAAAACTAAAATTACTCCTTGATAATTTTGGGGTATTTTTTCAAGGCTTAATAGATCTTTAGTTCCCTGTATATTCGCAAATTTTTTATTTTAGTCCCTGTATATTGTTTTGTTGCAAATATGTCCCTGAATGTATAATTTTTTTTTGTTTTAGTCCCTAAAGTCAAAATCCGCAGGAAAATCTGTATATTGCAGATTTTCCTGCGGATTTTGACTTTAGGGACTAAAACAAAAAAATTTGTACATTCAGGGACATATTTGCAACAAAATAAGATACAGGGACTAAAACCAAAAAAACGCGAACGTACAGGGACCAAAAGATCTATTAAGCCTTTTTTCAACGATCAATAATTAAGGATAAGCCACATAAGTAGATTTGGACACGGTTGGCCTAGCTTATTTTTGAGCTTATGCAAACAACTTATGCAATATAAATTAGGTTTTATGCTATTTTATAAATTTAAACTAGTGAAAATTGAATTTTTATAAGCTATTTGATCATAAACTACCTTGGAAAACTTATAATAATACATAAAATTTGCATAAACTATTTGCATAAGCTCAAAAATAAGTTAGACCAAACTGATTTATTTGGTACCCACAAGCCACAAACTAACTTTTAATTAACTTTTGTTTCATATGCATATAACTTGTTCTCATTGATTATTTAGTAAATACCCCACGTTATCAAGGGGTAATTTAGAAAAAACCAAAATTAATTATAATCCTCCTTCTCAATAAATATATATATATATATATATATATATATATATATATATATATATATATATATATATATATATATATATATATATATATATATATATATATATATATAAACAAAAAAGATCATCCTTTTCAAAATTTTCTTTTACTTATAATCATAAAATTATATGTAAATTGTATTTAATGTGACATCTCTCTTTTCTTTTCTACTTAATTAATAACTAATTAAAATTATTTTTACATATTTTCATGAAACTTATTTATAGGAAAACACAAAAAATTATACCCAAAATTATTATGTTTTATTGTTATCTAATAAGTGTATTTTTTTACTTATAATTTGTACAAGAGAGTATAATAGTATATGGAATATGGTATTGGCTTAGGACCTGAGAGTGTGCTCCTCTTAAGATTTCAGGTTCGATTCTTATACCGGTGCTTGACGAAGTGTCAAAGTAAGTATAAAATTTATCGTTCCACAGAGATTGTTGTGACTCAATAACGGTAATCGGGACCATACGCGAGAAAATATTGCAATTAATTAAATAGGGGGGAATAATTTGGAATTTCGATTTCTTCGAGAAATAACGACAAAAATAAGGTTTTAAGTCAAGTTGAGAAAATGATTGGACCTTTTCGGTTCACCTAACTACTATCGTCTCGGTATTCCATGCATGTTAACAAACTACGAATTTAGTTCCACGATTCGATTAAATTAAATAACTATGTCCAATGTCTTGGTACATAATCCTCTCAATTGATTATCAATCCATAATGTCTTAGGATGACCTATAATCAATTGAGGTTTTTGCCTTTTAATTCTTGAATTCTCAATTAACAAACCGATATGTCTAAAGCGAAGGTTAATTGAACAACTACCCCTAGGTCGATTGATTTGCCTCTAATGTCTTAGTAAACAAACAATTATAATCATCATACAATTCGCGACGTTGTATAAAGCATTAGGAATAAGAGATAATTGACTGAAACTAACTTCGTAATTTAATTAACATATCAAATGAAATACATGGTTCGAGAACGATAATAATCAGGATCCCCTAGGATCCAATCTACGAGTTTGGTTACTCATAATCAAAGCAATAACACAAAATAGAGTTAAAGAATTCATTACAAGAATAGGAAAACTTGATCTGGACTTGCTCTCAAAATTCGCCTTTTTTTCGCCGTCAAAAACTGTCCAAGAATGAGGAGAAAATTCGAATATATAGAACTAGGTCTCGCGTCGGCGCCGCGCGCCACATAACCGGCGCAGCTGCGCCACAAACCGAAAGATAGAGAGTTTTAGCACTCTCTGGGCGCGGCGGCGCCAGCTCCTGCGCAGCTGCGCCACTTCATGCTTTTTTCTCTGTTTTTCTTCCGTTTCTTGTGTTCCAAGCTATCTTGTATTGATTCTTCATCTCTTTATTCTTTGCGGAAAACACAGTAAATACTACCTAAACAAGCTTCAAAGTGTGGTTAAAACATAGTACTGATGCAGAGTCATCACAACCCCAAACTTGAACTTTTCCTTGTCCTCAAGGAATACCTGTTTCAATCGGAAAACCTATCACTATCTCAACGGTTCAATTCTAATCAGTAAAGTCAGTTGACCAAAGACATCATAATCAACAGCCCTACGATCATTTCTATCATGAATATTCTTGTACATAACAATACTATCGAAAAATAAAGGATATTTCACAAAAGTTGACCAGACAACAATCACTTCACTTTCTCACATCTCTCCTGTTTATTAAGGTTAGATTTTTCACTCAAGCAACACAGTTATAGCAATTCAACCATAGGCTTGCAAACATTCTGATGATAATCGACACACATATGACTTCACACCTTTAGAGGACTTCAGGGTTATAGCGGGGCTTAGGTTAAGGGTAGATATTTTTGGATGGTAAGCAAAAAAAACTTGGAGTTTCTAAGATCACCATTGTGTTTTTGGAACAATTCTTTTTCCCTATACTTTAGCAGTGAATACTAGAGAACTCTTTTTTTTTTTTTTAGAACGTTTGTCGTTATTATATTTTTTTGAGAGGTTTATTATGAGATCTCTCGTTAACGTTTGTCAAGCGTTTCCTCTATTGTTTTTTTTTCTTTTTAGTTCTCTAGTAGCCCACCCCAAACTTACTCAGTTGCTAATACCAGAAGCAACCCTAAACTTACACTGAGCAATGGGCTCAGGTAGCAGTTATGTCTCTAAACTCCAAGAAAATCATTTTTTTTTTGTTTCATTTTATTATGAAAAATATTGGGTTCAACAAACAATAACATTTTTTTCTTTCGGCTCAACAGGGGTTATCAAAGGATATATCATTTAAAGGTTGGCTTGAAAGGCTCAAGGTAAAAACAACTTGCCTCGGTGTGAAAATCATAGCAATCAATCAAACAGCAGAACATAAGCTAGAGAATTAACTAAGCCATGGCATCTCTCAGAACAAGAAAAAAAATTCAGTGTTTAGGCACAAGTTCTCACGGCTAGGCCAGATCATCGAATGGTCAACGTTTGAAAAATCTCCCTAACTTTTCTAATAGCATTCAAACATACAAGATATTCAACAAGAAAATCACATAATCATGTATCCTAGATGCTACTCGACAGACTTCACATATTTCAGAACAAACAACATCAATAGTGCATGGTTTTCAAACAGACTCGGGCATTCAAATAAGACAAAATAAAATTCAAGTTAAAAGGATTAGGCAAGTACCATCACGGATGGGAAGGTCCGCTCCCATCATGTCCATCTCCGAGGCCAAAGTCTGCCTCATAGAAAGTGTCACGCTCCTAGTATGCAGCATACTCCTGTTTCCATCTTTCCGACTCATCCAACTGGTCGGCTATTCTCTCAGCATTCACAATCACATGGTGGGCATGGAGGCGTGCCAAACTGTTAAACCGAAGATACAAGGGTGGAGGTCTGAAGTTGGCTTGTCGTGCCCTTGCTTCCTGATACAGCAGTGACTGATCACTGTAATATGTGTGAGGCACATTACAAGCCTGGGCGATAGCCAGCTGTGTCATAAGTGCCGAGATATCATCTTCGGTATAAGCCTGGGCATGCACCTCTGGTGGTTGTTGTTGATCTGGGTGCACCCCACTCTCATAGCGGTCTATCTCTTCCATCTCCTCATCCTGTTCCTCATCATCATCTTCATCTTCTTCTCTCACTACAGGTCGCACATTTCGCCGCCTTGGAGCACCAATTGGTTCAGTCTCATATTTGTCAAAGTATCTCTTACACATTGGACGGATTGCAGCAAAAGGGTCATCATCGCTCTTTTCAGGCACATTCTGAGCACGGCAGAGGGCAGTGATAAGATTGCAGTGCCCAAGAGTAAACAAATCCTTTTTGTTGTCAGCAATTTTGTGATACTTTTGCATAACCAACAGCCTAAATTAATATCCTTTTCCTGCATAATTAACTGAACAGCCAAAGCATTTTCCACTTGGTACTCAGATGAATTAGAAACCGGTGATAGATTATGAACAACATATTCAGCCCAAGCACGAGCTACAGGTTTGAAATCGCCCAATCTCAATTTTGTCAGATACTCCCCACCTGAATATTTATGCCATTGAATCCCAGGACGACCCACATAATCCTTTATGACGCTCCTCCTAACTTCTGGCCACGACCCAAAGGTCTTCGTAGCCTCATCCAAAGCGCATTGTTGGGGAACTAGAGCCCCCAGAAAAGTGTTGAGCGCATCTGCAGAATAATCAACCATATACCCCCTCACATATACCTGGTCCTCCTCTCTATGATCCGGGGGTGTCCAGGCGTTTGCAGAAAATTCTTTAACTAATTTCTCATTGCCCGTAAGCGTGTTCTTATCCATCAAATCATTAAATTTCAACCATTGTCAGATTGTCTCATAGTCAGCTCATCAAGTATGCCAGGCACTTCTTTCAAATCACTACTAAATGCTTTTTCTTGGTTCAAATTAAAGTTTTTGATCAGATTATACCTTTCTTGTCGATCCTCCCTCCAGAACACATTGTTCCAAGGTCCAAATCGGGGATCCACACGCAGATAGTTGCGCCTATACTACTCCATGTAAGACAATGGTTGTTGTTGTTGTTGCACTTGCCGAGAACTCCCTCCGGTACCACTCGAACTTCCCCGTGAACTTTTCTTCCTTGCCCCCGGTTCTTCCTCTTGACTTTGTGATTTCTTCTTCCTAAGACCAAGCCTCCTCATTGTGAATGTTAAAGGTGAATGTGGGGTTTTGGTGAATTTTCGTGTAAGTGGAGAGTGGGGTTTTGGTGATGAAAATTTTTGGTGAGGTTTTGGGGTTTAGAGTGGTTAGGGAATTTGGTTTATGTGTGGGTTTAAGGTTTTGTGAAGGTTTAAGAGAGATTAGTGTGGGTAGTGAAAAAAAAAATTTGAATGAGGATTTGATGAAGAGTGGGAGATAGTTGAAGAGGATGAGAGTGACTATGAGGAGTTAGTTGATTAAGGGATAAATTTGAGTTTGGGAAGTGTTTGTAATCACGTTTTGGGAAAGATTTTGATGAATTTGAGTGTCAATTGGAAGCTTTGGTGAGCTTCAATGGAGAAAGGGAGTGGGCGGCGCCGCTTTTGGGGTTGGGAGTGAAGAAGAAGGTTGAAATTCTGCAGTTTTTGGCTTCAAATACGAGCTCGTGCAGCCGCGCGGAATACTGGCGCAGCGACGCCAGAAACAGACAATACAGCCGTTCTAGCATCTTCTGGGCGCGGCGGCGCCAAAGGCCTGCGCAGCTGCGCCCTTGCACACTTTTTTTTTTCGATGGCGTCAATCCTTTCCGCTTTGACTCTACGTTCCTTGCTTAACCTGCACACAACTGAAGCACAGAAAATGAAATATTAGTAATAAAAACCTTGGGTTGCCTCCCAAGCAGCGCTTGTTTAACGTCAATAGCTTGACGGTCCATGACCAAGGTAGGTCACGCGCTTGTTTAACGTCCCGATGCTTGACATCCAATGACATTAAGGGTCATGGAAAGGTAGGACCACCTTGTGGCGGTCAAACTCGACTCCTTTGTATAGCTTTAGTCTTTGTCCATTCACTTTGAAAGCTTTGTCTTCTTCCCCCGGTGGAAAGATTTCTACTGCCCCATGTGGGAACACTTCTTTGATAATGAACGGACCGGACCACCGGGATTTGAGTTTACCCGGAAACAACTTCAACCGAGAGTTGAACAGCAAGACTTGCTGTCCTTTACGGAACTCCTTCCTCACTAGGCCTTTGTCATGGTACTTTTTAGTTCTAGCCTTATAGATTACGGCGTTCTCATACGCTTGGAGTCTCCATTCTTCTAGCTCGTTCAGCTTCAACAATTGCTTTTCACCTGCTAAACCTGCATCAAAATTAAGAAATTTCACAGCCCAATAAGTTTTATGCTCAAGTTCAACTGGTAAATGGCACGCCTTGCCATAAACCAGCTGATAAGGTGACAACCCCAGGTGGGTTTTGAAAGCAGTCCTATACGCCCATAGTGCATCATCAAGCTTCATAGACCAGTCTTTTCTTGAAGATGAGACTGTCTTTTCTAAATTTTGTTTGAGTTGTCGGTTAGACACTTCAACTTGGCCACTAGTTTGTGGATGATATGGAGTAGCCACCTTATGTTTAACATTGTATTTGGCTAAGAGATTCTCCAAATATTTGTTGCAGAAGTGCTTACCTCCATCACTTATGAGCACCCTTGGTACACCGAACCGTGTAAAAATATTACTTTTTAGAAACTTCACCACAGTATGGGCATCATTAGCTTTACAAGCAATAGCTTCAACCCATTTAGTCACATAGTCTACACATACTAAGTTATGGAGGTTAGAATTAGAAGATGGGAATGGTCCCATAAAGTCAATCCCCCAACAGTCAAATGGTTCTACTTCAAGCATGCCATTTAAAGGCATCTCATCCCTTCTTGAAATGTTGCTGGTCCTCTGGCAATTATCACAGTGTTTCACAAACTCACCACAATCTTTGAACAGTGTTGGCCAAAAGAAGCCACTCTGGAGAACCTTGGCAGCAGTACGTGGCCCACTGTGGTGTCCCCCATATGGAGAACTATGACAATGCCACATGATTGCCTTGGCTTCATCTTCATCCACACATCTTCTGATGAGGCCATCTTGGCCTACTTTGAACAGATATGGTTCATCCCAAATGTAGAAGTGAGCATCCATAGTAAACTTCTTTGCTTGTTGAGAGGAGAAATCTTCCGGAATCTCTTTGCCAACCTTATAGTTAACCATGTCGGCAAACCAAGGCCTTTTAGAAATTGCTAGCAACTTTTCATCCGGAAATTCCTCACTGATGCTCTTCTCCATTTTGGTCACCATTGGATTTTCCAACCTTGACAAGTGGTCGGCTACCACGTTTTCTACTCCTTTCTTGTCTTTTATCTCCAAATCAAACTCTTGTAGAAGTAGTACCCACCTCAAGAGTCGAGGTTTTGACTCTGGTTTAGTGAGTAAGTACAACTGCCGAGGTTTTGACTCTTGTAGAAGTAGTACCCACCTCAAGTGCCGCATGATCTGTAAAGACAATCACTTTTGAACCAATTAGATATTGGCGAAATTTTTCCAAGGCAAATACAACTGCGAGCAATTCTTTTTCAGATGTGGTGTAATTCACTTGATTTTCATTCAAAACCTTGCTCGCATATTATATAGCATGGAAAAACTTCGCATGGCGTTGGCCAAGCACCGCTCCAACCGCATAATCGCTTGCATCACACATTAACTCAAATGGGAGGTCCCAATTAGGTGCAACAAATATGGGCGCGGTGACCAACTTTTCTTTAATAGTCACAAAAGAATTCAGACAAGCATCATCAAATTTAAAATCATTCTCTTTAACAAGGAGGTTACTTAAGGGCTTTGCAATTTTTGAAAAATCTTTAATAAAACGCCGATAGAAACCGGCATGACCCAAAAAGCTTCTCACTTCCTTAACATTTATGGGAGGAGGCAAATACTTAATAAACTCGATTTTTGCTTGATCAACTTGTATGCCTTTTGAAGAGATTTTGTGACCAAGCACAATTCCTTCTTTAACCATAAAATGACATTTTCCCCAATTTAAAATTAAGTTGGTACTTATGCATCTCTTCAACACAGCATTCAAATTGTTCAAGCAATTATCAAAAGACTTACCAAATACAGAGAAATCATCCATAAATACCTCGATTTTGTCCTCCATCATATCAGCAAAGATTGACAACATACACCGCTGAAAGGTAGCCGGTGCGTTGCATAAACCGAAGGGCGTCCTCCGATAAGCAAATACCCCAAAAGGGCATGTGAACACTGTCTTTTCTTGATCCGCCGGGTCTACAACGATTTCATTGTACCCGGAATAGCCATCTAAGAAACAATAGTAGGCCTGCCCCGCAAGCCTTTCTAGCATTTGGTCCATGAACGGAAGAGGGAAGTGATCTTTTCTTGTTGCGGAGTTAAGCCTCTGGTAATCTATGCACATCCTCCAACCAGTGACGGTGCGAGTGGGTATCAATTCATTTTTTTCATTCCTCACAACCGGCATACCTCCCTTCTTAGGGACTACATGAACCGGACTTACCCAAGAATTGTCAGAGATAGGGTAAATCATACCTGCTTCAAGGAGTTTAAGAACCTTCTTTTTCACCACATCTTTCATGGTTGGGTTGAGTCTTCTTTGAGGTTGCACCACAGGTTTATACTCATCTTCCATCTTAATCTTGTGCATACAAAACCCAGGACTTATCCCTTTCAAATCGGCGATGCTCCAACCCATAGCGCCTTTGTTATCACACAAAATTCTAACAAGTTTTTCTTCTTCTAGCGCACTCAACCCATTGCTGATGATAGCTAGATAAGAGGAGTCTCCCCCTAGGAAAACATACTTCAAATGAGAGGGGAGCTCCTTCAATTCAGGAACTGGTGCTTCGAACTCTTTTTCAACCTCTTTATTTTCTTCCAGAATCAGACTACTCTCGAATACCTGCGGTTTGGTCTCCTCTGGGTTTGCCTCGAGATTTCTAAGGCAAAGTTCGATCTCTTTGTCCCATTCCTCTTCCAAATCATCAATGGAATTTACTAGGACTCTCTCTAATGGAACAGAAGGGTTCTCTTCAAGGAACACATCTTTAACAACTTCTTCCACCACATCGACTCTGAAAACTTGGGGCTCATCATCACTGTGCTTCATGGCTTGAAAAACATTAAACATTATCTGTTCACCATGAGTTCTTAACATAAGCTCTCCCATTTCAACATTGATTAAAGCTCTTCCAGTCGCTAAGAATGGTCTACCCAACAATAATGGTTCAGAAGCGGTGTCCTCATCCATGTCGAGAATTACAAAATCAGCCGGAAATACAAACTCAGCCACCCTTACTAGCACGTCATGAAGTATGCCATAAGGATGCACAATAGACCTATCAGCCAAAGAAAGTTGCATTTTTGTTGGTTTTGCCACAGCACCTGGTATTCTTTTCATCATAGATAAGGGCATCAGATTGATACTAGCCCCTAAATCACATAAAGCTCTACCAACAGTTATGTTACCTATAGAACAAGGTATAGTGAAACTCCTTGGGTCTTTCTTCTTTTGTGAAAGTTTCTGCTGAATAATAGCACTGCATTCTTCGGTCATGTCAACTGTGTCATCATCGAGAGGCTTCCTCTTTTTGGTTAAGAGTTCTTTCATAAACTTAGCATAAGTCAGCATTTGTTGCAAAGCATCGGCAAAAGGAATGTTCACTTGAAGACTGTGGAAATTCATAAATTTCTTGAAGTTTTGATGATCCTTCACCTTTGCTTTTCTTCTAGGTGGATATGGTAGGTTGGGGTGAAACGGAGCTTGGCTATCTTTGTTATTATCATTCTCATCCTTGCCCCTGCCTTTCTTTTTCTCACCTACTTTCTCCTCTACTTCTTTCTCAATTTTTTTCTTCCTTTCATTTTCAACTAACTCCTCATAGTCACTCTCATCCTCTTCAACTATCTCCCACTCTTTTTCAACTTCTCCTACACTCTTATTTTTTATATTTTCTTCCTCAACATTTTTCTTTTCAACTTCTCCCTCATTCTCACTCTTTCTCTTGTTCACTACTTCTTGTGAAGGTACCACCCTATTCCTCAAAGTGATGGCTTTACAGTTTTCATTCCTCGGATTATCTTTGGAAGACCTTTCGAACCCATTGTTTTGTGAAGCTGCAAACTGTCTGGACAATTGCCCAATCTGTGTCTCTAGATTTTTAATGGAAGACTCATGGTTTTTATTGGCAATGTCTTGATTTGCTTGCATCTGAGTTTGAGTGGCTTTCAGCTGGTCCTGACTAACCTTCATAGCTTCGAACCCTCCTTGAGTGAGCTTGATAAATTGGGAGAGTGTCTCTTCTAAAGGAGAAGAATTCTTTTGTTGACTGTTTTGGGGAGGAGGAGCTTGTTGCTGAGATTGATTCGTGTTTCCACCCCCAACCAAAATTTGGATGATCTCGCCACCCCTTATTATAAGTATTGGAAAAGGGGTTGTTGTTGGAATTGCTCTTCCTGAAGTTTGATAAATAATGAGCCTCTTCTGAACCTGCGGGGAAACATTCACCATTTGCATGATTTTGGTGACATAAATCACAAGTGACCCCTTGAGCAGCATTGACCTGTGCTGGAGAAGCAGATTGGTTAGTAAAAATTTTCAGAAGAGATTCAATGCTATTATTCATTTTACTTTGCCCAGCTAGGAGTGCGGTCCCTGTGTCTAGTTCCAGCATTCCCGGTTTCTTTTTGGGACCCCGATCATTCTGAACTCGATACTCATTCTGAGCCATATTCTCTATCAACTCTCTAGCTTGACTCTCCACTTTGTTTCTTAACGATCCACCAGCTGATGCGTCTAGAAGCATTCTAGTTTGAGGTCGTAGACCTTGGGTGAAGTGTTGCATCTGTGTGGTGTTATCAAGCCCATGATTTGGGCACTTCTTCAGACAGTGTTTGAATCTCTCCCATGCATCATACAAGGATTCAGCTTCTCCTTGTTCAAAAGTTGTGATATCATTCCTCCTCTCTAGAAATTTGTGGATTGGAAAGTACCTTTCCTTGAATTTAATGGCAAGCTCATCCCACGTTGCGATGGTGTTGGGAGGCAAAGTGTCTATCCAATCCTTAGCTCTCCCTGTCAAAGATAACTTGAAAAGCCTCAGCTTCTTATCGGATTCTGACACACCAGGTGGATCTGTGTATCCACATGCCTCATCAAAGTGCTCAAGATGAAGATTTGGGTATTGTGATTCAGCCCCCGAGTACTGATTTTCCTTGAGAGCGTTGAGCACCGTGTTCTTGATGTCAAAGGACACTGGGTTGACCGGCTGGAAACCAAGATTAGCATTCCTTCCGTTATTCTGCCCGTAGCACCCAATGTTCTTTCTGGAGTTGGAGGAGGCGGTGGGTCAATATCGCCCATGGTGCTAGTTTCGTCGTCCGAAGTGAGTGGACTCGAAACTTCTCCTTCGTCTTCCTCTTGTGTAATATTCGCTAGCTGAGCAGTTTCTCGGGCTAACCTTGCAGCTTTTCTGTTTTTCTTTGCGGTTTTCTCTATCTCAGGATCGTATTGCAACTCGTCCTGTGCTTTACCTCGCATGCACACAAACAAGAAATACCTTTAGTAGCAACTGCACTACACAAAAGAAATAACACGAATTCAGAAATTATTTTTTTGGAGTTTTATAGCAACTAATACTACTAAAAAAAATCTAACAAAATCTAAAAATAAAGATAAAATCAAATCAAATTACTAAAGATTCTAAATAAATCTAAAAGAAATCAAATCTTTTTTGGATTTTTTTTTTTTTAATATGATCTATTACTGAAAAATAAAAACTAAATAAAAATAAAATTAACCCTAGTATGTTCCGATTGCCTTGTTGATTCAATCAACAGTCTAGACAACGGCGCCATTTGACGAATTGTCAAAGTAAGTATAAAATTTATCGTTCCACAGAGATTGTTGTGACTCAATAACGGTAATCGGGACCATACGCGAGAAAATATTGCAATTAATTAAATAGGGGGGAATAATTTGGAATTTCGATTTCTTCAAGAAATAACGACAAAAATAGGGTTTTAAGTCAAGTTGAGAAAACGATTGGACCTTTTCGGTTCACCTAACTACTATCGTCTCGGTATTCCATGCATGTTAACAAACTACGAATTTAGTTCCACGATTCGATTAAATTAAATAACTATGTCCAATGTCTTGGTACATAATCCTCTCAATTGATTATCAATCCCTAATGTCTTAGGATGACCTATAATCAATTGAGGTTTTTGCCCTTTAATCCTTGAATTCTCAATTAACAAACCGATATGTCTAAAGCGAAGGTTAATAAAACAACTACCCCTAGGTTGATTGATTTGCCTCTAATGTCTTAGTAAACAAACAATTATAATCATCATACAATTCGCGACGTTGTATAAAGCATTAAGAATAAGAGATAATTGACTGAAACTAACTTCGTAATTTAATTAACATATCAAATGAAATACATGGTTCGAGAACGATAATAATCAGGATCCCCTAAGATCCAGTCTACGAGTTTAGTTACTCATAATCAAAGCAATAACACAAAATAGAGTTAAAGAATTCATTACAAGAATAGGAAAACTTGATCTGGACTTGCTCTCAAAATTCGCCTTTTTCTCGCCGTCAAAAACTGTCCAAGAATGAGGAGAAAATTCGAATATATAAAACTAGGTCTCGCGCCGGCGCCGCGCGCCACATAACCGGCGCAGCTGCGCCACAAACCGAAAGATAGAGAGTTTTAGCACTCTCTGGGCGCGGCGGCTCCAGCTCCTGCGCAACTGCGCCACTTCATGCTTTTTTCTCTGTTTTTCTTCCGTTTCTTGTGTTCCAAGCTATCTTGTATTGATTCTTCATCTCTTTATTCTTTGCAGAAAACACAGTAAATACTACCTAAACAAGCTTCAAAGTGTGGTTAAAACATAGTACTGATGCAGAGTCATCAGTGCTAATGGGTCCGGTTATCCTGCATAAGGAATGTTTATGCACCGTGCATAAACTTTCTATTTGCACCCTCTCATTTCGTTATACACCCCCACCCAAGTAGGAAATTTTGGCGCTGCGTTGAACTAACTGCTTCTTCCTCGCTCTCCTCCTTCTTCCTCCTCTAGTACTCTCTCTCTCTGGTTTTCGTGACTTTGATTTCCAATCATCATCACCAAAATCATCATCACCGTCACTGATTCCATCTTCATCGCCGACAACAACACTTCACCATCGCCGGCAACAACAAAAAATCACGAGCTTGCATTCAACCGAAACAAACAGTAAAAAGATGAAAACAAAACAGGTTTGAGCTTATTCCTTATGCTTGACAGATTAATTTTCAATTAAAGATGAAGGTTGAGAAAAATTCACATGACCTAGAATTACCCCTTCTCTCAAACAATGTTTGCAATTTTGCTTATGAACTGATTAACCTCCCCTGTTTTCCTTCAATATGTGTACTGACTCTTGAATTTTGTGATATGAAATGTGTGAATTAATCCGTTTCACGTGATTCTAAAGTTGTTGATTAGTTTTTTGCTGTAACAGTAATTGAATTTTCCCTATTTGCAAATTTGTAATCTATGCATTCCATGTGTTTGTTTGTTGGCTGAGCTGAAATCTGAGACAATAAACTTTTATGTTTGTTTCTTCACAGTCATATCAATTTATGAGTGTTGCTAGTTGAATTTTAGAACTTTGAATTTGGAACATTAGATTCGTTTTCGTGTTGTTTTCCCTCCAACAATTAGCTGGTAGAATGGTTTCAGAGAATTGTACTCTGAAACATTTAGCTGGTAGAATGGTTTCAGATAGTTGATGTTTAATTGTTGCTGCCTAAACCATTTAGCTGGTAGAATGGTTTCAGAGAGTTGTACTCTGAAACCATTTTGTTGGTAGAATGGTTTCAGATAGTTGATGTTTAATTGTTGCTTCTTAAACCATTTAGCTTGTAGAATGGTATCAGAGAGTTGTACTCTGAAAACATTTTGTTGGTAGAATGATTTCAGATAGTTGATGCATAATTGTTACTTCCTGAACCATTTATTTTACATATATATATATATATATATATATATATATATATATATATATATATATATATATATATATGCAGGTGAGTTTAAGAACACTAGTCAAAGAACAACTTCATCAATGAATTGGCCAAAGGAAGCTAAAGTTCAGGAAGTAGCATAGATTATGGATCTCAGAATTGGAATATGTTCAGCAATATTAACAGATCTCGGCAATTCCAAAGGACAATATGTGCAGAAGGAAGCAACATTATACTATAAGTGTGGCTTAATGGTTTCACTATTTTTGTATCTGAAACCAAAGTAGCCCTCTTATGGTTTCCAATAAAATATTCATATTTTGTTCAAAATAAATATTATAATTGAAACCATATATAAGTGTAGCTTAATGGTTTCACTAGTGTTGTATGTGAAACCAAAGTAGATCTCTTATGGTTTCCAATAAAATATTCATGTTTTATTCAAAATAATTGTGCAAACCATAAGAACAAAATTATCACCATATGTTATTTTCATATTCAGTTCAACTTTAAGACCAATAGTAGTTACTAGTTAGCACATAAATGAGCATTGTAGCATCCATTTTCAATCATGATTTAGAAAAGAATCGACAATTACAAAAAATAATCTTTTACATCATAATCTCATTTTCATATTCTTCATTTTTTATTCTCATTCCCCATTACAATTTGTGTTCTATAAAAATATTGTTCTTATTTACTCTTAATAAAACTAAAGAATACAACAAACTAATGTCTGCAAACTAAAGAATGCTACTATACCAAAACACTAAGCTTAACCAAAGCTAAACAAACTGAGGCCTACAAACAGAAGCACAAAACTAAATAGCACCAGTCCCTCAACACGAAGATCTCTGAAACCACACCTGCACAGTCACAAACACAAAGTGGTTTAGGATGCAACAATTAAGCATCAACTCTCTGAAACCATTCTACCAGCAAAATGGTTCTGGAGTACAACTTTCTGAAACCATTCTTTCAGCAAAATGGTTTAGGTATGATTTTTAACTTAGCAAGAATTATTTGTAACAAACTAAGTGGATCAGTGTTAATTAGGTGCTAAACCTTTAACATTGTAACCTCAACAAATGATTTCAAATTTTCACAAAAACGATTGTAAAAAATTGATAATATCATTTTAATTAATACTAATAATTTCTCATTTCTCTCACTTTTTCTAACATTGTACATATATAGTTTTGTGTCATTTTCTGTGTGTCTTAACTACTACAAAGTCAAGCAGAGAACAAGATAGAAAAGACATGGAAGTTTCAGCTCTGACCAAATCCATATACACGTTCATGCTAAAAGCAAAAGACACAAAACCATAGAATCACAGGTTATTAACTATTAAAATTAAACTATGTAGCAGTTTAACCTGAAATTAAACCATAGAATTTGGGGAAAATGATGAAAATAGAAAAATTAAATCGATGATGAAGATGAACCAGATCGGAAGAAGGAAAACGAAAACAAAATCGAAAAACAAAATCGATGATGAAAAGGAAATCGACGGCACGCGAAAAAGAAGATGAACAGGTCGGAGAAGAATCACGCCGCGTCGGAGAAGTACAGTTGAGAAGGATCACGTCGCGTCAGAGAAGAAGAGTTCAGATTGTGAGCAATAGAGATGATGCCTAAGATTATTACACGTGTCACTGGAATCTGATGGCTGAATTTCACTTATGCACCGTGCATAAGGATATCCTTATGTATAATAACTTTGGCCGGTGCTAATTTGGATGGGCTAATTTAGTTTATTCAAAAAAATAAAAATAGTATATGGAATACTAAAGTTCAAGGTATTAGGATGGAGAAAGAGTGAAACATGAACACACATAAAGTGATGAGAGTCAAAAAATTATTAACTTGAGTGGTTACATATATAGCAAGTAATATGACCAATTTACAAACTCAACACAAAACTAACAAACTGATTACTTCTTACACAAGTTACTCAACTACTAACTAATCAACTAATCTCAACATCATCTAACTAACACGTAATACATGGATTACTTGTCAAACAATTAACTCAACCAATATGGTTTACTTCACATTAGTTTGGCAGTGGAACTTAACTTGGATGGAGTTGAAGCATTTGAAAGATCTTATGTTAGTGATAAAAGAGACAATCCCAAGAAAATCAGCATTGGACAAAAGCATGGTATGAAATGACTCATCATGCTAGTAGAGTTTGGAGAGGACTTGTACCACCAATTGATGAAAATATCCATGTGGTTTACTATGCATGATAAATTGAAAACAAAAAGTAGATTAAAGAGGTTAATAAGGTTCTGAGTGAAGAAGCTGCTGTCAAGTGCCCTTTATGTGAAAATGGGGAAGAAGCAATTTGCCATGTATTTCTACATTGCATACAGTCCACCCTAGTGGCTTTCAGCCTGATTTATGGACCACCCTTTGTTATGTTGTTTATTGGAGCATATGGAACCAACATAATAGAGTAATGTTTGAGCAAAAGCAAACTGATTGGGATCAAATGTTTGAGCATATAAAGTGAAGTGAAGTTAAGGGGGTTCCAATACAGTTTATTCATAATCCATAAAATTGAACAACATATATACTATCAATCAAAATGAAGCGACTTCATTCCGGATATAGTAAACACCAGATAGACCGTCATTAGGAAGTAGTGCTAACCGAACCGGATGTGAAGCGCCTTCTTCTGTTGTGTAGAAACCAGTATTAGCAGTTATGTCCGTTATGACATAACCGGGGCAAACACAATTGATGCGGAAAGTAGGATACTTCTTCGCGATAATTCTTGTATACGCATTCATCGAAGCTTTAGCAACAGTATAGGCAGCCAAAAACCTAGGCCAACCTTTTGTTTCTAAGGACCCTTCTTCATAATCTTTGATAAACTCCTTTATAACTTCATCTATTCTCTCTTCTGTAAGATTACAGACATCACTGAAGACTCCTTTAGCCCATTCATTTGATACACACTGATTTGTTGACATCAATAATCCATATTAGAGATAATGAAAATTTAGTTCAAAAGAGATAAGTTTAAATCATAGAGTAAATAACATTTAATTGCAAGCTTATTAAATTATCAAAAATTTATTAATGTAAAAATTATGTTGCCTCTATCTTTCCCAATACTGATGAAACATTGACAACTCTTGGTGAATCAGACAATTGGAGAAGGGGAAGAAGGTATTCAAATGTTGTTTTAGCACCATAGTAATTTGTTTGTATGCATTCTTTAGCTAAATTATATGTATGTGCCATCGACCTTTCCAGTTCTTCGTCAGATAGTGCCTGCAATTTAAGAAGAACGAGCGCAATACTAACCATTATAAAGTTTCAATCAGTGCAAGCACTAGATTTGTAACATGTGCTGATATATACTAACCCCGTTCGCAACGATTGCTTGGTGGAATAAATCACTGTCTTTAATTTCAACTCCACTAATCCCAGCATTGTTAACCTAAACAACAAATTTATGTTGATGAAATATATAGAAACTTATAATGAATTCAACTCTAAAGTTAAAAGCTGATTATAGTAGTAAAGCTGTTGCTTAAGTCTATATGAATAACATATATAGTCAAGTTACATGGCATTCCAAGATCCATTGTGTCTGATAGAGATAAGGTTTTTATGGCAGAACTTATTCAAATTACAAGGCACTACATTAGCTAGCTATGTCTACTTCAGCCTACCATCCGCAAATTGATGGTCAATCTGAGAGTTTGAACAAATGCTTGGAAATGTATCTTAGATGTTTCAATTTTGGGATGTTACCAGAATATCAAGTTTGCCAAATTGGGATTTGACAAAATGTGCAAGAGATGCTACACTTGAAGCATCAGCAACATCAAGTTGATGAAAGACTACAAAATCTGATAAACCAGAGGATTTGAGTGTTTCCAAAGCTTGAAGACCTCTTTGCTCATCTCGTGCGGTAAGCACAACTTTGATTCCAGCTGAAGCTAACTGCCTTACAATCTCTAATCCAATTCCTTTGTTTGATCCAGTCACAACTGCATACCTGAGGCAGATGAGACGCACAACACAAGGATTAGGAAAATCTATTAGATTCAAAAACATGCATGCATGGTTGGATATGCTATGTTAAAATCAGTTAACTTGTTACTACCTACCTTTCTGTATGTTCTCCCATGATCTTTAGTTGGAAAGTTCTATTAGCAAAGAGATGTTTTCTTCTTTTGGCCACTTTCAAGGTGAGTATAAAACAAGAGATTAAATATCATTTTCCTTTGGTTCTTTTGAAGAAATTTAAACAAGAGATTAAATATCATTTTCCTTTGGTTCCTTTGAAGAAATTTGTCCCTTCGCTATTTTAGAGTGGTTATAATATCACTGCCCTTTCGATTTAAGTGTGGTCATAATACCATTGTCCGTTTGACTTAAGAGTGGTCCAATTACCACCTTAGTGTTGTGTATTGGGCTCTCTTGCTCTTTGGAGAAAGTACAAAATATGTTAGTTCATTATGTTTCACTTATATAATTGGAGAGAGGTCATATTATGGTTATAATAAGAGTGTCTTTTGGTGAGAAGAACAATCTTAAAAGAGAGAAAAAAAGAGTGAAACCCGTCCCGTTTTTCTAAAACCAATTTCAAAAAAGTATCCATTGCAGATTCGTTAACCGTTCTATGGGACTCATTTTTGGAAACAAGGTTCGTGAGACATAGTTCTTCACTACTTTTACCATTCGGTTCGTCAAATCAAGGTCTGAGCAGGGATATATTTTGTTCACACTATACCAGGTTTTTTGGGAGTTTTTCATCTTTTCATTGTCAAAATTGTAAGCTTGTGTTTTGTTGTTTGGTTGGTAATTGACACTATTTGTGCACTATTTTGGTTGGTAATTGACACTACTTTATCATGGTGGAGTTATTCTTTGGTCTAGTCGACCCGTCATTTTTTACTCTCACATTGAGGGTTTTTCACGTTAAAATATTGGGATTCTATTGTGCCTTTATTGGAATGAAGAGGTATCAAGGTATGAGGATTTATTTAGGATGGAAGAAGAGTGAAATATGAACACACAGAGTGATGAGAGTCAAAATAATTATTCACTTAATTGATTTTAATTTGCATTGAGTGGTTACTTATATAGCAAGTAATTCAACTAACTAACAAACTGATTACTTGTTACACAAGTTACTCAACAACTAACTAATCAACCAACTAATCTCAAAATCTTCTTACTAACATGTGGATTACTTGTCAAGTAAGTAAGTCAACCAATATGGATTACTTCACAACAGTTTGGTTGTGCAACTAAACTTGGAGAAGTTTCCTTTTCCATTGGGAGTTGAAGCATTTGGAAGATCTTAAGTTAGTGATAAAAGAGGAAATCCCAAGAAAATCAGCATTGGACAAAATCTGGTTGAAGTAGAACAATATGGAACCAACAAAATAGAATAATAATTGAACAAATGTTATTCTGGATCAAAATGAGACTACGCTTTTGGATGCCGAGCTCGAGCATTAAGTACCCTTATAATTTATAAACATGTCAATGTGACAAATTAGAAAAAGGAAAGAAAAAAATTTGCTTGGTGTCCTACGCCACAAGAATTTAGGAAATAAAATGTAACTAGGATGGCAAGGGCATAAACCAGGAGATGCTGAGCTGGTATAGAAGGGATACTTAGAAGCGATGTGTTGGCTAAATTTGTAGTATCAATTCATGTAGAGTGAGAGACTCAAATGAAGCAGAATTCATGTGTTGGCTAAATTATGGTATGTGCAGTTCTTTCAAGTGCTTTTGTTATTGATGATTTTTTTTCAGATGAAGATGAATTATGCTCACACATGTGTCCTTGTCTGATCTATGGTAGATCGATTTGATATTGTCAAAATATTTTAAGTGCACTGAAGTCGGCAAAAGAACACAAAAAGAACAGCTCGAAAGAAGAAAATGAATCTTTGGAAATGAAGAATTCAACTTTTAATCATCTTGAAGAAACAATGAAAATAATTTCTGGCCTGCGTGTCTACCTCATACTTATGAGAGACAAATTTCATTGATAATAGTTATGTCTTCAATAACTTGAAAACTAGTAAACTCGAACGCTTGTTTTTGACAATGCATCCTGCAGCTTCATTCCTTTTAAGGTTTCGCCACGTTTCAAACATTCATACTTTATCATTATGACAATGTTAAATTTGTCATCAAACACAATGTAGTCTCCAATGCTTTCCATTTTCTAGTTGTTTCCTTTCATTTAAAGTATCTCTTATACTCAACTTGTTATATAATTTCATGTCTATAAATTAAAAAATGCCATGAACTGATAAATATAAAGTGAAGTTAAGGGGGCTCCAATACAGTTTATTCATAATCCATAAACTTGAACAACATATATACTATCAATCAAAATGAAGCGACTTCATTCCGGATATAGTAAACGCCAGATGGACCGTCATTAGGAAGTAGTGCTAATCGAACCGGATGTGAAGCGCCTTCTTCTGTTGTGTAGAAACCAGTATTAGCAGTTATGTCCGTTATGACATAACCGGGGCAAACACAATTGATGCGGAAAGTAGGATACTTCTTCGCGAGAATTCTTGTATACGCATTCATCGAAGCTTTAGCAACAGTATAGGCAGCCAAAAACCTTGGCCAACCTTTTGTTTCCAAGGACCCTTCTTCATAATCTTTGATAAACTCCTTTATAACTTCATCTATTCTCTCTTCTGTAAGATTATCAACATCACTGAAGACTCCTTTAGCCCATTCATTTGACACACACTGATTTGATGACATCAATAATCCATATTAGATAAGTTAGAATCATAGAGTAAATAACATATAATTGCAAGCTTATTCAATTTTGAAGAATTTATTGGTGTAAAAATTATGTTACCTCTATCTTTCCCAATGTTGATGAAACATTAACAACTCTTGGTGAATCAGATAATTGGAGAAGAGGAAGAAAGTGTTCAAATGTTGTTTTAGCACCATAATAATTTATTTGTAAGCACTCTTTAGCTAAATCATATGTATGTGTCATCGACCTTTCCAATTCCTCGTCAGATAGTGCCTGCAATTTAAGAACAATGCGCGCAATACTAATCATTATAGAAGTTTCAATGAGTGCAGGGTTGCATCAAGTTTCAATCTTTCTCTGTGTCTAAAATTAACTAGATTTGTAACATGTGTTGATATATACTAACCCCGTTCGTAATGAGTACTTGACTGTATAACTCACTGTCTTTAATATCAACTCCATTAACCCCAGCATTGTTAACCTACACAATACAACCTTAATTTGTTGATGAAATATATACAAACAACATGTATCGACTCCAAGAAATTAAAGATAGCTCTGCTAGAGAATCTATCATAGAAAGAATAGACGGTCATATAAACCACCAAGCGTGTCTTTTGGAGCAAACATAAGGAAGGATCGTCTATCAACTTGATAAAGATGCAAGATGGTCCCGATGACTTTGCCAAAAACCGCTTCCAAGAGAAAAAATGAATTTGATCCATCACATGTGCAACATGCCGTTGCATATGAATGGGGAAGACAATCGGGGTGAGGACTACGAGTACTCCCCGTACTCCCCACTCCCGTTCCTTTACCTCGTCCTCATGTCATTTACAAGAAACAAAGAAATTCCAACAAACAGAACATTGGAACTCTAGTTTCCCTTACTTAAGTTAAGCACAGAATTTGTGTAGAGAATGACAAAAAAAAAAAAAAAAAAACTAGTCTTGATTGCAATTTTACTCCCTCTACTTTTACTCGTTCAAGAAATTTGTGCCCTCTTTAAAATCCATTTTTTTGACCCCTCACTCGGATTTTTAGACCCAAAATATGGCGAGATAACTAGTTTTATATTTACGTGACATAAAATTTGTAGATTTGTAATCATTCAAGCGGATATATAACATAAATGTTGTATATCATGTCAAAAAAGAATTTGTCATGCCGCCACATGGATCCAAAAATATTTAGGGACCAAAGTGTATGAGTGAAAATAGGAACACCAAAACTAAGTAAGTAAGCCAAACAAATTTAAAAAGGACTAGGACAAGTATCAAGTGTGCATGTAGAACAACAAAACTAACAAGTAATAACAAATGTTGCAAAGTAAGCCAAGGGACCGCGATTGTCTGCAGTCAAGACTCAAGATTTCCCACAATTGTCTTAGTCGCAAATAGCAGATCAATCAAGATCAGACAACTTACATTTCAACTGCATTATTTAACTCAAAATACACTGTTGAAATATGATCATCCGATATATTGATCAAACTAATGTAATCTGCGACTGTGACAAATCGGAATAAATCTTGACTACTTAAATTCAATTCTATAAGCTAAGTAACATGCAGTGAAACATGTGACAAACTTTTATCACAAAAAAAAAAGGAAAAGTAAAGCCAATTTTCAGATGTTACCAGAATATCAAGTTTGCCAAATTGGGATTTGACAAAATCAGCAAGAGATGCTACACTTGCAGCATCAGCAACATCAAGTTGATGAAAAACAACAAAATCAGATAAACCAGAATCTTTGAGTGTTTCCAAAGCTTGAAGACCTCTTTTCTCATCTCTTGCAGTAAGCACCACTTTGATTCCAGCTGAAGCTAATTGTCTTACAATCTCTAATCCAATTCCTTTGTTTGATCCTGTCACAACTGCATACCTGAGGAAGAGAGAGGGACACACAAAACAAGGATTAAAAAACATGCATAGTTGGATTTGTTATGTTAAAAACAGTTGACTTGTTACTACCTTTGTGTATGTTCTGCCATGATCTTTAGTTGGAAAGTTGTATTAGACAAGAGATATTTTGTTCTTATGACAAATTCAAGGTGAGTATTAAACAAGAAGAGATAAATATCATTCTCCTTTGGTTCACATCTATATCTATTATGAGATGAGATCGATGGACAAATTTTATGAACTCCAAATATTATATGCATATTTTTTTGACACTTGGACGAATTTTGAGTGCAATTGACTGAATGAGAAATTAGTCATGTTGTTATATTATAATATAATTTATTTTTAAAAAAATCTCATTTCATTTTCTTTTCCAAAGTCGTAATAATATATTTCGGTAATGTTTTAAAAAAATGTTAGCAATCAGAGTATGTCTATTTATTTGTCAAAAAAAATAATATTGATTATTGTCGTTAAAATCTAGTTTAACATGCAATGTTGATATAATTAGACTTGCATATGGATGCAATATTTTAAAAATCGGACCGGCGGTCCAACCGGTTGAACCGTGAACTGAAGGGGTCACTAGTTTGGTCTGTTGTTGGACCAAATATGCAATTGAATCGGTAGGAACTGGAGTGAACCGACCGGTTCAATGCATTTTTTTATTGAAACAAACTGAAACGACGCAAATTCTAACATATTTTTCTAAAAAATAATTTTAAAATTGAAATTAAAAAGTTAGAGAATGAGATCAAATACGATTCGTACGAATACGAAAGTTATAATTTGTTCAAAATTTATTTGCATTTGTACTAGGTTGTTGTGTGTGTGATTACTATGTTTAAAAGTTGAATTAAATTAATGAACTATTAATATTTTTACATTTTCTATGTGTCATGATTTCTTTTAGAAACTGAGTCATCCAGTTCAACCTGATTTAATACCTATATAGTTTTGTTATAGAGACCGGTTTATTCAACCGAGTTATCCGATTTAGTCATGCGATTCGATCAATAACTCAGTGGTTCGATCAATGAACCAATGATTCAATACCCTTACCGGTTCGATGTCCGGTTTGGTTTTTAAACTACTGGGTGAATGGCTTGTAAGATATATGTGAAATATGGCTTGTAAGATATATGTGAAAAGTGTAACACCCCGATTTTCGAAGCCCAAAAGTAGGCACTTTTTTTTTTTTTGAAACAACAAAGACTTTGAAATAAAACATTCACGATCGCACTTAAATTCAATCAGAGTAAACCATTTTCAAAATAACGATCGTAATGCAATGCCTCTTTTATAAATTGTTTTCACGAATAAAAGTTTTAGATTAGAACCAAACGCTATGTCTAAACAAACATAACGACACCATTTATTCCAAATAAAACATCATACTACAAGTTTGCAATACAAATGCAGGGAAGCATAAAGAAGAGTAAAGAAGACTCTAAAACCACTACCCCTAAGCTGATCTTTAAACTCTAACGGAAGATGACTGGGTGACGAAGACCCACAGACAGCTTCAAGCCTTTTCGCTTCTCCACGCAGTACAAATAAATCGCTAAAAATACTCGTAGAGGGTCACGATCTAAAAATAACATATAACCAAAAATACGCAGCACAAAATATACAATACATGGCAGCATATACTCATTTATCATATGAATCACATATCATAGAACTTAAGTGCACGGGTAGTCTATCAATCACACACAACAATATTCAAATGCACAATCGGCCTATCAATGCAGACTCTATATGATTGTGATCACCCTACCCGGGACTGTTTCACATGCATGAATTCCGGAATTTAACCTCTCCGCAGAGAGTCGTGATCTTCTAATTACTAAAATCAATACAATCACGACGATCTTCTAACCGAAGGATTAGGGTAGATCTTCTAATCAAACCCTGTGATCTTCTAATCACGTATTGTACTCAATAAAATCCCGCAGGATTAAGGTGAATCTTCTAATCGCACCTGGTGGTCTTCTAACCACAACTATGAATGCATGAGCATACGATACATCTTATCTATGCCAATGCATCAATTACATACCAATCATGCATATGTAATTCTCAACCACATGTCAATACATATATTTCTAACAAAATCATATGTAAGACAACAAGCATCATGCACAACGAGATCTTCAATCAAGTACATGCATCAACATTTCATATTATTCAATCATATGAAATTTACAACAACACTCAAGCATGTGTAGAATATAACATGTTCCCAAACAAGTTCTCGTCACGAGAATACATCATACAACAAACATGCTCATAATTCATATTGCAGCAAATATTGCAAATACACATGTTCAAGCAAACAGTTACACATGCATAAAAAGCACTCGATATTTCGAGGTATATGAAATCGTTAGAAAGTGCCCTTACCTCGGCTAGCTTCCAACACATCAACTTACGCTACGCGAGCAACATCCGTCTCTCCTGACAAAGTCCCCAAATCGGCTAATCCTCTTAACCTTTCACAACACATAACTTATCTAAGTTAATACCACATTCTAATTGATCACTTAACTAAGTCCTAGCTCGGCTACTTAAAGTATTCAATACTTACGGTTGCTCACTCATAACTAACTAGGCTCAAGTCATATTGAAAACAAGTCTAGAAAACATTAACACATTGAAAAGATAGTTTCTCATCACGAAATGTCTTTTAAATAAACCTCGGCTATTTTAAAACACTTAAAATGCCAAATCATTTTTCAAAACAACTCTTGAAAATACAATACTTTAATAAATAGCTTTTATCGTAAAAGTGCTATAACAAATAGTTTTATCCAAAAACGTCGCCAAATAAATTCAAACTATTTTAAAGTTTTTCCAAAAGCAAATCTCTTTTCAAACAACTTATGCCTCAGACCATAAGTACCAAAAACTTTTAAAACTAAACAAGTCCGAACTAAAACTTTTCTCGTTCGACGTATAACAAAATACTTTTCGCGTGCACGTAACTAAAACATTTTTCTGAATAGTTCACAAACATCAACCTTTTAAAATATAAATCCTTGACAAAAGAATTTCCATTTCAATTCACAAATCGTTTTCCAAACAGTTTTCTCTTTTCATAGAAAAATAATCTCTATTATTTTTCTACTACTATACTTCAATTTTAAAAAGGCAATAAAATAGTTACAAACATGAAACGACCATAACTCGGTCATTCTTTATCCGATGATCGCAAACCATATGTCAAAATCACCGTCTCGAAAAGACGAATTAAATGGCTAACGTTTTAGGATACAAAAACAATTTTATAATGCCATAAACACCCTTTGAAATTTCGGCCAGAATTAAAATTCCTCAAAATCATTTTCAAAAATTCATGCTTCCTACAACTTAAAAATAAATCTTTATTCTTCAAAATTCAATAATCTAACATAGCTTCAACACTATACTATCATTAAACAACTTAACAATATGGGAAGTTCAACAAAATCAACACCATCATCAAACTCTTAAATGAGTTCGGCCAGCTACACAAAGTAAGGAGGGAAAATCTATTGATTATTTTACATCTAAGATCAATCATATTAGATAACAAGATTTTAAGTGTAAAAGTTCAAAATCTAACCCCCAACAATACTACTAATTATCGGCCAGCATGGAAAAGGAGGGAGAGAGATCTTTCTTACCTCAATTTCTATCTTAAAATCACCACCATGATGAGAGGAACAACTTTGCTCTTAATCTTTTCTTACAATTCTTCCTAGAAAGAAATTTGGAATGAAGTTAAGGTGAGGTGAGGGAGAGCTCGGCAGAGGAAGGGAAATGGAAAGGAGAAAAAGCCTCATGGCTTCTCTATTAAAAGATTTCATGAATCACTCTAGGCCCTTGGATCAAATAGTGCACTAATCCATGATCAAATCCTAGCCATTGGTTCTCTTACTCACAAACTTAAAATAATAATAAACCAAATAAATATCTAGATATTTTCATGGTCATGCCAACTCATCTCACTCAGTTCCCACATTTGCTCTTAAACGAGTCGTATCTCGCATACCGATAAACTTTACGGAAATAGAAAAATTCTACCATAACCCACTTAATTAAAAGAATCCACAAATTTTCGAATAAATTCTATTTCGAATAAATTTTCGCCGCTTAGCTCGGAAAAATATAATGAGATCAAATTCTCATCACAGTCGATATATAAAGTCTTCATTTAAATTTTGACGGAAATCGAAAACCGTAAAATTTTCAAACAGCGGGTATATATCTTGCCCGTTTTCTCAAAAACCACTAGAAAAATATTTTCAACATTTCGACGAGACAAAAATATTTCTAAACTCATTTAAAGCTTATAAAATCATTGTGCCCATTTTTCAAACGTTAAACTACGCGCAGGCACAATCTCAGCAAACATTCTGTCAAAACAGACAATTAAACAGAAAACAGATAAAACAAATAGCAAAGACTATTTAATAATATTAAAATCTAATTTCTGCTACAATAATTCGACAGGTCTTACAAAAAGAGCGGCCACATAAACCACAATTGTTGTGTGTATTAGTACAGGTCCATTAATTTTATTTGATATTTATATCTGTGGTTTATAATAGAGATAAAGATCAAACCTCTCATCACTAAACTAAAACTGATGGTTTATTTGATATTTATATTTGTCATTATATTAAAATAAAAATATATTTATAATAAATATTTAAAATTTTGTTATAATGGTTAAAATATAAATGAAAATATTCACTCGAGTTTAATTGATATGCATTAACGATGTAAAATAATTTTACACGGTCATCCAATAAGAAACCACCAATTTTCCATGTCATATGAAGAAAGTGGGGTAAAATGGGATGACGTGGCAAAATACATGGTTGTCATTGGTTAACAATGTAAAATTATTTTACACGTGCATACAAATTAAATCCATATTCACTCTTTCTTACAAAACTTATTAAATGAATAAGTTAATATTAAATCTGGCAGTATTTAATATCGTGTATGTTCCTATCTAATTTTTTTTTTTTTTTTTTTTGGTACAATCCTATCTAATTATTTCAATCTACCCAATTTGATTGATAGGACTTATTTGTCTTTGGACATCGACCCACAACACATATATATCTAATAATAAAAATTACGTGATTGTTTATCCAATCCCCTTAAATTGCACCATTTTACCATAAATAAGATTCCAATAAATATTTTCACAAATTTAATTTTAGCATATAGATGATCAATCGCAATATATATAAACAATACTATTTAGTAAGAATAATTTAACACAAGAAAGAATAGACACCGCTTATAAAACGTTATCTAGGGCAAAAAAACCATTATCTAAAGTCTTTTTTGGCGTAATGAAATCAAATATCATGCTGAGCGTTCTTGGATTCGTGATCTAATTCGTGAATTAGGTTTCATTTTTGTATGGGGAGATAATGACCTTGCTAGAAAATGGAGGGATGAAGGTCCCTTTGGCGATAGTTTATGGCTTAAAGTAGGTTTGAGATTTGATGCTACAAGCCGTTTCCAGTGTTAAGAAGTTGACCCTTCAAGACGGATGTTGAACCTTTGGATTCTTCAAAGTGCTTTTGTTATGCGGTCATTGTATGAACCTTGATAGAAAAGTTTTGACACGTTTTTCTGACCAAAAATCTTGGAACTTTTTTCCGGTGAAAAAACTTCATAACTTTTTCGAATTTTTTTGGAATTCTCGATTCTGAGAATTCTTGAAATTCTCGATTCCGAGAATTCATGAAATTTCGACACTAATTGTATTCAAAGATCATAAGATATCACTGCACTCTGAAAGTTTTCAAAAAATTTTGAATAAGTAATTACATATGAATTAAAGGCAAACGAGCAACAAGCTGCGCCGCCAATCCTTTTTGATTGACAAAACCAATTCTTGAAAAATCGACACTGGTTGTATTCAAAGATAATAAAATATCAGTGCATGCACTCTGAAAGTTTTCAAAAAAATTTGGATTTCTTGAAATTCTCGATTCCTAAAATTTTTGAAATTCTTGATTTCGATAATTCTTGAAATTTCGACTATGATTGTATTCAAAGATAATAAGATATCATTGCAATCAGAAAGTTTTCAATTTTTTTTGTAATTATTGATTTCGAGAATTCTCGAAATTCTCGATTCCGAGAATTCCAGAAATATCGACACTGATTCTATTCAAAGTTAATAAGATACCATTGCACGTTGAAAGTTATCAAAATTCTCCATTCTGAGAATTCTTGAAATATCGACATTGATTGTCTTAAAAGATAATAAGATATCATTGCACTCTGAAAGTTTTTTGAAATTTTTTGAATTTCTCGATTTCAAGAACTCTCGAAATTTTCGATTCTAAGAATTTTCGAAATTATCAATTTCAAGAATTCTCAAATTTTCTTGAATTCAAAAAATTGTGGCTTTGGGGCCCATTTTGGGCCCTGGGGCTTATATTTTATTTGGGGGGCTTAGCATAAAGAAAATTGCTATATAGACCCCCATCTTTGCTCCCAGGCCCCCTAAACTAATAAAAATGCCCCTGATCAAATAATTCGTTAAATAGACGATGACCAAAAACCCGTTTCGTTGACAGACTGACGAAACTACCGAACCACAGTTTAATTTCTCGAAACTACCAAACCACAGTTTCATTGTCTATCTGACGAAATTTTGTGCCAACATTATAGTTTTGTTGTCTACTTGACGAAATTTTGTGTCAATATCTTTATTCCTTTATTTTGTCGTCTACCTGACGAAATTTTGTGCCAACAATTTAGTTTGTTGTCTACCTGACGAAATTTTGTGCCAATATTTTTATCTCTATATTTTGTTATCTACCTGACGAAATTTTTGACCACTATCTTAGGAGTATTTTGGGATTTTAGGGGGGTCCGGGAGCAAGTAGGGCTAGATAGCAATTTTCTAGCATAAATGGGGCCTATATAATAAGGGGCTCATTTATACTTAGCATATTTAGGCCTCTTCATATTGGGGCTGAGCCCGATTTCACTAAGCCCCCTAAATTGACATTTCTAGTTATACTTCGCACCCGAAAAGTCCATTGCATAAGCACTTTGGTGCGTATCCATTGCACAAGTCATCATGATACTCACTTTTTGAGTAGGCATGATTGCACACGTCTTTGGTGCATCTAAGTTCTAAGTGCAGAGATTGGAATCATATTTTTCTTCGGTACACACAATCAGTCCTGTTCCTGATATTTTATGGGCCTTAGACCAAACATAAGAAGAAAAAAAACTTATTTCATTTAATATAATACAAATTAATATATAATAATAGTTTTACATTCGGATAACAATCAACAAATTCGACAAATTTTAGAATATCAATGATAGACTTCGTTTAAGTTGGCAAAAGAAATTATAACACCCTTAATTAAGACAATAGTTCATCTACATCAACATCTGGTAAATTGCTATGAGAAAAGATTGAGTGAAATTTAACACAATATTCTTTCCACTATTTTTTTTTTTGGCAGAACATTCTTTCAACTCATTGTCATTCAATGAATAATTTAAAGTATAAGAGATGTGTTTTTAATTTATAGACATGAAATTATATAACAAGTTGAGTATAAGAAGAGATACTTTAAATAAAGGGAAACAACTAGCAAATGGATAGCATTGGAGACTACATTGTGTTTGATGACAAATTTAAAGTCTCCAATGCTTTCCATTTTCTAGTTGTTTCCTTTCATTTAAAGTATCTCTTATACTCGACTTGTTATATAATTTCATGTCTATAAATTAAAAACTGCCATGAACTGATAAATATAAAGTGAAGTTAAGGGGGTTCCAATACAGTTTATTCATAATCCATAAAATTGCACAACATATATACTATCAATCAAAATGAAGCGACTTCATTCCGGATATAATAAACACCAGATGGACCGTCATTAGGAAGTAGTGCTAATCGAACCGGATGTGAAGCGCCTTCTTCTGTTGTGTAGAAACCAGTATTAGCAGTTATGTCCGTTATGACATAACCGGGGCAAACACAATTGATGCGGAAAGTAGGATACTTCTTCGCGAGAATTCTTGTATACGCATTCATTGAAGTTTTAGCAACAGTATAGGCAGCCAAAAACCTAGGCCAACCTTTTGTTTCTAAGGACCCTTCTTCATAATCTTTGATAAACTCCTTTATAACTTCATCTATTCTCTCTTCTGTAAGATTATCGACATCACTGAAGACTCCTTTAGCCCATTCATTTGATACACACTGATTTGATGACATCAATAATGCATATTAGATAAGTTAGAATCATAGAGTAAATAACATATAATTGCAAGCTTATTCAATTATGAAGAATTTATTGGTGTAAAAATTATGTTACCTCTATCTTTCCCAATCCTGATGAAACATTAACAACTCTTGGTGAATCAGATAATTGGAGAAGGGGAAGAAGGTATTCGAATGTTGTTTTAGCACCATAGTAATTTATTTGTATGCATTCTTTAGCTAACTCATATGTATGTGTCATCGTCCTTTTCAATTCCTCGTCGGATAGTGCCTGCAATTTAAGACCAACGAGCGCAATACTAACCATTATAGAAGTTTCAATGAGCGCAGAGTTGCATCAAGTTTCAATCTTTCTCAGCATCTATAATTGACTAGATTTGTAACATGTGTTGATATATACTAACCCCGTTCGTAATGAGTACTTGACTGTATAACTCACTGTCTTTAATATCAATTCCGCCAACCCCAGCATTGTTAACCTACACAATACAACCATAATTTGTTGATGCAATATATACAAGCAACATGTATCAACTCCAAGAAATTAAAGATAGCCCTGCTAGAGAATCTATCACAAAAATAATAGACGGTCATAGAAACCACCAAGCGTCTTTTGGAGAAAACATTAGGAAGGATTGTCTATCAATTCGATAAATATGCAAGATGGTCCCGATGACATTGCAAAAAACCTCTTCCTAGGAAAAACTGAATTTGATCCATCAGATGTGCAACATGCCATTGTATATGACTAGGGAAGACAATCGGGGTGAGGACTACGAGTACTCCCCGTTCCTCTATCTCTACCTCGTCCTCATGTCATTTACAAGAAACAAAGAAATTCCAACAAACAGAACATTGGAACTCTAGTTTCCCTGACTTAAGCACATTCAATACTAATAAAACAAAATATAATTGTTTTAAAGAATTTGGATATAGATTGAATAAACACAGAATTTGTGCAGAAAATGATAAGAAAAAAACTAGTCTTGATTGCAATTTTACTCCCTCTACTTTCACTCGTTCAAGAAATTGTCCCCTCTTTTTAAAATCCAATATTTTGACCCCTCACTCGGAGTTTTAGAGCCAAAAATGGCGACATAACTGGTTTTATATTTACATGATATAAAATCTGTTGATGTGTAATCAATCATTCAAGCGGATATATAATATAAGGGTCCGTTTGATGGCCAGGATAAATGTTGTATATCAAGTCATTAAAAAAATTGCCGCACCCTCACATGGATCCAAATATCTTGAGGCACCAAAGTGTACGAGTGAAAGTAGGAACACCAAAACTAATCGAATAATGACTTACAAGGACAAGTACCAAGTGTGCATGTAGAAAAACAAAACTAACAAGTAATTAATAACAAATGTTTCAAAGTAACCCAAGGGACCGCGATTGTCTCCGGTCAAGATTTCCCGCAATTGTCATAGTTGCACATAGCAGATCCATCAAGATCAGAAAACTCACATTTCAACTGTGTTATTTAACTCAAAATACACAGTTGAAATATGACCGTCCGATATATTGATCAAACTAACGTAATCCGCAACTGTGACAAATCGGAATAAATCTTGACCAAGTGAAATTCAATTCTATAAGCTAATAAGTAACATGCAATGAACCATCTGACAAACTTTTATTCATTAAAAAAGAACAAAACAAAAAAAAGGAAAAGTAAAGCCAATTTTTGGATGTTACCAGAATATCAAGTTTGCCAAATTGGGATTTGACAAAATCAGCAAGAGATGCTACACTTGCAGCATCAGCAACATCAAGTTGATGAAAAACAACAAAATCAGATAAACCAGAGGCTTTGAGTGTTTCCAAAGCTTGAAGACCTCTTTTCTCATCTCTTGCTGTAAGCACAACTTTGATTCCAGCTGAAGCTAACTTTCTAACAATCTCAAATCCAATTCCTTTGTTTGATCCAGTCACAACTGCATACCTGAGGAAGAGAGAGAGGGACACACAAAACAAGGATTAAAAAAGATGCATAGTTGGATATGTTATGTTAAAAACAGTTGACTTGTTACTACCTTTGTGTATGTTCTGCCATGATCTTTAGTTGGAAAGTTGTATTAGACAAGAGATATATTGTTCTTATGACAAATTCAAGGTGAGTATTAAACAAGAAGAGATAAATATCATTCTCCTTTGGTTCACATCTATATCTATTATGAGATGATATCTATATCTATTATGACAGATGGGCGAAAGTTATAATAATTTTTAAAAAAAATTCTCAGTGAATTTTTTTCCATAGTCGTAATAACTTTTCCATAATGTTTAAAAAAAAAAAGTGTTAGCAATCAAAGTATCAATATTCATTTGTAAAAGTATGATTATTGTCGGTAAAATATAATCCAACATGCAAATAAGTCAAATTAAGTATCAAAAGATGATTGGCAATCAAAGATGCTCAGGACAACAGACAAATAAGTCTTATAAAAATATTGGTAGATTGACCCACACACACACACATATATATATATATATATATATATCTAATAATGAAAATTAGGTGATTGTTCATCCAATCTCCCTAAATTGTGCCATGTTACCGTAAACAAGATTCCGATAGTTATTTTGACAAATTTAATTTTAGCATATAGTTAATTAATATTACAAAAGTTTGTCAAGTTCCAACCCAAATTTATTTTAGTATCATTTTTTTTTGTCAGGTAGCCTAGTGGCTAGAAATTCACCCCTTAAAGATGAATAAGAGGGCATACCGGGTTCGAATCCCGGTCCATGTCCTTTACCAATTGAGCTAGGCTTATAAGGACTATTTTGGTATCACTATAAAAATAGAAATAGCAGGGCGGTGGTGTTTGTCACAGGTATTGTCGGATGGTGGGGCTCCAATGTTATACCATTCGTGTGTTTTTGTGGAGTTCTCCGTGGAGATTATTTGTTTCGAGTTTTGAATTTGGAGATTTTTTTCTACAGGACCTGGATAGAGGAAAAAGTTCCTCTGAAGATTATTTGTGTCGTCTTTGCTTTATTCGATGTCTGATAGTGGCGACGAGTTGCCACTTTTCAAGGAAAGGTATGATTTCGGTTTTCTCTACTTTTGATGTGGCATTGTTTCATGGTTCGAGTTGTCTTTTGGTCTTCTCGCTTTTATGGCTTGTTTTGTTTAGTAATTTAGTCATTTTAATTAATGTTAGAACTCTTGTACTAACTTTTTTACTTTCATTTATAGGAAGAGTTATAGAACAAGTGAAGGAATTGAAGTCAAATGTGATACAATTGATGTCAAAGTTATTATTATTGAAGTCTAAGTATTTACTGATGAGATGAAAAATTTTCAAGACCAAGCTGGTGCAAATATGTAAGTGCACTACAGCCATCCGTAGTATCATACTGCGGACGTAGCAGGACAACATAATGGACAGAAGTGCCGTTCTCAGGAAGTTGGGTGCACTACAGCCACCCGTAGTAACGGCCATAGCAGGTCTGCCTTTCTGTTTTCGACCATTTTCCTACTTATCATGTCTTTTGTTAGAAGTGTCAAAAGATTCGCTTATTTTACCACTTCTTTACGGCATATACCTAAGTTCATGTAACCGGAATGAAAAACATCTCACTTGTGCATATGAAAGACATAATTGATTGAGACTTCGATTTCTATGAATAAGCGACCATACGCATAGACACTGGCTTGATGGCTATTTCTAGGCAAGAATGAAAATGATTTTTACCCTAAATGTCTTCAGCATAGACATCCTGCGCGTCTCTCAAGTGACTACTTTTTTAAAAATCTCTTGACGCTGCAACTTCATTCGTTTAAGGCTTCGCCACATTTCAAAAATTCATTTTTTTTTCTATGTAAAAGGGGTTATTATTAACAAGCAATGCTGTTTATTCATGATCATAATCCATAAAATTGTGTACAACATATACAATATCAATCAAAATGAAGAAACTCCATTCTGGCTATAGAAAAGCCCAGACGGACTACCATTCGGAAGTAGCGCTAACCTAATAAGATTACGAACAGCTTCTTCTGCAGTGTTGAAACCAGTATTTGCCGTTATATCTGTTTTGACGTAACCAGGACAAACACAATTGATGCAGAAACTAGGATATTTCTTTGCAATAAGTCTTGTATAGGCATTCATAGAAGCTTTAGCAACAGTATAGGCAGCTATATACCTAGGCCAACCTTTTCTTTCTAAGGATCCTTCTTCAAAATCTTTCGTAAACTCCTTTAACACTTCATCGATTCTCTCTTCTGTAAGGTTATCAACATCATTCAAGACTCCTTTGGCCCATTCATTTGATACTCTCTGATTTGACATCAATAAAATCAAAACTTTTAAAAACATATCAGATTTAAGACTTGAAAAAAATTACTTTCTAGCAATCTATTTCTATTTTTTGTTTTTTTGGATTATCATATTATAGGTACGAAGTTTCCCCCACCAATTATCGGTGACTATTCTCTGTCAGGGAACCTGAGGGGCAACCAAGGTAGATTTTTCCCTCCCAACAGAATTTTCTCCACGGGCAAGAGTCAAAGATTGAATCTGTGACTAATTGCTTAAGGGGTCAAAGTCCTTTACCACTTGAAATAATTTGTTCTAATACAAGTTTATTCATTAATAAGAATTTATTGATGTACAAATTTGGTTACCTCTACCTTGCCTCCTGAAGATGAAACATTGACTACTCTTGGTGAATCAGATAACTTGAGAAGAGGAAGAAGGTATTCAAATGTAGTTTTAGCACCATAATAATTTATTTGTAAACATTCTTTAGCTGTCTCATATGTTTCTGTCATTGCCCTTTTCAATTCATCATTAGATAGTGCCTGCATGCATGGTAAGAACAGCTCAATACACAAAACCATTATAGACGTTCTTCAAACAAATTATAATTCTCAAAATTCTTAATACAATTTTTAGTACATATGCATCATGGATGTTGAAATCCATCAAGAAAAGTTGCAAATAGATCAGTATTTTTTCAGTGCAGGTTGAATCAAGTTTCAAGATTCATGTATTGATATAAATACATTTAGAATTAAATAATGATAATAATTAGGGGAGTAATTTAAAAACTTAACCTGGATTTCAAATAAGTCTAATAGAAATTACATATTACATGATATTTCATTTTGTTTAGTTATACTATCTTTATGTATTAATCCTATTAATTATTATTGAATAGAATTAGAGTGTGAGTGGGGTAACTACCTAATAACATGATTAGCCAGTAAATTGAATAAAAAGAAAACGTGAATGTATTAGGTGTGCCACTAGTTGAGATAAGTATCATAAATATAGGAGTATTAGGTGTGGTATGAGAGAGGGCTAAAATATAGGGTTAGTGGAGAGTACTCTGGGGAAAAGAAACAAACCGTAGAAAAGAAGAGAAACACAAAGAAGAACAAAGGTCTGCATACATCAATAGTGAGAAGAACTATAAATCATAAAGAAGAAAACATCACTATCACTAGGTGAGTAATCACACCCTTTAAACCTTCCATGGTATGTAATTTTAGAATTTCAAATTGAGGAGAAGTTAGAGACTTTGATAGATATTTCTCACAGTATCATTTATTTTGATTGAAAACCTAGCCTTGTTGAATTGGGGATTCTACGAATTTCAACTTTAGACTAGGAATTTATTTGTTGATTTAGTTGCTAATTTGTTAGGAGTAGTAACCCAACGCATGCTCTCAGATTGTAGTGGATATAGTTTCTAGCTGCGTTATTTTAGGGAATGGTGAAGCAATTAGTTGCATGTCACAGTATTTGGATTAAATTTTATATATATGCTTCTTGTGTTTTATGCGAGAAATGAGAGTAGTTAGTGTAAAATAAAGGATGGAACATCTAAAGATAATTATAAAGAAAATATGAAAGAGAGTTGATTGCTTTGTTTTTCATAACCGTGAATGCTTTGTTTTGGATAGCATACCTATACTGTGACTTTAATATTGTAGCAATCCTTGTTAATTTTCCTTATGAAATTATGAATGGAGTGCCCTTGAGATTGAAATGAGAATTCACACATTAAATGTTACATCACAGTGATGATTAGAATCAAATTCTTGTATTAGTATTATTATAAGTATGCTTGAGATGAGCTTATAATGCTCCATATAGATAGGTCTTTGTACCTCATATAAGATGAGCTTTGTGCTCCATATAGATAGGTCTTGCACCTCACATGAGACGAGTTTTATACTCCATATAGATAGGTTTTGTACCTCACATGAGATGAGTGTTATACTCCACATAGATGGGTCCTGTACCCCATATTAGATGAGCTAGAGCTCCATATGATGAGATGATATTCACTTCATAGAATAGAATATATCTCCATATAATAATGAGACTTAATTGAATTCTTTTAGTATTATAACTATGAGATATTACTAATTGGTAGAGGTAAGAGTTTGGATTGATTGCAAGAAAATGACTATTTTGAGCTAGATAAATTATTCGTGTCTCTTATGTATTTTAAAGACTATTTTTGAAGGAAAGCGGATACCATGGTTGATTTTCCGGTTACCGCACCGGCTGAAGACAATGCTTATTTTTTTTAATTGTGTGTATTATTCACTGGGATTTTGTATCTCACTAAAGTGTTGTTTTCAGAGGCACTGACTGAGACGGGAACCGCTAACGACTTCGAGGATTGAGGAGTTGACATCTTAGAAGCATTAGTTTATTAAATTAGATTGGTAGTTGAGAATAAGTAGACATAAGATCTACATAGTACTATTAAATGCCTAGTTTTGAGTATTTGATACCTTATGGATTTTAGATGTATAACGTACTATGGATTTTCTAATATTAAGTTTCAGACATTTGACTATATTGTTAAGTTTATTTCTTGGGTGATGCTTTTTCTTCTTGTTAACGGTCAATAATAAAAGTACGGAATTAGATGTTACATTTTTGGTATCAGAGCTAGTCGAACCTACCTTGGACTGTGGCACGGGTGTATTATAAATACTACTTATTCATCTATATATATTTTGAAAAATAAAAATCAAAGCATGGACATATAGGATTGCTTGTTATAGCCGTAAATATTGCATACTATTTTGGTAGACATGAGATTAATCGACTCAATATTGTGTTATTAGTGCGCAGATTATGGAGGATAACGCACTTGCAGATGCTCTCGGCTTGATTAATGCAGCAATGCGAGAGCAAACAGAGGTTCTCCGCCAATTAAGAGGAAATGGGGCTGGACCTAATGCAGGAGGGGCAGGACCTGCAGACCCTCGATACACAGGACTTTCTGAATTCCGAAAGAACAATCCACCACCTTTTCGAGGCAGTGCTGATCCTGTAGAGGCAGAAGAGTGGTTGCTGAAATTAGAGAAAATATTTCGAGTCATGGGTTGTGCTGACGCTCAAAAAGTGGACTTTGCTGCTTATATGTTGGAATCTGATGCGGAGCATTGGTGGAATTGTGCTAGGGACGGCCTGACAACACAAGCTAATCCCATTACATGGGATAGGTTTAAGGAAGTATTTTTGGAAAAGTATTTTCCACACAGCGTTCGCATCCAAAAGGAAACTGAATTTCTTCATCTTCGTCAGGGCGATATGTCGGTTGCACAATATGTTGCTAAGTTTGAAGCTTTGTCGAGATACTCCCGCTATCTTAGGGAGCATCCACAAGATGAATGGAAGGCAATTAAGTTTGAGCAAGGGCTGAAACCAGAACTACAAAGCTCTATCGGAATCCTAGAGATCCGCGACTACCCCACAATGGTGAACAAATCTAGGGTGGCCGAGCAAAAGATGGAGGCATTGGGAGTTGAGAAACCTAAAGAGAAGCTTAACTCGGGTGACAAGAAGTTTCACAACAAGGATAACAAATTTCAGAAGAATCTTCGACCCATGTCCACAATCTCCAAAGACAAGCCGATATCGGCAGCTGCTACTAATAACAGTAAGGGATGTGGGAGGTGTGGCTTCACCCATGAGGATCGGCCATGCCCAGCAATACGCAGTACATGTCTAAAATGTAATAAGGTAGGACATTTTGCCAGGTGTTGCAAGACTGGGGGACAATCGCAACCTAGGCCACAAAACCAGGGGAGAGTCTTCTCGCTCCAAGGAGAAAAGGTGAACGAGTCAGATGGTCGGATCAAAGGTATGGGTTTTATTAAAAATAAAAAGGTTATCATATTGTTTGATTCAGGAGCGACACATTCGTTTATATCCCTGTCATGTGTGAAAAACTTAGGCTTACATGTATCGCGTCTTCCTTTTGATCTCCATATTACTATTCCCGCCAAACAAAGTGTCGTTACTTCTACTGCTTGTATGAATTGTAGTCTTACCTATCAAGATTTGTCGTATTTTATTGACTTGATTTGCTTACCTCTGACTGGGATAGATGTCATCATAGGAATGGATTGGTTGTCACTTAATCATGCAGTGTTAGATTGTTTTGAAAAAAATATTTATTTTAGACCCGAACGAATGAATATTGATTCATCTATTTCTGAATGTTTTGTGTCTGCTATAACTTGTCATAAGTACTTAGTTGAGGGAGCTCAAGGATACATGCTCTTATTTTCTGCTGAGGTGGGGGTTGAGAATGATTTGACTTCTATGCCTGTAGTCTGCGAGTTTCCGGACATATTTCCGAAAGATGTTTCAAGCCTTCCTCCAGATAGAGAATTAGAGTTTTCCATAGATTTAATTCCTGGGAGTGGTCCAGTGTCAATGGCACCTTATAGGATGTCACCCTTAGAGCTAGAAGAACTAAAGAAGCAGCTAGAGGAACTGTTACAGAAGGGATTTATTAGGCCTAGTGTGTCACCTTGGGGAGCGCCAGTGCTTTTAGTGAAGAAAAAGGATGGGAGTATGAGGTTGTGTGTAGACTATAGAAAATTGAATCAAGTAACCATTAAGAATAAATACCCATTGCCTCGGATAGATGACCTTTTAGACCAGTTGAGAGGAGCTTCAGTGTTTTCCAAGATAGACTTGAGATCAGGGTACCACCAAATTAGAGTTAAGAGAGAAGATGTTCCGAAGACGGCTTTTAGGACAAGATACGGGCACTATGAGTATGTAGTGATGCCTTTTGGAGTTACCAATGCCCCTGCCATATTTATGGATTATATGAACCGAATCTTTAGACCCTTCTTAGACAAGTTTGTAGTTGTGTTCATAGATGACATTCTGATATATTCTAGTAGTTTTGATGAGCATGAAGAACACTTGCGGATAGTTTTGCAAATCTTAAGAGATAAGAAGCTATATGCAAAACCTGAAAAATGTGAGTTCTGGCTTGAAGAGGTAAAGTTTTTAGGACACACCATCTCAAATAAAGGAGTAACAGTTGACTCTAGTAAAGTAGATGCGGTACTGGGCTGGGCACAACCTAAATCAGTAACTGAAGTGAGGAGTTTTCTAGGATTAGCAGGTTACTATAGGAAATTCATAGAAGGGTTTTCTAGACTAGCCTTGCCTCTCACTAAGTTAACAAGGAAAGGGAAACATTTTGTGTGGGATCAGGAATGTGAGGATAGTTTCATTGAGCTTAAGAGAAAATTAGTATCAGCACCGGTCTTAACTATACCGGACACTACTAGGGATTTTTCACTTTACTGTGATGCATCTAAGAATGGTTTAGGGTGTGTTTTAATGCAAGGCGGGAACGTAGTGGCTTATGCGTCTAGGCAACTTAGGCCACACGAGGTGAACTACCCTACACATGATCTTGAATTAGCAGCTGTAGTTTTTGCACTTAAGATTTGGAGACATTACTTGTATGGAGCGAAGTTCGAGGTTTTTAGTGATCACAAGAGCCTTAAATATTTGTTTGACCAAAAAGAGTTGAATATGAGGCAAAGAAGGTGGATGGATTTCCTTAAAGACTATGATTTTGAATTGAAATATCACCCCGGAAAAGCTAATGTAGTGGCTGACGCCTTAAGTAGAAAATCGTTGCACGTGTCTTCTATGATGATACAACAAGCGAGTTTGTTAGAGGAGTTTAGGGATATGAATTTGGACGTTCGTTTTAATACCACTAGTTTGGAACTGAGTATGTTAGAAATCGGTAATAACTTGAGAGAATTAATTAAGAGGGAGCAACTCTTAAACCGGGAAATACAGTCCTTGTTGGACAAAGAGGGGTATACCCTGTCTGCTGACGGGTTAGTGTTGTTTAAGAATAAGATCATTGTCCCTAAGGAGGGGAGTCTGAGGGATAAAATTTTAGAGGAAGCTCATAAGGGTAAGTTCACCATACATCCAGGAATAACCAAGATGTATCAGGATTTAAGGCAAATGTATTGGTGGCCAGGGATGAAAAATGATGTGGCTAGCTTTGTGTCTAGATGTCTAGTGTGTCAGAAAGTTAAGATTGAGCACCAAAAACCTTCAGGATTGTTGCAGCCCTTAGAAATTCCTGAGTGGAAATGGGAAAGGATATCTATGGATTTTGTGATGGGTTTGCCTAAGACACGTTTGGGTTTTGATGCCATTTGGGTGATTGTTGACCGCTTAACCAAATCAGCTCATTTCTTACCTATTAAAGCAACATATAGTGTAGATAAATATGCCGAACTTTACATCAAGGAGATTGTAAAGTTGCATGGTATACCTACTTCCATTGTGTCAGATAGAGACCCTCGATTTACCTCAAGATTTTGGGAAGCATTCCAGGGAGCTTTTGGCACTAGATTAATTTTCAGTACCGCTTATCATCCTCAAACAGATGGTCAATCAGAGAGGACGATCCAGACTCTTGAGGATATGCTTAGAGCATGTGTTCTGGATGAAGGTGGGAGTTGGGATAAATATTTACCTTTAGTAGAATTTGCTTATAACAATAGTTATCACTCTAGTATAGGAATGGCACCATATGAGGCTCTCTACGGGAGGAAGTGTAGGTCCCCCTTGTGTTGGTGTGAGGTTGGTGAGAAGTTTTTGCTAGGACCTGACTTGGTGCAAGAGACCACCAATAGAATTAAGATGATTAGGGAAAGGATGCGTACGGCCCAGAGCAGACAAAAGAGTTATGCTGACAGGAGAAGAAAACCTTTAGAATTTCAGGAAGGAGAACATGTATTCTTGAGAATCTCTCCTAAGACTGGGGTGGGAAGAGCAATGAAAGTCAAGAAGTTAAATCCTCGTTTCATGGGTCCTTTTCAAATTTTAAAACGTGTCGGGTCTGTTGCTTACCAGTTGGCCCTTCCACCACCATTATCTAATCTTCACAACGTATTCCATGTTTCCCAACTCCGATCATATGTGCCGGATAGATCACATGTGATAGCTCCTGAGTCAGTACAATTGAAAGATAACTTAATTTTTAAGCCTAAACCTACTCAGATCATCGACAAGAGCACTAAAACTCTAAGGAACAAGGTTATCCCATTGGTAAAAGTGGTTTGGGAAGGGTTAACCCCAGAGGAGGCCACTTGGGAACTAGAGGAAGAAGTTTTACGTCAATATCCAGACCTCACTTATGCAGGTACCTATAATTTTTGTGTTGTGCCAATTGTATATGTTGTGTTTTTAAAATGCCTGCCGAAATTTCGAGGGCGAAATTTCGTTTAAGGGGAGGAGAAATGTAACATCCGAAATGTATATAAATACATTTAGAATTAAATAATGATAATAATTAGGGGAGTAATTTAAAAACTTAACCTGGATTTCAAATAAGTCTAATAGAAATTACATATTACATGATATTTCATTTTGTTTAGTTATACTATCTTTATGTATTAATCCTATTAATTATTATTGAATAGAATTAGAGTGTGAGTGGGGTAACTACCTAATAACATGATTAGCCAGTAAATTGAATAAAAAGAAAACGTGAATGTATTAGGTGTGCCACTAGTTGAGATAAGTATCATAAATATAGGAGTATTAGGTGTGGTATGAGAGAGGGCTAAAATATAGGGTTAGTGGAGAGTACTCTGGGGAAAAGAAACAAACCGTAGAAAAGAAGAGAAACACAAAGAAGAACAAAGGTCTGCATACATCAATAGTGAGAAGAACTATAAATCATAAAGAAGAAAACATCACTATCACTAGGTGAGTAATCACACCCTTTAAACCTTCCATGGTATGTAATTTTAGAATTTCAAATTGAGGAGAAGTTAGAGACTTTGATAGATATTTCTCACAGTATCATTTATTTTGATTGAAAACCTAGCCTTGTTGAATTGGGGATTCTACGAATTTCAACTTTAGACTAGGAATTTATTTGTTGATTTAGTTGCTAATTTGTTAGGAGTAGTAACCCAACGCATGCTCTCAGATTGTAGTGGATATAGTTTCTAGCTGCGTTATTTTAGGGAATGGTGAAGCAATTAGTTGCATGTCACAGTATTTGGATTAAATTTTATATATATGCTTCTTGTGTTTTATGCGAGAAATGAGAGTAGTTAGTGTAAAATAAAGGATGGAACATCTAAAGATAATTATAAAGAAAATATGAAAGAGAGTTGATTGCTTTGTTTTTCATAACCGTGAATGCTTTGTTTTGGATAGCATACCTATACTGTGACTTTAATATTGTAGCAATCCTTGTTAATTTTCCTTATGAAATTATGAATGGAGTGCCCTTGAGATTGAAATGAGAATTCACACATTAAATGTTACATCACAGTGATGATTCGAATCAAATTCTTGTATTAGTATTATTATAAGTATGCTTGAGATGAGCTTATAATGCTCCATATAGATAGGTCTTTGTACCTCATATAAGATGAGCTTTGTGCTCCATATAGATAGGTCTTGCACCTCACATGAGACGAGTTTTATACTCCATATAGATAGGTTTTGTACCTCACATGAGATGAGTGTTATACTCCACATAGATGGGTCCTGTACCCCATATTAGATGAGCTAGAGCTCCATATGATGAGATGATATTCACTTCATAGAATAGAATATATCTCCATATAATAATGAGACTTAATTGAATTCTTTTAGTATTATAACTATGAGATATTACTAATTGGTAGAGGTAAGAGTTTGGATTGATTGCAAGAAAATGACTATTTTGAGCTAGATAAATTATTCGTGTCTCTTATGTATTTTAAAGACTATTTTTGAAGGAAAGCGGATACCATGGTTGATTTTCCGGTTACCGCACCGGCTGAAGACAATGCTTATTTTTTTTAATTGTGTGTATTATTCACTGGGATTTTGTATCTCACTAAAGTGTTGTTTTCAGAGGCACTGACTGAGACGGGAACCGCTAACGACTTCGAGGATTGAGGAGTTGACATCTTAGAAGCATTAGTTTATTAAATTAGATTGGTAGTTGAGAATAAGTAGACATAAGATCTACATAGTACTTTTATTATGAAGATTAGTTATTAAATGCCTAGTTTTGAGTATTTGATACCTTATGGATTTTAGATGTATAACGTACTATGGATTTTCTAATATTAAGTTTCAGACATTTGACTATATTGTTAAGTTTATTTCTTGGGTGATGCTTTTTCTTCTTGTTAACGGTCAATAATAAAAGTACGGAATTAGATGTTACACTAACCCCGTTCGTAATGAGTGCTTGACTGAATAAATCACTGTCTTTAATTTCAACTCCGCCAATCCCGGCATTGTTAACCTACAATACAATCATTGTGTATGAAACTAAAAATGGAGTATTTAACACTGAATTAAAGTTCAATGTTACCAGAATATCAAGTTTGCCAAATTGGGATTTGACAAAATCTGCAAGAGATGCTACACTTGAAGCATTAGCAACATCAAGTTGATGAAAGACAACAAAATCAGATAAACGAGAAGCTTTGAGTGTTTCCAAAGCTTGAAGACCTCTTTTCTCATCTCTTGCTGTAAGCACGACATTGATTCCAGCCGAAGCTAATTGCTTAACTATCTCAAACCCAATTCCTTTGTTTGACCCGGTCACCACTGCATACCTAGGGAAGAGAAGCACCAAGTGGAAGAAGACACGAGTATTAGAAAAATCTATGATTAAAAATCGCCATCATATCACATAAACCATCAACTTGTTTCCCTGAACTATATATCATTCTCTCTTCAACTTCATCCTAAACTATATAATTATGATAAGATAAGTAGTCTCTAGTCAATTTAGCCTCTCCTATTAAGATGTTATAGACTAAATTCCCAAATTGTTAATATATTTAAGGACTAGTTATCTATGAAACACGAACGCAGACGTAGACACCGGACACGACGCAGACGCTAACACGTTGACTCCGACAATAATTTTAATAAATGACACAATTCCATGCAATTATAAGTGTCGGTGTCGTGTCAGTGTCCGACACCGAGACACGTATAAACCGAAGAATTTTCTTGCTACCTTTCTATATGTTCTCCCATCTTTAGGTTGAACTTAGCAACAAATCTTGCTTGCACTTGGAAGATTCAAATTAAGGCACTATTTAACAAGGTATTTTCTTTTCTTGGGGATTACTCAACCACATTAAAATATTATTTTTTGACCATGTTCACTTTTTAATGTTTCTTCTGTTGATTAATCAAAATGTTGACTTTCAAAAAATTACCACACACAAATTCTAATTTGGCAAACTATCCAACCAATTAAAAATAACTCTCCAAATTTCTCGTGCGGCGTGAAAAAAGAAGAAAAGATGATTATGTGTTTCTAGCTCTTGAAAATAAAGGACACAACATTATTGATGAGTGTTTTGAACAATGCCACAGTTACCATAAATTCATTCTCGTAGGAAGGTCATCATGAAAGATCCTCCAACCGAAGTTGCTGATTTTTATCAGGACTGCAGACTTGCAGAGGCTGTCGCACGCATCAATAAGACTACTCTCCAGCAGAGAAGCAGTTCAGGTACTGCATAACCATCTTGCTGGTCAGGTAACCAACAGATTTTATCAATCTTCCCTTCCAGAAACACAATTAAATTGACATATATATTAAATGTGGAGAAGTGGAAAATCCGAGGTTTGAACCTTGGCTCCTCCAATAATGTTCTTGATAGTTACCACCTGAGCTACGCTTATGGAGACTTTACAAACAAACATCGACTCAAATAAGGAAATTATAATGACTTTTAAATAATAATCTCTCAAGCAGATTAATTGTAAACTTGACATGATTAGACAGGCTAAACTAAACACATACTAAAAATGGAGTATTTAACACTGAATTAAATTTTTGTATGTTACCAGAATATCAAGTTTGCCAAATTGGGATTTGATAAAATGTGCAAGAGAGGCTACACTTGCAGCATCAGCCACATCTAATTTATGAAAGACAACAAAATCAGATAAACCAGAAGCTTTAAGTGTTTCCAATGCTTGAAGACCTCTTTTCTCATCTCTTGCAGTACTAAGAACCACTTTGATTCAAGCTGAAGCCAACTGCCTTAAAATCTCAAACCCAATTCCTTTGTTTGATCCAGCGGTGACTGCATACCTGAGGAGGAGAGACACAAGGATTAGGAAAATCTATAAGATTCAAAATCATGGTTGGATACTTGGATATGCTAAAGAAAATTGTGTCAAGGGTTCATAACGCCGTTAATTTATTCTTTGAACTATCGCTCTCTTTTTAATTTAGTTCCTAAACTATATCATTATAATAAGTACGTAGTCACTAAGATTAGATGTATAAGATCCGTCAGTTTAGTCTTTGCTTGCTATTAATATGATAGAGACAGATTTTCATATACTATCATCAGTAGTATCATGTTAGTTTCATGATATCTTCTAATTATCAATTCCTCTGTTCCAGCATCACCATCTGTGTCATCCTCAACAACTTGACTATGAAGAAGCTTGAAGAAATAGCAAAAAATATGTGAATCCTGTTAAGAAGTCTCACATCGGTTGCGAGATGGCCTGGATATGTGTTTATAAGTGAGGGCAATCCTCGCCTTACAAGCCGGTTTTGTAGGGTTGACTTAAGCCCTAAGATAGTATCAAAACCGGTTTTGTAGTATTGAGTTTAAAGTCTAACAGTTATCATGTCATGTGTTTAATGCGCACATTATAACTATCATATCATGTTTTTTATACATACCTCCTAATTACCTTTGTAAAACAATGGTACCGTCTGTTACATTCCGATATCTTCTTATTGTCAATTCCGCTTAGGAGTGTGCAAAAATATGATTATTAAACCATATGAGTGAATTGAACCGCAAATTGCGGTCCGCAATGAACCATAAAAGACCATACCATATTAAATGGTTTTATGAATGAGCAATGCTAATTAGTAAGAATAATTTAAACAAGAAAGAGAAGAATCCACCTAAATAGAAGATTTGACCAATTAGATTTTGGGTTACCATACATGGGGTAGTAGTGGTGGTTATTATTTGGATGAATTACATGATGCCACGTGGCATTCTTCTCTTTCTTGCAAAAATAATTCTTACTAAATAACATTTTCCTTTATGAATTTATGCACAAATTTAAAACAGTACCTACCTCATTTAACCAAACTTAATTTAAGAAATGGTTTGAACTTCTTCTGACAACAGTGAAGTCAAAGTTTTGGTTGGTTACCATCCTAGGGAAAATGTTGTTGTGTCAGTTTTATGTGTAAAAAAATATTTTTGTAACTATATTTTGAGTTTAATGACAATGCAATAATGTACCATGTAGTTTTCATTATTTTATAATATTTGCAGGAAGAAAATATAATTTACAAATATATGAGAATTTATGTCCATAATCTTTATATGAAGAAATTGATTTGCTGCCATCCATCAATCTTTATATGTGAATTTGGTATGACCAAATAACACAAGTGGCCCTTATAGCTCAGTGGTAGAGCGTCAGTCCTGTAAACTGAAGGTCCGTAGTTCAATCCTGCGTGAGGGCAATTTGTTTTAAAAATTTGTTATTATTATTGCATTGTAATCGCAAAGCGTCCCCTAGCCACTACACGACACGGTGAGGCTCTGAGTTTTGGCACTTTTTTAAAAAATTGTTCTTATTGTTGTGTTGTAGCCATCACATCTCCAATTGCAACAAAACTCGTTACTCATGTCCTAGAAAAAGGAAATTACCCACTCTCAAACATTGTTGCAGGTTGCAGTAAAACTGTCATTGATATTTATTCAAAGTTTTTCTAATGAAACATGTAACATAACACCTTCTAATAAAGAAAATATCATTCAAAGCTTAGGTATATAATGAAACAATATATTACTATAAAAAAATAAACACAAAAAATATATAGCAAAAATAATAGTACAACCCCACTTTAATATCTCACAGATTCTATTATGGTTTTGGTTTCTTAGAGGTAATCTTATTCGATGTGTATCAGACACTAAATATTGACACCTATTTCAGGTGAAATTTGAACCTTAGTTTACCACGTCATTGGAACACACGATTGTACAATAGTATGGTCCTGTTTGAACTTATGCAAATAAATAATTTTTTGTGTTAATTCATAAGCTATTTTCATAAACTCAAAACTAAACCAAATCCAAACGGGCCCATAATACCGCTCAAAATGAAGAGACTTCATTCTGGTTATAGAAAAGGCCAGATGGACTACCATTGGGAAGTAGTGCTAACCTAACAGGATTAGCAGCACCTTCTTCTACTCTTAAGATACCTGTCTTAGCAGTCATATCAGTCTTGACATAACCAGGACAAACACAATTGATGCAAAAAGTTGGATATTTCTTTGCAATAATTCTTGTATATGCATTCATAGAAGCTTTAGCAACAGTATAGGCAGCAAAATATCTAGGCCAACATTTTCTTACTAAGGACCCTTCTTCATAATCTTTTATAAATTCCTTCAACACTTCATCTATTCTCTCTTCTGTAAGGTTATCAACATTACTTAAGATTCCTTTGGCCCATTCATTTGATACTCGCTGATTATACATCAATAAAATCAATATAAGTGATATGTAAATTTACTGGTTAGGCTCGAATTTATTGATGTACAAATTAGTTTACCTCTATCTCTCCCAAAAATGATGAAACATTGACAACTCTTGGTGAATCAGATAATTGGAGAAGGGGAAGAAGGTATTCAAATGTTGTTTTAGCACCATAGTAATTTATTTGTATGCATTCTTTAGATAACTCATATGTTTCTGTCGTTGCCCTTCTCAACTCATCATCGGATACTGCCTGCAAGGTAAGAAATACTCAGAAACAACACACTTTGTAACACTTTTCCACGCATTTTGTCAATATTTGTTCAATTTCATATGAATCATATCAAAATTTGGTACTATTCATAAATTTGATAATCAAATTAGGTCTCATAAATTTAGTACTATTCATATGAACTTTAATAAGGTTCATTGAAAAGTGTTTTGTAAGAATGTTCAAATTGATCAAAATAAATTATATTAAATTATACTAACCCCATTCGTAAGGATTATTGAATTGAATACAGCTTTGTCTTTAATTTCAACTCCGTTAATCGCTGCATTGTTAACCTACACAAAACAGACTTATTAATGAAATATATACACACACACACACACAAACAAACAATACAAAGCCCTCGAGAAAAGAGACCGCGACAAAATAATTTATTTTTGTTGCTAAAAATCTGCACAACTGACATGAAAAACATAGGAGATTGGCTACTAAATGAGGAGAAAGACTCTCCAATGAAAGATGTCATGCATAAGATAGTATTTGCGGTTAAGTCTGCAGGGGTTGATAGTACAGGTAGAAATAATTCTTCGGTCCCTTCACCAAATCCAGAAACAGATTAAGTGGCGGAATTCCAAGATCAAGAGTTTGGTGATCTCCAAATTACTCCTGAACCTGATGATATTCAGCAGGAATTTGTTCCAGAAAGAAACACAACATGTTGTAGTGACAAGCCCTCATAGGGTTAGCTAGCCCCCAAGGTCAATGATCTAACAGAATGTTGGATATATAAGAGAAGTGGACCCATAAACCAAATGCTTTAAAATTTTGAGTGGAGATGCAGTGTCTCCTTCTCATATAGTCCTGAAGCATTTGACCAGTTATTTTTCCGACACTCTCCCGAATCCCCAACATATAGATCCAACGAGTAGTTATAATCAATATCAATAAAATCTAAAGAAGATTGAACTCCCAAGATTGCAATGGAGTCTAAAGTAGATTGAAAAAACTATAGAACAATATTTTAAATCATGCAAATGGAAAATTTATTGAAGTGGTATGTCTTGATGTAATACAATATAATTCAATTAGTGTTTCACTTTCATCAGCCTAAATATGTAGAATTTTGAGGATTTGCTATATATTTGTTCAGTTAATTACTACAAAACAGGACAAGCAGTTAATTAATACAATCTTTTAAACTTAGTCTCCAACAAAAAAAATAATTCATATTTAATCCCTATGTTGGAATGTTTCATTTTTAAAGTGGACTTTGAAAAGGCGTATGATTCAGTTAGTTGGAGTTTCCTGAATTACATGCTGCAGAGATTTGGGTTTGGTCTTAAGTGGCGCAGTTGGATTAGGGCATGTGTTTGTAATGGTAATTTAGCTGTCCTAGTCAATGGTTGCCCTACAGTAGAGGTGAATATTCAGAGGGGGTTAAAGCAAGGGGATCCGCTAGCCCCTTTTCTGTTTCTTTTAGTGGTAGAAGGGCTGAGTGGTGTTATTAGGAGAGCCGAGGATCTTAGTTTGTTTTCAGGTTTTAGAGTGGGTAATGGTGGGCTTTCAATTAGTCACCTTCAATATGCTGATGATACTCTTTTCTTAGGAGAACCTTCAGTTCAGAATTTATGGTCAATTAAGACTATTCTTCGGTGTTTCGAGCTGGCTTCAGGTCTCAAGGTTAATTTTTTTAAAAGTAGTATTATGGGCGTTAAAGTTAATACATAGTTCCTTGGCCTAGCAGAAAGGTTTCTCCATTGTAATGTAGGCTCACTCCCTTTCACTTATCTTGGATTACCGGTGGGGGCTAACCCTCGGAGGGAGAGCACTTGGAAGCCTCTGTTGGAGTCTTTGGCCAGAAAACTTGGGGTGTGGTGAAATGGATTTATTAGTTTAGGCGGTAGAGTGGTTTTGTTGAATTCGGTTCTTAACTCCATACCAATTTTTTATCTTTCTTTTCTGAAGTTACCTTTGAAAGTCTGGAAGCAAATAGTAAAAATGCAGAGGAATTTCCTTTGGAGACATGATTCTTCTGGGTCCTTTTCGGTTAAGTCGGCTTATTTATTGCTAACGGCTGGTATAGTTCCAAATGTTTTAGATTCTCTCTTAGCTAAGGTGTGGAAATCTTGGGCCCCTTCTAAAGTGGTTGTTTTCTCTTGGCAATTACTTCAAGATAGAGTGTCGACCAGGCAAAACCTTCTAAAACGAAGGGTGATTAGAGAGCCTAGTGATGCCTTATGCGCCTTTTGTGGGACTTCAATCGAATCGGTTGATCACCTTCTCGTTTCTTGTGCTACTATTTCTCCGGTTTGGTACTCTATCTTTAGGTGATTGGGCTTTCGTTTTGTGTCTCCCATAAGTATTAGTAGTGTTTTTCAAGGCTTTATAGGGTTTGGGAGGGGTAGGAAGAATAGGCTAGGGTGGTTGTTAATTTGGCATGCTACTGTTTGGGTTATCTGGAACTCTCGGAATGATGTCATATTTGCGAGAGGAACTGTTTCTGTCGAATCTTTGGTGGATAAGGTGAAAATTTCATCGTGGAAATGGTATCTGGCGAAAAACTCTGGTAATGCTTGCTCCTTCTATGAGTGGGAGGTTCATCCGATCTTGTGTTGGAGCCGATAGCGGTAGGTGATTTGCTGGTTGTGGGTCCCGTTGTTTCTTGGTGGTGTTAGACCTGTTCTTTGCCGGTCTTATCTTCCTTCTTTTTTTCTTTTGTCAGGTGTTTGTAGTCTTTGCTTTTGTAGTTTTGGGTAGTGTATTTCTAGTACACTTTCCATTTTTTTCTGGTTGTTATTTCTCTTATTTGTACTGCTATCTTTGCATTTTCTATTTATATATATATATATTTATCTTTGCCATTCAAAAAAAAAAATCCCTATGTTGGATAAGAGCCAAAAAGAGACATTCTGTTTAGAAAACACAATCATTTTGATTTGTAATGCTTGAATGTCCAAAGTACATTGTCAATTCCTATTTAAAAGAGAACAACAACTACGAGGTTTGCATGGATGAAGATAAGTGTCAAGAGAAATCCATGCAATATGACAAGCGTTAAAGGAACTATGCAACAAGACAAGTGTGATATATGCAAACCAAATGTATATGAGACAACTGTGATACAGTATGTCAGTATCTCATGCACTATCTCATGTGTATCACATGCAAAATGTTGACGGATGGATCCTACAACGAATGAGCTTGGACCACAATAGACAGACCATTAATGGTTTGCATGCATGAAGATAAGTGTCAAAAGTAATACATGCAATATGACAAGTGTTAAAAGAACTATGCAATAAGACAGGTGTGATATATGTATCTGAGACAAGTGTGATACAGTATCACATGCACTAGGTCATCTGTATTAATTACATGCAAAATGTTGACAAATGGATCCTACAATGAATGAGCTTGGACCACAAAGGTGGGACTTAAGCTTTGGGCCTCAATCATTCTTTCTCACATGGTTTATAAGAATAAGATATTTTTAGTTCCTCCATAGAACTTTAGTATCATGTTATGTGTACTGAAAAACATTAGAGAGGTCAAACTAAGCATACTAAAAACGAAGTATTAATTAAGTTTGCCAAATTTTTGGATGTTACCAGAATATCAAGTTTGCCAAATTGGGATTTTATAAAATCTGCAAGAGTAGCTACACTTGCAGAATCAGTAACATCTAGTTGATGAAAAACAACAAAGTCAGATAAACCAGAGGCTTTGAGTGTTTCCAATGCTTGAAGACCCCTTTTCTCATCTCTTGCTGTAAGCACAACTTTGATTCCAGCTGAAGCTAACTGCCTTACAATCTCAAATCCAATTCCTTTGTTTGATCCTGTCACAACTGCATACCTGAGGAAAGAATAATAAAAAATCCAAGATAATAAAAATTAAAGAAAGTTACAGAAAGTATACCAAAGACAGAGAGGAAAGAAAGAAAGTTTGTTATTACCTTTCTCTTGGTTCTCCCATGTTCAGTTGGAATTTGGCAACAATGTTGCACTTGGAAATTTTGAAGATATATCAATTTCTCTTGGAAATTGCTTAACTGTACACAACTTCTAATTTGAATTTGACACGGCAACACTAGCATATCACCTTCTATGGTTGACAATTTGACACCTATATGTAGTTGTTTTTTTGGTATTAAGCCTCTGATATCCAGGAAAGGGTCTGGTAGTTCGGATGTGAGATAAGTAAAATTCAACTAAAAATTGTCTCCACCAAAAATCGAATAGGCTAACTATAATTAAGAAAGGTCAAGGAATGTTTTTATAAGAACAACTCAGTTGGTAATTACAATGTTGATATAAAGGTAATTAAAAATTAAGGTCCGCAGTTCGATTCTGCGTGAGGGCAATTTGTTTTAAAAAACTGTTATTATTATTGTGTGTTGTAATCACAGAGCGTCCCCAAAACAAAATTGTTATTATTATTGCGTTGTAATCACATAGCATCCCCAAGAAACTGCAGGACACAGCGGCGGGGCTGTGAGTTTATGTGCTTTTTTAAAAAATTGATATTATTATTGTGTTTAATCGCAGAGCATCCCCTAGCCACTACACGACACCGCGAGGCTCTGAGTTTTGGCACTCTTTGAAAAAATTGTTCTTATTATTGTGTTGTAGCCATCACATCTCCAATTGCAACAAACTCGTCCCAATTAATTAGTTTCTAGAGGCACCATTGAAGAAAAAAGAAAGGAACAAAATAGTACTAGGAATTACTCACATAAAGACTGTTTGAGGAGTATATATGATCCTTCAAATGTTGTTAATGATCTTACTACTGATACTCATGTCCTAGAAAAAGGAAGTGACCCACTCTTAAACATTGTTGCAGGTTGCAGTAAAACTGTCATTGATATTTATTCAAAGTTTTTCTAATGAAACATGTGACATAACACCTTCTAATAAAGAAATTATCATTCAAAGCTTAGGTATATAATGAAACAATATATTACTATAAAAAAATAAACATAACATAAAATATATAGCAAAAATATTGGTACAACCCCATTTTAATTTCTCACAGATTCTATTATGGCTTTGGTTCCTTATAGGTTTCATCCACCACATAAATAGAGGTAATCTTATTCGATGCATATCAGACGCTAAATATTGACACCTATTTCAGATGAGATTTGAACCTTAGTTTACCACGTTGTCGAAACACAATACTTTATTCTACTCAAAATATATAATATCACTCAAAATGAAGAGACTTCATTCTGGCTATAGAAAAGACCAGATGGACTACCATTAGGAAGTAGTGCTAATCTAACAGGATGAGCAGCACCTTCTTCTGTTGTGTACAAACCAGTATTAGCATTTATATCTGTCTTGCAATAACCAGGACAAACACAATTGATGCAAAAGGTAGGATATTTCTTTGCAATAATTCTTGTATATGCATTCAAAGAAGCTTTAGCAACAGTATAGGCACAATAATATCTAGGCCAGCATTTTTTTGCTAAAGACCCTTCTTCGTAATCTTTGATAAACTCCTTTAACACTTCATCTATTCTCTCTTCTGTAAGGTTATCAACATCACTAAAGACTCCTTTGGCCCATTCATTTGATACTCGCTGATTATACATCAAGAAAATCAATATAAGTGATATGTAAATTTACTGGTTAGGCTCGAATTTATCGATGTACAAATTAGTTTACCTCTATCTCGCCCAAATATGATGAAACATTGACAACTCTTGGTGAATCAGATAATTGGAGAAGGGGAAGAAGGTATTCAAATGTTGTTTTAACTCCATAATAATTTATTTGTATGCATTCTTTAGCTAACTCATATGTTTCTGTCGTTGCCCTTCTCAACTCATCATCGGATACCGCCTGCAAGGTAAGAAATACTCAGAAACAACACACTTTGTAACACTTTTCTACGCATTTTGTCAATATTGGTTCAAATGCATATGAATCATATCAAATTATGTAAGTCTCATATAAATTTAGTACTATTTATATGAACTTTAGTAAAGTGCATTGAAAAGTAAGTTATAAGAATGTTCAAATTGATCATAATAAGTAGCAAAATGATATTTCAACATCTCTTATTGACTAAAGTATACTAACCCCATTCTTAAGGACAATTGAATTGAATATAGCTCTGTCTTTAATTTCAGCTCCGCTAATCGCTGCATTGTTAACCTACACAAGACAGTCTTATTAATGAAATATATACAAACAATACAAAGCCCTCAAGAAAAGAGACCATGTTATGCATAGTATAGTATTTGCGGTTAAGTCTGCAGAGGTTGATAGTATAGGTAGAAATAATTCTTCGGTCCCTTCACCAAATCCAGAAACAGATTAAGTGGCGGATTTCCAAGATCAAGAGTTTGGTGATCTCCAAATTACTTCTGAACCTGATGCTATTCAGCAGGAATTTGTCCCAGAAAGAAACACAACATGTTGTAGTGAGGGTTACCCCCCAAGGCCAATGAGGTTTTTCAGGTAGATATTGACATTTTATTTTAGAAAACACTTTGATTACTAATGATTGAATTTCCAAAGTACATTGCGAACTCCTATTTATAGGAGAACAATAACTACAAGGTTTACAAGCATGAAGATAAGTTGGCTCAGAAGCCAAAGAGAGAATCCACTCTCTATGAATAAACAACAAACTTGTTTGATTACTTAAAACTTGAATGAATACAAAGTGTTGTGAGGGCTCCTATTTATAGTGCAAGAGCCATTACATTGAGTTACATGCATGGAAACAAGTGGCACAACAAAGACATGCAATGATACAAGTGGAAATGAAATACATGCAAAGAGACAAGTGTAAGGATGAACATGATGCAAGTGTACTATAATGCAATAAGCCTAGTCACTACATGGAGAATATTATGAATGGATCATGGGCTTGGCTTATGTTTATGGGCCTTAATCATTCTCTATCATTCTCCCGGGGTTGGAAGAGACTCGTCCTCGAGTCTGAGGTGATCGAAAGACAAAATCCATATTGACATCTTTCCAAGGCGGCTTAGGAACTTGCAGTGGCGCGTCGAACCCTATGTTCTGACTATTGACATTGTCCAAATGGTAAACCATGCATCTTAGAATATGTTGGTTAACATCTATCTCTAGCTTTGGCCAATAAAAATCTTCTTTGACTTGCGCTTTAGTGATTAAAGACACTAATGACTTGGATCTCTTTTTATTTTTATCAAGTTCACTCGGTGGTAACGGAGTTAACTTGATTTTAATTCCATCTTTGATGAAGGAGTACGTGTTGGCATAACAATCTTGATGGACATGACGATCATATTGCCAAGGTCTTCCAAGGAGAAGGTGGCATGCATCCATTGAGACAACATCACACCAAACATGATCTTTATATTTATCGCCAATGGAAAATGTAACAAGGCAGCGCTTGGTAACTTTTATTTCACTTCCATCGTTGAGCCATTGCAAATTATACGAATCAGGATGACTTTCTGTCGGCAACTTCAACTTATCCACCATGTAGTTTGACACTACATTTTCACAACTTCCACTGTCAATAATAACATCACAAACCTTTCCAGCAACAGTGCAACGAGTATGGAAAATGTTGTTTCTTAACCAATGTGCTTCTTCGGTGGATGCATGTAGGCTTCGTCTAATCATTAATGACTCACTTTGATCGGCAACAACGATTTCTTCATCATAAACTGGTTCTAATTCTTCTTCTTTCTCAAGATTGTCTTGAGTTTCTTCAGGCTCTTCATAAGCTTCTCCTTTGATAATGGTGATTGTTCTTCGGTTAGGACAATCAGAGGCTATATGTCCAAATCCTTGACATTTGAAACATTGGGTGGCCTTTGTTTTATTTTGAATGGAGGGTTTAGGTAAAGGCTTATTTGAGGAACTAGGTTGGTCAATTGGTGGTTTGTGTGGGTAAGAAGATCTTTCAATAGAGGAAAAATTCTTGTAGGACGACCCTTTTGATAACTGTTCTTCAACTCGTATGGCGAGGTGGATAACGTCATCAACTGACCAGTATTGTTGGAGTTGGACAGGATGAGCAATGTCGGAGTTCAGTCCTCCCAAGTAACGAGTTATTGTTTGTTCCTCTTTTTCATGAATATCACACTTCATCATCAACTTTTCAAACTCTCTAGTATATTCTTCCGCCGATAAATTCTTTTGGTGAAGATTTTGTAGTTGAATGAAGTTGTCTTGGTAGTAATGGGCAGGCAAAAACTTACTTGTTAATTCTCACCGCATTTTTTCCCAAGTTTTGATCTTTCTTTTCCCTTCACGTTCACGCTTCTTTTTAAGATTTTCCCACCATATTGAGGCGTGCTTCTTTAACTTGACAGCTATGATCTTTACCTTCTTCTCTTCGGGTACCTCCTTGTATTCGAATACTCGTTCAACAGTTTGAAGTCAATCAACAAACTCGTCGGGTTGAAGCTTTCCTTCAAAATCAGGAATTTCCACTCTTATGTCATCATTTCTGGACGTTCTTCGAGGTGGTCGATGATGTCTATTTGTGGAAGAGTCGCTACTGGATGTGTCGACTTCGGATCTTTGATGGTATTCATCCAATAAGACTTGTTGAGCATCTACTCTCTCTTGTAACTGTTGAATTTGCATTCTCAAATTTTCCATCTCAAAATCATTACGTTGTTGGCGTCTTGGAGGCATTTTGAGAATTTTTTTTTTTTTATCAGGGGTAAAATTGGAATAAGGAATTTTTTGGGCAAAACTGTGATTGTCAGAAAAACCAAGGGCAATTTCGGAATTTTCTAAAATTGGGGGGCCAATTTGTAAATTCTGAAAGTTCAGGGGTCAAAATAGGAATATGAAAAGTTTGGTGGCAAAACTATAAATAAGGAAAAGTTCAGGGGTAAAACTGTAATTTTGAATTCTGGTGCTGACGTGGCAGATATGATACGTGGCAGGTTGTGGATGGGCAGGACAATGACGTGGCAGATGACGTGTTGATGAGGCGGCAAATGGCGTGGCAGGTGGGTGAGGTGGCAGACTGGACACGTGGCTGGATCTGGGTGGATGAGGTGGTGCTAACGGAGCGGTGACGTGGTCGTCTTCTTCCTTGACCGGCGCGTGGAGGCGCGTGAAGACGGCTAACGACGCGTGAAAGACCGGCAGGGCGCGTGGGAGCGCGTGCGGCGTCGGGTGACCGTGAAATTTCGTATTCTAAGGTTTTCGGACCTTCTGAACACGATGGCGGTGTTAGTTTTGCGAAAAAATAGGCGGAAAGTAGAGTTTCGTGGGTGGCACCTTTGTTGCACCAAGAACACCCCAAGAAAACTCAAGCTTTCCGTTGATTTTCTCACACAAACTCAACTCCGAATTTGGAACCGTGCTCTGATGCCAAGATGGCTCAGAAGCCAGAGAGAGAATCCACTCTCTATGAATAAACAACAAACTTGTTTGGTTACTTAAAACTTGAATGAATACAAAGTGTTGTGAGGGCTCCTATTTATAGTGCAAGAGTCATTACATTGAGTTACATGCATGGAAACAAGTGGCACAACAAAGACATGCAATGATACAAGTGGAAATAAAATACATGCAAAGAGACAAGTGTAAGTGTAATATCCTGATATTTTAATATATTTTTATAATTAAATATTTTGTTTTATAAAAAAGTATTAGAATATTCTATCTTGTTGAAATGAAACTATTTGTCCTTATATTTATTTATTGATGATATTATTTTATAATGTTTTTATTATATGGTCAAAATCTCGTTTCTAATTACTTAATTGATTTTTTTTATTTTACTTATTTTAGAAAAATATGTATAGATAGGAATTTTTTTTAGAATAAATGATTATCGTTAAATTGGTTTAATATTAGATGGAAACAGAACCATTTATAAGTGATATACATTAACCAAGTGGTATTTAATCTGAGGATATGGACTAATAGCTACATTATAGCTAATCAGAAGTTAGAGAATTTGATTTTATGCTACAATTAAACTAGTGGCTAATTAATTAGTTAAAACAATTATTTGTTTTGAGAGTATAGTAATCCCTTTTTCCTAGTCACACGACCAATATTTCCTTCACTCAATCCCATCTTATGTTCTATCATAGTGCCATTTATTTAGGGAAATAGGTTATTAATATAAAAAGAATCATTAATCGGTTTGTTTCACTTCAATTCCTCACACTTTTTACGCTAAGAAAATAATATATAGAGAGAGAGCGTGAGAAGAGACAGAAAGAGAAACAAATGAGAACAAAAATTCAACCTTAAGAATTAGTAATAACTCTACAAAGCCAATTCCAAGATTGTGACTACAGCTTATGTAGACTTGCTGTAGTGTTTTGTTCAAGGTGTATAGTAGAAAAAGACCGCAGCTTGAAATCATAAAAAGTAGTGTCGCAAAAGTAAGAGGGTCCTCCGTTGTTTGTTTACTTTACTTATAACATATGCTTATATGTAATTTTTGTGGTGTGCGTAAATGATATATGAATTCTTGTGATGCTTGAGTTTATTTTTTTCGTTGATTTATTATGACTTTTGATTTGCTAATTGGGTTATCATCGATGTAATTTGGTTGGTGAATGAGATTATCATTGGAGAGATATTGACTTTAAACCGGAGTAAACAAGGTGGTTTTGAATGATTACTCGGTGTGAGTAATTTTTGATGTGACTAATTTAGCGGTGATAAGACATTCATACATGCATTGGTGTGGTTCGGAATAATACCCAACGGTGGGGTACCGAACCTTAATACCCAACAGTGGGGTATTGTGTCCAATGGTGGGACACTGTTCAATGGTGAGACAATTTACTCTGCGGAGCGGTGATATCCGGATCATATAGGGTGCATTAGAGTATCATATAGACTAACATCTAGGATTTGGTGAAGCATCGGGGAGTGTGATGATGATGTTGGGTGGTAAGCGATCGATATCTACTTGTCTTATTGTTGATAGTCTATGTGCTTTCGATATGTATATATGCATACTTGATTGATATGTTTTCTTATGTTTTGGAGAGACCCTCGTGTATAAATTTGGCCAGGTTACTATTCCAGTAGTTTATGAAAAGTGCGGTGACATGTAGACTGAGGCTCCGAGATCCGAGGATAGTGTTGTTAGCATTATTGAGAGAGATTCTCACAAGCATCGGAGCCAAGACCAGCTAGGTTTTGTGCATTTGGGTAGTTAAAGACTCAGAGTTTTAGTCTTAGTAATATTTAAGCCTAATTTTTCACTTCCGGTTTCATTGTTGTAAGACAACTCTAATTCTCTATTTTGGGAAGATTTATTAAAAGAATTAGTATCATTAATCATGTTCATAAATAAATGAGTTCTTCGTATAAAGTTGTTTTTTATTTTTTTATTTTTTTAAAAAAAGAGGAATTTTAGTTTGAAATTTTAGTAATTAATGTCTCAAAAATTCGGGATGTTACAGTAAGGATGAACATGATGCAAGTGTACTATAATGCAATAAGCCTAGTCACTACATGGAGAATATTATGAATGGATCATGGGTTTGGCTTATGTTTATGGGCCTTAATCATTCTCTATCATAAGTGTCACGAGAAATACATGCAATATGACAAATGTTAAAATAACCATGCAACAAGACAAGTCTGATATACGCAATGTATCTGAGACAAGTGTGATACAGTATCTCATGGACTATGTCATGTGTATCGCATGCAAAATGTTGACAGATGGATCCTAGTATCCTACAATGAATGAGCTTGGACCACAATGATGGGACTTGACCTATGGGCCTCAATCATTCTTCCTCACATGGTTTATAAAAATAAGATATTTTTAGTTCCTCCCATAGAACTTTAAGCATCATGTTTTGTATACTAAAAAACTATTAGAGAGGCCAAACTAAACATACTAAAAATGAAGTATTTAACACTAAGTATATGTTTGGTTGAGCGTTTAAAATCTCCAAACGCACGTTTCTTTCTTCAGACATGAGTTTTTGCTTTTCATATGATGTTTGGCCAAACCTAAAGGTGAGTCTGCATCAAGTGCCAAACGTGAGTTTAATTGAAGCCACAAATCCAAGCTTCTGCGTCAGATCAAACGTGAGTAAAGCTTTAACTTTTCAGTGACATGTATACTTACTATAATACCCATACAATGTCTTCTTCAATTTCTCAGATTTGTAGATGAAACAAAGAGAAGAGGGGAAAAACATAATAAGTTAAATTTCCAATTACCAGAATATCAAGTTTGCCAAATTGGGATTTGATAAAATCTGCAAGAGTAGCTACACTTGCAGAATCAGCAACATCTAGTTGATGAAAAACAACAAAGTCAGATAAACCAGAGGCTTTGAGTGTTTCCAAAGCTTGAAGACCTCTTTTCTCATCTCTTGCTGTAAGCACAACTTTGATTCCAGCTGAAGCTAACTGTCTAACAATCTCAAATCCAATTCCTTTGTTTGATCCTGTCACAACTGCATACCTGAGGAAAGAATAATAAAAAATCCAAGATAATAAAAAATTAAAGAAAGTTACAGAAAGTATACCAAAGAGTAAGACAGAGAGGAAAGAAAGAAAGTTTGTTATTACCTTTCTCTCGGTTCTCCCATCTTTAGTTGGAACTTGGCAACAATGTTGCACTTGGAAAATTTGAAGATATATCTAGTTCTATTGGGAATTGCTGAACTGCACACAACTTCTAATTTGAGTTTGATACGGCAACACTAGCATATCACCTTCTATGTTTGACCACTTCTGTGGTTGACAACTTGACACCTATATATAATTTATTTATTTTATTAAGCCTCTTATATATGGGAAAGGGGTCTGGTAATTCAACCGCAAGGTAAGTAAAATTCAACTAAAAGTTATCCCCACCAAAAATCGAACAGGCTAACTATAATTAAGGAAAGTCAAGGATGTCTTTAAGCAGCAGATATCCTAATATTAGAAATGTAATATAAACATTTTTCATAATTACAACTCAATTGGTAATTACGACGTTGATATAAAGAGATTTGAGTTCGTCAATTTGAACATGTGAACATGAGTGTGATTTAGATGTTCCTTCAATTGATTTATTTTATAATGATTATTATAGGGTTTTGCTAACATACAAAGTAAAATTAGTAGTGTCAAGTTGTACTTTAAAATTGAGATATAGCTTCAAATTTTATAATTTTTTTATTAACTCTATGATTCTTAAGCGAAGAGATTCTATTAATCTAGAGTTCAACTGCAATGCAAGTAATTCTAGCTAATAATTGTTCTCACCAAGAATCTAACTTGGGTTTTCCCAAACAATTCGTCATATAGAAAGATCATTAACCATTTGAACTTAATATTTTGGTTGTGTCAAATTTTATCTTTATAACTGCGTGTTTCTTGTGTGTGCCATGATTGTAACTTGGAAAGCTTCAGCCCAAAAATTGTTCTACTTGAACCTGAGTGAGCACCAATCGTCTTACCCAAAGTATTAAGAGCCTTCATGCCAAAAATGAGAGAGCTCATCCAAGACTACAGTCAAGGCCGTCTCTGAGATTTTCGATGCCTAACGTAAATTATAAATTTGTTCCCCCATTTATTTTTTATAAGTTATAATTATAAATATATAATCTGAAATAAAAGTTAAAGATTATACTTTCAATTGTTATAATCTTTCTAACAACTTTTAATTCTTCAAATAGATTTCACTATCACGATTATAAGAGTCTAAGTGGAGTGCCCACAGACGCACGCACGCACACGTGAGTGCACACACATATACACAGACACTAAATAAAAAGAGTTGGCATCCCTAATATTTTGGTGTGTGCACAGTGGGGTGTGTACTTACAAAAGCACTCTAGTATTGTGATCGAATCAAGAAACGGATACCCTCATAATTATTGAAATATTGTTCACCTTACATTTTTGTCAATGTCCCTCATAAATGGTGCTCTTGATCAATCATTTGAAAATGATGCTCCTCAACAATGATGTCAACCGTATCCACAAATTCAAACTATCAAACATGCATGACTCCCTTTAGTTCATGTCACCTTCATCATGGCCGTACAAAGTTGAGATTCAAACGTTGTACCACACGCAGCTTTTGTCTCAGGTTTTGCCATTTAAATAGGGTTTTAAAGAGAATGGTCACTTTTCCATCCCTTGAACTCAAAATTAGAAGACTGAAAAACAATAATAGAATTACAGACATGGGCTTTGTCACTCAAGATGGAAGACATGACCATAGCGTTGCCACCATTTTAGATAGAAATATTGTCAACAACAAAACAATCCACAGTAGTGATCATAAACATTACAATGACCCCCTTAACATCAATTTATATTTAACATTTTATTGGTGGTTTTTAAAGATAAAAACAAATAGAGTATAAGAGATACTTTACATGAAAGAAAACTTGCAACATATAACAATCCCAAAAGATCTAAGCAGAAAAGTTACTTTTCAACTGATGCATTTTATGAAGTCCACATATCGTTCTCAGAAGAAACAATAACGGGTCACAGTAACAACTAACAAGTGTCCTAGAGACTTACCAGTCAAAAGTTGCCACTTTTTATTACTTAAGACACTTATTAGTATTCTCCGTATAATATCATTCAAAATGAAGATACTTCATTTCGGAAATAGAAGAGGCCAGACGGACTGCCATTGGGAAGTAGCGCTAACCTAACCGGATTAGAAGCACCTTCTTCAACGGTGAAGAGACCGGTATTGGCAGTTATATCTGTTTTGACATAACCAGGACAAACAGAATTGATGCAGAAACTAGGATATTTCTTCGCAATAATTCTGGTATATGCATTCATAGAAGCTTTAGCAACAACATAGGCAGGTGCAAACCTAGGCCAGCCTTTTCTTTCTAAGGACCCTTCTTCAAAATCTTTGATAAACTCCTTTAAAACTTCATCAATTCTCTCTTCTGTAAAATTATCAACATCACTAAAGACTCCTTTGGCCCATTCATTTGATACATTCTGATTTCACATCAATAAAATCAAATTAGCTTAAACATTGTGTAATTATAAGCTTACTAGTGATGTACAAATTAGCTTACCTCTATCTTGCCCAAAAACGATGAAACATTGACTACTCTTGGTGAATCAGATAATTTGAGGAGGGGAAGAAGGTATTCAAATGTTATTTTAGCTCCATGATAATTTATTTGTATGCATTCTTTAGCTAACTCATACGTTTGTGTCGTTGCCCTTCTCAACTCATCATCCGATAGTGCTTTCTGCAAGGTAAGAACAACTCAATACTCGAAACAATTCTTATAGGTTCTTCAAACCAAACAAAACTATCTAAATCCAGTGGAACATCTCAAAATTCTCAATACAATTTCCAGTACATATGCATCTTGTGGAATCATGTATGTTGAAAGTGATCAATCCATTCATTTAATGCAGGATGAATATTGATACTAACCCCTCTCGTAATGATTGCTGAACTGAATAAATCGTTGTCATTGATTTCAATTCCGGAAATTCCAGCATTGTTAACCTAGACAATAAAATCTTTGTTCATGAAACTTATACAAACAAACAACATTTATCAACTCTAATAAGGAACTTATAATGACTTAAAAAGAATCTATTAAGCTGATTAAATGGGAACTAGGCCTGATTATGCTAAAATAAGTAGCTCTATGTAATGCAACTAAGTTTACCAAAATATCAAGTTTGCCAAATTGAGATTTGACAAAATCTGCAAGAGTAGCTACACTTGCAGCATCAGCAACATCTAGTTGATGAAAAACAACAAAATCAGATAAACCAGAGGCTTTGAGTGTTTCCAATGCTTGAAGACCTCTTTTCTCATCTCTTGCAGTAAGCACAACTTTGATTCCAGCTGAAGCTAGTTGCCTTACTATCTCAAATCCAATTCCTTTGTTTGATCCAGTCACGACTGCATACCTAAATTGATAGATTTTTGTATATTAGCTAATAACTATCAATCTGAATATATGACGAACAGTTATTTTGGTCCCTAAATGTGTGAGGCATTATAGTCTTTGAATATATTGAAATTGTAAGCATATCTTTGAGTGTCTCTTTAATAAGTCATTGTGGTCCTAGAATGTGTTTTTTGTTAGACAATTCAATATATAAGATTACAAACATAAAAAACATTTGGGATCTACTCCATCCGTTCCAAATTATAAGAGAAAAAATACCAACATTTACCCTATTTAAAGCGTTATTCCAAAATTTTATCTTTTTTTAAATTGTTTTTACTTATTCTCATAAAATTGAATGTAAATTGCATTTAATTCACTATACATCCCATTTTCTAAAATTGTTTCTATGTCTTGTCTTTAATTAGTCACTTTGGATTTATTTTTTTTGGCTTATACTCTCTCCATTCTATAATGAGCTACTTACCAAAAAAAAATCTATAATGAGCTATTCATTTGTATAAAAACAAAACTGTCCCAAAATGAATCGACTTTTTTCAAAATTTTTTTAATCCAATATTAATCACCATTTTTCCAATTGTACTGCTAACTAATATACTTCATCTTGCATTTATGATAACTGTGAATCCACTAATACTAAATAATCTCTCACATTTTGATATCTTCTAATTATCAATTCCTCTCTGGTTCTGGCCTCTCCATCATCCTCAACACCATGACTAACTATATAGAAGCTAGAAAAAATGGCACAAAATATGCCAATCAATCCAACAATTAACACACATCAGACATGACATTAAAAAAAAATCAATTTAGAGTGTACATCATTTGCAAAAGCTAATACTCCCTTCATTCCTTATTATAAGAAAAAGTTTATTTTCTACATTCATTGAATGTTTCATGTATTTAGTTCATAATATGGTCTAGATACATAAAACATTCTATGAATCTAAAAAGCAAAAATTTTCTTATAATAAAGACTAGAGGGAGTAGCTAAGAATTTAATTCGTCTGAAATTAGTGATCCACTTTAGAGCGTAAAGTAATATCAATTATTAATAAACAAATCAAACTAGATATTATAGCTATATCATTACAACCATTAATTTTCTCACTTTAATGGTGCAAGATCCATTCCAATCTAGTAGCAACAGATCTGAGTTGATCAGAATGTGTAGTAGTCAATAGAGTGATGTGATATAGTACAGATGATTTATTTGGGTATGGTCAACGGATACAGTACAAAAAAGGAAAGAAAGAAAGAAAGAAAGTTTGTTGGTACTTACCTTTCTGTTGATGAACTTGCCATATTTTCTTGTTTTGGAAATTCCTCAACTACTCAAAGTATCTTCTTTGACTATTCTGCCACCTTCCTTTGCTTCACGTTTATATTTATGTTGTTTTCATTTAAGTAAACCATTTTTGGTTCATATTTAGATTTTATGTTGTTTTAGTTTAAGCAAACCATAATTTAATGGTCAACTGTTACTTTGTTTAATATGCATGTTTTCACTATTAGATCAATAAATCTAACTATTTGTTCAATATGAACATGAATGTAGTTAAGTTTTTTGTTTAATGTTTTATATGTAATATTAATTATTAATAATATATTAGTATGTATTAAATAATTTTTCCTTTAAATGATTTATATTTTAATGATTATTATCCTCTTAAAAACTCAATTGATATCTTTTACAAAAAAAAAAAAAAAAAAAAAAAAAAAAAAAAAAACTCAATTGATATCAAGTTTTGTTTTGCTTTATTCTTAGGGGCAAATGAGATATCAAATTGTACTTTCAAGATTGAGGTGACGTCAAATTTTGTCTCTGTCACCGTATTTCTTATGTGTGCCATGATTGAAAGGCTTGAGCTCCAAAATGAGCACCGATTTTCTTACATAAAATACTAAGGACCTTCCTGACAGTGACAGGAATGAGAGTTCATCCAAGTCTACAGTGGGGTGGTGTACTTACAAAAGTAGTCTAATATTGTGTTCGAATCGAGAAAAGTATACCCTCATAATTATTGAAATATTGTTCACCTTGCATTTTTGTTAAGGTCCCTCAATCATTTCAGAAAAAGAAAATGGTGGCTTAATCAATCATTTGAAAACGATGCTCCTCAACAACCATGTCAACCGCATCCACAGCTTCGAACTATCAAATCATGACTCCCCATAGTCCATGTCGCCTTCATCATGGCCGTACAAAGTTGAAACTAAACCATTGCACCACACGAAACCTTTGTCTCAGGTGTTGCCATCCATATAGGGTTTTAAGGAGAAGGGTCACTTTTCCATCTCTTGAAAATTTTGTCCCTACGAGAGAAAGATAAAGAGGGGATATTTTGTTTTTTAAAAAAAAAAAAAGGGTTAATAGGCTTTTACCCCCCTGCAATGTTGGCGAGTTTTGCGTTACCCTTCTATAATTATTTTTTTTGATATCACCCCCTGCAATGTATTTAGAGGGGTAACGCAAAATTCGCCAACATTGCAGGGGGTATAAACCTATTAACCCAAATAAAAATTAGAATTAATAAAAACTGAAAAACAATAATAGAATTACAGACATCAGAAATGAGCTCTGTCACTCAAGATGGGAGACATGACAGTGTACATATATATAAATATTGTCAACAACAAAACTATCCACAGTAGCGATCATCAACATTACATAGAACCATTAAAGAATATCCATCATAGACACTATAAGCATGGAAGTTAGATAAGTCAAATTCTAATGCTAATACACATTCACGGCGGAAACCAAATGGAGACATATTGTTTCCTTTTTCGCTATCCCCTTCAACACTCAACTTAGCTAGTTATGAATTATGAACATTAGACTAGAAACCGTATATATTAGAAGCTTGGCCGCTGGATTTTGAAAAGTGGATTGCACCAGATCTCGCGTGTACCTTACCTTGTGATATTATTTTTCATGAACAAGAGGTGAATACACAGGGTACCACATATTGTGTCGGACATACTCCACAGTTTCCTCCTGCAACAATAAGCAGTGGCAAAATATTATTATTTGAAGGGTGGAACTTACTCCTGTTGCAAAGTTCCCATGTTAACACATTCTACAGGTTAACGTCCATTCTGCCAGAATTTTTAATATATCAAAATCTCGAGTAATTGGGAAAAGTTACATACTTTTGACATGTGTGCAAGTTCTCTAGCCCCTACATCGCCATATCCCTCTGCCAGATTTTCTTCAACTGCTGCTCGAAGCACAGCAGCTCCAACCTCTGCGGTAACATCTCGTATGCTGCAGTGTGAAAAGTAGCATTAATGAGAGAAGACCATAATTTCAACGACTAAGAACTGACAATAATTTCAACTACTTAGAACTATTTAGCTTCTCAACAAACAACCAAATCAACAAGACCGCTTCTATTCAAAGTGGTTGAGTAGAGATCTTTTTAATCATACAAAAGCTACCCCCAAAACAACGCATATTGTATACAAGAAAGTGGATAACACCTATTTTGTTGGATTTGTGGTATCTGTTGAATAAACTTAATGTTATAATTAGTAAGTTTCTATAATAAGTTTGTGGAAAGAAAACGTCTTTATTGTAATTGGAAGGCTAAGAGATAATAGTGTGCTATTTACTAGTTTTCTTAGAATAGCAATGATGGTACTATATAAAGACCATGTTTGTATTTTTTATAATAACAGAATATATACAAAAGTAGTGTTTCTGTTCTCAAATTGGCATCAGAGCTAATGGCAAACGTGATGAGTCAAATGCCGCTGCCGCGACTAACGAAGTCGAATTATGATAACTGGAGTGTCCAAATGAAAGCTCTTCTTGGAACTCTAGAGGCGTGGGAGGTGACCAAAGATGGGTTTGAAGATCCAACAGATACTGCGGGATATACGGCAGCTCAAACCAAGGCGTTGAAAGAGACGCGATCAAAGGATAAGACGGCACTATACATGCTGTTTCGAGCAGTTGATGACTCAGGCTTTGAGAAAATTGCCGGTTCGGCTACGTCAAAAGAAGCATGGGACACGTTAAAAAAGGCGTACGAAGGAGCAGATCGAGTGAAGCAAGTTCGACTCCAAACTCTTCGTGGTGAATTGGAGAGGATGCAAATGAAGGAGTCAGAAATTGTATCCGACTACATCACGCATGTACAAACAGTGGTGAATCAACTCAATAGAAATGGCGAAACGGTGACTGATGCGCGAGTTGTCGAAAAGATCCTGATGTCTTTAACAGATAAATTTGAGAATATTGTGTGTGCAATAGAAGAGTCGAAGGACCTTTCGACGCTCTCAATCGAAGAGCTCGCTGGTTCTCTCGAAGCACACGAACAACGTAAGATGAAAAAGAAGGAAGAAGCAGTCGAGGAAGCACATCAAACAAAGGAGTCAATTAAAGACGAAAAGGTACTCTTTTCTCAAAACTTTCGAGGAAGAGGACGTGGTCGTGGAGGTCATGGTCGAGGTGGTCGAGGTAGTAACTTCGAGAGAGGACAGTCAAGCCAGCAAAATTGGCATGGCAGAGGACGTGGTCAAAGAGGTGGTCGGTCGAACTACTCCAACTTCGAATGCTACAAGTGTGGGAAGTATGGCCATTACGCGAAGGATTGCAACTCCTACAAATGTTATAACTGTGGTAAAGTGGGACATTTAGCAAAGGATTGTCAAATCGAAAAGAAGGTAGAAGAAACAACCAATCTAGTTTTGGAAGCTGAAGCGAATGAAGGCTTTCTCTTGATGGCTCAAAAAGAAATCAACACCAAAAATGACACCATGTGGTATCTCGACTCAGGGGCAAGTAATCATATGTGTGGTCACAAACACCTGTTTAAAGAAATGCAAAAGATTGAAGATGGTCATGTGTCTTTCGGAGATGCATCGAAAGTGAAAGTCGAAGGCAAGGGTACAATCTGTTACTTACAGAAGGATGGCTTGATTGGATCAATCAAGGATGTTTATTATGTACTCCCTCCATTCCTTTTTATAAGAAACAAAAGTGAAATTTTTTTATTTCTTTTTATAAGAAACTTTAACTAATTTTCAAATGTTTTAAATGTTGAATTTCACTTATACCCTTATTTATTATGAAAGAGAATATTAAAAATAAATAAGTTAATTGAATTTAGAGTAATTAAATAGGGGTATAGATGGAATAAGCTTAAATCTTTAAGAGTATTAAATGAAAAGAACTATTTACAATGTGTTTCCTTGGTATGTGTAATTTTTTCAAACTGTTTCTTATAAAAAGGAATGGAGGGAGTACCAGATCTCAAGACCAACATCTTGAGCTTGGGGCAACTTACAGAAAAAGGTTATTCGATTCTTATAAAAGATCGGATACTGCATTTGAAGGACAAGCTAGGGCATCTGATTGCTCAAGTCGATATGGGGAGAAATCGAATGTACAAACTGAATTTGAGAAGCGTTCAAGAAAAATGTTTGCAAGTCAATGTCGAAGACAAAGCGTCGTTGTGGCATCTACGCTTTGGTCATCTACATCATGCTGGTTTGAAAAGGTTGGCGAAAAAGAACATGGTGCACGGGCTACCAGACATGAACTATGAAGGAAAGTTTTGTGAAGAATGTGTGCTTAGCAAACAAACAAGAAACTCATTTCAAAAGAAGGCAGAATATCAAGCTAAACATATTCTCGAACTGATTCATACCGACATATGTGGGCCAATCACTCCGGAATCTTTTAGTGGCAAAAGGTACTTCATTTCCTTTATCGACGATTTCTCACGAAAAACCTGGGTTTATTTTTTGAAAGAAAAATCTGAAGCATTCGAGGTGTTCAAAAAGTTCAAAGTAATGGTGGAGAAGGCAACTGATAGACACATCAAAGCCGTTCGATCTGACAGAGGTGGTAAGTATATTTCAACAGCTTTTATGAAGTATTGTGAAGAGCAGGGCATAAGGAGATTTCTAACTGCACCATATTCACCTCAACAAAACGGTGAAGCTGAAAGGAAGAATCGAACAATTCTTGACATGATTCGATCAATGCTTAAAAGCAAGAACATGCTGAAGGAATTCTGGGCAGAAGCTGTACAATGTGCTATTTATGTTCAGAATCGATGTCCACATTCGAAGTTAGAAGATCAAACACCGCAAGAAGTATGGAGCGGATAGAAGCCAACAGTTTCTCATCTCAAAGTATTTGGTAGTGTAGCGTATGCACACGTACCAGATCAACAAAGGACAAAGCTTGAAGACAAAAGTCAGAAGTACATATTTATTGGGTATGATGAAAAGACAAAAGGGTACAAGCTATTCAATCCCATAAGCAAGAAGGTGATAGTGAGTAGAGACGTTCGAATAAATGAAGCGAGCAAGTGGGACTGGAACAATTCGACAGAAGTTAATGTTGAAGTTGAAGAATCATCTGTCGCCATACCAACAAGCGTTTCAACAGAAATTGAAGAGTCTGACAATGAAGATGAACCTCTACAACCCAGAATGCGAAGTCTACAAGATTTGTATGAAACGACAGAAGAGGTACACCTTGTATGTCTTTTGGCAGATACTGAAAACATTAACCTCGAAGAGGCGCTGCGAGATGAAAAATGGAAAACTGCCATGAACGAAGAGATTAAGGCCATTGAACATAACAACACATGGGAACTAGCAGAATTACCAAAAGGAAGTCAACCTATTGGTGTGAAGTGGGTATTCAAGAAAAAGATGAATGCTCAAGGCGAAATAGAACGATATAAGGCGCGACTTGTTGCGAAGGGATACAAACAGAAAGCAGGAATTGACTATGATGAAGTATTTGCGCCTGTTGCAAGAATGGAGACAATTAGATTGCTCATTTCTCAAGCTGCTCAATTCAAATGGCCAATATTTCAAATGGATGTCAAGTCAGCATTTTTAAATGGTGTGCTCGAAGAAGAAGTTTACATCGAACAACCACCCGGATACATGAAAATAGGAAAAGAAGATAAAGTGCTAAAATTGAAGAAGGCGCTTTATGGGTTGAAGCAAGCACCGCGAGCATGGAATACACGTATCGACACATATTTCAAAGAGAATGGTTTCAAGCAATGTCCCTACGAACATGCTCTGTATGTAAAGAAGAATGGAAGTAATATATTACTTGTTGCTCTCTATGTCGACGATCTAATCTTCTTGGGTAACAATGGTCAGATGATAGAAGAATTCAAGGGCACAATGACACGTGAATTCGAGATGACAGACTTGGGTCTGATGAGATTCTTTCTTGGTCTTGAGGTTCGACAAGAAGAAACAGGAATCTTCATATCACAGGAGACATATGCAAAGGAAATCCTGAAAAGATTCAAAATGAAAGATTGTAATCCAGTTTCGACACCAATGGAACCAAGTGCAAAGCTGTCGAAATTTGATGGGGGAGAACGTGTCGAAGCAAGCAAATTTCGAAGCTTGGTAGGTAGTCTTCGCTATCTTACTTGTACAAGGCCGGACATTTCATTAAGTGTCGGCATTGTAAGTCGATTCATGGAGGAGCCAGTATATTCACATTGGAAGGCATTGAAACGAATCCTAAGGTACATCCAAGGAACATTGTCATTTGGAATGTTTTACTCAAGAACAGAAGATTACAAGTTGGTTGGTTACTCCGACAGTGATTGGTGCGGAGATATAGACGATCGAAAAAGCACTTCAGGATATGTGTTCTTCATGGGAAATACCGCATTTACTTGGCTTTCTAAGAAGCAACCGATAGTAACACTCTCGACATGTGAAGCTGAATATGTGGCAGCATCTTTGTGTGTTTGTCATGCAATATGGCTTAGAAGATTGTTGAGCAAAATGGAGGTAAAACAGGTAGGTGCAACAGTAATACAAGTGGACAACAAATCAACAATTGAGTTAGCAAAGAATCCTGTAAACCATGAAATAAGCAAACACATCGACGTTCGTTTCCACTTTATTCGAGAACATGTGAAGGAAGGAAGTGTCGAATTGAGGCACGTAGCAAGCAAGGATCAAGCAGCAGATATTTTCACAAAACCATTATCGAAAGAAATTTTCGACAAAGGCAAGAAATTGGTAGGCATGATAGATGGAAAGAACATTTAAGTTTATAGGGGAGTTTTGTTGAATAAACTTAATGTTATAATTAGTAAGTTTCTATAATAAGTTTGTGGAAAGAAAACGTCTTTATTGTAATTGGAAGGCTAAGAGATAATAGTGTGCTATTTACTAGTTTTCTTAGAATAGCAATGATGGTACTATATAAAGACCATGTTTGTATTTTTTATAATAACAGAATATATACAAAAGTAGTGTTTCTGTTCTTAGTATCAAACTTCGATTCTGAATTCTAGATAGCATTCAGAAAACCACATCTTAATTTCATTAAAAAATTGCAAACTTCATTTGTTATATTCGTCATAAAAGAGACGGGAAAAGCAGAGCCAAGTAAAAGAAAAATCAAAACATATCAGAGGGAAAAGGGAATATTACCTATTAACAGATGGATATAGAATCCCTTTTAAGATATCTTCCTCATCCATGTATGAAGCAAGGCTGTCAGAATGATGATGTATAATGTTAGTAATTTGCATGACAAGATGCATCAAAGGACATCTCTTCAGGAATGGAAACATAAAAGATTTGCAATTTAATCCAATGAAATTATTAATGAAATTTTGATCATATGCCTTGCTTAAGAAATGCACTGAATGATAACAAGCACTGTAAAACCTATGGTGAGTGCATGGGCCTGCCATGTATATACTTATGGCATTGACAATTTTAGCAGCAAAAAGTACTCCGCATATAGTGCATGTGTACTTTGCGCAAAAATAAACTATCCAAACAATGGATCACATGGAACAGATTTCAAAAATATATAGTGAATGAGTAAAAAGTAAAAACATTCGGCAACACATAAAACAAGGACAAACTGTTCAATGACTCATTGGCTCGGACGTCATGGCAGCATATTGAATTCTACTATAATAATACTCAATAAATTTTAACATATTTTGTCAAACCTCCGTGAGTTGTCTAAATAAACATCATACCGTTCAGCAGCTGCCTGCAACATTCCATCTGTAATAAGATGAGCACCTGACAGAAGTGTACCCAAACCAATTCTGAAATGTAAAGTTCAAAATCAAAGTTAAACCAATAACTCAATTGTAAGTATATAAAATCCAAAAAAGCATGCCCTACCCTGGGAAAAGGTACATATTGTTTGCTTGATTTACATGGCCTACTTTCCCATCACCTGTACAATTTTAATTGCACCAAAACAAAAGCTAAGAAAAATTTGAACCATACAAGATATATCAAAACCAATGAAAGAGGTAATTACCAAAATCTACATTTTCGAAAGGGCTTCCACTAGCAAACACTATATGTTCCCCAGCATGATTAAAAGCATCAATAGCAGTGCACTCAGCTGTCCCCCGTAATACATAAAAAACAAAGTCAAAAAAAATCATAAACAATAATATGGAAATGTGAATACTTAATAAGCTTTGTAAAAACAAACCATTCAAGGTGGGATTAGACATGGCAAAGATAGCAGGTTTTGTTGAAACAGATTCTCTCATTGCCTTAAGCACCTGAACTGAATCTCAACCGTTAAATTTTAAGAACTAAACTAAGAAAAGTTCATGCAGTAACCAAAGCTGTCAAAGATATCTATTTAATAAATTGGTGCAACTGCAGAAGGTAATTACCTCCTCGTTGAAAATACCACCAACACCAGATAAACCTAGGAGCACATGTGGCTTAACCTTCTTAACCTAAAGATCAATTGGTTCAACAAGTAAAGGATCGACATAAGTATGCATAAACATTCAAAATTAGCGTCACAAAATAGGGGTTTAGTCATTTTATATCAAAATGATTGATTTCAATATTACAAGAGAATATAGCCTTGGCCCAAATAGAGTTTGTCTCAATGAATCTTGTAACATTTACCACTTCAATTATACTAGCACCCTCAGTAAGCCCATCTATGTCTCTTGGATTTTTAGCAAATGGGGCTGCAGCAGGATCTATATTGTTCCTTTCGGTTGTGACTAGACCCTGCATGTGAAGATGGCGTTGTTATCAGACTCAAATCAACAACAGCCAAACATGAAATAGCAGCATCCCTAAATTCATTGCACACAACACAGTTATTTATTTCTTTTATATGCAAACAATATTAGGTATTAAAACAAATCAATCAAGACAAAGAATATGATGAAAAAAAAACTGTTTGTATTACACAAAATTCAGTTAATCACAACAGAATTAGACATTTTATTATGTATATGAAAGTCAACACAGTTATGATTTTCAAGCATTGCAACTTAAATGGACTGAAAATGCTATGAAGATTGTGAACGCATACATCTTTATCGATCAGAAAGAATTGACTTTTGGCGGCTGATTCAGTGCACCCAGAAATTCTTGCAACTGCCTGGATGGCCATTTTCAGAACCCCTAGCCCTGCACTAAAGTCCAGGCCAAATAAAAAATGTTGAAGCAAAAAGTAGCAATAATGAGGCACTTGATAAAACAAAAGAAAATTAACACTCAATATTATGCCCATTATGATCAGTTTTGTAAGTACCTCCCAGCTCCAACCACAACTATCTTTTGGTTCACAAAATCAGACAATGGTCGACCTTGAGATCTTACAGTTCCCAATAATCCAGCAAGTGCAACACCAGCAGTGCCCTATAGGGAACAGTAACATTTTTATTTCAGTAGCAACTTCAATAACACAGCATTGGAAACACCTTAAAGATATTCTACATCAACAATATTTAATGTCACTTTCTCACCTGTATATCATCATTAAACATGCAAAACCTTTTCTTATATCGTTCTAGGGTTTCAAAAGCCCACTTCATTTGGAAATCTTCAAACTGATAAAATTGACACAATTTAGCTACAAAATTTAATAATTGATGAAATCTAAAATGATAGAATATATATAAACCTTCAAATCACCAGAGAACAAGAAACAAACAAACCTGCACAATAGCCTTGGGCCATCGAGCATGAACTGCTTCCATGAATTCATCAATAATTGACAGATACTCTTCACCTTCCAGTCTTGGTTGTCGAAGTCCTAAATCTATCACATGAAAACAACACCAGCAAATCAAATGCTTATCAGGATATCAAGGCAAATTAGCGGCTAGATTTCATGGTAGTCTTTGCATTTTCAGAATGTAATTACATGTCAAGGATAAACTAGATAAAATCAAGCAAGAAGATTCAAGATACAGAAGTAATTAAAATTTAAAATAACATTTCAAAATTCTAAATATGGTCAATGTTTTGTTTGAATTCATTCATGTTTTAATTTTTTTTCCCGCTAATAAGTTTACTTGTATTTGCATGAAATAAATGTATATATAAAGACTTGTTATAAATAATTAGGAACGGTTTCTCAATAGATCAAGAATGACAATAATCGCGGTCTGAAACTCCTAAAATACCATTTGTACAGTAGTCAGATATACCCAACCCACAATAATCGTTTTTTAACATGGTGTCACGGTCATAGTAGTCAAAGGCAAACAACTGACGAGCATGACACATTCCATTTTTACAAACATAAATTTTTGGCAAGGACTGACTGAGCCAAGGAGCATTAGAAGGGGCTCTGGCTTGTAAAGCTCAAAAATATAAATTTATATATAGAAAATTTGTAATCATTGAACTTAGTAATGGTCTAGTTAATTGGTTCGGTTTTTATGCTGAAGGTAGAAACAGTTTAATTGAACAAGTGATTATGGTAATTTCTTCTCTTGCAATTTTTTCAAACTTCCTGCTAAGCTTTGCATAGCTTATAAGTTGTATCTATAAGGAAGCTTTAGTGGAGCAACAATTCTAGATTTAGTATGAAAAGATATGATCAGGTTTAGAAACATGGTGGGTTATTCTAAAGCTATTTAATCTAGCAGTGGTAATCAAGAAAGGAAAGAACTTGATGAAGACTCACTCATATGTTTCAAAACCAAATCCAGTGCAGTTTATCAATCCTTCCTGTGTCTTAGATATTGATAATTGGATTCCTGATACTAAATAAGTAATCTAGTTGACACACCCAACATAAATCTTTTGGTTTCATCCCTGCTCCCCAATAAACTAAACTATGAGACATAGAACAGCTTTAAATGAGCAAACAAAACATCTAAAAGAACAGTTTTACTCACAAAGGCGATCTCCAAGTAGCTTTTGATTGTTGGTGCCAACATCTAGCATGACTGGAAGTATCTGCAATATTTGAAAATACAGCATCGGTTGAGCTAACAGGATTTATTACTACTTTTACCAAGTGGTAGTTAAACAAAAGGAACCTAATTGACATATTATTCCACGTGACTAATCTTGAGAAAAAATATCATGAAAACACAACCAACTCATATATAAAAGACACATAACTACACATGACAGTGATATATCGCCAGTATCCTAACACAGGTAACGATCCTACCCATAAGGTCCCTGTCAATATGCTTAAGCTGACGCTCGCCAGAAGTATGCTTGAAATTAGAAAACACAAACAATACAGACAGAGATTGAAACCGCAAAATAGATACAGAAAAGAAGCATACTCTTTGTGGGTTGATACCAGCAGCAGCAACATACACATCAAGCTTTCCAATGGGTATTCCTATTCCTTGAACTCCGAGATCACCCAATCCAAGAATTCGACTTCCATCTGTTAAGACAATCATGTCTACCTGTAAAAGAGAATAAAGTTGTTGAAACAAAACCTAATGTACGAACAAATGTAAGACGGTCTATTTTCACTTAATGAACCAAGTGATGAGAAAGCAACTACAATTAGAGTATGAGATCTAACTCTAAGTCATCGAAAAAATCTATATACAAACTGAAAACTGAGTATGAACTTTATGCATGGTACATATTTTGACAGTATAAAAGAATCTCCCTTTCAAAAAGCAATAGTAAAAGAAACCAACCCCCTTCCTCTCCCCCGAGTTTTCCTAATTTTTGACAAATCTCCCCTTTAAATACTACAAAAAACCTTCATTGAGATTTGAGAAGGATTGTTAGTGAAAAACTAATTCTACGATACTATTTATGTTGTAGAAATTAAAATCAACAATTACGGAAAGAAAAAAAAAAGGATAAACTTATCTGGGTCCATACAAGAGATTTCAATGAAAACCATTTTGTGTTCTACAGCTAAAAAGGTTTGTTGAAAGAATCAAAATTTTTGACATGGTGCTTACTATAGGATTTCTTTTACTAAACTACTTAATAAGAGACTATTGCAAAACCAGGTCAATTAATTTTCTGTTTATTACTCAAGGAGCACAAATTTATTATATTTAGCATAAGGATTAGAAAAATCAATTTTTCATAATATTGAACAGTATGCTATAGGGATTAGATGGGAAGAATGAAAGGTAAAGAGTTATTTCAAATTTCAACAATGAAATTAAGAAGAAAATGATATTGTATCACTGGAACTAATGCAATACCTCAGGAGATGGCCAGTTATAGATCATTGACATCATCTCGCCTTTGTCTTTGGCACTAAAATACATTCCACGTGGCCGTCTAAACAACCCTGAATAATTTTGACACACTAATCCAACTGTAGGAGTATATATTATTGGAGCAAACTCTTTAATATTATCAATAAGAACCTGAAGAAAATAAGAATCAGACACAAAAATCGGTTATGCTCTTAAATCACCATGCAAATCGAGTTCAAGATAACCAAAAAAGAAATAAGCAAACTTTATCATCAAACTCACTCTGTAGTATAAAGTTTCATTCCTGTCATGCAGTCTATTTAAGATTCTCCATTTTGCTAGGGAAACAACTTTTTCTGGTTGTCCATGAGTATTCTTCTCCAAAGATCGGTATGAATCCACTGAAAATAATAAAATAAAATTATAATATATGATTATCAAATATTAGTGAAGAATAAAATTACAAATGCCTTCAATGTGAGTTGGACTTAACTAAATCCCAAAAAGCTCTCTTAAGACCAGAGTTGTCCTTCACTTATAACTACTATGAAGATCGTCTCATTGTCTATGTGGGACTCTCGCGCACCCTTTTTGTGTCCCAAACTGAACATATGGAGCTTGAAGTTTGCAAGATTTGACATATGTGGATACCCCAACAAAATTAAGATGACTCTAATTCTATCATGGAATTTTGATTTGACCTAACTCAACAAAAAAAGAGCTAACTCTTTGGGTGAAGGTTACCCTAGACTTACTACCACTATTCAAACCATATCACTATTTAATGTGAAACTCAACAAAATGAATAAAAAGCATGAAATCAGCCACATTGCTGCTCAAACTTACTAAAGCGATCATATTGCTGCTCGAATGATATAACACGAGGAGGAAGAAGCCCCCGAAGCCCCAATCTATCCCTTTCAGTCAAAGGAAACCCAGTATCCTGCATTGCAAAAATTTAAATACCAAAAAATTAAAACAAACACCGATTTCAAGAATCCTGAAGAACAAACTTAAAGAAAGGTTTTCATGACTAATTGATATCATCCAGCAGATTATATAAAACAAACAGCCACGAAAAGAAACATTCAGTTACTTACACATACTCAGCAGCACTCAACCAAACTCTAAACACATGCCATAGAAAACATCAACAACAACAAAAAATTAAACAGCGTCAATTAAAGTTTTGTTTAGATTGACTTATTTGAGCTTATCTACCGACATTAGTTTTATGAGATTGTCTGGGGGGGAACTTATGAAAATCGCTTATTATAATTTTCATAAACATTTTTCAGTTTATTTTCACAAGTTCTCTAATATAGGTTACCAAAACAGCTTTTAACTTATACAAAACCAATTTAACTTTATTTTATCTTTTGCTATAGAAAGAACTTATATAAGCTGCTTATACATTAGTCTTATCATAATAAGCACCTTCAAGATACAATACGGACAAAATACTTTAATAAAAAATTAAATTTAAAATAAAATATATAAATGACACCAATATATAAACATAAAAATAGTTTCCCATATCCAATGCCGTATCGGTGTCACTCAGCCGTATCATATCTGTGCTATTCAGCCGTATCCCAACCGTATTGGCCATATTTAAAAAAATTAAAATTAAAATTTAATTGTCCGATACTTCCACTTACGAATCGGACACATATTAGTATGAGATAGGTGTCTGACACACATATACTTTGCCAAGTATCGGGGCTTCTGAGTATAAATAAAACCGTTTATCCAAACAGATAATCCGATTTTCCCTCTATTACTCATCCATGATATTTAGAAATAAAATCTGGCGGATGATATAAACATCAGCATATGCACATCAATTAACAAGAGTAAAATGTTTCCATAGTAATAATAACAAACTCAAAGTAATCTACACTATAATTAAACTGATTCATTAAAACAGTGACTTAGATTCTCACTCATCAAATTAAATCACAGAAACTAAACAATAGTAATATACTTTACTTTTCTGCTAAATTAAACTGAATTCGTGAAAATTGTAAGAGAGAGACCTTGTTGAACCAGGGATCGTGGAGGATATCAGCACCGCGTTTGTGAACAATGCAAGGACCGGGAATCGCGGTGGAGAAACGACGCGATCGGAGGAGTTTGGATGCTGAAACGAAGCGTGCGAATTTCCACATTTTTTCTGTCTTTCTTTCGCTTCTTCGTCCAACGAAAGTCGAAATTGAACTCAACGCTGACTTATTAACTAATCGAATCTAAGCTTAATTAATGTTCTGAGTAATTTGTCAAGTATGCTAAATGGTGTGTTAAATACGGAATAGTGATGTTTGTTTCCTATAGTCAGAGAACAACATTTTCAATTTGAAGCGGTAATTGAGTCCAAAAATAATAAATTGAAGCGGTGATATTTGAAACTCTTTTCTAATAGTAGTAACTAGTAGACTGGTAGTAGCCGGTAATTTTATTTTGAGAGGAGAGGATTATGATTAATTATAAAAAATAAATAAATCTTGTCAAAAAATAAATTAAATAAAATAAATTCTGAGTGTATCTCGTTACATATCTTGATTGTATGGATAAAAAATGTTTGTGCCACTTGTTCAATAGTGAATACCATCATGGATGGAGCTAGCAGGAGGTCAGGGTCCCTTTTAATTTATTTAAACTTTTTTAATATTAGTATGTCATTGGGCAATGAGCCTGTTAGAATTTTTTTTTATAAAGTGAAAACTTATATAGGAAAATAGAGGATTAAAAAGTTTGACTTAAAAAAAAGCACATAAAATGTAGTTATCGTACAATTTTTTCATTATGTTATATTTTTAAAATTTAGTTTTTTCTTTATTAAATTATATTTTTAAATTTGGTCCCCCTTAATTGAAGGCAATAGAAGGCTTAACTTAATGAAGAATAAGTGGGAAATCAATATCCAAAGCTTAAATTTGTAGGTTAAAAGCAAAGAAAACTGTCACTTGAAGTTGGAAAATGAAAAACCATACGCTTTTGAGTATGCTGGGAAGCTGTCATGACCGTGACAAAAGAAAATCAGTTACAACTCTTACCTTATTGCCACTTATGAGCACTTAATCCTTACTTATCCCTTTTCCACAAAAATCTCAGTTGTCAAAGGCCTATATAAAGGCTCTTTTTCTCACGTAATGAATCAAGTTTTACATTGTTTATTTCTAATGTGTTTAGATTTTATTGTTTATTTCTTGTCCACGTTAGTGTTAAGCATGACCCAACCTGTTGAAGGAGGCATCCAACACATATGAAAGATAGCAGAATTTCTAACAGGTTGCAGTAATCTGTAGCATACATTTGTGAATTGTTACTATGAGGTTCTCCTAATTTCATTTTATGCTACAATTGATTTGTTAATAATTTTCCATGACACAATAACCAAATGAAGCACCTTACTCTTTGGTGAATTTCTAACTTCCACCCTTGCTCCCAGTTTTGAACCTGATACTCTCATTATCCGCTTTAGATCTTAACAATTGATTGATAAACACTTGCCAGTGCCACAGCAAAATTTACATTACCACTTCCCGGCCACATACACCGACCCTCGCCTAACTTAACACTTGCTGGAAGAAAAGACATGATCCGGAGCTGCACATCGTCAGAAATATAAGGTTTGTTTTTTTTCCAGAATGCAATCTGCAACATGACAACCACAACAAGTTTAGATTATGTGTTTTTACGAAAATTGTACAATGCAAAACAATGAAAGAAAATATTTAACCTTAGAGGTTATGATTGCTGGAAGGCACAAACGAAAGAGTTGCATCGGACCAGAATGCCATCGATGTTGTTGCTTCTTATAAGCTTCGTATGATTCAGGAAGCTCGCAAAGCACCTGAAAGAAGTTTTCTTCAATGATTAGACCAAAACTGCAACTCAAATTTAACTTTTTCACGGTATTTCCTTACAAAGTTTAGTCAACCATGAATCTTAGTCACTGCAGATAATAACTTCAACCAAATTAAGTTCATCGTAAGTTTCTGTGCAGGTTTGGATTCACTTTTGGGAGAGTCAAAAGTAATTCTAAAGACTCAAAATTGATATTGCTATGTTTTAGCTTCTTCATTAGAATGGATTTGTGACTTTTAAACTCAAATTTATTACTCAACTCAATTGAAGTTATGATATGCGACTTTTGCCTCAAACGTGATTTTTAAACTCAAATTTATTACTCAACTCAATTTTAGTTGAACGTATCTAAATATAAATCATTTTACTTGAAATTCATTTTTAACTAAAACTAATTTCACAAAATCAATTCAATCAAAATCATTTTTTTTAAACTATAGAAACAAACTCGGAAATTATTATATGCGAAAAACTTTACCTTGACATCATTGAGATAGATAAATTTCCAACCATTCAGATGGGTGCGGACGGCTATATCCATGTCTTCGACGGTAGTTCGCTCGAGCCAGCCACCAGATTCTTCGAGTGCTTTTATTCTCCAAACACCAGCAGTTCCATTAAAACCGAAAAAATTAAGGAAGATCCCATTAACCTGTTGTTCAACCTCGAAGTGGAAGCACAAATTAATGTTTTGAAGTCTTGTGAGTAAACTATCCAAACAATGGATCACATGGAACAGATTTCAAAAATATATAGTGAATGAGTAAAAAGTAAAAACATTCGGCAACACATAAAACAAGGACAAACTGTTCAATGACTCATTGGCTCGGACGTCATGGCAGCATATTGAATTCTACTATAATAATACTCAATAAATTTTAACATATTTTGTCAAACCTCCGTGAGTTGTCTAAATAAACATCATACCGTTCAGCAGCTGCCTGCAACATTCCATCTGTAATAAGATGAGCACCTGACAGAAGTGTACCCAAACCAATTCTGAAATGTAAAGTTCAAAATCAAAGTTAAACCAATAACTCAATTGTAAGTATATAAAATCCAAAAAAGCATGCCCTACCCTGGGAAAAGGTACATATTGTTTGCTTGATTTACGTGGCCTACTTTCCCATCACCTGTACAATTTTAATTGCACCAAAACAAAAGCTAAGAAAAATTTGAACCATACAAGATATATCAAAACCAACGAAAGAGGTAATTACCAAAATCTACATTTTCGAAAGGGCTTCCACTAGCAAACACTATATGTTCCCCAGCATGATTAAAAGCATCAATAGCAGTGCACTCAGCTGTCCCCCGTAATACATAAAAAACAAAGTAAAAAAAAATCATAAACAATATTATGGAAATGTGAATACTTAATAAGCTTTGTAAAAACAAACCATTCAAGGTGGGATTAGACATGGCAAAGATAGCAGGTTTTGTTGAAACAGATTCTCTCATTGCCTTAAGCACCTGAACTGAATCTCAACCGTTAAATTTTAAGAACTAAACTAAGAAAAGTTCATGCAGTAACCAAAGCTGTCAAAGATATCTATTTAATAAATTGGTGCAACTGCAGAAGGTAATTACCTCCTCGTTGAAAATACCACCAACACCAGATAAACCTAGGAGCACATGTGGCTTAACCTTCTTAACCTAAAGATCGTTGTAGGTAATTACCTCCTCGCTCGAGCCGAATCACTAACTTTCACAACCACCTTGTCCTTTGTCACATTACTGCTAACATACTTTCCACACATACATAACAGAACACCAAAGCGAGTTCTTCCTGGATTGGAGTTCCCAACCCAACTTCAAAAGACACGCAAAGTTCATATCAGAAATATTCCTCAGACGTCAGACCTAAACTACCTACAACTTTAGGTTGATTCACCGTATTCCAATTAACTGCATGGTACTTTCGCTTGCCTTCCTCATCAGCCCATATGAATCCCCTTTGAATCTCTTAATTGGTTTTTAGCTGTTGTTCGAAGAACGAAAGGTAATGGAGCAAGTATCTCTTTTTGGAATGATCTTTGGTGAGGGGATAACATTCTGAAATTCAGTTTTCCAGACCTTTATTGGCTGTCTCAAATCAAAGGAAAAGTAGGAAAATTGGAGCTTGATTAAATAACAAATGGGAGTGGAAAGTATTTTGGAGAAGAGTTTTAACACCTGCTGAAGCAAACTTAGCATCAGTTCTGGATGCTCTTCTTCTAGCTCAAATATCACCTAGTGAAAATAATACGGTGCATTGGTTGCCGGACAAGGTGCGCGGTTTCAGCATCAAATCCTGCTATGAACTGCTGCGAAACATGCCTTGGAGCAATTTAAAGAATAGTTTCATAAAATTTGGTAGCAAACAAGTATGTGTTCCATTAACTGTTATGACACTTTTTTTAGCGTCATCTTTAAATGAAACAGGATAAATTTTTTGCTTTTGAACCAATCTACTGATATCCGTATAGGTATGTCCGCTGAGGACTTAAACAAAGAACAAACATATATCCGGCTAAAAGTGCTCAAATGTCAACCAAAAGATAAATGAAGAAACTGTGATGGCTGTGAAATGGAATGACAATATAAAGAATCTTGAATCCTTGATTAACGAATAACATCGAAGGTTAATAATTTGATAATCACAGAAGAATGCAGCAACACTTATAATTATGAGGAAATGAAAATATAGAGAAAAGTAAAGAATGAACAGGAATCGCTAAATGTAACATTTCAAGAGAAAAAGGGGGAAAAGAAAAAGCAAACCTAATATAGCATACATCAGATGAGGCAAATAATTTTGTTGAGTATATCAACCAAAGCTACGATATCATCACATAGCTCGGAACACATCAAAAGTAAAATAGATAACAGTTAACAAGTACAATTCCAAAGCAACCACATTAAATCAAGCATACTTTAAAGTAATCCAAATTAAAATTAAAACATCATTTTGAAACCCTGTAAAACAGTTTCAAAAGACCTTACAAAATCAGTCATCTTATTAGTCAAAGAACATGACCAACCCTCTGTCTATCTGCTCTAAGGAAAATATTCCATCGCAGAATGTTACACTTAAGTTTAAGGTTTCGGATCTGAGGCTTGAACATCAGATAAACCAGCCAAAACATCCTTAACAAACTTAATCAAAGAACAAAGACCCCCTAAGAAATTATGATCAATAGCACCTTTAGCATCAACCACGTGAGCAAAATCAATAAGCTTAACAACAGCACATGCACTTTTCTTCTCTTCAATTTCTTCTTTGTCATAAACCACAAGAATAGAACATGAACAAAAATGAAAAATAGTTTGAACTTCAAACCATTTCTTAAGCTCCAACAATTCCTCCAAAACAGTAACAAAAACCCTTGAAGCAAAAACACAATCAGGCTCGTCAACATTACCATCAGACGAAACAAATTTTCTCAAAATCAACATAGCATCCTCAGCAGAAAGATCCATAAGAACCTCTCTATGAGGCTGCCATAATTGATTAGTGGGACCCATGGACCTCAGCCCGGAGATTCTAAACCCTAATTTGATAGTGGAAGTTTCTCGATCTTTCTTGAGGCACTTACGAATGTAATCTTCGGAGGATTGTGGGTGCCATGTACGAGAACCGATCTTGATGTCGGCCACAGAGGGGTTGGTGTAATTACTGACGATATCTTCTAAGACGATGTGGGGGTGTAGACCAGAACCGTCAGAGGCATCGATGACTTCAGTGCCGTGAAAAGAAGGGAAGAATTTGAGAATGTTGGAAGGGATTCGTGGATCGGAATAGAGGGAGGTGTAGAAAGCAAGTTCGTTGGAGCCTCTTTCGTCATCTTGAAGAGGTTTGTAGAATTTTCCAGAATCGTCTATGAGAGGACCTATGATTCCAGTTTTTGCTTGGTGACCGGCAACTTGGTGGTCTGGGATTTTCAGCTTCACCATTTTGCTACTGAAGCTGTATCCATAAAACAAAAATTGTCAAAAAATTATTAAAGAGATGAAACCAAAAGAAGTACTGTATATGAAAAAGGAAGACAAAAACCAGAAAATGTTAAGCGGGGAAACACATGAGACAAATGATAGTTAGTTACATCCAGAACCGTGGATCAGGGGATGCCAACTATTTAACTTCAATTAATAATTATAATTATGATTATATATAGAACACAACCATGAAAAATCACAATATTGCTTTTCGAATAAGCAAAAGTAACCAGTTTCTCATACCATGCATGTATATTGCTGATACTTTTGCATATGGCCAGACTATATATATAATGAAGAATAATATAGAGAATCCATAAAACCAACAACATCATACAAGAGGATCATACACTGAACTGAACAATTTGTTGGTACAAATAGTATTAATTTCCAAAATTTAATACCTATGTACAAATATGAAAATCAACAGTATCTTCAATCTAAAAAGCTTACATGCTTAGTGTGATACTCAAAACCTATGAAGCACGGATACACACACAAACACCAAATATGACACAAACACCGACACATCGACACTGATACTAACTTGAGAAAACGACCTAATTTAATATAATCATATGTGTCACTGTCCGTCACCCGACACACCTACTCTGAGGAGAGCTGCTTCATAGCTCTCCACAGACACACATCAGTGTCTGACACCAACACTTATGATTGCACTGAAATTAAGTCATTTCCTCAGATTATTATCGGTGCCGACGTCCATGTCGTGTCAGTGCTTCGTAGGAGGAGAGTTCAGACTTCATAGCTCAAAACTGTAAACATAACTCTAGGGGGGTGTTTGTTTCAAGGATGTTAAATTTATTCCTTGGAATAATATTCCCAGGAAATAATGATAGGAATGTTATTCCAAGGTATTTTAAAAAAATCATGTTTGGTTAATATTAATTACATTCCTTGGAATTATTGATAAAGATGGGTAAAAGAGAAGTTACTAGAAGTTATTTAAAATATATTTCCATGTTCATGGGAACTTTTATTTCCCACCCATTTTCTTAGGAATAAAATCATGGGAATAAGAGAAGTTATTGGAAGTTATTTTATTCCTAGGAACCTTCATGCCTAGGAATAATTTTATGTCAACCTTATAACAAACATGGGTATATGTATTCCTACCCATGTATTTCCAGGAATCTTATTTATAAACTTGAAACAAACACCTAGTAGGTAATTCAAATGTGAAGATCCAATTATAATCAGTGCAATATGCAATACTTGAAAGAGACAAAACACACTAATGGGATCAATACTAAGAAAGTATAAAGAAATCATACAATAATTTTTCAATTTTGCAACTATGTTACAACAATGCAATAACAACAATGTTCTTCAGATTCAGATTCAGATTCAGATTACAATAATAAAATCAGGAATGCCCATATTCCCAATTTTCAAGTACAACAACAAAATCCCCAATTTTAAAGGATAACACAAAATCCCAAAAACAAAAAAAAAAAACTAAAGATGGAGTTTTTGATTACCTTGATATTGAAGTGGGCGATTTAGAGATTTGGGTGAAGTAGAAGTAATGTTAAGGTGTGAATATAAAGCAATAAGTAATGCAAACTTTACGCTAGAGGTTAAATTGAGATTTTAAACCCACTTGTGTGATATTTTTGGTGTCGTATTTCAATTTTGGAATCATATGTTTGTTGGAAATGCCACCTCTTGTTTGAAAGGTTGTTATAATGAGATCACAAGAGATTTCATAAAGAGTCTTTTTTCTTTTTGCTTATAATAATTAGGATTAATTCATATAATATTCTAATGACATCACATGCAGACTAAGGAATATTCTAAAACGCTAATCCCCAAGTCACAAAATATTTTTTTCGCTGCTTACCATAACCAAAATTTACCCTTTTTTAATCCTTTGGTTCACGTTAGAACTTGGTTCACGTTCGAACGATATTTTAGTAATTTAGAGTTCGGCCATGAAATAAATAAAAAAGTTGTTCTATTTAGAAATCGAATTTAAGTTGTTCAAAAATTTATTTTATGGTGAAACTCATTAATCTCTTAACTCAAATGACTTGCTTTAAAATTTTATGTATCAATCTCTTATTTAAATTCTCTTTTTTTAGGTTATTGTATAATGTACCAAGTCTAACTAAATATATTAATTATATAATGAATTCAAAAAGGTAAATTTTGTTTATATTTTCTGATTTTGTGTTTTGTGATGGAAAAAGTAATTCTCATGATATAAGTTGAATTTTATATCATTGCATTAGATGCAATTGAAAGCTTGGTTCAAGATTTCTACTATCCTGCAATCGGTAATATTTGGAGTGAGCATTGGATAAAAGATTATCTAAAAGTATATTTATAAGTGGGATAATGCTCAATTTACAAATTTGTTTTTTATTAAAGCTGTGTGTAAACATGACACCGACATACATAAAACATGTAATTATTTTAAGTTACTTCCATTTTTCAAATTATTATCGGTGTAAACGTGTTATTATCCGTGTCATTTTCGAGCGGGTCATTTCTGTTTTTCCTTAACAATTCAATTTTCGTTTACTTCAAGTTATCATCTTTCTATTACTCAGCCAAACAAAGATCAAAGCAGCCATGAAAATACTATCTAAGATTTAACTGTCAGAAAAATGTATGATACAAAAGTGAACATCTTTTGTTACAAAATGACACAACAAAGACCTGAAAACTATGATTTCTTTACAAGAAATGGTTCAAGAACACAAGACTTAGGATTGGTCATAGGAGGACCTTTTTCTCTTCTCTCCAATTCTTCAAGCCTGAAAGTAATCAACTTATCCCAATTCCCTCCTTCAAAGAGTACTCCAGCTTTACCATCAGTGATTCTTTGAACAATACCACAGTACATGTAAAAAGGGTTATTTTCATTTTTCACAATAGCAATCATTCCTGGAAGTAACATAGGAAGTTCTGGTGCTTTCGGTTTCGATGATGATAATGATGATGAAAGTTTAAGTCTTTTGTCATCGATATCAGGTTTTGGAGGAGGGTTTTCTTCGATGAATTTTCTCAACCCTTTTTCGCCACCAGGAAACCCTCCGGTTAACCCCATTAACTCTTTATCGAAACCATCTTCAGCAACACTTTCAACGGATTGCGTTGAGTTTTCTTGATCATCATTACCAGCTTCTGATGGTAATGGTTGGTTCTGATCGTCAAAACCAACTTCTCTTTTAAGCTCTTTTTGAAGACCTTCTTCTCCTTTGCAAAGTCCTCGGCCTCCCATGATTTGCAGCAAGTCGAATTTGGCACACGGTTGAATTCTTTTGTAGGTTGGTTTGCTGTGAATGGTGGAAGCCTTAGGATAAAGATGAGTAAGACTCTCTTGGCCTAAGAACTTTGACCTATGAAGAGAGCCATGAAAGCTATGAAGGGCAATAAAGGAAGACATTTTTAGTTAACTGTTTAGAAAACTGGTAAAAGACAGCATCAGTGAGAGGAGAAAATGGAAGGGGGAGAATAGATTCATAATCTAATCATAGCCACAAAATTATTGGATAAGCCTATCTTTATTTTGAAAGGAAAAACTACTAGAAAATATTCCTCCCATTTAATCTTGACCACAAAGTTCATTCTTTGGGACAAGAACTGCAGCATGTAATAATCATATATTTCTAACCACTCTCCATATGTAACAATCTTGATCACATAATCTTTTGATTAAATACATTTTAGCATCAAAATATATTTATCCAAACACAACTTATGGTGAGAAATTAAACAGAAAAAGAAAAAACCAAGGCAGTGTATTTGAGCCTAGTGAGAAGTATTTTGCCATCACTGTCTTAACTTGCCAATTTTTTTACATCCAAAAATGAGTTGACTTTATTTATTTTTTTCAAGAATTTACATAGATTTATTTTACAACAATCTAAATGTAGTATGAGATATTGAGAGCACATGTCAATTTTAATGGTAATCAACAACACTCAAATGCTAACAAGGGAGGCTTATATCGCATCTTCATTGCTGCCTCATCGCTTAGCTTCGGCTGTAAGCGTTAACTTAACGCCATCTTTAAATGAAACGGGATTAATGTTTAGAGTTTGAACCAATCTAGTGATATCCATAGATATGTCGGCTGGGGACTTCACACCTCGGTCAACCTGAAATAATGAAAATCTTAAATGTGTCACAATAAAGTACAATCAGAGAAAGATAAGATAACAAATGATAGTGTTATCAAACTGCTCATATTGACATCAAAAGATAAATGAAAGGCTTTGACGAGTATGACATTGAATGAGAACACAAATAACTTGAATCCTTGATTAAGCATAGCGCTTACCGATGAAGCAGAGACTGGTTTGATTAATGAGGTGTCATACCCTCTAAATTGTGCAACAGCCTCAGCCATTTGAACGCGTGATACCCTATCCGGTCCACCAGTATTAAGTAACAATTGCATTTGCTTTCCCTCTGTGACAATAGTACGAAATTAAATCATGAAAGCAAATTTGAGATGCCTCGTTTTAAAGTAGTTTAAAGAACACAAAAAAGTGGAAGATGGAAGAAGAGGGGACGATTGTTAGAATGCTCAACTTATACACAAGAAAATGAAAAATGTCATACATAACTGTAATTCAGTTACAGGATATAAACAATTTTCATAGATAAGGATCGAGCTTCTCCAATAAAATAGTGTTTTGCAACCTTAAAAAAGGTCTAACTGAACCCACTTGGGTTGGTTGGTGGTATTGGCTTGGGACCGAGGAGAGTGCTCTTCCTTAAGGTCTCAGGTTCGATTCTCTCTAGTGCCAATTTAAATGGGTTAATTTAGAATCTTCAAAAAAAAAGGTCTAACTGAAAATTAGTTTCATTAAGAAATTCTTTTGCAGCATACCGCATATCTAACCGATATATCAGCTTGGTTACAAAAAATTATGTACCTGATAACCATTGGCTTGTTAAAGCTAGTATAACAGTTACAAGATCCTTAACATAAATCGGACAACGGAACTCATCATGAAAGAACTCCAATGTTTCTCTTTTAGAAAGGGCACCGTCAATCCACTGCAATAGTTAGACAGTATAAGTAACTTACACATCAAGTAATTATAAGAATTAGAAGAAGTACCGAATATGCAATAATAGACAAGTATAATATTTGGCTTCGCAACAAGGTTATAGCAAAAAATTAATAAATGAACATCACAAGCATTCAAAGATTTTCTCAGTTATTTATATTGCAGACTGAAAATGGTTAGCCAAACACTACTACCGTCTTTTGAGAAAGAAACATCTTATTCATCGTGCAATATGTAGCAAAATTTAAAAGCATCATTCACATCGCAAGCTTGATTGTTCCAAATTCTGGAAGCATTAGTTTTCAAATAAAGTACAATTCCACATACAACTCATGCACCTGAATAGGAAGAGATTTTGGAACTGGTGAGAGAGTTTGTGGCCCATAAATGATACTGCTTCTCAAAATTGCAAAGTTTGGCCAATTTTCCGAAATGAACTTCTCCGCCTCTACTTTAGTTTTACCATAAACATTTAGTGGAATAGCAATATCTTCTTCCTTGTAAAAGGACTTCTCCCCTTCATAAACTGATAAACATATGTATAAGAATTTAGCTAAAAATCGAAGTGTAAATGAATGTGGATAAGGATATGGATAACAAATGCAATATATTGGTCACGATTAGACCGGTTTACCTTGATCTGTGGAGAGATGAATGAGAAGAGTACTGTTCTGTTTAAAGCTTTGCAGCCATTTGATGAGGGATGATGGCACATTAATAGCATGTGCTGAAGCAGGATCAATTTCACAAGCACGAGGCACTGAGAGGGCGGCACAATTGACAACCACATCGGGCTGCAAATAACAAACCAATGTAGGTGTCAATGCAATTATAAAACTAGTCACAAAATGTTCTACACATGATTCTTTATCCTTATGTTTTTGTGTGATGAATTTCAATTTAAGAACATAAATAACCCCAAGATATATTTAATGGACAAAAGGTTCAAACTTTAGTATCACATTGGGAACTATTCAACTTATAGATTTTCGAGAATTCAATACATGAAAGATCCAACATGTTTTCAACACTCAATCATGCAATGCAATATCACTATAATCACTATAATTCAATAAACATCGTAGTATATCACTATAATTCAAAATCAATTTAAACAAAGTTCCATAAACTAAATTGATAACACACACATCTTACTTTTTATTATGCTGCTAACCCCTTTTACATTTTCTATTGAATCTGAACAACCCATTAATAAAAATCATATTTTGCCACTGACCCAATTGAATTAAAGCTCAAAAGGTTGTAAAAATGAGGAGAAAAAAAACCTGGCCAAATGCGTTGGAAATAGTTTCAAATCCAATGCCGGATTTCAAATCGACATGGAAAGATTGAGAATGAGGAAATGCATCGAACAAAGGTTGAGGAAGAGGAGTAGAGTGGTAGGTGAATGCCACAGTGAGATCATCGTAAGAATGAGATTGAGAATTATAAGATTGTAGTAGATGCTGACCCAAGTAACCTGTGCCTCCCACAATCAATATCTTCTTCTTACTCATCTCTCTTTCTCTTTTTGTTTTGTGATGCTTTCAATTTTGTAAATTGTAAATTGTTAGTGTATTTGTGATTAAGATTTTGTCTTTCATTTTTATTTTTATTTGAGTTAAATATCTTTTTATATCTACATTTTGGCATATAATCAAGAATAGTCCCTACTTTTTTTACGGTGAAAAAAAATCCTACAATTTTTTCCGTCATTAATTTTGGTTCATGCCGTCTTGTTTTTTCACGGTCACCAAACGGAATGCTTTTGTGACAATTGTGGTCCCATTTTTTAATTAGCCTACAAATAATACGGTGACAAGTGTCAGCATAATGACATATTTTAATTAGTTTAAATGCAAAAACTTATTTATAAAAATTCAATTATGTTGACACGTGTCGCCATATTATTTGTCAGCTTATTAAAAAATGGACCCACAACTGTCACATAAGCATTTTGTTTGATGATTGTGCTAAAAACAGACGACAGGGACCAAAGTTAATGATATTTTGTTTATGGAGGCCTTAATTTTAGTTAGATTTCAAATATAAATTATATTTGCTTTCTCCATGATGTTGTTTACAGGGGCCTTACTTTTTGTTAGATCCCAAATAAATATGAAATTTATAACAAGAAACTGTGCCATATTCAAAGATTTCCAAAATATTTTATTTTCAGATTAAGTTTTGAGAGTTTGGAGTAACCATGAATCATGAGTTTAGAGGAAGAAAAAAAGAGAACAAAAACTATATTGTAGCTTATTTTGCATACATTAATCTGAAGAGAAAAAAAAAAAAGAAAATAAGTGGTTCTCATACAATTTTTCAAAAACGTGTTTTTAAATTTTTGTGTAATGGAAAGGGTTTTCAGTTTTTGAGAACTTGTTGAGTGTAAAACTGAGTTCACCTGTAACTATTGTAACTATTGTGTTGAAGAAATTCTTAAAAAATTGAAGAAGATGGAATTTCTCTCTCCTTTAATTACCTTTTAATCAATCAACCATTAGATCAATCCAAGGACTAAAAACTGCACAGGAGAGGTAACAGGAGAGAGAACACACAGGAGATGATCCAAATCCAAATAAAAGTAGCAACTATTCTTAACTATAGGCTAAAATATAGGGAATAAAAACATTTTAACCCTTTTTATTTTATTTTTTACTTTTTTTCATTTTGGCAGGATTTGTGGGTTCATTACTTCACTATGGTGATATAAATGGTAGATATTTTGATAGTGGAAATTTGACCGGAACATGCAGCAATAGTGTAATTACATTATCATTATTATCCAATATCAATTATATATTTTGTCAAATTATTTTACTACACTCAGTTTTATAGTATGATTGAGAAGAATAGTTAATTTTTATTGGATGTACATGAACGTGGTATATTTATTAAACTCAATTTGACAATAGATGGTTGAGTTATTTTAGAATTTTGTGTTGAATTTAATTTAATTTTAAAAACTGTCTTATAAAATTCAAGTTATCTCATTGCGAAAATTTTAACATGATTTTTTTACTAAAAGTGTGTAGTTTCTTTAGCTTATTATCAACCCGGTATAGTTACCAAATGCTTTACCAAAATCGGGTAAGTTATCACTGACATTGACGACTTTGTTTTTTTATATATATTTTTTATTTTGTTAATGTATAGAGGTGATACAAAGCAAAGTCATCAAATGGTAGTGACGACTTTCATTAAAAAAAAAAAAAAAAATTTGTCAATGGTATTGACGACTTATCCCATTTCGGTAAAAAATTTGAAAATTGCACTAAAACTATAGAAACTACACTTTATCTCGTTTTTAGAAAGACACTCCTCAACTACCGGACCACCAAAGAAGACAACAACCCAACTCGTAGAGATGACACTAGACATTAACTTCTGAACTTTAGATGCAGTGTTTGAAGAGGGTAGCCTTCCAGAGACTGCTTACAATATTGTGAAGGACCAAAAATTTTGTGGTGAGATTAAGGTGGCTTTCACTTTTACAGCTGAGGTAAAGTTATGGAATCTGTTTTTCTATTTTTTTTAAAAAATGTTTGTTTGATCTGCAAAATGTAAGCATTTGATAAAACAGTACATAATAGAATAGATAAGATAAATTTAAAGTATTGAACAAATTTTGTCTTGTATAATGTTCGATAGACAAAATATTATTTAGTATTTTAGACAAGAATTTCAGTTTTTGAAAAGTCTCTTTTTAACTCTCAATTTGTTCAATCTCAAAAACAATTTTAAAATCAAACATAGTACAGTTAAGTTGTCATGTTGACTATCAATTATTGGTTGCAGAGAAACTATGAACGGGGTTACAATGAAGATGAGGAAACCACAGGTGGATGGAAACAATCAGCTAGAGACTTTTGAAATTGAATGAAGGTTTACATATTTCCAAGATCCAATATTAATTGGGTTGATCAATGTGTTTTCTGGTGTGATGATCTCTTAGTGTTCTGTTTTGCTTTTCATCCCTTCGGATGTAAACTACATTTTACTTAACATAATGTTTTATGCACTAGTATAATTTATTCCAGAACCGAATTTTATGAACCATTTCAGCTAAAATGAAAGAGTTTTATTATAAATTTTTGGAAGGTGAAAAGTTTCATGAACCATTCAGCTTAATGATAAGTTTGGAACCACAGTGAAAGTACTTTCCCACGCACGGCTATCAAAAGCTTGGATTTGTACCTTCAACATTTCCACGGTCAATTAACATAACGCAAATCTGAGCACGCGTTAATATGTCAACCAAAGATCATATTCAACTCAACCATGATAATTGCCAAGTTGAATATATAAGAAATCACTCAAAGCAGGTTAAAAACCTGTGCATCCATTTAGCAAAGTGATAGAAAGTCGTGTCATTTAACAAACACACGACATTTTGCTTATCAAAAATCATCCAAAGAAAGTGGGAACAAAATTATTCTGAATGTATAGATATAATCATGATCATATAAAGCATTGTCAATGCAATTTTTTCATTTGGAAACAAAAACAGGGAAATAATGAGTATATGAGATAAATCCACCAGCTACATGAAGGTTTATCATGAGTAAAGAACACTTAACAGCGATTGACTGATTAGTTATTTATTATTTCTTTTACTTCTTGGTTACATTACAGAGTTTATCCGCTTCATCAATTGCCATGTTAGTAGAGACATCAGCATCTTGCTCGGGCACATTAATCCTCAACGTCCTCGTCAGTACTTTTACCTGAGTGGGATGGTTTAGAATCATCATCTGAAAGAAACATGTATTGAATCAATTGTCTTGTTGACTACGAATAAGCACATAATGATAGATATGTGCCCCCGAGGTTTTAAAAAATGGTTCGTGACTGCGAGCAACAATCAAAGTTTTTGATGTCGCTGCGATCGCGATTGAAGTTGCAGCATTAACCGCATTTGCTGTGACGCGACCGTTACTAAGACTACGATATAAAACCTTGAGGGCCACTATGCAACGTAAATGTTCCTTATTATTAAACTTCTAATTGATTAGCCCTATGGTTTAGCTGCTCTCCTATAATCACAGGCAGTCATTTTAAATTTTGAAAGTTCCGTTCAGAAATTTACGCTGGTCTGCTGCTAATGAATCTGGAATTGGTAGACGCAGTCTCCCAGGAATCGACAAGGCAGCTGTTGTCTTCCTATGACCAATGGGATTGCATTTCCTCAGCGCATCGATTTCCTGTTTTCTGATTGATTTACATAACTGCAAATAGAAAAAAAACATCAGATCAATGTTCCTGGTCGTTGTTGATAGCTAAGCTTAGATCAAAACCAGATATAATAGACTAACATAAGGTAAGGTAATTGCAGACTCCAACTGAGAAAATTAAACTCAAAGTAGAAAATGTAGTTATTATATACGACGCATCACATCGAAACTTTATAAAGCATTCAAAAAAATCATTTGACTTCATGAAGCACATTTAAAATAATATATGTCCAAAATGCAAGAAACTTTCACAAAATTGATGGGAAATCCCGGGCGCGATAAGAATAACAACACATTCGGTTGATGTGATGATTCAGGAAAAATGAAATTCAACTCACCGGTGCGTAGATGCCAATCTCATTTGTCTTGGCATAATCAACATAGCGTATTAGAGTAGGATATGTATAGAACTCCTGTCCAGTATCAGGACAATAATAAGTCTACAACAGAAAAATACAAAAAATACAGTCAATGATACATTCAGAGAAAAAAGATACATCGGTGAAGAGTATTCAATATAACACCAAAGAATTTACGTTATCTTCTTTTAATCAATATAACACCAAACATCAAAGACAGAGAATTAATCACTTATGAACATTGTTATCGAAGAAAAAAGACACCTTAAAAAACAGTTGGCAGTCACCTAGTTTCATTCCAGCATCTATGATGACATTCACAAAACAACACCAATAGAGGTCATACATGAGAAGAAATTAGTACCCTTAGTACCCTTTTGACTCTGTTTCACACATTTTCAGTATTGTCAATTCAAATCGCGGAAAATAGTGGTTTGTTCAAATTCCACTATGAACCTTGCTATAGCACCGCTTTTTGACAACATTTTGTACTAAATAGTGTATCATGGGACAATAGCAATTTATTCAAACCCCGTTACCACTATTTAACAACACTGAACATTTTTAAAAATTCAAAATGGGAAATTTTTTGCTCCGGCCACACTAATCCTTATGCATTACGTATTTCGAATTGAAACAAGAGGTGATCAGATTTTTCAACATTTAATTAGCAGACATGACATTTACTAGCTAATTCGAAAAGCAAATCAACATCAGCAGCATAATCTAACCTAATTCGAGGCATGATCAATATCAATAAATATCAAAATCTTGAACGCCAATACTAGAAATCGATAATTTCACCCTAAACATAAACTCAAAATCTAAAGTAGATTTTTTGGTACCGTTGTTATGGTGCCATCCTTTTCAACTTCTGACTTAACACTCCAACCCGTCGGGATTTCTTCTCCATTAGGTGGGCTTTCATCTCCCTTACTCGGACTTTCTTTGCTTTTAGGTGACATAGAATCAATCAACAAACTTTTCCCCCAAAATAAAATTGTGAAAGGTCTCTTCCTCCTTCTACTTTGTTTGAAATATTTTATAACCTAGGTGTGTGATAACTAGACAATAGGAAAAGGGAAAATACTGCAAACAAATAAGCACCTCTCCAAAGCCTCATGTTCTGATTTTGGCACGTGTAATCATCAACAATTGAATTATTGTCGTACGTTACATTTTATAAATGAATCTAGTCCGTAATTCATAAATGTTAAGAAAAATGTAACATAGGACAATAATTCTATTGTTCACGATTGCACGTGCGAAAATGGGAACACGTGGCTTTGGATGAGGTGCCAATTTATTTGCAGTCTTTCCCCTTTCCCTATTGTCTACTTATCACACACCTAGGTTGAAAAATATTTCAAACAAAGTAGAAGCAGGAAGAGACCTTTCACAATTTTATTTTGGGGTAAAAGTTTGTTGATTGGTTCTATATGGCACCTAAAAGCAAAGAAAGTCCGAGTAAGGGAGATGAAAGCCCACCTAATGGAGAAGAAATCCAGACGGGTTGGAGTGTTAAGTCAGAAGTGGAAAAGGATGACACCGTAATAACGGTATTGAAAAATCTACTTTAGATTTTGTGTTTATGTTTAGGGTTAAATTATCGAATTCTAGTAATGACATTCAAGATTTTTATATTTATTGATAGTGATCATGCCTCGAATTATCTTTTATAGGGTTGTTGATTCAGTTTATTTCATAGTCCCACACACAAAAACAAAAAGCAACAGTAAGGGCCAGCGTCTCTTGAAATAACTATTCACTAATACAAATCGAAAAACAATGTAGCAATACAACAGCCAAAAAAGAGCGGGAAAATCTTAAATTCCAAGTAAAGCATAAGCAAATGAACCCGACATCACCTAAGATCCTAATCCATTGACTAAAAGAAAAAAAGTTTAGAATAGTGAAGAAGGAAATAGTCAAGGAAATCAAATGCCGTGGGCATGTATATAAATGAATAACTATAACAATTGTCTTGCACCATACAAAAACAACCATAAAATGCTGAAAAGAAATTCTGGTAAAAATTATAACACAATAAGCAATCCCAAAGGTTACCTCTAGAGAGACAGGAACAACCGCCAGACATGATTGTCATCTCATTTCCAACGTGACCACGTCGTAGACGCCGTATAAGCTCTTTTGATATTCAAGTAAACTTCTCCAGTTCTCCTACAATCTACACTGACAACGGCAAATCAAAATCAAATTATGTTAAATGAGACCCGTAAGGCAACACAAGAAAATGGTTTCATACATTTTGTTCAACCAAACAGCAGTATTGGCTAGTGTTTAAAAAATTGTGACCAAAAACATAGGGTCGCAAACACAATAAGCTAGCTTATAAGCTCATACAACTAAAAAAGACTTGTTTGGTATTTTACTTTCCCACGCACGGCTATCAAAAGCTTGGATTAGTACCTTCAACATTTCCACGGTCAAATAACATAACGCAAATCTGAGCACGCACTAATATGTCAACCAAAGATCATATTCAACTCAACCATGATAATTGCCAATTTGAATATATAAGAAATCACTCATAGTAGGTTAAAAACCTGTGCATCCATTTAGCAAAGTGACAGAAAGTCGCATCATTTAACAAACACGCGACATTTTGCTTATCAAAAATCATCCAAAGAAAGTGGGAACAAAATGATTCTGAATGTATAGATATAATCATGATCATATAAAGCATTGTCAATGCAATTTTTTCATTTGGAAACAAAAACAGGGAAATAATGAGTATATGAGATAAATCCTCCAGCTACATGAAGGTTTATCATGAGTAAAGAACACTTAACAGCGAATGACTGATTAGTTATTTATTATTTCTTTTACTTCTTGGTTACATTACAGAGTTTATCCGCTCCATCAATTGCCATGTTAGTAGAGACATCAGCATCTTGCTCGGGCACATAATCCTCAACGTCCTCGTCAGCACTTTTACCTGAGTGGGATGGTTTAGAATCATCATCTGAAAGAAACATGTATTGAATCAATTGTCTTGTTGACTACGAATAAGCACATAATGATAGATATGTGCCCCCGAGGTTTTAAAAAATGGTTCATGACTGCTAGCAACAATCAAAGTTTTTGATGTCGCTGCGATCGCGATTGAAGTTGCAGCATTAACCGCATTTGCTGTGACGCGACCATTACTAAGACTACGATATAAAACCTTGAGGGCCACTATGCAACGTAAATGTTCCTTATTATTAAACTTCTAATTGATTAGCCCTATGGTTTAGCTGCCCTCCTATAATCATAGGCAGTCATTTTAAATTTTGAAAGTTCCGTTCAGAAATTTACGCTGGTCTGCTGCTAATGAATCTGGAATTGGTAGACGCAGTCTCCCAGGAATCGACACGGCAGCTGTTGTCTTCCTATGACCAATGGGATTGCATTTCCTCAGCGCATCGATTTCCTGTTTTCTGATTGATTTACATAACTGCAAATAGAAAAAAACATCAGACCAATGTTCCTGGTTGTTGTTGATAGCTAAGCTTAGATCAAAACCAGATATAATAGACTAACATAAGGTAAGGTAATTGCAGACTCAAACTGAGAAAATTAAACTCAAAGTAGAAAATGTAGTTGTTATATACGACGCATCACATCGAAACTTTATAAAGCATTCAAAAAAATCATTTGACTTCACGAAGCACATTTAAAATAATATATGTCCAAAATGCAAGAAACTTTCACAAAATTGATGGGAAATCCCGGGCGCGATAAGAATAACAACACATTCGGTTGATGTGATGATTCAGGAAAAATGAAATTCAACTCACCGGTGCGTAGATGCCAATCTCATTTGTCTTGGCATAATCAACATAGCGTATTAGAGTAGGATATGTATAGAACTCCTGTCCAGTATCAGGACAATAATAAGTCTACAACAGAAAAATACAAAAAATACAGTCAATGATACATTCAGAGAAAAAAGATACATCGGTGAAGAGTATTCAATATAACACCAAAGAATTTACGTTATCTTCTTTTAATCAATATAACACCAAACATCAAAGACAGAGAATTAATCACTTATGAACATTGTTATCGAAGAAAAAAGACACCTAAAAAAACAGTTGGCAGTCACCTAGTTTCATTCCAGCATCTATGATGACATTCACAAAACAACACCAATAGAGGTCATACATGAGAAGAAATTAGTACCCTTTTGACTCTTTCACACATTTTCAGTATTGTCAATTGAAATCGCGGAAAATAGTGGTTTGTTCAAATTCCAATATGAACCTTGCTATAGCACCACTTTTTGACAACATTTTGTACTAAATAGTGTATCATGGGACAATAGCAATTTGTTCAAACCCCGTTACCACTACACCCACTATTTAACAACACTGAACATTTTTAAAAATTCAAAATGGGAAATTTTTTGTTCCGGCCACACTAATCCTTATGCATTACGTATTTCGAATTGAAACAAGAGGTGATCAGATTTTTCAACATTTAATTAGCAGCCATGACATTTACTAGCTAATTCGAAAAGCAAATCAACATCAGCAGCATAATCTAACCTAATTCGAGGCATGATCAATATCAATAAATATCAAAATCTTGAACGTCAATACTAGAAATCGATAATTTCACCCTAAACATAAACTCAAAATCTAAAGTAGATTTGTTGGTACCGTTGTTATGGTGCCATCCTTTTCAACTTCTGACTTAACACTCCAACCCGTCGGGATTTCTTCTCCATTAGGTGGGCTTTCATCTCCCTTACTCGGACTTTCTTTGCTTTTAGGTGACATAGAATCAATCAACAAACTTTTCCCCCAAAATAAAATTGTGAAAGGTCTATTCCTCCTTCTACTTTGTTTGAAATATTTTATAACCTAGGTGTGTGATAACTAGACAATAGAAAAAGGGAAAATACTGCAAACAAATAAGCACCTCTCCAAAGCCTCATGTTCCGATTTTGGCACGTGTAATCATCAACAATTGAATTATTGTCATACGTTACATTTTATAAATGAATCTAGTCCGTAATTCATAAATGTTAAGAAAAATGTAACATAGGACAATAATTCTATTGTTCACGATTGCACGTGCGAAAATGGGAACAAGTGGCTTTGGATGAGGTGCCTATTTATTTGCAGTCTTTCCCCTTTCCCTATTGTCTACTTATCGAATTCTAGTAATGACATTCAAGATTTTTATATTTATTGATAGTGATCATGCCTCGAATTATCTTTTATAGGGTTGTTGATTCAGTTTATTTCATAGTCCCACACACAAAAACAAAAGGCAACAGTAAGGGCCAGCGTCTCTTGAAATAACTATTCACTAATACAAATCGAAAAACAATGTAGCAATAAAACAGCCAAAAAAGAGCGGGAAAATCTTAAATTCCAAGTAAAGCATAAGCAAATGAACCCGACATCACCATGATATCACCTAAGATCCTAATCCATTGACTAAAAGAAAAAAAGTTTAGAATAGTGAAGAAGGAAATAGTCAAGGAAATCAAATGCCGTGGGCATGTATATAAATAAATAACTATAACAATTGTCTTGCCCCATACAAAAACAACCATAAAATGCCGAAAAGAAATTCTGGTAAAAATTATAACATAATAAGCAATCACAAAGGTTACCTCTAGAGAGACAGGAACAACCGCCAGACATGATTGTCATCTCATTTCTAACGTGACCACGTCGTAGACGCCGTATAAGCTCTTTGGATATTCAAGTAAACTTCTCCAGTTCTCCTACAATCTACACTGACAACGGCAAATCAAAATCAAATTACGTTAAATGAGACCCGTAAGGCAACACAAGAAAATTGTTTCATACATTTTGTTCAACCAAACAGCAGTATTGGCTAGTGTTTAACAAATTGTGACCAAAAACATAGGGTCGCAAACACAATAAGCTAGCTTATAAGCTCATACAACTAAAAAAGACTTGTTCGGTATTTTACTTACCCTTGAAGCTTATCATTTTCTCTCTCAATTTTATCCTTGTTATCTTAAATGAAAAAATAAAATATTAATTAAACATATTTTTTATGTCATTTCATATCTATAAGTTACGCCAACCGATAATTTTACCAAACACTACAAATTCAATCAACAGTTAGCTTATAAGTTTTCCACAATAAGTTCATCCACCATAAATTAACTTATTTGAATTTGAAATAACCAATGAATAATAGTAAATTGAAGGTACAAAACCCTAATAATGATGAAAAGGTTGATCACAATAGATGATTCACCCCTAATTTTTGTTATTATCCAAACTCAGAAAAAGTAGTAACACGTCAAGAACAAATAGAAATATACAAATGAATATGAATAATTGTTATAAATGATATCATTTCAACAAAGGTGCACATACCAATGGATTGTGGAAACTAGCAGTATTTTGTGTTTTCCAGAGGTTTTGGTTGTTGTCGCAATGCAAGCACAACACAAGTGCTACAGTAAGAACATAAAATTTGTTGTCTTTTCATCGCGGCGGCGGAGAGGTGGCAAAAGCGGCGGTGGTGGAGAGACGGAGGCTGCCGCTCATCGGGGTGAAAGTAGAGAGAGTTGGTTGGTGCTGCTCATCCGGGTGGAATTATTTTTCAAATTTCTCAAATAATTTTGAATTATTTTATAATTAAAATATAATAGAGAGATTAAATATTTGTCTTTTTTAATACCATATATTTCTTTCGACTAAATCTTTTAATACCATATTTTTTTTGGTAATCTTTTTTTCTTGACTAATTTTTTGGTAAGCTTTTAATTAATACCATATTAGACTATATACTTTTGACTTCTTTTTTTTATAAATACTTTTGACTAAATTATAAATTTATTAGTAATTTTTCAGTAAATTTTGTTCATTGAATTATATTAATTTTTTCATAATTAAATATATTATTCTAGTTTTTTGTTAAAAAAAAAATTGAAGTAGATTTTTTTTTTTGACACAAAGTTTTTAAGTAGATTAGCATGCCATATTATTATAGTCTTTGGTAAGCATGTAATTTTTATTAAAAAATCCGAGAAAAATTAATTAATAAAGCAAAATATGGCTATTTAAGTTTTAAATTTGTTTAAGTTTTACGTTTATAATCCACAGATTTTAAATTTTTTAAAGGCTTAAATATGTTTTCAGTCTCTGCAATTATACCTTATTTTGAAAAGAATCACTGTAAAAAAATTTGATTTTAGTCCCTGCAATATTTCAAAACTTTCAAAATAGACCCTGACTGGATTTAGAACTAACGTGAACAATTTTATTTTATTTTTATCAAGCCAATATATACATAATCAGGTGAATTAGTAGACCCCTTAGCACAAGGCGTGATAAGAAGTGCTACAATAGTTTACAAAAGAATTCGAGTAAGCAACATACAAAAAATAATAATTAGTCGATACCAAAACATAGCAAGGGACTCGACCACCAACGATAAAAGTTGGAAAATAAGGTAACATCCGTCGTCCGCATCCACCGATAAGAAAGAAGCTTGACTTTGTCCAGGAGTTGATTCACAGAGTTTGCCGAGTTTCTGAATACCTGGAAATTTCTTTCATTCCACACTACCCAAACACAAGCAAGCCAAACAAGCTGCAAGAAGGACCGCCGAGCACGGAGACCACCTGCTGAAAAAGTGAACTGAATGAAGTGATATGTGAGACTGTGTGCAGTGCATCCACCGCCGAGAAGACAATCCAAAATCGGATTAGAGCCCAAAGAGAACCAAACGTGCTGCAAGAGAGGAAGAGGTGCTGAGCTGTCTCAATTTCTCCACATCCTGACACACAAAAATGAAGATATGGAGATAAAATGCCTCGAGTGACTAGGTTTGTCTTCGTTGGCAGCCGATCGCGCAAAAGACGTCATGCAAAGATAGACACCTTCAACGGAACCTGTCTGTGTCATAGAAGATCGTCAGCTGCACCTAAGATAACAGAATCATGGGCTGTCAAAATCCGGTATGCATCACAAACTGAATAACCCGAAACAAGATCAGGCCGCCACTGCCACCTATCTGGAGACTCAACTTGCAAAGTCACTGTAAGAAGTAAAGTCTGACCCTCCCTCAATAACTCTTCCTCCCACGCCCCACAGTTGTCTTCTCCACACCCACGCCTCCCCCCATCCTCCCACCCTGCGGAATACATCTCGGCAACTGTACGCGACTTGGTCGCCGCTAACTCGAACAAGCGCCCAAACCTCACACATAAGTCCGCCTACTCCATCTATGATCCTCACAATCTCCCTCCACCAAGCTGATCCCATCCTCCCTCCCTCCCTCAACCTATCATACTCCGCCCCATAGCGGGCCTCCAACACTCGAATGCACACATATCCTTATATATTTTGCATTTTGAATGTTTTCATTTTTATTTATTTGCACCACTAGCTCAATGAGCCCCAAACCAATTTGAACTATCTCAATAAAATAGGTCTTGGATTCTATAATCTTAAATATTCCAGTATGGAGTGTTTGACGTGTTTAGAGAAAAACATTCTAAATTTAATGTCACATTTTCTATGCATTATGACAAAAATAGGGTGTGCAGTCTCTTGTTGATTTACTTGCATCTTAGAACCAAGATTTTCGGTAAAAAAAGGATCGTTTTCCAAGTAAAAGTTAAAAATTTGATCACATGTTGGATCAGATGCTGTCAGTGTGTGGTTGATGCCATGCGTGTTTGATTTGCTTAATATTTGATTCTCTGACCGTTTTCAAATCTGTTGAGATTTGCAGTATTCTTTTTGAGTTGCCGATGACTTTCAAATCTGTTGAGATTTGCATGTTTTATTGTGTTTGGTTTAACTCTATCGCATCGATGTTGACTGTTTGAAGGCAGTCTGCAAGCTGAGACTTATCTGTCTACCTTTGGTTGACAATCCATTCACCCATTCAAAGCATTGAAACATTAAAGTATCAATCATTTGGACAATAAATAATAATCAATATAAATTCTATATATAGGAATCTCAATCATAGTATCGGTGTGCACCAACTTTTGACTTAAGAAGCTGCATTTTGAATTTTGATGGGTCGAGCACTTTTGACTTGAGTTCAGAAGTTAATGTCTAGTGTCATCTCTACAAGTTGGGTTGTTGTCTTCTTTGGTGGTCCGGTAGCTGAGGAGTGTCTTTCTAAAAACGAGATAAAGTGTAGTTTCCATAGTTTTAGTGCAATTTTTAAATTTTTTACCAAAATGGGATAAGTCGTCATTACCATTTGATGACTTTGCTTTGTATCACCTCTACACATTAAAATATATATATATATATATATATATATATATATATATATATATATATATATATATATAAACAAAGTCGTCAATGTCAGTGATAATTTACCCAATTTTGGTAAAGCATTTGGTAACTACACCGGGTTGATAATAAGCTAAAGAAACTACACACTTTTAGTAAAAAAAATCATGTTAAAATTTTCGCAATGAGATAACTTGAATTTTATAAGACGGTTTTTAAAATTAAATTAAATTCAACACAAAATTCTAAAATAACTCGACCATCTATTATCAAATTGAGTTTAATAAATATACTACGTTCGTGTACATCCAATAAAAATTATCTATTCTTCTCAATCATACTATAAAACTGAGTGTAGTAAAATAATTTGACAAAATATATAATTGATATTGGATAATAATAATGTAATTACACTATTGGTGCATGTTCCATTTCCTCGGTCAAATTTCCACTATCAAAATGTCTTATATCACCGTATGAAGTAATGAACCCACAAATCCTACCAAAATGAAAAAAAATAAAAAAATAAAAAAAAGGGTTAAAATGTTTTTATTCCCTATATTTTAGCATATAGTTAAGAATAGTCCCTACTTTTATTTTATGGTGAAAAAAAACCTTATAATTTTTTTTATCATTAACTTTGATCCCTGCCGTCTGTTTTTTGCACAGTCACCAAACAAAATGCTTATGTGACAGTTGTGGGTCCATTTATTAATAAGCTGACAAATAATATGGCAACACGTGTCAACATAATTGAATTTTTATAAATAAGTTTTTGCATTTAAACTAATTAAAATATGTCATTATGTTGACACTTGTCCCCGTATTATTTGTCGGCTAATTAAAAAATGGGACTACAATTGCCACAAAAGCATTCCGTTTGGTGACTTTGAAAAAACAAGACGACATGAACCAAAATTAATGACGAAAAAAATTGTAGGATTTTTTTTCACCATAAAAAAAAGTAGGGACTATTCTTGATCGTGCTCGGCGGTCCTTTTTACGGTTTGTTTGGCTTGCTTGTGTTTGGGTAGTCTGGAATGAAAGAAATTTCCGGATATTCAGAAACTCGGCAAACTTTGTGAATCAACTCCTGGAAAAAGTCAAGCTTCTTTCTTATCGGTGGATGCGGACGACGGATGTTACCTTAGTTTCCAACTTTTATCGTTGGTGGTCGAGTCCCTTACTATGTTTGGGTATCGACTAATTATTATTTTTTGTATGTTGCTTACTCGAATTCTTTTGTAAACTATTGTAGCACTTCTTGTCACGTCTTGTGCTAAGGGGTCTATTACTTCACCTGATTAAATATATATATATGTTCCATTTTGGCTTGATAAAAAAAAAAAAAAAATCGCCACGTCAGTTCTAAATCTAGTCATGGGCTATTTTGAAATATTGCAGGGACTAAAATCAATTTTTTTTTTTACAGGAATTCTTTTCAAAATAAAGTATAATTGCAGAGACCAAAAACATATTTAAGCCTTTAAAAAATTTAAAATCTATCGATTATAAACGTAAAACTTAAACAAATGTAAAACTTAAATAGCCATATTTTGCTTTATTAATTAATTTTTCTCGGATTTTTTAATAAAAATTACATGCTTACCAAAGACTATAATAATATGGCATGCTAATCTACTTAAAAACTTTGTGACCAAAAAAAAAATCTACTTAATTTTTTTTTTTAACAAAAGACTAGAATAAAAATAAATTTAATTATGAAAAATTAAAATAATTTAATGAACAAAATTTACTGAAAATTTAGTAATAAATTTATAATTTAGTCAAAAGTATTTATAAAAAAAAAAGTCAAAAGTATATAGGCCCTGTTTGGATTAGCTTATTTTTGAGCTTATATAAACAGCTTATGCAATTTTTATGTATTATTATAAGTTTGTCAATGTAGTTTATGATAAAATAGCTTATAAAAATATAATTTTCACTAGTTTGAACTTATAAAATAACATAAAACCTAATTTATATTGCATAAGTTGTTTACATAAGCTCAAAAATATGCTAATCCAAACAGGGCCATAGTCTAATTAGACTCTAATATGGTACCAATTAAAAGCTTACTAAAAAATTAGTCAAAAAAAAAAAATATGGTATTAAAAGATTTAGTCAAAAGAAATATATGGTATTAAAAAAGACAAATATTTAATCTCTCTATTATATTTTAATTATAAAATAATTCAAAATTATTTGAGAAATTTGAAAAATAATTCCACCCGGATGAGCAGCACCAACCAACTCTCTCTACTTTCACCCCGATGAGCGGCAGCCTCCGTCTCTCCACCACCGCCGCTTTTGCCACCTCTCCGCCGCCGCGATGAAAAGACAACAAATTTTATGTTCTTACTGTAGCACTTGTGTTGTGCTTGCATTGCGACAACAACCAAAACCTCTGGAAAACACAAAATACTGCTAGTTTCCACAATCCATTGGTATGTGCACCTTTGTTGAAATGATATCATTTATAACAATTATTCATATTCATTTGTATATTTCTATTTGTTCTTGACGTGTTACTACTTTTTCTGAGTTTGGATAATAACAAAAATTAGGGGTGAATCATCTATTGTGATCAACCTTTTCATCATTATTAGGGTTTTGTACCTTCAATTTACTATTATTCATTGGTTATTTCAAATTCAAATAAGTTAATTTATGGTGGATGAACTTATTGTGGAAAACTTATAAGCTAACTGTTGATTGAATTTGTAGTGTTTGGTAAAATTATCGGTTGGCGTAACTTATAGATATGAAATGACATAAAAAATATGTTTAATTAATATTTTATTTTTTAATTTAAGATAACAAGGATAAAATTGAGAGAGAAAATGATAAGCTTCAAGGGTAAGTAAAATACCAAACAAGTCTTTTTTAGTTGTATGAGCTTATAAGCTAGCTTATTGTGTTTGCGACCCTATGTTTTTGGTCACAATTTGTTAAACACTAGCCAATACTGCTGTTTGGTTGAACAAAATGTATGAAACAATTTTCTTGTGTTGCCTTACGGGTCTCATTTAACGTAATTTGATTTTGATTTGCCGTTGTCAGTGTAAATTGTAGGAGAACCGGAGAAGTTTACTTGAATATCCAAAGAGCTTATACGGCGTCTACGACGTGGTCACGTTGGAAATGAGATGACAATCATGTCTGGCGGTTGTTCCTCTCTCTCTAGAGGTAACCTTTGTGATTGCTTATTGTGTTATAATTTTTACCAGAATTTCTTTTCGGCATTTTATGGTTGTTTTTGTATGGGGCAAGACAATTGTTATAGTTATTTATTTATATACATTCCCACGACATTTGATTTCCTTGACTATTTCCTTCTTCACTATTCTAAACTTTTTTTCTTTTAGTCAATGGATTAGGATCTTAGGTGATATCATGGTGATGTCGGGTTCATTTGCTTATGCTTGGAATTTAAGATTTTTCCCGCTCTTTTTTGGCTGTTGTATTGCTACATTGTTTTTCGATTTGTATTAGTGAATAGTTATTTCAAGAGACGCTGGCCCTTACTGTTGCTTTTTGTTTTTGTGTGTGGGACTATGAAATAAACTGAATCAACAACCCTATAAAAGATAATTCGAGGCATGATCACTATCAATAAATATAAAAATCTTGAATGTAATTACTAGAATTCGATAATTTAACCCTAAACATAAATACAAAATCTAAAGTAGATTTTTCAATACCGTTATTATGGTGTCATCCTTTTCCACTTCTGACTTAACACTCCAACCCGTCGGGATTTCTTCTCCATTAGGTGGGTTTTCATCTCCCTTACTCGGACTTTCTTTGCTTTTAGGTGACATATAGAATCAATCAACAAACTTTTCCCCCAAAATAAAATTGTGAAAGGTCTCTTCCTCCTTCTACTTTGTTTGAAATATTTTATAACCTAGGTGTGTGATAAGTAGACAATAGGGAAAGGGGAAAGACTGCAAATAAATAGGCACCTCATCCAAAGCCACGTGTTCCCATTTTCGCACGTGCAATCGTGAACAATAGAATTATTGTCCTATGTTACATTTTTCTTAACATTTATGGATTACGGACTAGATTCATTTATAAAATGTAACGTACGACAATAATTCAATTGTTGACGATTACACGTGCCAAAATTGGAACATGAGGCTTTGGAGAGGTGCTTATTTATTTGCAGCATTTCCCCTTTTCCTATTGTCTACTTATCACACACCTAGGTTATAAATATTTCAAACAAAGTAGAAGGAGGAGAGACCTTTCACAATTTTATTTTGGGGGTAAAGTTTGTTGATTGATTCTATGTCACCTAAAAGCAAAGAAAGTCCGAGTAAGGGAGATGAAAACCCACCTAATGGAGAAGAAATCCCGACGGGTTGGAGTGTTAAGTCAGAAGTTGAAATGGATGGCACCATAACAACGGTACCAAAAAATCTACTTTAGATTTGTGTTTATGTTTAGGGTGAAATTATCGATTTCTAGTATTGACATTCAAGATTTTGATATTTATTGATATTGATCATGCCTCGAATTAGGTTAGATTATGCTGCTGATGTTGATTTGCTTTTCGAATTAGCTAGTAAATGTCATGTCTGCTAATTAAATGTTGAAAAATCTGATCACCTCTTGTTTCAATTCGAAATACGTAATGCATAAGGATTAGTGTGGCCGGAGCAAAAATTTCCCATTTTGAATTTTTTAAAAATGTTCAGTGTTGTTAAATAGTGGCTGTAGTGGTAACGGGGTTTGAACAAATTGCTATTGTCCCATGATACACTATTTAGTACAAAATGTTGTCAAAAAGCGGTGCTATAGCAAGGTTCATAGTGGAATTTGAACAAACCACTATTTTCTGCGATTTCAATTGACAATACTGAAAATGTGTGAAACCGAGTCAAAAGGGTACTAATTTCTTCTCATGTATGACCTCTATTGGTGTTGTTTTGTGAATGTCATCATAGATGCTGGAATGAAACTAGGTGACTGCCAACTGTTTTTTTAGGTGTCTTTTTTCTTCGATAACAATGTTCATAAGTGATTAATTCCCTGTCTTTGATGTTTGGTGTTATATTGATTAAAAGAAGATAACGTAAATTCTTTGGTGTTATATTGAATACTCTTCACCGATGTATCTTTTTTCTCTGAATGTATCATTGACTGTATTTTTGTATTTTTCTGTTGTAGACTTATTATTGTCCTGATACTGGACAGGAGTCCTTTACATATCCTACTCTAATACGCTATGTTGATTATGCCAAGACAAATGAGATTGGCATCTACACACCGGTGAGTTGAATTTCATTTTTCCTGAATCATCACATCAACCGAATGTGTTGTTGTTCTTATCGTGCCCGGGATGTCCCATCAATTTTGTGAAAGTTTCTTGCATTTTGGACATATATTATTTTAAATGTGCTTCATGAAGTCAAATGATTTTTTTGAATGCTTTATAAAGTTTCAATGTGATGCGTCGTATATAACAACTACATTTTCTACTTTGAGTTTAATTTTCTCAGTTGGAGTCTGCAATTACCAGGAACATTGATCTGATGTTTTTTTCTATTTGCAGTTATGTAAATCAATCAGAAAACAGGAAATCAATGCGCTGAGGAAATGCAATCCCATTGGTCATAGGAAGACAACAGCTGCCTTGTCGATTCCTGGGAGACTGCGTCTACCAATTCCAGATTCATTAGCAGCAGACCAGCGTAAATTTCTGAACAGAACTTTCAAAATTTATAATGTCTGCCTATGATTATAGGAGGGCAGCTAAACCATAGGGCTAATCAATTAGAAGTTTAATAATAAGGAACATTTAAGTTGCATAGTGGCCCTCAAGGTTTTAAATCGTAGTCTTACTCTTAGTAACGGTCGCGTCACAGCAAATGCGGTTAATGCTGCAACTTCAATCGCGATCGCAGCGACATCAAAAACTTTGATTGTTGCTCGCAGTCACGAACCATTTTTTAAAACCTCGGTGGCACATATCTATCATTATGTGCTTATTCGTCGTCAACAAGACAATTGATTCAATATATATGTTTCTTTCAGATGATGATTCTAAACCATCCCGCTCAGGTAAAAGTACTGATGAGGACGTTGAGGATTATGTGCCTGAGCAAGATGCTGATGTCTCTACTAACATGGCAATTGATGAAGCGGATAAACTCTGTAACCAAGAAGTAAAAGAAATAATAAATAACTAATCAGTCATTCGCTGTTAAGTGTTCTTTACTCATGATAAACCTTCATGTAGCTGGAGGATTTATCTCATATACTCATTATTTCCCTGTTTTTGTTTTCAAATGAAAAAATTGCATTGACAATGCTTTATATGATCATGATTATATCTATACATTCAGAATCATTTTGTTCCCACTTTCTTTGGATGATTTTTGATAAGCAAAATGTCGTGTGTTTGTTAAATGACCGACTTTCTATCACTTTGCTAAATGGATGCACATGTTTTTAACCTGCTTTGAGTGATTTCTTATATATTCAACTTGGCAATTATCATGGTTGAGTTGAATATGATCTTTGGTTGACATATTAACGCGTGCTCAGATTTGCGTTATGTTATTTGATCGTGGAAATGTTGAAGGTACAAATCCAAGCTTTTGATAGCCGTGTGTGGGAAAGTACTTTCACTGTGGTTCCAAACTTATCATTAAGCTGAATGGTTCATGAAACTTTTCACCTTCCAAAAATTTATAATAAAACTCTTTCATTTTAGCTGAAATGGTTCATAAAATTCGGTTCTGGAATAAATTATACTAGTGCATAAAACATTATGTTAAGTAAAATGTAGTTTACATTCGAAGGGATGAAAAGCAAAACAGAACACTAAGATATCATCACACCAGAAAACACATTGATCAACCAAATTAAAATTCTCAGAAGGACTTAGAAGATTTTTTCATATTTTTTTATAGCAGTAATATTGGATCTTGGAAATATGTAAACCTTCATTCAATTTCAAAAGTCTCTAGCTGATTGTTTCCATCCACCTGTGGTTTCCTCATCTTCATTGTAACCTCGTTCATAGTTTCTCTGCAACCAATAATTCATAGTGAACATGACAACTTTAAAATATTTGTTAAAAAGTAAAGAAGCGAGCATGACAACTTTAACTGTACTATGTTTGATTTTAAAATTGTTTTCGAGATTGAACAAATTGAGAGTTAAAGAGACTTTTCAAAAACTGAAATTCTTGTCTAAAATACTAAATAATGTTTTGTCTATCGAACATTATACAAGACAAAATTTGTTCAATACTTTAAATTTATCTTATGTTATGTTATTCTATTATGTACTGTTTTATTAAATATATACATTTTGCAGATCAAACAAACCTTTTAAAAAAAATAGAAAAACAGATTCCATAACATTACCTCAGCTGTAAAAGTGAGAGCCACCTTAATCTCACCACAAAATTCTTGGTCCTTCACAATATTGTAAGCAGTCTCTGGAAGGCTACCCTCTTCAAACACTGCATCTAAAGGAATTCTACATGTAGAAGTTAATGCATATTTAGTATACCAAAATTGCAAATTCCTCCTTTGTGACCTCTTTAAAGTGTAATTTTTATAACCAAACACAAAGCTAATTTGTATGAAGCACATACATAGATACTGCCATGTCAATACCAATAAATATTTGAGAAAATAACATAATTCAATGTGAACATACATGCGGATCTCAATGTGTGTCAGACATTAGGACATTCCTAATTCGAAAAGTGTCTAAACTTCATAGGTTACTATTATCAATTTACTTGAAACTGTGGTTTAAAAATACAATCAATTTTTACATGAGAGTAACAAACAAACATCAATGCTCACTAAAATTATATAAGGTTGGTTTAGTAGTTGTGATAATAAGGAGTAGAAGATTCAATTCTCATCCAAAAATATAATACTAACTAAACTAATATTTGTCATTTAAATTGTTTTTACATGAAGCAAACTAATTTTGATGAAATTCAAACAATACATCAAATATGAAACAAAACATCTTCTATCTAGCAAATGCAACCTTACTCTATTAAATTCTAACCAATCTTAAATAAAATATGAATGGAAAAGCAAGATTCAACAAAGGAAAATTTGCAAGTTAAAGAATTTAACTCACACTACTTCTCCAATATTGTCATCATTACTAATGTTGTCCTTTTCCATTATCTTTAGATTGAGCTCAGAAGCACTGTCAGAAACAGTGAAAAGAAAGGTCTCATTCCATTGAGGGTTAGATCCAGCACCTAATATTTTCATAGTACAATAATCAAATTAGCCCTAAAGAGAAGAAAAAAAATACAAACAAATAATCAAATTAATACTAGTTATGTTTGTCAAAATTTTACCTTCTTGCACACTACTCTTGTGCTCCTGTGCCCTATAAGTAAGGATCACATAAGGATCTATGCTAGCTGCTCATTCAGAACAAAGATCAGGACTTTAGTGGATCATATCTTCATCAATTTCAATAGTCATATTGATAATTCAACGTTATTAATTATTATTAAGGTTGTCAGAATCGTGAGTTTGCTTCAGATTGAAAGAGAATAGAAAGATCACAAAATCTAAACCCAAATCGAAGGATTCTACTCATTTAATTTTATAGAATCGCAATGAGATAGCAAGATCGCAACCGAAATCTCAAGATTCTATTTATACAATATTATAAAGTGCAAATACTCAAAATTTGGAATCTTAAAACAAACGTAAAACAACAATGTCACAAATCTAAAATATAAAAAACCTATTCAAAAAGCTTAAACATAGACAACAAAAGAAAAACACCCAAAATCACCACAAAAAAACACAGAATAGGTAGAAATTAAACCTGCTGAAATCGCACGATTTTATTGAGATTTGCGATTTCACATGGATTTTGCATAATTTACGATTCTATTCAGGATTTAGATCGGTAAGGTAGAACAAAATTGCAAAATCCTAGAATTTTACGACTCTATTCGTGATTCTAACAACAACGATTGTGATATTTTTATAGTTATAATAACTAGTTATTAGCAAATAAATTAACAAAAATAAAAGAAAAATAGATTCATATAACAAACTTTATGAACAACAAATATATAGATCGATCAAACCAACTTAACATGAATAATTTCTCTAGTTCAACAATCAATTCATGATGAACTTTATTGTAACCAAAAAATTAAAAGTCAAACTTTTTTTTTGGATCCATTGTTTCATGTAGAAATTTCAATGAAAAGTGCATAGTATTAATAACTTACAGAGAAAATCATTGTCCTCAAGACCTTTGGCACTGATCAAAACAACTTCAAGTGTTCCACGAGGCATCTTTCTTTGATTTTGGAATTGGAGTTTGAATACAAATATCACAAATTCTAAATTGTAAAGAACTTTTTTTGTTTATATATTATTGCTTCCTAAAGGTTGGATCAGAAAATGCCTTGTATATTATTAAATTGAGTTGGATTATTCCTGGATCCAACCTGTACCTTTATAAACAAAACTAGCATAACTGACCCGTGCTTATTGAATAGAAAATTAGGTTTTTTTAAAATATAAATTATTCTAAAAATATGAATTGAATTTCTTTATGAATAAGTGTAACATATATCAAATTAAGTTATCTCGTGTCAGAGAAGATTTTGAATTCTTACTCTATTTTTATTTTTGTTATTTTTCAATCTTTTGTGAGATTCATTTTAAGTAATGTATTTAAGTATAAAAATGTTAAAGGGGCACAACAGAATGATTCTCCACTCCCTGTTTTCTACCACGTGACATTTTCTTCCTGTGTCCATCTCCATAAGTCTTTGTAAGGAACTCATCAACACAAAAATAGAGTAGAAAATGATACCTCACTCATCGTTTTCCACCATGGAGCACATTTTTTTTCCGTTTCAATCTCCCTGTATCTTTTCAATATCTGGTCCCCATAAAAAAGAAGTAAATTCTATATTATTTTAAGATGAGTATCATTTTATAGATTTGTTAAAAAAATTATATTAAATATTCTTTCCCGTTTCCATCTCCCTGTATCGTTAATTATTCTTTTTATTTTGATTTTGATACTTTCTCTATGCTAAATATAATTTTACTCGAGACACTATTGAATATTATTGAATGTAGAATAGACATTTTTACTAATTGAGATTCAAACATTAATACGTCACATTATGAGAGATTGACCTATTCTTTTGGACTCAACCACCATTGATTATGTCATTATTTTATGCGCGCGCATGTATATATATATATATACATCGCACACATATTCCAATTTCATTCCAACATCTTGTATAAGAATAAAAATTATGTGATTGGTGTGCTAACTGATCTACACCAACCATTGTTCTTACAGTAGAATATTGTATTTCATTATGTATTTATAATAATGATGATTACATCAATTCATGATGAAAAATACTATAGTAATTTAGTAAAAATAGCACTCACTCTCATTCATATTGATATTTTTATTTAATTTAATTTGTGTGGAATGGTTAAATGGTCGTTATTACGATGGAGAAAATATTTATGCAACTTAAAAAAGACAAGCTACCTTCCTACAACCAAATTACAAATCTCATACATACATATGCAAGTTATTATAAATAATAATGCAGCATGTGCTTTTGGTAATTTTTTACCATATCTTAGGTGGTGGGTTCCTTGTAATAATCATTACATTCATTGAATCAATGGAGGAATGGATCTAAGGTTTTGAAAAGAGGGAAACTAAAGAGTATGGACTGTTTTCTTCTTTTTCATGATAGGCAAAGAATATGGCCTGTTTTATTTCTTTATTTAAAAACTACTTTTGATTTCGAAAAAAGTACTTTGAGTCCTTAAAAATTTAATTGGAAAAGTTCACATATTCTTATTCAATTGTCAGAAATGCTGAAATTATTAGTGTTGGACGTCATGATTGGTGTTTGATCTACGGTCCCTTTATTTTGTGTGTGAGTTTTCAATTGCTTGTCATTTCATCTATTTACAAAATTAATAAATAAAAATGAAATGTTAAATCCAAGTCATTGGTTTTTTCTTTCCAAGGTTATTAATGACTGAAAATTGAGATGCTCATTTTCTTTCCAAATGGAAAGGATCCGAACTCATATATTGATGCACTAGGCTAGTTCCTCATATACTCATTTTTTCATCTCTGATTTTGTTTGGAAAAAATCAATAGAGGAGTATATTGTTTGTATGAGACGATGAACCGCAAGTCAAAAGTTGAGTAACATTGGTGACTGCTTCACATAAAGGGCAATTTATAAAGTACATTTACGAACACAAATACCAAATACGACATCAACAAACATTACATGTTGATACTTATAATTTGATAAAAATATAGCATAATTCAATACAATTATGTGTTAATGTCAATTTGCTCAATAGTGAAACATGCCACTTGTTCAATAGTAAAACAAAGCCTAATTTAAAGATTGTTGGTACTTCATAGAATACAACAATAAAGAAGATGGGTTTGAGGAAGATTTTGGAAAAATTGAACACAAAGTGAATAGTGAAAAGAATATAGGAAAATAACTCATTTCAAAATCAATTTTATTCAACATCTAGTTTATATATATATATATATATATAAAAAGGGTAACACATTCTCTCAAAAATAGCTTAGTTGGTAGTCACTATTACTAAAGATATTACTAGAAGAGTCGAAGTTTGAACCTCAAATTTTTCATCGCTCTACACTTATAGTGTGAGTTTAATTAGTCAATAAGCGGCTAGAAGAACATTAAAAAAAAACAAACACAAGCATAAAATTAAATTAAATACAAACATGTGATGCATCAAGTTCAAGTTGTGAAAGATTACATCCAATTGCACAATTTCACCAAATATAACTCATTTCTTTCCCTTGTAATCTCTAGTTGATTACATTTCTCTCATGCTCCTGCTTGGCCTCGCACCTAAGCATTAAGATGTTAATTTCAAAATGGGACAAAAAATAAAAATCAACAATTAAGACACATTAAAATTCAAAAGTTTTAGGTTAGTCCATCATGCCCAACTAATTTTGGCAGCTCTGTTTTTTAGAAAATATAGACTTTATAATTATAATTCAAAAGTTTAACAGCACGGTGTAAAATAATTATACATCATAATTCAGTAAGAGATCATATGTTGTCATGTAAACTTACATACTATGATTATTTTTTGAAAAAAAAAAAGGAAAATGCTAACTAGTGCCCCTGGGGCACTAGTTAAGGAACCAAATGTGGTAAAAAAAATTTGGAACTTGTGTAATTGACCTTTTAATCATTCAAACATCACTATTTTCAATGTCAAAATTTCTTGTTTTAGTATCCTTAACTAGTGCCCCCGGGGTACTAGTTAGCATGACCCAAAAAATAACTATAAGATTCTCAATTCATGTTACATCATCCGTGTAAAACTCATTTGTACCGATAAAGCATGTCAATGTTACATCATCGGTGTAAAACTCATTTGTACCGATAAAGCATGTCAATGTTACATCATCGGTGTAAAACTCATTTATCTCATACTCCCTCCAATTATTTTTAGAAGAAATAATTCACTTTTTATATTTATTAAATAATTAATGTATTTAATATATAATATAAACTCGATAGATCAATTATTCAACGAATCTAAAAAGTCAACGGTCTTTTATAAAATAGACTGAAAGTAGTAATTAAATTTTATAGATCCTTGGTCCATAGCATAATGAACCACAATATAACTACTAACTTTGTCTATTTAAAAGTTGTTATTGAAAGAAGGAATTAAATTGGCACTACTGCATACCAATTAAGATGTGAATACATGATATAATAATAATGAAACTCTTGAAATATGTAGTGATATGAATTTACCTCACGAAAAAATAAGAAAGCCACTTGAATCTCCCCACAATGTTCTTGATTGTTATTAATTAACTGGTAATCAGCTGCTTGTATCATGCCTCTACCCTCAAACACTGAATGGAAAGGAATTCTGCATATACATGAGAAATGCATTAAAAAACAAAATAAAATCGTGTTATTTATATTTAAAAAAAAAAAAATCCAAACAAGAAAAATCTAATGTGTATTTTTTAAGTGTTTGTGGGGTTAGGATATAATATAACGACAAAAAAAGGATATATATGCAATTAAATAAAATTAAACTCACGTTGCTTTGCCAAGAAAATCGTCTTGAGTTAAACTATCTGCATCCATTAATTTCAACTCAAGTTCACAAACATCATCAGAATTGACAAAATAAATAAAAGACTCTTCCCAACGTGGGTTAGATCCACCACCTGTAATATATTAGCAATAGTATATACTTATCATTAATTCAATAAGGTACCAAATAGAATTAAATATAATATATTATTCTTATAAAATATGCACCGACGCTCTAAAATTATTTTACACAATCATCCGATAACAATTGCATATTGTGTCAAATCACCCACTACATCCACTTTAATGGTATGATGTAGAGAAATATTTCTATTGGACGATAGTGTAAAATTAATTTACACCGACAGAGTATATTCATTAAATTCATTAAAAAAATGAATATTTATTAAATCAAACAAACAAGATAAACAATGAGAGACGGAGAGAGAGATATGCACCTTTTTTTACGGTGCTTCTACGCTCGTGTGACCGGTACGTTAGAATGACATAAGGATCTATGTTGGCTACTTATATCAAGAAATAAGAATAATTTTATTAGAAAATAATTTTGACTAATTGTATTTGTCGCAATGTCATTTTTCAACGATAAATGTCATTTTTCATGAAATCGAAATATAGTCGGTCTCATAAACAAAATTTAGATATATGAAAATCTTAATTTTTTTTATAAGAATTAGAGTGAACTGCAGTAAACAAAAATTGCATCTTTTTTTTTTTTTTTGGTATATAAAGAGGAATTGCATCTATTTACTTACTGAGTAAATCATTGTTCTCAAGACCTTTGGCTTCAAGCAAAATAACTTCAAGCTGCCCACGAACCATCTTTGGCTTTCAAATTAAATTACAACAATTATAATCAAGCCTCTTACAGTTTAACTCTTATAATTTTTTCTGAACTCTGTTCTCTAATTTCATATGGAATTAATGTGCATATCTCAAGGATTTTTTTTTTCCCTTTCTTAATGTACCATACAAGGTCTATCTTTAATCTAAATTCCAAAAGCAACATTTTGCTTTAAATGATTTATTATTTTTTTTCTAGTTAAGCCAACTAGTAATTAATAATTTAACATATATTTTAGAATTTCTAGAAAATTCGACATGTACTTTACCTTTACTCTTTATAGTAAGAGTTAAATGAGTGAGTGTTTTTTTTAATGAAAAAATAACTATTTCCTATTATTTAAAAATGAAAATTATTTAGTAAAAAAAATATAAATAATTTTTTTTATCATTAGAAATATTCTAAATTTTGTTCTTAGTTCATCTAAAAAAAATGCAACATGTTTTGGCCACCAAATATTTTTTGTCACCGTTTTTAGTCTACTTTTAAGTCAATTCATTTGTATTTTTATAAATACTGAACTATTTTTTTTGCAATTATATTTAATATATTATATAAATCACTCTTGTAAAAGTTTATAATTTTTTAACAAAAGATAAGTTTTTGTCGCTTTAAAATTCATATGAGTGAAAAATAAATACAAAAATCAAAACTTTTGTGGAAGAGATATTATAATATTTTAAATATAGATACAAAAATTCATTTAAAAAAGTAAAGAGTACATGATTTTACTTTAAAAAATAGACAAAAAATTGTGATAGAAAATATTTGAAAGAGACTAAAAAATCAAATTTGAGATACTTATTGGAAACAAAAATTTATTTAATCCTCTAAAAAATTATGTTAAGGAAAAAAATGTGTTAGCAAACTAAAATTTAATATTTTTATAAAATTTTAATTACTCGACTATAAGAAAAATAGCAATTTGATAAGGGTATTTGAAGAATTTGCTCCTTATAAAGTCCACAGAAAAATCTTCAACAAAAATAATTTTTTTTTATAGTGTCATCTATTCATAATAGTGAATATAGGGGGACAAACACTCTAATTAAGCCAATATTTTTTTTGAAGATAAAATGTATATTTTTGTTTAGTACATTGGCAAAGAAAAAGAACTAGGCTTTAGAATGAAGCATCTTTAAGACATAAGCAAGAAGAATGCTCTTCAAGTTGTTATGGAGAACTCACAAATAATAAGGAAATAGTTTTTTTTTTTTTTTTGACACAAGGAAATAGTTATTTAAAGGGTGAGGCAGCTTAGGAAGTTTAAAATGGCCCTGTTGGGCAAATGGTGTTGGCGGATGTTGGTTGACCGGGGGGCCAATGGTGTAGAGTGTTGACTGCCCGTTACGGGATGGAGCGGGGAAGGTTGAGGGAGGGAGGGCGGAGAGGGTATGCGTGGTGCAGGGGCGGAGCTGCCTTAGGGCGGGGGAGTGCCACGGCCCGTCCCAAAATTTTCGATTTTAATAGGTATATATGTAAAAAAAATTGTCACTGAGTATATTATATATATTAATATGTTCAAAAAATATCCAAATGATTGACGCAGCCTAGTGGTTGTAAGCGTTGCTCTTAATCTAGAGGGTAAGGGTTCAATCCAGCCCTTTGACATTTTTTAATTTATTTTCACTTTTAACAAACATTTATTTGAACTATAGTTTTAAGAGCAGAGGCTTGGCACGTTGTAAGCTTTGAGTATAGTTTTCATTATGCTATTGATCAACATATATTTTTTTACATACATGCATATTTGCAGGAATCAAATTAAATCAATAACATTGCATTGATTATAAATATTATAAGATTTACTCTAAAATTAAAAATTTATATTCTTAAATTTTAAAGTAATAAAAAATACTTTGATGCGATTGAGATCCATAAAATTAACGATATTCAATAAAAATATATAAACATTTAATATTTACGAATCTCAATAACATATCGAAAAATATTAAATTTATGTAAAATTTTACACAAATATTTTATATAATATAAATTTTTTAAAATTTATATTTATTAAGATACTACGAAGCAATATAAGATATTACACTGTATATATATGGCTCGCATAAAAAAAGAGTCAAACTCGTTACGGCCCACCCCAAAATTTTATCCTAGCTCCGCCACTGGCGTGGTGGAGGGAGATAGCGAGGATTCGAGATGGTATAGGTGGACTTAGGGATGGGTTGTTTGGGGAAAATGTGACTCGGAGGGTGGGGGATGGGACTGAAACTTTCTTTTGGACCGATCCCTGGTTGGGGGGGATTCTTTTAAGTGAGAGTTTTGGCCGTTTGTTCGACTTAGCAGAGAATAAGTCGTATATGGTTGCTGAGATGTTTTCCTTGGGTTGGGAGGTCGGTGGGGAGGCGTGGGAGTGGATGAGACAGTTGTGGGTGTGCGAGGAGGAGATGTTGAGGGAGTGTCAGACATTACTTTCTCATGTTGCTATATAGGTTGAGTCACCAGATAGGTGGGTGTGGCTACCCGAGCCAGTTACAGGTTACTCTGTTCGGGATGCATATCAGCTCTTGACCACTCGAGATACAAGTACTTTGGGGGCAGCCGAAGACCTTCTTTGGCACATACATGTTCCTTTGAAGGTGTCCATTCTTGCTTGGCGTCTTTTGCGTGACCGGCTGCCAACGAAGACTAATCTGGTTGCTCGAGGCATTATCACACCGGATCTTCATTTTTGTGTGTCAAGGTGCGGTGGCGTTGAATCGGTCTAACACTTATTCCTCTCATGCAGCACTTTTGGTTCTATATGGGCTCTAGTTCGATCTTGGATTGGCTTCTCAGCGGTGGTTGCTCATAACCTCTCAGATCATTTTGTTCAGTTCACTTATTCGTTGGGTGGTTTATGTGCTCGTCGGTCTTTCATGCAGCTCATCTGGCTCGCTAGCGTTTGAGTGGTGTGGAATGAACGAAATATCAGAGTATTCAGACATTCGGCGCATTCAGTACCAGCTTTTAGACAAAGTGAAGATGTTCTCCTATAGATGGTTGAAGATGATTGATTCTACTTTAGTTTCAAACTTTCACTGTTGGTAGTCGAACCCATTGTTGTGCTTGAGAATCGACTAATTGATGTATTTTTATGTTGATATTCTGGATCCTTGTGTATAATTTTTGTAGGCTTTCTTGGCACATATCAGTTTTTATATATTTCATTTTAACTTCTTAAAAAAAAAAGCTTTTTGTATAAATTTAAAAATAATATAATCCAAACGGACCTTTTGATGTATTATTTTTATTTTTATTTTTTTATCAAAAGCAACAAATCTTGGATATAAATTCTTAAATGATGTTTTTTCTCCCAGCTTCTCACATTTTTTTTATTCCAAAAATCAGATTTTGCCAAATCAAAATTTTTATTTTTATTAAAGTGCAAAAATTCAAAGAGTGAAAAATAAATGTATAAAGTTCGAGGGGCCACAAGAGAAATCATGTTCAATCAACTTTGATCAAAATTACTGATTTTTTCTGATCTTTACTCATTTTGCACGAAAATTCCATTCCTACTATGGCGACAAAATCTTCTCTCTCCACCGCAACCGCCACCGTGCCTGAAACTGAGTCGCCGGTAATATCAAAGGATATGGACCCAAAACACGTTGCTGAAACTCAATTATTTGCTAAGCATATGAGTATTGGTGTTCCCGTTCCTGAAAACTGTAACACCAATGGCTACTTCGATTCTTTCCTTCGGAATTTCATCAAAGTTGATCAAATTCAACGTGGTCAAATCTCTTGCACAATTGTCGCCAAACCACCTATCTGTGTAACATCACTTTCTCTTTTTCTTTTTGCTATTTGTTTTATGTTGTTATTCTTTGAGGTACTTGTTTATTGTTTATGTGGAAAAAAAAATTCAACTTTCTGATTTGTGAATTTGTGTTGATCAATGTTGAGCTAATTGTGCTGTTTTTGTGTGTTGAATTGTTTATTAATGTTTAGTAATTTTGAGTCTTATAATTGAAGACATGATATTGTCATTGACACACGTAAACTATGAAGCACCGACACAGACACCAAACATACATGGACAACTAAACATGACACTAATAATTTGAAAAAATGACATAATTCAATGTAATCATGTGTCGAGGTGTGTCAGACACCGACTCATGTCTGACACTGAGACACGCCTAATGCGAGGAATGTTCGTGTTCATAACACATAAATACCGTAATAGTTTAAGAAAATGGAAATGCTTGAATTGAATGTAATCACATGTGTTTGATATAGGGTCTGGGCTAGGTTGAACATAGAAATTTGACAAAAGAATTGCATTTATTCTAAGATAACTGTACATTCACGCAAACAATACATTGGTGTCTGTTGGAGTCAAATCGGATAGTTTACAAAATATACATGTTTTTTTTTTTTTTTAAAATCCAAAATACCGAGCTTGGTCTAATAGTCAGCAATGTGCTATCTGTGTGAATTTAGGGTATTATGACTGCAGACAATCTTGATATGAGCTTGACAACATTGTATACTTTACTTTTAACTAAGCTGATTCTGTTAGCTTAGTTTGGTCTATCGGGACATCAGTGCTTCCAGCTTTGCCAAATATCTGTTACTTTTCTGGGTTCAAAGTGAAAAGTTTCACTGAAAATAGAGGATAGAAACAAAAACTGTCATTTGATTGTGTATAAAGACTGGATTTTTTTTCTCACTTTTCTTTGTTGGAATTGCAGAACGGCTATGGAACACTGCATGGAGGAGCTGTTGGGTCCTTGGTTGAGGTTCTGACAACTGCTTGTGCTAGAACTGTAGTTGCTGAGAACAAGGAACTTTTTCTTGGGGAAATAAGCATTTCTTACCTCTCTGGCACTCCAATAAATGTAAGTTCTTGTTTTCAGTGGTGATTCTTTGCATCGATGTCCATTGCAATACTTGCTCTTAATTCAAATCAGCAGATTTTAGATAAATGGCATGTAATCTGTTCAACCCTTTAGAATGGTTTATTATGCTGTCTGAGCAAATGTAATGATTTATCCTCAGTTGCATCTCGAAACTGCACTGCAAAGCTGAGTGAAAGGATCTTCTGCAATATGATTTAATGAAACAGTAGAAAATTAAAAGTATTATGAAATCAATCCATTTGAAGAAATAGAAAAGATAACTAGTACACATGGTCTAGAAATAGAAGGAAGGGAGAATTTCAGGAGGGAGAGAGTATAGAGTTTCCACAATTTCTTTCATGCCTCTTACATCATTCATTCTTTCTCTTTATAGCAATTTTTTATTAGTAATATCCCCTTAATTATTGGACCAAGTGACGCATGTCCTTTTTCATTAACCAATCTGTTGATTTGGCTTGGATGACTCAACATTTTCTCTATTGGTATCATAACATTACCACACCCTTAAAAATCAACCTTGTCATCAAGGTTGAAGCTAAGGCAAAGCTGCTGGGGACTAATAATATTTACCCAAGTGACCTTCAAGTTAAGCGGATCTTTCCAGTACAATAAGAATACATCCTCCCGGATCCCATTGTTTCAATTGAAAGGAGGACCCCTTGTTATGGAAATACTTATCTAGAGTGTGAGGGACTGGGTGAGACAGAAATTTTTCACTTGGTTGTAAGGATCGTTTAATATTGAAAAAATACCAAACACCGCCCAAATCAGTCACATGATTGGAATTAGTAGTTTAGTACCAACCATAAAAGTAAAATTTTTTGCAGGAAGAGTTGCATAATTCCATTTCCACCAAATGCATCTGAGTAGTTGGATTGATGTGCCAATTCTTGAGAAGACTGAGCAACCAGGAGAATTTCCTGCTAGATATATGTTCCATTGTTGCTTCTACACCTTGAACTTGAGGTTTGTGGCACCTTAAGCCCATAAAAACCAATCTGAGTGAAATCCTTCAAGCTTTCCTAAGCCATCATTGCAAGACAATTGAACTGACCCATGCCATTCTATCTGTCAAAGTCATAGGCAGTGTAATGCTTACAACAACTTGAACCTTTAAAACTAATAGCCTTAACACTTCCTACGGTGGTCACTTGTTCTAGGCCATAAAACATACTGCAGAACATATATGGACACCAACCAAGGGTCCTCTATTGGGGTGCCTTGTAGATGATTCCTCCTTGGGTAACAATGGCACATTCAAAATAGGACTCCAGATTAGAAAACCTATCAAGTCCTCATTATACAGGGTATTAGCGTTGGTTGACAAAGGCTTCTGTATCTTATTCTCTAGAATTGCATTAAATATTGTAATTGATATTTTAATGCTTGGAAACTAGTGACACATGTAGCCCTGCTAACAAAAAGTGTTGGCGGTACTGGGAACATGTTGATGGCTGCGGTAACAGCTGATGGATTTTGCGAGACATTTTAATACTGGGAGATGTGAAGGGCAACTCAATTGGGTGTCCTAAGGTCTCTATGGGTGAGTTCACAACACCAGGGGAAGAGCTCTGTGAGAAGTATTGTCATTGCAGATTTAGTTTAACTTCAATTTGGTCCTATACTCTGTAACCAGAGCCGTCCAAATACGCCAGTTTTGGCCATTGAGCATTATTCTCTGCTTCTAGTTATTGCCCAATGAGCTCCTACCGCAGTAACCTATGTACTCTTCCATCGTCCAAATGAAAGCACCAATGTAAGAGTTGCGATTAGTTTCAATAAATAAGTTGACTACAATATGAGTGAAAGGATCTTCTGCAATTTGGTTTAATGAAACAGTAGCAAATTACAAGTGTTATGGAATCAGTCCATTTGAAGAAATAGAAAAGGTAAGTAGTACATAAGGTCTAGAAATAGAAGGAAAGGAGAATTTCAGGAGGGAGAGAGTATATGGTTTCCACAATTTCTTTCATGCCTCATACATCATTCATTCTTTCTCTTTATAACAATTTTCTGTTAGCAATCTCCCCTTAATTATTGGATCAAGTCAAAACATGTCCATTTTCACCAACCAATTTGTTGACTCGGCTTTTATGACTTGGCTTTTTCTCTATTGGTATCATACACTACATCAGTTGCTTAATGCTTGCTTAAAGGGTTTTAAATAAAGGTCTGCAACTGCAATCTAGGCTGCGACATAACTTTTTTTTATATTTCCGATACCACAATGGAACTGTGTTGAGGCCACATCGCCGAATTTGACTGTGATTCTCTGCAAATCAAGGATCACATGCGACCCAACTGCTATTTAGTACCCTGCTTAGTGTGATTAGGATGCCCGGATCCATATAGGAATATGATTGGTGAATTATACTTTCCAGGTTTCTATGAAAGGACTTAAACAATCAACTTATAAGTACAGGTTCTGCAGGTAGAATTCTAATCCCAGACAAGCGAAAAGGCATTTTATACTACTAGAATGTAATCGACGGCGCTATAATTTAGTAGTAGCTAAATATGTAATATTGCTAAATCTGCATTGACATTTGCTAGATGGCTCTTACACCTCTTAATTGCACATGTTGGTATGGTGCATAATGCAATTTAGAGCATCAAGTAAACTATCATAATCCATTAAATAAAATATGTTTAGATTTTCATTTTATTATAAAAAGCATTTCAAAAGATGATGCTATGAATTTGTTGAAAAATAGAAATAAACTCCTAGGTTTTTTTTATTGTTCATTGTTCAATACCACTTGTACTTCATAGCATCCAAATCAATATATATTTTTCTACCTCTTGGAAATAATGCTAAAGTGACATCCCTGTTGCTAACTGGGAAGTCTAACAGACTCCAATATATCATTTTCATGTTCTTGTCCCTTCTTGATTCTTAAAGCTTGAATAAATGGAACTTACATTATATGCATATGCAGGAAGAAGTGGTAGCTAATGCCTCTGTGGTGAAGAGTGGAAGAAATTTGACTGTAGTTGCACTTGAATTTAAACTGAAGAAAACTGGGAATTTGCTTTATCTTACTCATGCTACCTTCTATAACATGCCAGTTTCCAGCTTATGATCATTTAGCTTTCTGGTGGATCTGTAATTCCATTTAATGTATGTAATAATAAAATACTTTAAATTAATTTGGCCAATTCTTATCATAAATAATGTATAGTCTTGTTATCCTTTTTATGCCCATTGCCATATCCATTGTGATGATAAAAAATTTATGGAATGATTATGATGCTGTCAAAAATTGAGCTCTTTTCAAGGTTTATGACTTGTGGAATTATTTTAGTTTGAAGTAGAAATATTATAACTAGTTGATTTTCAATGTTTAGTTTATCATATCATATAACATAATTTGTAGTAAATATGTACAGAATAATTATTATGAGCAGTTTTTATTGAGCAGAACAAATAAAAAACTTATCACATAGTATATTCTGTCAAAATAATAATAATAATAATAATAATAATAATAATAATAATAATAATAATAATAATTTCATCATATGTTTTGTCCTCAGTCACAAAATTTATTGGAATTTCCTTTGTAATTCTTTACAACATGGGCTGCCAAAACCAAAAGATGCATTGAATTACCTTAGCAAATTGAAAGAAGTTTTCTCTTCCAGCCCCTTACGTTTCTTTTTTATCCCCAAAAATTAGAAAATTTGGAGAGACACAAATTTATTTAAGCTTTTAAATAATCACATATTTTAAATGTGTTAACTATCCAAGTTGATATCAAAATTTGATTTTGATGTGAAGTTTGTGTGCCAAAATCATAATCATAATAAGCTATAAAAGTATGATCCAACAAACCCTAACATATGTGCCAAATGATTTTGGAATTAAGTACTTACAGGTTGGGTTTCTTATTTGAAATGTAATTTGTGTGTTCATCTTGTTATATTTGAATATATTAATTATGTTCATATAATTTGAAGCAATTTTTACCTGAGCCAATATGTATTCCTTACAATATTGGCATGATGTTACTATATAAATGTAGCATATATGCATTATTCAAAACACATCTCTGATTATTAATTTATTTTGAGGTTATTAATGGTTTTTTTAATGATAAATTGTTAGTTGTTAATATATTATAATGTACGTTGTTAATGGTGTTATCAATTATACAATACGTGGAATATTTGAGGAAATTAAATGATTAAATTTGTTATAAAATATGATGAAGTCTTTGGTACACATTTATTTAAATTTGCATCGGTATATTTGTTGAGGTGGACAATTGTGATATGACTACAAATAATGTTTATTAAATTTTTAATATTAGATATTATTTGTAGACCTATTAGAATTGTACATCTCATCAGTGTATCGGCCCATGAACAATTATTAACTTGTGAAAATATTTTCTATTTTCATTTTTAAAAATTTGTGTTAATTTTATTTGTCAATGAAAAGATAAATTGTCTTAATTAAATTGGTACTAGTATGGACACCCGTGCCAAACACATGCTAGAAATTCATTTTTTTTTTTATAAATTTTTAAAATGAAGTTTTATATTTACATAATTCTATTTTGAAATATTTTAGAAGTGAAAAATTATCCGCGTTATATATGAGTTAGCTTTCATTCATAAAAATATATTGATTTTGGACTTTTTTGTTAGAATTAATGATTTTAGACTTTAATGTGCACATATATTTCATTTATTCTTGTTTTGGTAGAAAATTCAATTAATCTATTAAGAGAGTTTTATTCTAATGGAAGAGGATAATCTTTTATGAGATGAATAACTCATTCAAGAGCATCTAACCTCAAGCCCTGTATCTTGACTATTAGGTTAAAGAAATTTCTATTAAATATCAAAATGTATTTGATCTAACAGAAAGAACTAAATAAAGCCAGTGTAAAATGTAAAACATAATTGAAACCAAAATCTTAAACCTGGCATCTTTATTATTTTTTGTAAGAAAGTTCAATTAAAATATTCAAAGAGATATCCGGTCAAACGGAAGAGGCGGAATCTCATAAAGTGTGTAGAACTAAATTAAACTCGCGTAAAAAAATTAAGAAATTGAGACGATATCCTTAGACCTCGAATCTTAGTGTTTTTTTTTTAAATGTTCAATTAAAATATTAAAAGGAGTTTGATCTAACAAATGAGGGTTAATCTCTTAGGGTAGAAAGAACTAAACTCAGGCCCGTGTATAAAAATAAAGCATACAATTGAGACCATAATCTTAGGTCTTCTTAATTGTTTTTATAAAGAGTTCAATTAAAATTTTAAGAGGGATTACATTTAGTTACCAGAAGAAAGTAATTTCTTACAGTGTGAAGAACTAAATTAAGTCTCTGTAAAAAGTAAAGCTCGTAATCTTTTACATCTCGGTTATTCTTGTCAAATGTTAAATTAAATTTTTAAGAGAGATCTGAACTAACGGAAGAGTGTAATCTCTTACAACGTGAAAAACTAAATAATGTCCGTGTAAAAAGTAAAATAATTGAGATCATAATCTTAGGTCCCGCATCTTAATTATTTTTTTAAAACTTCCATTAAAATATCAAGAAAAATTTATTCTAACGGAAAATTGTAATCTCTTAAGGTGTGAAGAAATAAATAAAGACTGTGTGGTGTAAAAAGTAAAGCAATTGAGACTGTATTCTTAGGTCTTGCGTCTTAAATTTTTATTTTTTAAAAGTTCAAGTGAAATTTCAAGAGGGATTTGATATAATAGAAGGGAGTAATTTTTACGGTGTGAAGAACTAAATCAAACATGTGTAAAAAGTAAAACACTTGAAACCATAACCCTAGGTCTCACATTTTAATTATTTTTGTAATTTTTTTTTATTAAGATATAAAATGAATTTCATATAACATAAGAGAATAATCTCTTACAGGTGTGAAGAACTTATTCAAGCTCGTGTAAAAAGTAAATCAATTGACACTATAATATAAGGTCTTGCTTTTTTTTTTTTTTATAATACTTGTAAAAAGTTAAATTAGAATTTCAAGAGATTTACTCTAACAAAAAAGAGTAATTTATTACGGTGTGAAGAACTAATCAATCTCTTATAATATGTAAAACAACTGGATCATAACCTTAGGCCTCATAACTTATTTATTTATATAAAATGTTCAAGTAAATTATTCAAAGAGATATGATCCAATTGAATAGGGTAATCACTCTTACGACTTGAAGAACTAAATGAAGTCCGAGTAAAAAGTAAAGCGATTGATATCATAACCTAAGGTCTCAATTATTAATTATTTTTGTAAAAACTTCAATTAAAATATCCAGAGAAATTTGTTCTAACGGAAGATGATAATCTCTTACGGTGTAAAGAAATAAATAAAGCCGTCAAAAGTAAAACATTTGAGACAATATTTTTAGGCATTTCTTGATCAAATAGTTCAAATAAAATTTCTTGTAAAATGTTTAATTAATATTTTAAGATGAATTCGATCAAATAGAAGAAAGTAATTTCTTGCGGTGTGAAAAACAAAATCAAGTCCGTGTAAAAAAGAAAAACAATTGAAACTATAACCTTAGGTCTTGCATCTTAATTTTTTTTACAAAATTTTCAATTAAGATATCAAAAAGGATTTAAGCTAACAGAAAAGAGATATTTGATCTAATAGGTGAGAGAGTAATTTCTTATAGCATGAAGAACTAAATCAAACACGTGTAATATACAAAACAACATGAACATAACTTTGGGTCTCACATCTTAATTATTATTTTTTAAAATGTTCCATTTAAATATTCAAAGATATATGAACTAACGGAAGAAATTTATTTCTAATTGCGTAAAGAATTAATAAAGCTCGTGTAAAAAGTTAAAATGAAGTTTGATTAAAAGAGGAAAATGTATGTTTTAATATTAGGGGAAGGGGATGAAATTCAAATTTCTTTCGAGGGAGAGGAGAGTAATTTTATCTAATATATTTTGTATAAGAGGGGAGGAAAATATATATTTTAACATAAGAGAGGAGAGTAATGTAATTTAAGCACCTCTCAAGAGAGGGTAATGTAATTTTCTATAATATATATTATCTTTTAATTAATTTTTGTTTGTTTTTTACTTTGTAAGGTTCGTTATTATTTTTTTGGGCAATACATTGTATAGGTGGTAAAAAAAAAAATAAATAAGGCAATTCTATTTTTTTGTTTGATAGTAGATTCTTTTTTTGGTACTTATCCTATAGAATTCATCTCAATCTTAATATCTATATTACTTTTTTGTTTCAAAACAGATTCAATAATCGGTAAAAAAAATAAAAAGCAAGGCAAAATAAGAAAGACAAAAAAAATCATAAAATTAATATTTTGTTGTCAGTGGGAATTGAACCGTGCCCCTTTAGGTCGTAAAGAGAAGACACGTAGGCGCCACATAGACGCCACATTATTAAAATAATGCCACATATGAATTTGCTCCTTGAGAAGTAACGTGAGAATGCCAAGTGTACTTTTTACTTTGAAGAAGGCAAATAATAATAGTATAGATTAGTAATTCCTTTTAAAAACGACACAATTTTCTTTATCTTTTAAATTTATTTTGTATATTTAAAGTTAATTTTGTATAAATGATAATTTCTAGGGATAAATATGTTTCAGGTCCCTGTAAATATTCAAAGTTTTGTTTTTAGTCCCTCAAAAAAATTTCTTCGAATATTGGTCCCCCAAAAATTTTCAATTAACACTTTTAGTCTATACTTTTAAATCAACTCATGTCTGGACTTCATATTTTTTAATGAAATTTTCTATGAATGTTTAGAATATTATTACAATCTTTCCCAAAAAAATTTAGAATTTTTTGAAAAAACATAAATTAAATATGAACTTTTGTATTTTTAGAGTTTAAAAATTTATATTTAATTCATGTTTTGTTAAAAAATTCTAATTCTTTTTTGGAGTGATTGTTAAAATATTCTACACTTTTCTGGAAAATTTTATTAAAAAATATGAAGTCTACACATGAGTTTATTTAAAAGTAGGGACTAAAAATGTTAATTGGAAATTTTTGAGGGACTAATAATCGAAGAAAAATTTCCTGGGGACTAAAAACAAAATTGTGAATAATTACAGGGACCAACAACATATTTATCCCTTATTTCTATATTTTAGTATGTAATTTATTATTTTAATATCGATTAGATAGAAAAATATCAATAGCATTTCGGAAAAACAAAATTAGAATACACCACAAACTCAAACAACATACTGACTATGTATACCAACCATGTATTCAATATTTGCATAGGTTGCGTACTGCATATTCGAACTTGTTTCACGTATCAAAGAAAATTGCAAACTAGTTGACTATGACAAAAATTATAACTTTCTATTTTTTAATTATTCCTTCTCTATGGTTCCAATGAGAGAAAATAAAGGGAGGCATAAAACATCTTAGAAAATGAGAAACTAAGCAATAATGGAGATGGCAGAAAAATGGATACCCAAAGAGGTAAAGGTGGAGGCCATAAGAGAAACAATTTTCTTTGAAGCCTTTCGTGAGAGACTTTTATCTGTGATCTTTTAACATCATGTCAGATTGAATTCTGATTTTTCATTTTTTTTGTCCTTTAACAATATATCTCATGTTATTAAAATTTTACTAATTAATAAAATAATAAAATTGAAACTTGTCCAATAAGAAAATTATAACTTTCCCGTCATAGATGTTATCGTTCTTCTGAAAAGAGTTCAAAGAATTATGCATAGCAATATTCTAGATTATTAGATGTAGTTTTTAAAAAAAAAAAATAGTTTTATCACCAAAGTGATAGAGACATCTTTTGTTGCCTGTTTCTCTTTCATTTAATTATAATTTTTTTTTTTTTTTGACAAACATTTAATTATAATTATCTTGAATATATAAAAGGTTTGCTATCCTGATCAAGATGTTGACTTAACAATTTCGATATTGTTTTGTCATATGAGCTAGAATTTGTGAACCTATTTCCATGGTTTCTTTCTGTTCCTTGCTCCCATGTTACAAATCCACCGATACTCGAACCTATGGTGTTATAATTCTTCCCTATTTAAGTTTTTCCTCTATTGCAATGAGTAACAAACTTCATCCTTTTTATTTTTTTATTTTTGATAGAAACTTCATCCTTTTTACATATTTTTTTGAGTTACCATGATATTAGTATGAAGTTTCCACAGTCGTTAGCAATGACTAATCTCCGCCGGGAAATCTATAGAGCACACAAGATCAATTCTCTCCTTCCAACCGAATTTTCTTCATACGCATGAGCCAAAAATCAAACCATGATCACATGTTTCAGAAAACCAAACCCTTACCACTTAGACCTAACAAGCATGACATTTTATTAGTGATATGATAGATTTTTACTTTATAAGCAATTCAAAAATTTAAATTGTTAATGCATTTATTTATGAGCGTGACATTTTATTATAGTGATTTGATATAATTTTACTTTAGCGGCAATTTGGAAATTTAAATTGTTAATGCATCTATTTATATTGATTTCAATATAAAATAAACTAATACAAGTCTACAAGTCATACTTACAACTTAAGTCGATTTCATCTAGATAAAGTAAGTTTACTTAAACTCTTGAGTTTACGATCTTGATCTCTAGCATATTCTCCACCCTCAATATTTTGAACATTTATCTTCTCTATCTAGAAGTGTCCCTTATTGTCAAACTTAGTGAGCATTTATAATATTTCTTGATATTAAACATTTTCTTTATAGAGTTTTACTATAATTATATCATTAAACATAAATTTGAGTAATATGCCTTGTTTGAAAACTGGCCACGGAAGACAAAAACATTGACACTGAACACCTCATTGAGAAGTTGAAGCAAAAAATCAGTTTTTTACAAATAATGGAACCATATGTTCACTCTTTATGTTTTCTGGAGTATCATTCATTTACATGCACACCACAAAAAATCTTCAAGTCCAATGCCAGGGTTGGAAAATAAACCTAATCACTCTTTCACATTGTCAGAAACTGCCAACCACAAAAAAGATGTGAAGGGGTTTATATAAGCTGAGCTCACTCCAAAGAAGGAATAGCTTCAGTCCCCCAAAATCATTTTCACCTTTTGCTAAGCTTAGCCTCTCTCTAAAGAATGGATTCAATAAATGTTATCTTTTCTGTGACCTAGTGTTGCGCTGCATATCCGTGTCAATATATGATTCTGAACCATAGCATATATAACCTGGTAAACCAAATAATAATAATAAGAGTAGATTCAAACAAGCAATGCGCAAGGAAGGAACATCAACGCTAAGTCGCTAAATTACTTCTAGTTACCCGATTAGCCATTTTTCGTTTTAGTTGTTAGAGTAAATTGCACTATCTTTTTATGTGAGAAGTGTAAATTACATTGCACTTTCCTCTTTATTGTTTCAGTGCATCAGGGTATCTCCCACTAGTAGTCAATGATTAATTCCACAGAGAGAGAAGGTAAATGAAACTCTTAGCAAGGGTAAATGATTATGGACAAGTCTCCTGGCGAAACTTTTCCTTTCTCTACAACACCTGTAACGTCATTGATAACCAATTTTGAAAACTTAATTACTGATTTTAAGAACTTAGAAGGTTCCAGTAAAACAAGAACTTCTAAACACACATTTTCAGTTTTGAAACCTCACCTAAGATTGTCGTTTCACTCTCAAATGTCCCATAATATATAGATAGTACAGGCTCATAACTATATGCCAATGATCTTGAGAATCACAAATTGGGAAAAAGAAACATGTCCATAAAACAACTGTTTATATTAACATCAACTTAGAGGTTAGAAGTATAACAGCATTCCTTTATCAAAAGAAGAGTGTGTTTTAAAATAAAAAGGGACATCAGTGTAATTAAACTTCATTAGGAGAAGAGAGTGTAATTTACTATGCATACAGAAATTGAACCAAAGACCTATAACTCTCAGTACAAACTTAACTCACATCCAAGTGGAAAGTGGAAATAATATAAATTTAAAATGTAGATTAGGCATATTGTCTAATAGAACAAACACACATGCCTAAATACAACACAAGAAATAATGGGTTCGGGTAAGTCGTCAAATTGCAAAATTTCCTAGAGGTAAGTATGTCAGGGGTGTAGAATCCATAAGAGTTGGATTATATCTTTTGAGTTGTAATCATAAATGAAGGACGAAGGGTGATTCGAAAGATTTTTGTTTTATGGCTGGCGTTTAACTCAATTAGTATGACAGATTTTACGAAAAGAATTCAGACGTGAATGTCAAAGGAATGAAAAAGTACATACCAAAAGCCTACTACTGGTTTACGTAAAGATGGCATTGACAAATGCTTCTGCATCAAAGGGTTGAAGGTCTTCAACACCTTCACCAACACCCACAAATTTTACAGGGATTCCAAGCTCATCAACCACACTGACCTGCCAACAGAAATTAGCATCTTAGTTCTTACCCTTGATCACATTTGCAATAAAAAACAATTTGAATGATAAAAATCAATTAAACCTAAAAAATATTGAGATAAAAAAAAAAGAGATAATAATACCACACAGCCACCTCTTGCAGAACCATCCAGTTTGGTCAAAATTAAGCCAGTTACACCCACAACCTGTGCCAAGACAAAATAACTTCATTAACACCTTACAGAAAGCTAATATGAAACTGAGAGGCAACTATAATACCAAATATTGAAATAACATAATGTGCAAAAATAGAGAAACTATTAAAGAGGTGTAGAATTGTTTTACTATTTCTTCTCTCTCTCTCTCTTTTAATACTGAAATGTAGATCTTTATCTTCAAAATAACACCCGTCTCAAAGAAGTGATGTGAATGTCAAATGGTATTTTCATACGGTGATAGCAGAGTTTCAAGTTTAAATTCAAATATGTAAAATAACATTTTCTAAACAGAAGACAAATATGGAATTCGAAAGTCAGAAATAGAATTTACTTCATTGAATTCTCTGGCTTGTGGCAACATATTCAAACCGGTGGTCCCATCCAGAACCAGTAAGATCTCCTGCAAACATTGTAATATCTTTATTTCATACAACTTTCCATCACATACTCCTAAAATACCTACATCAACAAACCTACTTACGGAATGTGAACATAAAACAAATTAATACTTCCTGTCAAATCAAGATGTTCAAGGTGAAAGAAACAAATGTCATAGATAAAATTCAGTAGATAGAAATGATAAATTCCTGTCATGTCACTACAGAAATCATTAGCTCATACATTAGAAATAGGGAATACATTGATTATTATTAAATAAATTGAAGCCAGACATTGCTATCACTTCAGGTCATGTGGACTACATCAACAATAGAAATATTACCCATCATTAGAAAAAACTAATTTCAAAAGCACTTAAAAATTTCAATTAGTTCTAGTCCTCATTAAAAAAGGTAGTGTTGTAAACAGATTATCATTGCTGTTATCATAAACATCATTGGTAAAAATTCACGAGACATGAAAACCAACATGCAATTAAGATATAAGTTTCCAATTATGAAGGCTTTGACCAATGTCATGTTTGATCATATCTTCTCCCACGTTATTTGAAGAATAAAAAATATCGAGAGCACAAGCTAGGTGTGTGGAGTTTATACACAGATGATAAATACCATCACATGATAACGGTTCATCAAATTCCACGTGAATGATTTAGGAAGTAACTTAGAAATCCTTACTACTCAGAAAATTGTTGGAAAACCAACAAGATAACAATAAAACTTAGGAAGTAACTTGAAAAGGGGGTAGTGGATTCGAAAAGAAGAAAAGTATACTCAGCAACTCTGAATGATTTACTAGCAGAATGTGATTAAGTTGAGAGGTAAAAGTGTAAAAAATGCTTACACTGGGTGCACCAGCAACCACTTTAGAAACAGCCTTTTTACAAGAAATTAACTCTTCCATTAGCCTGTAATTGGTGTGTAAACCTGAGAATATAACATGAACACCAATGCTAATATACAACCAGCCAAGTATTAAAATTAAAAACAGCTAACCCTAAAATTTTAGTACTTACGTCCAGATGTATCACATAATACAATATCATAACCTTCCTGTTTTCCTCTTTTTACAGCCTGTGAAAGCACTGCAAATAATATAGAATTTTCAAAATTTAGTATCCAAACCGTATATAACAAAGATAATAAGGATGATCACAAAATATCATCTAATTGGAGATGCTGTAAAACTCAAAAAGTAATGAACAGTCGGCTAGGAGTAAAAGCTAATTCTATTTGTACCTACTGATGCCTTCGCTTTCTCAGTTTCAGCCATAACAATTTCACACCCAGTCCTTTCAGCCCATATTTCTAGCTGATCGCTAGCAGCTGCTCTGAATGTATCACCAGCTGCCAACAATATCTGTTGAATTTTGATAAGACCAAAAAAACAGCATGAAATACTGTAGTTGTTACATATTTTCTAAATGTTATTTCAAAAGTAAATAGGGTACAGCGCTAATCTACACCTAACGGACCTGATTAATGAGCCAACTATAGTTATTACATAATTTACGCTATTTACAACATCCCCCAATGACACCGATATAGAAGCCTTTAGAACTCTGACAAGGAAATTCAGCCAATTTAACTATGTAGATTTCTAGAGCAACTAAAGTGTCAGTTAATTCACATTTTGGGATATCACAACCAAACTTTCTGTCGTAGATCAAAATGAAAAACCAAAGCAAAACTTATAATATAATCTAACCTTAGCACCTCCATTCTTCAATCTATAAGCCAGCTTTCCTGCAAATAAAAGCTGATCAAATCAGTATGGTTATGGATTTCTAAATTGTTAAAAACAATTTCATTGCTTGGGAAGACAAGCTTTTTGAAGATTATCAATTAAAAAATTTATGATGTATGCGTGATAGCTACCCAAGCAATGTTTTTCCCCTATCATTTTACTTACCCAAAGATGTTGTCTTCCCACCACCATTAACACCAACTATCATTATTACGGCTGGTTTCCTAAAAACAAAATTCAATCCAGTATAAAGTACAAAAAACTAACCCAATGAAATTCAGTGACTAGTAAGGAAAAAAAAAAATCAGCATTTAAAAGATGCTCATACCTGAATCCAAGTTTAAGTTCAGTTTTACTCCCCTTGCTGCTTAACAAATCCAAAACGTTTTTCTTCAGAGCTTCCTAAATCAGTTCAAGAATGAATTTAATCTTTCAATGCCAAGCCTACTCAGTTCGAAAATTGGTAAGTAGTATTCTTGCTAATTCTCATCACATTATGGTTAATTTCTCAATTCATGGGTTAGCGAAGTCGTCTCTCAGCTTGAAGCCTTAAATTGATGTTATGAATTGAAGGATTATTTTTCATTAATGTTATATACGTGAAGTATTCATTGCCAGATAATTCTCGTCAAAGAACCTGACCACCTTTAGTCAGGCCTCTTCTCGCAACCATATTTTTTATCTACAAAACTCAAACCCGAGATTTGACTTAAGTGATCAAAATCCAGCTCCACTTACACCAACATATTGTTGATAATTTGAAGATATTTTTAAACTTAATAATATAATTAGATGTAAATATGACTTTTTAGTCCTTGCAAGTATAGCATTTTGTTATAGTCCCTATAAATTTTATTTTATTCAGTCCCTGGAAATTCAAAAAATCGTTGCTTTTAGAGTTTTAGTCCCTATAAACACTACATTGATCCCATATATATAACTCAGTTAGTAGCCGTAACGTAAGCACATTATTTGCATGGACCGAGGTTCGAAAGAATACATTGTTGTATACACAACACAAGCTAAACCGCAACAACATACCTTTATTTCACTCCCTGATTTAAGCTTCCCTGAAAGTATATCCTCACGCAAATTCTCCACTATTTTTATAGTAATTTTTGGTCCAAAATCTGATACTAAAAGAGCCTGCAATTAATTAAACTAACATAAATTAATACTCTAAAGCACATTAATATGACTAATTAATTAATTAAGAACAGTTTGGAATTGAATAAGAAGAACCTCTTCGAGTTCATCGAGGACTTTATCAGTATCGGAAAGGTTCCAGTAAAGGAGAAGCTCATCAATGACGGAGAGGTTGTTACGAGTCTTCGAGAAACCAGAGAATACTTTCTCTACATCGCTTTTCGCTTTCTCCTTCAGTAACCGGCCGAGTTTCGTGAATAAACCAACCTCACCGGCTGAACATCTGAACCGGTCAATGCCGGTTCGATTAGGGATGTTGAAGAGGTTAAATTGCGGTTGGGAAGGTGGTTTTGAGATAACGGAGAAGCGAGAGAATGAAGCGGAGGTGGTAGTAGCAGCCATTTCTACCGCGAGCTTGGAGTTTCAGTGAACAAGATGAAGAAGATAGCGTTTTTTCTAACTGTAAAACGACGTCGTTATGACTGATTTATGACCTACGTGTACATTTCTCTGATTTATAAATTTAATATTTGTTCTGGCACATTACTTGAAACTCGAGGCTGAAACTGATGATAGTTTATATACAACATGCCTTTTTTATAAAATACAAAATCGTGACGGATTAACTCCAAAGCGGACAATTTTTCAAAAATATAAACTTTAGGTCGGATCGGTACATATTTATCCCTGCGGATAAATTTGAATTATGTTCGGAACAATATTATAAAAAAATTTAAAAAATAAAATAAAACCTTTTACCACTAAAAACAAAAACTGATTTAAACATTCCAGATTAACTGCCTCTTCTATCCTTCTTCGTTCGTGACTGACTCGTGAGTTTCACATTCTCCATTTTCTTCCATTTTTCTCTTTTATCCACAAATTGCTTCTTTTAATCAATTTTAGGACTTGTTATCTGCAACATTTATCATATTTAACTGCTCTGTGTTTATACTCATCATTTTACTGACACAAAACAACTTCAATTTTATTGCCATGCCTTCATTTTTATCAATTTCTGAAAAAGCAGATTAATTAACCTCATATTTTATATGTGAAACTAATTTCTATTTATTATACTGTATACAGATTTTGTACTGTTTATTTGATATCAATTATGTTGTTGAAATTTTTTCATTTTTTGTTTACAGGAAACCCCTTTTATTAATGAAAAATAATTTATTGTCTTGCATTGTGAAACTTGAAGCTATTTGGTTAATTTGTATTCTTTGAGGAGAATTGAAACGTATGGAAGGGTCATTGAATTATTTGGTTAACCAAAGTTGTTTAAAATCCATTGGTTTTACTCCAAGAGTTAGTTATAATTTCCCGGTTATCACACGAACTTGCCATTTAGATCGAATAATTGATTCCTGTACCTTGAAAATCGGTTGCATGCATTTTGATAAAGATAGTGGCGCTGGTGCTAGAGAAGCTGGAATTCCTGCATTGGATAGCGATGATAAAAGAGAGGAGTTTGATATGGACTGGGAATGGAAGTTTATTGGGAAACTGGATTCGTCTGGTAACGGATCCACGAAGAAAAGGGAAAAAGAACAGAAATCGGAGTTGGTTGAAGATACGGATAGAATAGATCGGTCTGTGAAGGAAATAGAGGTGGCGCTGGAATCGATGAAATCGAAAGGTGTGGCTCATGCTACGGAAGATTTGGTTTATGTTAAGAAAAAGAAGGCTAAGAAGAAGTTGGTAAGCATGAAGAAAGCATATAAGAAATCAGAATTGCACAAAGCAATTATTGAATCTCAGACTGCGGAGGATGTGTTGGATGTTACATATGAAACAATTGTTGCAGTTGAGAAAGGACTAAGCCCCTCACCTCTCACCCCCTTGAATATTGTTACTGCTCTTTATCGCATTGCTAAGAATATGGAGAAAGTTTCTATGATGAAACCTCAAAGATTGACTTTTGCTCGACAAAAAGAGATGTCTATGCTTGTCGACATTGCAATGACAGCCTTACCTGAATGCTCGGCTAGAGGAATCTCAAACATAGCTTGGGCACTGTCCAAAGTTGGAGCTGGAGGAGAGCTTCTTTACATTTCAGAAATGGATAGAATTGCAGAGATTGCACTGGCCAAAGTTGAAGAACTAAACTCTCAAGCCATTGCTAATATTGCAGGTGCATTCGCTTCAATGAAGCATTCAGCTCCCGATCTTTTCTCAGAATTGTCGAAAAGGGCTTCAGAAATAATTCACACCTTCAAAGGAGAAGAACTTTCACAGCTTTTGTGGGCTTTTGCTTCTCTTAATGAGCCTGCTGATCCTATGCTTGACTCTTTAGACAAACTATTCAAAAGTCATAGCAGTTTGAGAAGTTTCATAGTTGGAAAAACATCAAATAATTATGAACAAATGAGTGCAGAATCTGTTTCTCGAAACGGGGACTCAACTTTACTTACTTTAAGTAATATGGGTCACCTTGGGACTATAGCTTGGTCCTATGCTGTTTTTGGGCAGATGGATAGGAGTTTCTTCTCTTATGTCTGGAAAACTCTCAGCCATTTTGAAGAACAAAGGGTTTCAGAGATGTTTAGGGAAGATTACATGCTTGCTTCTCAGGTTCATCTTGTAAACCAGTGTTTGAAACTTGAATTCCCGCATCTTCAGTTATCATTGTGCGGTGATCTTCAGGATAAAATTGCGAGTGCTGGAAAAACTGGAAGGTTAAATCAGATTAAAACTTCGTCGTTTCAGAAAGAGGTTGGTCATCTTCTTGTTAACACTGGAGTTGAATGGGTGGAAGAATACGTTGTAGATGGCTACATTTTGGATGCTGTGATAGTTGATAAGAAGCTTGCTCTGGAGATTGATGGTCCAACACATTTCTCTAGAAATACTGGTGTGTGTGTGTGTGTGTGTGTGTGTGTGTGTATGTTTATTAAGTTGTTTATCCAAACAAGGCCTCAGTATCCTTATGTTCCCTTTTATCAAGTTGAACTTTTAACTACATTGAATCATCACTCAGTTTGTTATTTATTGTCTTTTCCTGTTATACAGGTGTTCCTTTAGGACATACTGTGCTAAAACGCCGATACATTACTGCTGCTGGTTGGAAACTCGTATCGTTATCCTATCAAGAGGTGAGCTCTCTACATGTCTCATTTTAATTACCCTGTCATTTTTTTTCCATTGAAGTTTGAAAAACCATGAAGTTGATTCTATATTACCACATATTTATTTAATGGCATATAGTTAACATGAACAACATACAGATGTTCTTATATTCCTGATATGTTCTTATAGTTTTATGTGCATATTGACATATATGATTGTAGAAATTGTCTTTCAAGTTTCACACTGATGTTCTTATATTCCTGATTTGTTTTGAAAGATACAATCTATGCCATCAGTTTATGTATCCTCTCATCCTCTGCTTGCAGTGGGAGGAACTTCCAGGAGAATTTGATCAAATAGAGTACCTTAGAGACATTCTTAAAGATCGTGTAGATAAAAGATATACGAAAAGACTATCTCAATTCTCCGGGATATCTGGCCGTCGAAAAGAAATCATCTTGAACAAAGCAATTATTGAATCGGAGTCTGCGGAGGATGTGTTGGATCTTGCGTACGAAACAATTGTTGCGGTTGCAAAAGGACTAAGCCCCTCACCTCTCAGCCCCTTGAATATTGCTACTGCTCTTCATCGCATTGCTAAGAATATGCAGAAAGTTTCTATGAAGAAAACTCGAAGATTGGCTTTTGCCCGACGAAAAGAGATGTCAATGGTTGTCAGTGTTGCAATGACAGCCTTACCTGAATGCTCGGCTCAAGGAATCTCTAACATAGCTTGGGCACTGTCCAAAGTTGGAGGAGAACTTTACTTTTCAGAAATGGATAGTATTGCAGAGATTGCATTAACCAAAGTTGAAGAACTAAACCCTCAAAACATTGCTATAATGGCAGTTGCTTTCGCTTCAATGCAGCATTCAGCTCCCAATCTTTTCTCAAAATTGTCGAAAAGGGCTTCAGAAATAATTCACACCTTCAAAGGGAAAGAACTCACAAAGCTTTTGTGGGCTTTTGCATCTCTTAACGAGCCTGCTGACCCTATGCTTGATTCTTTAGACAAACTCTTCAAAAGTCATTGCCAATTGAGAAACTTCATAGGTGAAAAAACATCAATTAATTATGAACAAATCAATGTAGAATCTGTTGATCGAAATGGGGACTCGACTTTACTTACTTTAACTAGGGATCAACTTAAGACTATATCTTGGTCCTATGCTATTTTTGGGCAAATGAATAGGAGTTTCTCCTCTTATGTCTGGAAAACTCTGAACCATTTTGATGAACAAAATGAGTGAGGCAATACAATTAGGAGGGCAGTGACAAATACGCTTTAGCTAAGTTGTGAGCGACTTTATTAACATCTATATAAAAGCTAGACCGTAACTAGCATGTATAATGCCATAGAAGGAGATAGCGAGGACTCATCCGCTACCATTGAGCACAACATTCACTCTAGTTTGACTATCACTTTCAAAGAAACACCCTCAAACCCAAATGTTACAGCTAGATAAAGGGACAAGAGGATTGTTGTGGCTTCACATTGAGCCACCGTATCAAGAGAAAGGAACCACCATGTTGTTGTAAATTGTAATCTTCTTTTGATTGATCCATGTTGTTGTAAATTGTAATCTTCTTTTGATTGATGATAAATATATTCTCCTTACTGTTGATTAGTAGTTAGGTTTCTTTGTTAAAAATTGGTTTTGATGTTTATAGAATGGTTAGTATACAGGAAGACAGAACATAATCTATTGATAAGGCCCCTCCCCCAACTTTAAATAGTGGGGGAATACACAATTCTGCATTTATCAAAGTGGATTTTATTCATTAACATTCACTATAATTTTAATTGCTTGATTTTAACATTCTAAGTTTCACAATTGTTCGATTTTAGCCCTCTAAATTTCAAAAATGAACCGCATTTAAGCACGAGGAGTCAAAATTGCATTAAGCCGTGAAAAAGATAAGTTGACAAGGGGACTAAAAAGTTAATTTTAGAAAGAAAAAAAACTAAAAATGCAAAAATATCAAAATAGGAGAATAAAATGTGCATTTAAGCCAAAAACTTACTTATAAATTTTGCTTATATGTCACCCAATATTAGACACTTAAATATCACTAAGTATAATAAATAATTTTTACATTTTAAAAATAGTAGAGACTAAAGTCTTTATAGCCTCTCTTTGGCAAGTATAAAAAGTTAATTTATAGCTTATAAGCTAAAAAAATTGTGCTGGTAACCGTTAAAATAAAATATTAAAGGTAAAAATGGATTTTAGTTAAAATAACAAGTGTAAAAATAAAAGAAAAAATGATAAGCCATAAGCTACTTAAAATAATTTATGAAAAATAAGCTATAAATTCTTTCTAAAAAGCAGTTACCAAATTAGATTTTTAACTTATAACGTGGTTGCTAAACAAAGGCTGTGTATAATTCATTATAATTAAAACACTATCGCTTCCTTCTGCAACTGGAAACACTTCTCTGTTCAGTCATCACGAAACCGCGTCTTCTCTCTTTCTTTGTGAGTTTCAATTTCTCCGTTTTTCTCTTTTATCCGCAAATCACTTCTTTTTCATCAATTTTACGACTTGTTATCCGTAACATTTATCACATTTAACTGCTTTGTGTTTATACTCACAATTTTACTTGCACATAATCTAGTTGAATTTTAATTCCATGCTTTAATTTTTATCAATTTGTGTGAATAAGCTTTAGAGTTTAAACAGTTTAATTAAGCTCATATTTTTTATATTGTAAACTATTTTATATCAATTATGTTGAAATTTATTTAATTTTTTGTCTGCAGGAAATTCCTTTTATGAGTTATTGATGAAAAATAATTTATTTTTTTGCATTGTGAAACTTAAACCTGTTTGGTTAATTTGTATTCTTTGAGGAGAATTGAAAAGTATGGAAGGGTCATTGAATTCTGTGGTTAACCAAAGTTGTTTAAAACCCATTGGTTTCACACCAAGAGTTAGTTGTAATTTCCCGGTTATCACGAGAACTTGGCGGTTAGATCAAAAACTTGATTCATGTACCTTGAAAATTTGTTGTGCGCGTTTTGATAGAGATAGTTCCGCCAATGTTAGAGTAGATAGAATTGCTGCACTGGATAGTGATGATAATGGAGAAGAGTCTGATATGGATTGGGAATCGGAGTTTATAGGGGAATTGGATCCGATTGGTTACCGTGCTCCGAAGAAAAGGGAAAACGAACAGAAATCAGAGTTGCTTGAAGATACTGATACGGATTGGTGTGCGAGGGCAATAGAGGTGGCGCTGAAATCGATTAAATCGAAGGGTATGACTCATGTGATGGAAGATTTGGTTACTGTTAAGAAGAAGAAAAAGAAGGCTAAGAAGACGCTGGTAAGAAAGAAGAAAATCGATGAAATAGAAGATGAACTTGATTATAATTCAGAGGAAGATTCTGGACTTCCACAGCCAAAGGAAAGTGATTTGAAAAGGAAAGTGAGTTTGATGGCGGATGGAATGTTTGCGGAAAATACGGAGAAACAGATGGAAACATTTTACAATAGATTGTCTCAGTTCTCTGGGATATATAACCATAGAAAAGAAATCAACTTGAACAAAGAGATTATTGAAGCACAGACTGCGGAAGATGTGTTGGATGTTACTTACGAAACAATTGTCGCAGTTGCAAAAGGATTAAGCCCCTCATTTCTCTCCCCTTTGAATATTGCTACTGCTCTTCATCGAATTGCTAAGAATATGGAGAAAGTTTCTATGAAGACAACTCGAAGATTGGCTTTTGCTCGACAAAAAGAGATGTCTATGTTTGTCGGTGTAGCAATGACAGCCTTACCTAAATGCTCAGCTCAAGGAATCTCAAACATAGCTTGGGCGCTGTCCAAAGTTGGAGGCAAACTGCTTTACTTTTCTGAAATGGATAGAATTGCGGAGATTGCACTGACCAAAGTCGAAGAATTAAACTCTCAAGACATTGCTAATATTGCAGGTGCTTTCGCTTCAATGCAGCATTCAGCTCCCGATCTTTTCACAGAATTGTCGAAAAAGGCTTCAGAAATAATTCACACCTTCATAGGGCAAGAGCTTACACAGCTTTTGTGGGCTTTTGCATATCTCTACGAGCCTGCTGACCCTATGTTTGATTCTTTAGACAAACTCTTCAAATATCACAGCCGATTGAGAAGTGTCATAGGTGAAAAAACATCAAATAGTTATGAAAAAATCAATGTAGAATCTGTTGATCGAAACGGGGACTCATCTTTATTTAATTTAAGCAGGGATCAGCCTGGGACTATAGCTTGGTCATATGCTGTTTTTGGACAAATGGATAGGAGTTTCTTCTCTTATGTCTGGAAAACTCTCGGCCATTTTGAGGAACAAAGGGTTTCTGAGATGTTTAAGGGAGATATCATGGTTGCTTCTCAAGTTCATCTTGTAAACCAGTGTTTGAAACTTGAATTCCCGCATCTTCAGTTATCATTATGCGGTGAGCTTGAGAATAAAATTGCGCGTGCTGGAAAAACTAAAAGGTTTAATCAAAAGATAACTTCGTCGTTTCAGAAAAGGGTTGGTCATCTTCTTGTTAGTACTGGACTTGAATGGGTGAAAGAGTATGTTATAGATGGCTACACTCTGGATGCTGTGGTAGTTGATAAGATGCTTGCTCTTGAAATTAATGGTCCAACTCAATTCTCTAGAAATACTGGTGCGTGTATCTTTTATTTACATATATTGAATTTTAGAGCGTCTTATTTGAGTTTAGCTACTAGTATATGGCCTTGTGAGACTGTTTTAGAGAGCTTATGAAAACAACTTATGACATGTCCATAAGTAGTTTTCACCTTATTTTCATAAGCACTCCAAGATAGCTCATGAAAGCAACTTATAGCTTATATGAAAACAAATTGACTTGTTTTATTTTAGTTATAGAAATAATTTATACATAAGCACTTATTTATGCTATAAGTGCTTAATTAAGTTGTTTATTCAAACAAGGCCTTAGTATCCCCTTGTTCCGTCATATCAAGTTGAATCACTCAGTTTGTTATCTATTGTCTTTTCCCGTTATACAGGTGTTCCTTTAGGACATACCATGCTAAAACGCCGATACATTACTGCTGCTGGTTGGAAACTCGTATCATTATCCTATCAAGAGGTGAGCTCTCTAATTTCATAAATTAGAGTTTTACATGTCTCATTTTAATAACCCTGTCATTTGAAAACCCATGAAGTTGATTTTATTATATTACCACATATATTGATTTGATGGCATATAGTTAATGTGCACAACATACAGAACGTGCCAGTTTATAATTTTATGTGCCTATGGCATATACGATTATAGGAATAGTGATTTATCCGCGAAAAAATTGTGAATGCTTGTGCACTTTCTTGCAGTGGGAGGAACTTCAAGGAGGATTTGAACAAACGGAGTACCTTAGAGAGATTCTTAAAGATCATCTAAATAAAAGATATGCCAACACTAATTGACAGAGGTAAGGTAAAGTGATCATTCAATGTTTTTTGCGAGGTATCACGAGTTCTGTAAGTTTAAGTTGTTATGCCCCTTGAGACAGCACATTGTGGTCATTTACCTCCCATAACAAATGAATCTTTCAAAATATAAAAATAAGAAAACACCTTCTAACTTCAACAATGTCATGTTATAAGAGTGGGATCACATGGTTTTGATTGTTGTCATCAGTAGAGAATTGATGGTGAAAAGGGGCATGTAAATTCGAGAAGGTGGAGATGTATAAAGAATGCGTCTCATCGTGTTACAAATTAGGATAACTAGACAAAGAGTTGTGAAGTTGTGAAGAAATTGCAATTGAGAGACTAAAATTTTGGAACGTAACAAATTATATGTAAAACATGCATTACTCATTTAACCACAAACTGTAACACAATAAGCTGGTGAGCAAATTCTCTAGTCATGTAAAATTATTGAGAAATTATAACTATTAGTGGACATAATCAAAGAGTTGGTTAGAATTTAGCCATGTAACCTCAAGGTGCCGAGTTCAAATCCTCTCAAGAATAGTTGTAAAATAGTCTTTAGTGCCTTATAAAACAAACAATGCATTTTAACAAATATGTAAATGTTATGCATATCTCTGTATTATGATATCAATTAATTCATTAGTATATTTTTTGCTAGTCCCTAGGCATTTGAAAACTATGTTGGACCTCGACAAATCCGAGTTGAATTGAGTAGGCATGGCAACAAGGCGGTTAGTGGCCGAGTTTTTTCTTCGTTGCCCCTAACTCTGAGTCATCCCCAACTCTGCCTTGGGTCTTCAACGGGTTGAAAAATGGATATTAAATGTATTAATTAAATCACAAGAATTAAGAAATGTAGTAATATTAAATGTATTAATTATTATTTTTTCAAGTTTAAATTTTAGGAGATAAAATTATTTGAGATAAAATTATTTTATCTTCAAGCACGCCACATAAATAAGTTTTATATAAAACACAGTCGAAAATTTAAAAGAAGTTTTATATAAAAGGACAAGAAGAATTCTTGAGATTCCTATGGTTAGAGATTGATAGATGTAGTGTTATGTATTGACACTCTATAAGTTAATTTTCCTTTTAATCAAAGATAAATGATTTCATATCATAAGTGGCTATATAAAATGCAGGACAAAATTGAAATACAAACACTCTAGCTAAGATGTGAGCGACTCTATTAGCTTATCTCTAGATACATATATATTTAGATTGCAACTAGCAAGTATAATGCCCTACCAACGAGATAGTAAAGACTCATCCACTACCATAATACCATTGAGCACAACATTCACTATAGTTTGGCTATCACTTTCAAAGAAACACCTCCAAGTCAAACCCACATGTGACAGCTATAACTAAAGGGATAAGAGGATTGTTGTATTATAGCTTCTTCATTTTTAGTACTTTAAAATTTTTCTTCTAACTTTGTTGTAAATTGTAATCTTCTTTTGATTGATTATAGATATATTCTCCTTATTGTTTATTAGTAGTTAGGTTTCTCTGTTAGAAAATGGTTTTTAATGTTTATAAAATGGTTAGTAAACAAGAGGGCAGATAGCATAATCTATTGATAAGGCCCCTCCCCTAACTTTAAATAGTGGAGGAAAACCTAATTCTGCATTAATCAAAGTGGGTTTTATTCATCAAAATTGGGGAAGTTTGGACCGGATGTAGTGTGTGTTTGGTTCTATATTTTTGGAGATGGCAAAACTTAAAATTGATTCTAGAGGTTTTTTTTAGGGGGAAATTTGTTTCTAGAAGTATCAAATTGATTTTGTCATGATAGAATGTTTTTATTTTTGCGTTAACCTTCCGGTTTTCACATAAGGTGAATGATCTTGATAATTCTTGGGAGTTCGTCGTGAGGTAAATAGAGACCCTGTTTGGTAAATTAAGTTATAAGTTAACTTATAGTTGATGACTTATAGCTAAAAAGCTACATAATTGAAGTTAAAATGTTTGGTAAATTTAACTATTAAATGACATTAAAATACATAATTACTTTTTAATGAGTTAAATATATTCTTTTGGTCCCCCCAAATATATCAACTTTCATTTCTAGTCCTCTAAAATTTTCCTTCCAACTTTAGTCCTTTGAAGTTTATGTTTTCAATTTTAATTCCTGTTTTTTTTTTCTTTTTCAAAAGTTCACATATCTTGTTCCAAAATGACTTTTTTTAAGAACATATCATTATTAAGATTTTAAAATATCATTAGTTTAATAATGTAACAATTTAATCTTTAATTTATGTTAATTTATCTATAATTTTAAATTAAAAATTAGATTATTAAACTAAAGATTAAATAGTTAACTAATTAAACTAATAATATTTTTAGTTCTTAATGATGATTTGTTATCAAACTAAGTCATTTTGATCATGTTATATGCAATTTTGTACGATTTGAGGGACTAAAATTGAAAATTTAAAGGGAACAAAGCTCGAAGAAAAATTTTAAAGTATTAAAAATGAAATTTAGTATATTTAACCCTTTATTAAATAAAATAACCTATTTACTTAAGTGAACAAGTAAATATAATTTGAGTGAACATGTAGTTATAAGGGTAAAAATGGTAGAAAATATAAAAAATTATAAGTTCAAACGCTATTTCAAATAACATATCAAGAAAAGCTTGTTATCAAATACAACTATTTTGCTAACAAGCTTATAAGGTATCCAATAAGCTATAAGCTAGCTTATTGATATTACCAAACATAACCAAAGTTTTACTAAGGATTGTTTTTCTCAAGATTCGAACTCAAATTCTCCTAAATGGTTCGTTGTAGAAGGAACTCATTTAACCATTCGAACTCAATCAACGAGTTTGTTTGAATTGATCCTAACTTTAAGTTATGATTTGTACTTTTTTTAGAATTACATTTTTACACTCAATTATATTGTTTAACTCACTTTTACAATTTTTTATATAAACATAAATTAACTTACATTCAACAAATTTTTATCTACAATTAATTTTATATCGCTATAGATCCATATACATTTACACAAGTTTATAATTTTTGTTGCACCTATTTTTTCTGTTCACACTTCACATTGCTTGGATTTGAGACATTTCTTTAAAAATAATCAATTTGTTATCTTGTCAATTCAACCAGCACGAGTCGGTATTTATTTAATCATCATTATAGTATAGTTTTTCATTACATCTGCTGTATTGTACTATATGGTTTTTATTATAATTTATAATAATAATCCATGGCATGTCTCCTTACCTACTAGCCTCAATTTATTTATTGTACCATGAATGCAACAAGGGAAGGAAACATCCTTGAAGCATGCATGCCATTATATTTTACGAATTTTTCTCTTCCCACCCCCCCAATATCTTCTTCACCTCCCGAATTTCCAATTTTACCCTTGGAAAGATCAGTTCGGGTTCTTTTTGTAACTTTTTTTAGTTCACTTTTTAGATTCCGAACTTTTTTTTATGTAATATGTTAGATATGACTATTAAATTGCAAGTTAGAAGTTGCTTATGAACTTGATATTGTGTTATGTAATTTGATTCTGAATATTTGGAGGTTGAAATTTGAAAATTGCAGGTTTCGTAACTCAAGTTACAGGTTACTGTCATTTTCAAATTTTTCTGGTTATGCATGTTCACATTCGGGTTCTACGAACTGAATTTTTTTTTAGTTCACTTTCTAGATTCCGAACTTTTTTTATGTAATATGTTAGATATGACTATTAAATTGCAAGTTAGAAGTTACTTATGAACTTGATCTTGTGTTATGTAATTTGATTCTGAATATTTGGAGGTTTAAATTTGAAAATTGCAGGTTTCGTAACTCAAGTTACAGGTTACTGTCATTTTCAAATTTTTCTGGTTACGCATGTTCACATTCGGGTTCTACGAACTGAATTTTTTTTTTAGTTCACTTTCTAGATTCCGAACTTTTTTTATGTAATATGTTAGATATGACTATTAAATTGCAAGTTAGAAGTTACTTATGAACTTGATCTCGTGTTATGTAATTTGATTCTGAATATTTGGAGGTTGAAATTTGAAAATTGCAGGTTTCGTAACTCAAGTTACAGGTTACTGTCATTTTCAAATTTTTCTGGTTACGCATGTTCACAGTTCGGGTTTTACGAATTGAATTTTTTGTAACATTTTTTAGTTCAGTTTCTAGATTCCGAACTTTTCTTTTTTATGTAATATGTTAGATATGACTATTAAATTGCAAGTTAGAAGTTGTTTATGAACTTGATCTTGTGTTATGTAATTTGATTCCGAATATTTGGAGGTTGAAATTTGAAAATTGTAGGTTTCGTAACTCAAGTTACATGTTACTGTCATTTTTAAATTTTTCTGGTTACGCATGTTCATAGTTCGAGTTTTACGAACTGAATTTTTTGTAACTTTTTTTAGTTCCCTTTCTAGATTCCGAACTTTTTTTTTTTTTGTAATATGTTAATAAAAGTTACCAATATGGGGGGTGGGGGCGGGGGGGTGAAAGTTCGGAAAAGTTCAGTTTGTAGAACCCGAACTTATTTTCCAGGGGTAAAATTGGATTTTCGGGGGGTGAAAGAGATATAGGGGGGTGGGAAGAGAAAAATTCATATTTTACAAAACATATCTTAATATTTTCCTTGTAAAGCCTCCAAACTCAAATATTGGCCATATGCATAACACTCCAATTTTTCTATATTAACCATATAGTTTTCAAGAAAAGAGGTCAGTTAATATGAATGTTGTGCATGTTGTGCATGTCGCTATATCAATATGTGAGATATGTCGACATCGATAATAACTATAAAAAATAAAAAATGATGAAATGTAAAATACATATATTAGTGTTGTACCCCTAAAAAATATTCATATATGAAATGTTGACTTACTATTTGTCAATCTATGAATATGCTGCTATATTTCCAAAATTAACCTTTTCTAGTATTTTTCTCTTGACAAATCCGTGATTGTCTCTTAAGAGTGGTCAACAGCTGTGTTTCCAAGGAACAAGGGCCATTGACTTAGTTTGGAGCAGCCCCTATTCAATTAGAAATTATTAAGTGTCGATTTAAAATGAAAGAATCAACAAGACTAAACAAAATATCGTACTTTTCTGCCCTAGAAATTCCTTAGCAATGCAAGGGAACTTCTTCATTTTTATTACAAAATTCATCCAAAGTTGATCAAAAATAGTCTTTATAATTAAAAACATACTAGTGCATGAGCAAGTCAAAAGGAGAAATTCTTATACAATGATACTCATTTTAATTAAAAAAATACAACATTGTTCTTGGTTGAAACAATTAAAATTTGACAAATGATGTGTATATTTAATATCATGGTGGATTTGTCGAAATTACGACAAAGTCACCGTAGTTTTAAAAGCTATGGTGTGCATAACTTTTATAAAATTTTGGATTAGGTCAAATTCAATATGATGTCAAACATGCACATAATATATGACTAGGGATAACGGTGTGTCTCTATGAACACACGAATAACAATGATACTTGTGTCCATTTCATATCTGTGTAGTGTAGCCGCTAGATGAATGTTTAATGGATTATGAGGTATCTTCGGGTATTTGCGGATATCTACATATATATAATTTTTTAATAGAAACAAAAAGTGTAAAAGATTCATGCATTTGCATGTGATGCGTAATATTAAGATGATTAATAATTTTGAACATTACTATTAATTTAAGAAATTTTGATAAAGTCTTGGGCCATTTGTTTTTTGTTTTATTTTGAAAGGGATGTTTTCTTTTTATTCTTAAGCTAATTATGAAATAAAAATATACCCACTCAAAAAAATGAAATAAAGAATAAATCCCAATCTTGAGCATTACAATTGGTCGAAAATTCCTCCAAACAGAATTGAAACTTCCAAGTAAATTCCACCGTCAATTATAACGGCCACTTTTTTTATTTTAACACTCTCCTTGCACATTTTAAATGTCAAACACCTTTTTCCGTCCAAACCACGGCCGTATTTTCTAACAGCTCTTTTCCACTTTTTTTTTGTGTGCTAAATTCAGCTAAATTCCAAAAAAAAAAAAACTCTTCAGAGGCTCATACAATTAAACTAAAAAAGAAGCAACCACTCCCTTTCTCTCTCCTTTCTCTCATGTTTCTCAAAACTTCATATAAATAGCATCACTCCCTTATCTATATCCATATATAGTTTCCTCCAATTTCTAATTCTATACACACTTCATTTTAGCCACTAGAAAAATTAGGGGACCATATAAATAAATTCGAGAGATTAGTTTCTGACTGTCAGTTGAATATCTAAACTCATCGATAAAAAAGGTAATCGATAAATTATTAGATATCACTTTGCGCGCTTTGAGTTATTAAAAGGATTAGTCTTTGAGTTTCGGTTGAGATATCTTGAAACACTGATATAAGATGTCACAAACAATAGAGATAACAATTTTGTCAGCGGAGAATCTCCAAGAAAACAAAAAAGTCCTAAAAGGGTACACATTCGTCACGGTTCAATGTGATGGAAGCAACGACGAGGTGAGTACCACAAAACTTGATTCGGAAGGCGGGAGTTACCCAACATGGAACGAGAAGTTGGTTATCAATGTGCCATTCCATGCAAGATTCATAACAATAGAGGTGAAGTACAAAACAAGAGGAAGTAATAGTAGTAGTGTTGGAATGGCTAGAATACCAATTTCAGATATTATTGGTGGGTATGTACATGAAAATCAATTGCAGTTTTTAAGTTATAGGTTGTGGGATAATAGAGTTAGGAGAAATGGGGTTGTAAATATTTCAACCAAGGTAAAAATGTCCCAACAAAATTCTTGTTCCAATTCGATGTCATCGACGGTGAATGGAGTTCCGGTAACCGGGATTCCGGTGGCCGGTAATGGCTCCACCAGAGTTGTAACGGGAATTCCAGCTATTTGGTTAAACTACCAAAGAAACATTTGAATGTTACTTTGTCAATTTCATGTATTCAAAAAGAAAGCATACATTTTCATTGACAAATTTTTATATTTATTTTGTTTTAATTTTTTTATATTATTTATAAAAGCTATTAATCATGTGCAAATACAAACACATCATTAGAGAAAGAAAAACATTCTAACTATATTAACACCTCAATCTTTCTTGATAAATATTTAGAGCACGGAAAGAAAAAATAGAAACAAAATTAATGAAAACGAAAGTTTGAGAGACTATAAATCTATTTTGGAAAAAGTCTTACCTAAAGCAACAAGGTAACAAATTCCACAAAATAAAACCATTACTATAAAAAAACAGCTTTAGTTAAACCTCAAACTCAAGTTTCCTTTTCTTGTAAAGTGACCTTAAACTGAAATCCATCTAATATAATCAAGACAATAAGCCTAACTATTTTGAAGATGCCAAGTTAAGCGCGGTTTTAAGTTTCGTACTAAAACCGAACCACCAACAAATAATCACAAGCGATAAATCAGAACAACCCCTAACATGAGAAATCTCAATAGCAAACATGACTCACATGGAGAAGAGTACCGCAAAATCTCTTGTTGTATTATCGGCGTTGTACTTGATCCAAGAGACAAAATAGAAGCAATTCAAGTTACTTAGAGTATTTACAATGGAAATTTTCATATTTGATACTCAAGTGAGTTTCACACATACACATAATTTAATTATAATTTTTTAATAATATTATTTAATATTCAATTTCTCCAACGCACAACCTCTTAAAAAGTTTAAAATAAGATCCTTCATATAATATTAGAAATTAGTGGACCAAGCAGAAAAAAAAGTGATTAATATAGTATCTCTTCTCCGTAAGTATCATTTGCATTTTCTCTTCAATAAAGGTACTTATGTGGAACCCATTTTATTGAATTAGATACCATTATTGAATATGGTCTTAATATGCAGCAACATAAAATGTCAATATGCTACATTAGTACCATTTGTCTCAATCTCAGAATATGTTGCTATAGATTCCAAAATAATACTATTACTAGCTACTTCCTTACAATTTGTCTCATTAGTAATCCATGACAGTTCTTTTGTACTAAAAATAAAAAATAATCCATGAATACAGGCATGAGTAGGGTTGGGAATAGGCCAGACCGGCCTACAGAGGTCTATGGCCTAGCCTACATAGGCTCAGGTCAGGCCGGCCTATTTATTTAAATAGAGCAGGTCAAGACTTTGTAATAAGCCTATTTTGCTAAAAAAGTCAGACTTCAGGCCATGAAAAAAGCCTTTTAAGCCTACTAGACCGGCCTATTTAAGTAAATATGAATAATATTTTTACATTTATTATTATTATATATTAAAATTTGTACTTTGATTAAATTATAAATCTATTAAATTTTTCAGTAGTTAAAGTTTATTAATCTACATTAACTTTTCACATATATAAATGTATTATTATAAACTAAAATTGAAATACAATGTCATATATAGTCAAATTTTCTAAAATATCATGTTAAATATCAAAAGGAAGTTTAATATCATTGACTTATTAGTTCATTAGTATATTTAAAAATAAATATAATTATTTATTTAAATATATTCATGTGAAATAGGCTTTTAAACAGGATAATAGGTCATGTCAGGCTTTCAAAAGGTCAGGTCCAGACCTAAAAAATAAGCCTATGACAGGTCACATGCCAAGCTTAGGCCTTCAATTTTTTGGCAGGTCAAACCAGATTTATCAAAGCCTAACTCGGCCTAACCTATTCCCAACCATAGTCATGAGTCAACCGCTGTGTTTCCAAGGAACTGAGGAGTTGACTTAGTTTAGAACAACCTTTTTTCTTCAATTAGAAGCTAGAAAATACCAACGTCATTGTAAGACGAAAGCAATAACAAAATATATAAAACAAAATATCGAACTTTTCTCTCACGGAACTTACTAAGCAACGCAATGGAACTTCTTCATTTTTATTACAAAATCCTTAAGTTAAAAGTATAGTCTTTGTAGTTAGAAATATATATATTAGTGCATGTGGAAATTGAAAGGAGACATTTTCTCAATAAAAAAATAATTAAAAGAAGAAATTCTTATTTAACTAATTGAGTGAGCTCAAATGATTAACGATCATGACTCGTTTGGTAGAATCTGAATTTAAATTTAGAATATAATCATTTTTTATCAAAGTTTAACTACTTCTCGACCAAGCTCAGAGAACTAGTGAATTAAAATAAAAGAAATATAAATTATAATTATGAATAAAAAAAATTTCTATTAAAATTTTGTTAACGATAATAACAAACTTAATTCATATTCATCAATCAAAGAGTTTTTTTTTAAAGGCAAATAGTATGTCAATGATAAACCACTGCAACACCCTATATAGATTAAAATAAAATAAAATACAAAATAGTAATATTGGTGGGACGTAAACCAAACTCAATCAAACCACCTAATTAACCCAAACATGCATATAGATCGTGCAAATACAACAAAAGTTGTCTTAAAAACCTTAGGTAAAAGCATTCACACAACAGACACCACACTACATAGAAAAAAAATGTTGTATAAACCTTCAAATAATAGATTCAGATAAACCAAACAATATCCAACATAACTGAAACCACCAGCGACAGAGCGATGGTGACAAGGAAACCAAAGAAAGATGCGGGTGACATAACTGCACTCCAATACATAAACAAACCACAACCATGAACTCCCGGATGACCACTTCCGGAAAGAGAACAACAGTCGAGGACTAGCACCTCAACGGTGGCAACAACTCACACGCCGACGGCCCCAAACCCAGCTCCGTACATTATTGCCGATGAGAGAGAGAACAAAGGAAAGAAGTGATGATCGATGATAAAAGAAACTACCACCGCGGCAGTGCCGACGACGGTTTAACAACCCAAACAGAAATAAAGAATGGTGCAGCCGTGAGTGGCTAGTGCACCACCAGATTTGATGTCTACATTTTGTGGCCGAAAACTTGGATAATGGCGGAGGAGGGAGGAGTGTTGGCGGTTGCGGTGGTGTGGTAAGAGAGATGGGAGAGATAGAAAACAAAGGGTTACCAATACAAAGAAGATTTGAAACGATAACTATTAGACCAAAAATAGACTTCCCTATAACTTGGTATAAGCAACCGTTTTTACTTGCCGCTTAACCAATTTCACCTCAAATTTTTTTTTTGAAGTAGCCAAAATGAAATATATTAAAAAACAATCTCCCTAGCACAAGATGTGCCCACGTAGACTAATAATGTTTACAAAGAGTCACATATAGATACAAAAGGATAATCAAAATACCAATCATACAAGGCTCAAGCATAGCAAAGGACTAGACCACCAGCTATGACAGTTATAAGCAGTGGCGGATGCAAGTGGAAGCTATTGGGGGCTCAAGCCCCCACCAAAATATATATTTTTTCTTTAATATTAGTAGTAATATTTGTTTAAGCCCCCATAACTAGGTCTATTATCCACTCACCACAAATTTATCTTATTATTTTTTAATGTTTTACTACTCCAACTTTTCAATGTTCATACATTTTCTCTTTTAAATGTACTCTTCTTCTCTTTGTCTTGCTTTTACTTATCTTGAATGATCGTTTAATTACATATATAGAGAGTGGCAAATTTTATTATGTTGATAGTAAAAATATCATCAAACATTTTTAAAATATAAAACCTCGTAGAGAATAATTGTAATTTATATAAGTTTTTATGCATTGAGATTTTCTTTATCACTATATAATTGTATATTTTATTAAACCGTGTAATATATTCTTTTAGTAAAAATATATACACTATTTTTTAGCCCCCACTGACGAAAACTTATGGATCCGCCACTGGTTATAAGTTAATGTAACAGACGTCACCTTCAACCACCTAAAAGAGAAGAGCTTGATCTTGTCCAACATCTGAGAAGTAGTAGTTCTAGCTGAGCCTCAGAAAAGTCTATGATTTGTCTCCGTCCACACAATCCACACACACGTGAGCCAAATGAGCTGCAAAAAAGAGCGATGAGCCCGAGAACCACCTGCTGAATGTGTAAACTAGACAAAATGATCTCGTAAGGAAGTGAACTCCACCACCGGAATACCAATCCACGAACGCACTAAAGCCTAAAGGGAACCAAAAGTACCACATGAGATAAATAAATGATGAGCCGACTCCGCCTCGTCACAACCCGCAACGCACAGATGAACTATAGTAGACAAGATGCCTCGAGTGACTAGGTTGGTTTTTATGGGCAATCTGTCACGCAGTAGACGCCACACAAAGATGGAGACCTTCAACGGAATCTGAGGATGCCAAATGAGTTTCTCTGCGTCATCCATGGCGACCGAAACCTGAGTAGTCAACAGCTGATATGCTCTCCGGATAGTGTATCCTCTGGCAGGGTCAAGCTGCCACTGCCACCTGTCTGAATAGTGGTCCTGTAATGAAAATGTAAGTAAAAAAAACTGACACTCCATCAACTCCTTCTCCTGAAACTTGATAATTACAGACTTGATAATTTCACCTCAAATTTGAGAAACAACAATAACATAGACATAATAATTAAAACTAAACTCAAAAACCAACACAATTAAAAGGAATAACATCAACTATAATTTTCGAATCACTTTTGAAAATAACATGTAAAAAATCTCTTCAAATCTTTTTTTTTTTTGACACACTTCAAATCTTTTTCTTGATTGCCATTACTTTCTTCTATTGTTGTGTTGAATCTCTCATAGGTAGAAAATTCTAATCTTGTGCTTTACAAATACAATAGGTAGAAAATTCCTCCAAAGTCCAAACAGAACCGAAACTTCACAGTTAATTCCGCCGTCAAACATCACGTCCATATTTTTCTATTTTTAACATTCACAAACCTTGAATCATTAAACACTTTCTTTTCTCCGTCTAAACCACGCGCCGTGTTTTCTAACAGCTCAATTCCAAAACATAAAAGCCTTCAAAAGACTAAAATAGAAGCAACCACTCTCTTTCTCTCTCCTTTCTTCCATGTTTCTCAATACTTCATATATAATACAACATCATCCTCCCATTTTCTTCAATTCAATCTTTCATTCTCCAATTTCTCAACATACAAATATCTAATCCTATACACTTTTTTTGGCCACTAATTAAAAAAATAAGGTGACCCTCTTCAATTTTTTGTTCACATATTTGTTAAATTATAAAAGAAATAAATTTGAAAGATTAGTCTCTGACGCAGGATATATCTCCTCGACTCACACAAAAAGGTTTAACCAATAAGCCATTATACGTTATCATTCTACACGCCAAGTTAAAGGATTAGTGTCAAGCTTTCGGCCCAGACATCTTGAAATATTAATATAATATGTCACGGACTATGGAGATAACAATTTTGTCAGCAGAGAATCTCGAAGAAAACAAAAAGGCAATAAAAGGGAACGTTAACACATTTGTCACGGTTCAATGCGATGGAAGCAAAAATGAATTGAACGTGACTAAACTTGATTCGAAGGGTGGAAGTTACCCTTCATGGAATGAGAAGCTAGTTATGGATGTGCCATTGCATGCAAGGTTCATAACAATAGATGTGAAGTACAAAACAAGAGGAAATAGTAGTACTAGTGTTGGAATGGCTAGAATACCGATTTCAGATTTTATTGGAGGATATGTGCATGAAAATCAATTGCAATTTTTAAGTTATAGGTTGTGGGATAATAGAGTTAGGAGAAATGGGGTTGTAAATATTTCTGTGAGGGTAAAAATGTCCCAAAATAATTCTTGTTCCAATTCGATTTCATCGACGGTGAATGGAGTTCCGGTAACCGGAGTTCCAGTAGCTGGTAATGGCTCCACGGGAGTTGTAACAGGGATTCCAGCTGCTTGGTTAAACTACCAAAGAAACTTTTAACACCATCATGATTCATACAGAAAAAAATATATTCTTTTTCCTTCACAATACATGTCGGAATTATTTGTATATATATATATGTCTTAATTTTAAGATTATTTTATGTTTCGCAAATAAAACATCAATCATTATTTTTGTTAAATAATTTATTTTTTATTTTGTGAATTGTACTTAAAAAACTAAGTTATGAAACTTGCACTTGTATTGGAAATAGGAGTTTTGGACAATGAAATTAATATCATGTCTTTGTAGTAATAGAGATTCTTTTACCATCCTATTATTTTCTCAAATTTCATCACTTATTTAAGTAATGGATGACTTTTTTTAAAAAAAAAAGTTACATTTTTTAAAATTCATTACTTAACTAACAAATGAAGCTGAGCTCTACTACTATCAGCATAAATCTTTCTATGAATGATTGTTACACGTGGAAAGGAAAATCTTAATGGGATATACACTTCTCGGGATAGTTATTATTGGCTCAACCGAAATTCTTTCGATGTCAACACTACAAGTGTAGCTTCTTGGTCCTGGCTATGGCAATTACCGGCACCGGAAAAATTGAAATTTTTCCTTTGGACTATGCTCCATAATTCGCTCCCGACGAGAGACATGTTATCGCATAGAGGCATTCTAAATGGTAACTTGTGTCCTCGGTGTAATATCCATGCTGAAACCACACTCCACTGTCTACGGAATTGCGATTTTGTTCAAATCATTTGGAAATCAATTGGTTTTTCGAATCAAGGTTTCTTCCAAGAAGATGATCTTTATGCTTGGCTTTGTAATGGCCTTTGCGGCTCCTCCATGTTTTTGTTTATGACAGGTATTTGGTGGATTTGGCGGGCTAGAAATGCTATGATTGAATTTCTGACGGTTTTTTACAAATTTTGAATTTTCCACCTAATGTTTTCGGCAATTTTTGAACCGCCGCTAATTCCCCAACAAATCGTCATTTTTTCTGACTGTTTTAAATCGCCACAAATCCAACAATTTAGGTTTCCTGCTTATTTTTTTGGGTGGTTTTAAACCGCTGCTAATTATGCTGAAACCGCCGCTAATTTTTTATTTAATTTTTGGATGCTTTTCCCGATTGAATTTTTCACCGCAAAAGGCCAACAGGCGTTGGAAATGGTTCGGTGGGGTCAAGGCTGCTAGCAATATCGGCCGATAATACAGAAAATTCTTGTAATGTTAATATAGATTTAACATTATATAGACACATCATAAATTTAAATTGGTGACTAGAGATTAAAAACTAAAAAAAAAATTATAAGGAATGAAAACATAGGATTTTATTTTAGGTTTAAATATCATTTTTGTCTCTGTATTTTTGTGAATTTTTTGTTTTAGTTCTTGTATGTTTTTTTGTTGCAAATACATTCATGAATTTGCAAATCTTGTTGTTTTAAATCTTATTGGTTTTAGTCCCTCCAATTAAAAAACAACTTCGTTTGTAGCTAATTGGTAGATAATTGATAGCTAAGTAGCTACAAACCCAGTTCAGAGAGACTAAAATCAATAAAAATAATGTTTATTATCATATCTACACAACTCATTGGATATGGTGATAAACACTACTTTTATTGGTTTTAGTCCCTCCTGACCGCGTTTGCAGCCCACTAACTACTTTTATTTTTATTGGTTTATGTCAAATATAAGTTGTTGTGTGGGAGATGGTAATAATATCGGTTTTTGGAGGTTCAATTGGTTTGGGAATCAACCATTCAGTGACTTGTTCCCAGAACTGTATGCTAAAGAAGCCGTTAAAAATATCATGATTTTGGAGAGATTACAAGGAGATGGGATCAATCGTTGTTGGTCGTGGAATTGGGCTCAATAGTTATCTTTTGATGAAACATCACAATTGGAAAATCTTAAGGAGCTATTATTTGGTTTTTCATTAAGTTCAAATAGTATGGATAGGTGGAGGTGAAAATCAGATTCTCTTGGTTTATTCACGGTTCGATCTTGCTATTCTTTATTGAATGACAAGCGAGAGGGCACAAAGTTAGATGGTAATGTTGTGGAAGCCATTAAAAAATTATGGAGAGTTGATGTTCCATCCAAAATTCATGTTTTTGGGTGGCGGTTTTTATTGGATAGGCTACCCACGAGATTAGCTCTTCATCATAGAGGTATTTTGCTTAATCCTCACGATCTGCCTTGTATTTTCTGTTTTTTAAATGCTGAGGACAGCAACCATCTTTTCTTCTCATGTTCATTTAGTAAAAGGATTTGGGATGAGGTTTTCAAATGGATAGGGAAAAGTATTCCAACAGGAATAGAGGGATGGAATCATTTTTTAAAGTTTGGTGATTTGATTAAAGTGAAAAAAGGGGGAGGGCGTGTTAGTCGTCTAATTTGGTTGGCAACTTCGTGGAGTATATGGAAGCTTAGAAATTAGGTGATTTTCAAAGGTAGTATTCCGGATGCAACAATCTTGTTGAATGATATCAAACACATTGCTTGGTTTTGGATTTCTAGTCGGTATGGCCGTAGTTTTAACATTTCTTTTTGGAATTGTGTAATGACCCGTTGGGTTGTTTTAGAAGCATACTATAATTTTGCTTCCATTGTAAGGGTTTGAGTACTCATTTTACTCCCTTATAATCAAATTTTCTTATATTAAAAAAACTACATAAGCATTCCGTCAAAAAAAAAATTACATAAGCATTCATTTTATAATGGGGGGAACTAAAACCAACAAGATTTGCACATTCAGAAATATATTTACAACAAAAAAACATACACGTAGTAAAACCAAAAATTTGCGAAAATAAAAAAATGAAAATGATATTTAAATCTTTATTTTATAGAGGCAAAAATCAAAATTAGTAAATTTTATAAAAACGAAAAATACAATCATTCCTTATAAATTTTTTATAAGGGTTAAGTTACTTTAACTAAATAGGTGCAAATAATACTAGGAGAGAGGACAACTTGTACTCTTAATATTTGGCCCATGATGGACTACATTCGAGAGAGACGTGATTATAATATTAATAACTGCAATTATATATGTCAAATTATAAGTTTTTTTAATCATTATATGCAAATAAAAAAATTTATTTTTAAGAAAAAGGGAAACTATGAGTTATTTTTCAAAATCATTCCTCATCAAAAATCAATAGTATGAAAAAAATAAATAAATAAATTAGAAAGAAAGAGAATGATAAATAATTAAAAATATAATAAAAAAGAGAATGATTATAATTTGATATAACCTTTATTAATCAATTTATAAATTGGGACGAGGAAGTAATAATACTACCAATGAATACCAATGAGCAAATTTAATTGTTATTCATGGTAAGCTCAATGAGTCATGTCCAACTAAGAACTAAGAAATTAAAAACATCTACTAAATAGATAAAGTGGCTTTCCGTCAAAAAATTAAAAATCAAATAAAGTGTGGCCCATGTTTTTTGACAAACAAGCAATGGAAGAAAAGATTGGACATGCATGTTTTTTGCTTTAAAATAAAGAATATACATGTTTATATTTTTTGGGATAGAAAAGGATCCGTTGTTTGGATAAAATAATGTGCGTTGGAATGGATTTGTATAGAACATCAGTTCGTGTTATTTTCTTAGTTCGACGGAAAGATATTAATTTGTTCAAAATTTAATTTTAAAAAAATATAATGTGATCATGTAAATGGATTTGGATAGCCACATATTTGGATACCCACATACTACGAAGGGATATTTTTAAGAGGTAGCGTGTTGCGGTGTCCGATACGCGTCGGTGTTTAACATTTATATGATACTCATACGACATCCGTTGGATTAATCAAATAAGTTTCAGCAAAAAAATAAATTTTTTTCTTTGTTTTGACACTCTAAAAAATGTATTGAAATTTGAAACAATATTATCAATAAAGAATTGACGATATTAATTTTAATTACAATATTTTTATATTTTTTAATAATAAATCAATAAATAAAATAAAATTTTATCATATATAGCAGGTTCAGTGTCCTATATTTTTTATATTATCATGTGAGAATCTTTCATAGCCCACGTAGGGTTAAAGTACGATGAGATAAATTAGAATCTGAGTCATAGACTTTATAGAGGCCGGTCAAACCATTTGTTACGTGTTGGGAAACTTCAGTGAGTCGACTCGTACGTACTGTGTCTTAACTCTTAAGTGCTTAATTAACTTAGAGAATGATGCATGGGCTGTGCAGGTCACCAAACCACTATGTATTTTATGTATTGACTTTTTAAAACTAAGAACATCCCTAATAGAATTGCTATACTCCCTCTAGTCTTATATATAAGAAAAAATTGACTTTTTAGATACATAATAAACTTGATGTATCTAGACTATAATGTTGTTCAGATACATGAATTTTATAATGAATCTAAAAAGCAAATTGTTTCTTATATATAAGACTGGAGAGAGTAGCTAATAGGGATTCCAACTTATTAGTCACCCCCACCGAAAGATGGAAAGAGGATGTGGCTAACAAAGACTTATAAACACACTTTTACACACTTTCTCTTCTATATGACGTGAAATAAAAAGATAGAAATATGCGTATTTTATTTCTTCAATTCAATAATATGTGGATTTACTAATGTAATTAGTGTGTACATGTAATTTAATAACTCCCATCCTTTTTATAAAAGACCATTGAATTGAATTTATGTGAGATTTATTAACACACTTCCTTGTATTCAGTTCTATTAGATTTGATGTGTAGATATGAATGCTGAAAGATCCGATTAGAAACTTAATAGCAGGCGGTTTAGCGCGGATCATGGAGAGACTCTAATATCATATTAGAATTGAAAGCTAAGTCTAATTTAAATCTACAAAACTTATTTGTAAAGTGAGGATTGTCTCACTTATAAAGACATATTCATGTTTATCGCAACTGATGCAAGACTTCTTAACAATTGATGAGTAAACAAAAAATTGCTGTTTCTAATTTATAATTTAATTCAAATATATTAATTTTTATTGACTCAATTGTCACTTATAAAAACAACGAGAAAGAGTAGTTAATAGAGTTTTTACTATTACTAGCATAAAAACTTCTAAAACACATAAGTGAATAAACTCATAACCCAATATTTGACATGCATTTGCCTTCTGATCCTTGTAACATTGTAAGGGGAAAAAACCTTTTTTCACAACTATATATCTCTACGTGAAAAGAATGAAAACAAGAATCAATCTCTTGCCAACAATTTTATTTTGAATGGAAAATGAAATATATTACGAAGACTACTATAATACATACTCCAACTCATTTCTTTCTACGTACAAAAGACAAAAGAGAATGCCCTAAGAGAAACAAGACACCCAACATTGAAATCCCAATGGCAACATGACTTGATTTTTTTTTATCCTTAAACCTACTATCCTCAAATTCACTAGAACTCACCTTTTTTTCCTTACCTTGTTCTTTTTCCAAACACAAATTACCTTCTTGTGTCACCCCACTTACTGAAAAATTAATAACACCATTTTTCCTACCATCCCAATCCCTCAATCCATAACTAAAATTTTGAACACAACTTTGTAACGACATATTGTCACCAAGAAAATCCGAAAGTGCTATCCTAGCAACTCCAATGGGACGAGCTCCTTTGTACTTCTTGCATTGTACCTCAAACGTCACCGACCTTGCATGTGAGGGAATATCTAACATGAATTTCTCGTCCCATGAAAGTAAACCATAATTTTCGTTCACCATTTTGGTCGTGCAAGAGTTGAGAGACTCGGCACGAATAACAACATATATATCTTCTGCCTTTAAATTTCGCTCGACGCATATGTTTTGTCCGGAAATAATGGTGATTTCCAAGGTGCGTGCTTGTTGTTTTCCTTCCATATCTATGAGGGTTTTTGTTTACTATATAGGTAACTAGGTTATTATAAGAAATATATGTGATATATGGTATGATTTTGTATTTTTAGAAATGCTGAATATTGTTTGAAATGAAAATGTTGTAAGAGGGTTTAAATAATGGGATTTGATATGAAAATGTGAAGAAAAAACGGAAGAAGCAACTATAAATTAATTATTTGTAGCTAATATTTGTATTATGTTTAGGAAAAAAATTGTCATGAATTTACCAAGGTCAACAAGTATGATATATAAGTAACAAAAATAAAAAAGAAGAGCACATTGACCTTGATTTTCAGTATTAATAATTTTATGCGACTAACCTGGAAAATGATTTAGAAATTTAATTTTCATGTGTTATTAATTGGAAAGCACGTATATATTACGTTTCTACAATGTGCTTTCTTTTACGTGTGTTTTGGAGGAGTGGACTCATTCAAAAGACTCATTAAAATAATTTGTTGGATATGACTATATTATGAGTAGTACTATATATTTCTTCTGGCTCACGTAACCATTGTATGTGCATTATTATTATTATTATTATAAAATTTGGTTTTTTCAAATGTTTTTACAACAAAGCTACAAGACAATTTCCAGACACACAACTTGAAATTTGAATTCATTTGTTACGCACACGTACATGCTTCGAAGTTTAATTGTTGGGTTGTTGGCTACTAGTGACATTACCCGTGCGATGCACGGTTCCGGTAAAAAAAAATTATGAGCTATTCTGATTTTTGACAAAATGAGAGCATTATTCGTGTGGATAATGAAGTAACAGTAATGTTATTTTTTTTTTTTAAGAAAACAGTAAGTGTAAGATATTTAATGTATGATAGGTAATTACAAAATACTATAGTTTTATTTGGCAAATATATTACATTAATACATCTAAATTATTATCTTAAATACTACATTAATAAATTTTAATTATTATTTTAAATATAAATTTATATTATTTATTAGGAATGTCCTTTTATGTCATTTTACATTTATCGGCTAGTTCAACCGCTAATTTTACCAAACACTGCAATTAATTTATCAGCTATAAGCTATAAACTACTAACCATCAGCTATAAATTATAAGCTATCAGCTAATTTATCAGTCATAAACTATTTTTACCAAACAGAGTCCTTATGTATGGAAAATATAAAGTTGGTATCTATATTGCAAAATGGAACGGACAACAAAAACTATTTATGTTTATCAAAGATAGAAAGATATTTTTATCAAAGACAAAGATATTTTTTATTTTATTTTTCAAAAACTATAATGGTAAATATATTTGTTTCCCCTAAATATGTTCTCCGGTATAAAATTGAGACCTTTCAAGTTTATTCTCGAACAAAATGAATTCTCCCTCAATAAAACTCTTATTTCAAAGAAAACAAAAATACTTTTTATTTTTTCTTAAAAAATATGTTCTTATCTTATTTGAATTAAATTTCTATAATAATGAGTTATTTTCACTCTAATTAAATCTAGCAATTTCCCGTGAGCATAACTTAATTGATAACTGTTAGACTAGTTGACAAAAATAATAATAAAAAGAAGCAATTAAATTATTTTTATTAACTTGATTAATTTAAGATTGTTTAGTTTATTAGTATGATAAGATTAATTTATTAGTCAATAACTTAGTGGTATGGCGTCCTATGAATTTGGCTCATTCGGCTCATCTTCTTCCTCTAATATTTTGTATTTCTTTTGCCAAAATTTTCATTTTTTCATCAATGTTTTCATTATTAAACGATAAACTTATATATTAAAATGAGAAAGAAAGCCAAAAAGTCAAAAATTCATATAAGACTAATTTTATATTTTATTTTAATTAATTCACTTATTTATATTTTAGTTTTTTCTACTCCCACTCCAAAAAATTATAGTTATATCCAAATTTCATAAAAATTTAATTATAATATCAAAATTGTCCGTTATATACACTACAAGAAATAAGATTTTTGGCAGCGACTTTTCGCAGAGACATTCAAATTGTTGATAAAAATATACATATAGTAACAACTAATTAAGCTTGTTGTTATAAGTTAGTCTTTTTCTCAACAATTACATTATCGCTGGGAAAAGTTAATTATTTCAACAATAATTATTATTGTCGCTAATAGTATAACTTTTTTGCATCAACCTTGTAAAGTCGCTGGGAAACCACTCAATTACTATTTTTTTATATTATCTTTTATCGTGGTTTCTGTTCCTATTTTTATGCGTAAATTTATTTTAACATAAAATTATTATTTTTGTTACTATTTTTATGTTTTGCATTTTTTTTTAATAATTACATTTAAGGATTGAATATTTGAAATATTATCATACTTGATGAGAACAAATTAAGGTTTTTTTTGTTCCTTTTAATATATTGTTAATAGAATAGAAATACATTATATTAATTTGAATATAATGAAGCAAGATGATTCTTTGACAAATTTTTCATTTGTCATCTAATGAGAATGCTTACTATTTTTAAAATTGCTATTAATAATAATATTTCTATGACTATCTTTAATTATTTTTTAATTATTTAATTTATTAATTTCTAACTACTTTATTTTTTATTGTTAATTATTAAATAGAATAATTAATTTAAATGAAAAAGGTTCATTTTTTTTATGTTATCTTTTAATTAAAAATAAATCATGTTATTTGGGATTTGAGATACACATGATCTTTTTTTTTTTGTTTGGTTTCTTTTTATAGGCAATGTTAGTTGTTAGTATTTACAATGATTTTTTTTGTTTTTTTAATTCTAATTGAAAATTAATATTTGTGCGTTTTGATTAATTGGATAGACATAAACATTTAACTGACGCCTAAAAACGTTCAATTGTCATCTATTAATTATTTTTTTACTAAATCTGTTAATTAAATAGAAATTATGTTATTTGGGATATGCATGATTTTTATTCTATTTTTTTATACTAATTGGATATTTTTGTAACAACCTAAAATTTAAAAATAGTTATTTATTTAGAATATAGTTTATTTAAGTGATTATGTGCTAAGTAAACTATTTGATAAATTAGAATTTATTTAATATAGTGAGAATAGGAGAATAATTTGAAAGATAGAATTAATTAAGATATATTTTAGAATCATAGATATAATTTTGAAATACAGTATATTTTAGGAATATATCATCAAAATAAAAGATTTGAATTTTCATGAGGAATAAGATGAGAGTTTTTAGGGAATTAAAATAGAAACAAATCTGTTATGAATCTTGCTTGTTTTTAGGGAAAAAAAAACATAAACTTCCTCTATAAATGGAGCAAAATAACTTAGAATTAGGATTACCACAATTTACAAACAAAAATTCGTGTTCCCTTTATGACCAAATAGTGGATTTCGAGAGCAATACTAAAATACTCATAACTCCGAATTCGATTCCGTTTGTTGCTGAACGACCGTAGGAGAGAGGAGATTGTTCATGCATAGGGGTAGTGTTGACCATGAGAATAGTCGAGGGGACCTTGCCCTCCTTCCGTTTTCCCTTGTTTGTTTCCCTTTTCTTTTTAATATTTTGATTCCTTTGAGTTTATGATTCATAATATGTTTTTATTGATTAATTCGTGGCTTTTGTATAATGGAGTTATACTAGTTATGATGTAACTAATTGAGAGGAATAAAAAAAAACAACATAGTAAAGTTAACTAATATTATGGATAGTTACTTACTAATTATTGTTATAATAATTCATATGTTACTTTTTTTCTTTATTTTATTTTTTGTACAAGAATTCATATGTTACTTTAATTCATAATATAATAGATTATTTTTTTATCGCATTAATAACTTACCTTTGAATAGTCATTACTAAAAGAAAAAGTCGTGGTTTTCTTTTTCAATTTTCTTTGAGTTTGTTGTGCTTTTCAGGTTTGTTAAGCTTTGTCTCACAAATGAAGCTTTTAAACAGTTGTTCCTGTAAGTTGAGTTATAACAAGCTTTTATGACTAATTAAGAGATACAAAGAAGGGAGCTTACGAATGGAGACCGTTTTTGCAAGTTTTTTGAGTAGGAAATATATTGTAACAAGCTTGTTCCGAGTAGGGAGCTTATCTGACTATATTTTAAAGATTGATTTGTTATCATTAGATTGTTATCTTTAGGAATTGTATTATTATGATTTTTAAAACACTTGTTTGTTATCTTTAAATTGATCTATTTCACAAAATATATTGGGAAATAAATTTGTTGGTTTATGTTGTATATCTTTTATTGTGAATCTAATTTGTTGGTTTATGTTGTATATCTTTTATTTTTGGAAAATATAATATATTCCAACAATTTTTATTGCTGAGGTAAAAATGATATAACAATAATTTATATCGTTAACAAAAAATAACTATTTCGCTGCGAAAAACACTAGTTATAGCAGCGACATTAATTGTCCTTGAAAAACAATTTTTTTCATTGCAAAAAACACTTTTTTTTTTCCAGCGACAATAATTGTTGTTGCAAAAAACATTAGTAATGACAACGACAATAAATGTTGTTGCAAAAAATCGCTAGTTATGCCAGCGACATTAATTGTTGCTAAAAATACTAGTTTTATCAGCGACATTAATTGTTGCTGCAAAACACTAGTTATGGCAGCGACATTAATTGTCCTTGCAAAACTTTTCGCAACAGTACTTATGGCAGCGACATGCAGCAACATTTTTTTTGCTGCAAAAAAACACTTTTTGTAGCAACTTTGCGTTTTTGGCAGCGACATTTGTCGCTGCCAAAAACGATATTTCTTGTAGTGATAAATTTTTAAAAACAATTATTTATCTTTTATTTTATTTATAATGCTTCCGATTCACCGTTCTCTCTCTCATAAATTTCATTAATGTGTTCTCTTTCACAAATTTCATTAACTTGTCATTAATTTCAATTAAATATTTAATTTGAAGGTATTTCATTAAGAGTTTGTTGCACAAATTATTGAATTTATATGCATTCAATTCTATGACATTATCTATTTATTTTTCAAGCGGATTTTGTTTTCTTGAACATTGCATAAGTTAGTGAATGTAAAATGTTTACCGAACTGTTAATGCTAATGTAATTTAAATCCACTTGGTGTAAAATAGATTTGCAAATCGTAAACGTATATGTAAACTCAATTCACATAATCTTGTGTAAACTTAGTTCACATTTACATTCGATGATTTAAGGAGTTTACGATAATTGTCGGTTTACATAAACTTAATTAACTAAACTCAGTCTACATAGTTATTAAACCGAGTTTACATATACAGTATTAAGTACCCTCGATTCACATAATCATATGTAAACTTGGTTCACACTTATATTTGACGGTTTAAAAAGTTTATATTAATTCTCAATTTACATCAACTTAAATAAACTCAATTTACATAAATTATGTAAACTAATTTTACATAAGATTATATAAACATGAGTATCCATTTTGAGTGGAAAAATCTGAACCCAATAAATATGAGTATCCATTTTGTTTTGCTATTCGAACATCCATTGAATTTATATTTATTTTCGGATGGTGATTTCGAGAATGAAATTGTTAGATGTGAAACTCGCATCCAATCTACTTGTTGTCATCCGTATACACATAAAAAAGTTGCATATGTGGAGATCTTAATTTATGCTCAAAGTCCAACAATGAAGGTCCTTTTTTTTAGTTTATGTTTTGATAGAAGAAAATTACATGACGATGTGAATTTGTCTTTTAAGGGTAATCCAATTAATGCAAATTAAAATAAGGTGCCATATATTGTGGAAATCTTGATGTATGCACTCAAAGTCAAACAATGAAGATCAAATTTGTTTTGTACAAGGTCCTTTTTGTTTACTCAGGATAAGGAAAGTTCTAGATTTATATTCCATTAGGGTGTTATAAAAAAAAAGTGAACAAGGTCCTATTTTTTTACTTATTATATTTTAAAAATTAAGTGTTCATATTTGTTTGTCATCATCAAAGTAAAAAATATATATATATATACCAATCGTTAGTTAGTTCGGTGGTGATTAACGCTAGGAGGAATTGAACCACGATTTAATCCCCTACAACTGCGATTGGGATGATGCTGAAATCACTTAATGTCAGAACTGATCCCCGAACCAAATTCAACTGACAACTGGTATTGAAAGCTCAAAAAAAAGTAAAAAAAAAAAAAAATCAATTTTATATCGGTGTTTAAAAAATCGAAAAATGACTTTTGTCAAAAGAAAAATAATCCAAAAATGACATGAAAAAATATAACGCAACTAATGTTTTTCTTTTTTTGTTTTATAATAAAGTTGAGTATCGAACTCAGGACTTCTAACATACTACTCAAATCCTTTACCACTAGAAACTTATTTTGGTGTCGATGATAACAAAATATTTTGAGAAAGCACTCTGTAACAATGAACATGATTTTGTACTATTTACATTTTATACTTTTGGTTTTCTATTACGAGGAGGAGACTTTTGAAAATAGTTCAAAGAGTCATGCATAATAATTTCCCGTCGCCTAGGTTTATAAATGTAATTTTTTTAAGGTTAAATTTTGCTATACAAAAATGTTTAGCAACGAATGTTGTTGTACGTCTATATTTCATGCTATGCATAAATGTTTACGAAAAAAAATTATTGATTTTGGTGTATATTTTATTTAAAAAAATTAAACTGAGGATATCGATCTATTTTATTATCATAGAAAATATATGAAAATAATTTCATCTCTATGTGTGAACCATTGTCATAAGAGACAATAAATTGCCGACAATAAATAAAAAAGAGAAATATGATACATAACAAAAATTGTTCAATCTCATATTTTTTAGCCGATTAAATGCATGCATGCACTATTCTTTTATTATTCACAATGACTAAAAAAAATTTTTGACACATCACAATGACTAAATTGAGACTTGCAATTTTGTCCGGAACTAAAATCACATTAATTGCATTATGTGGTTTTTTACATCTATGCATGTATATAAGTCCTTGATCTAGCACATAGACCATGAACAAGCAGAAGAGTAAGAGATCCCATAAAGCACTATGGCTAGATTTGTTTATGCCTTTTCTCTCATGCTTGTTATGACTTTTGTTATACAAGATGTCTATGTAAGTGATTCTCTCTCTAACTCTTCTTTGTGTTCTTTCAAACTCTTTGTTTTGCAATATCTTCATACTTCATAGTTAGACATATCAAATTGAAATATTTGGGTTTACACCTGAACCTTACAAGTACTCACATAATTTTTTATTTATTTTTTAAATATATAACTATAGGGTGGTGGAGAAGGATCGTTGCGTCCCGAAGGTACTAATCTTACCTTATGTTTATTACATTATTTTTTTGTTGCAATATTATGATAAAATTGGAAAATTCATTTAATTTATTAATGTTAACCACAATTTTGAAACTTTTTTTTTTTTTTTTCAGAATGTGCGGGTGCATGCAACTATCGTTGCTCAAAAACACAATATAAAAAGGCATGTCTAACTTATTGCAACATTTGTTGTGCAAAATGTTTATGTGTTCCATCAGGAACATATGGTCACAAGGAAGAATGTCCATGCTATAAAAATTGGAAAACAAAGAAAGGAACACCCAAGTGCCCCTAATTTGTATAGTCCATTGTGCTCACATTAGTAGTCATGCATAAATCTCTATTGATGTATTTCTATGAAATTTAATTAAGAATAATATTTTATAATTATACTTTTTTTTTTTTTTTTTGGATTTCTTGATGATATAGATCTAAAATCTGAATCGCAGATTAAGCTTTTCCCAATATCTCTATTTTTTTCTTTCTTAACTCGGTTTAGATTTAAATTTTAAAAAACTTGAAACCCAAACCAGCAAATCCGTAATCCAAAAACACTAAAGTAGAAAATGAGTCTAAATATGTACCAAAAAAAAGAAAAAAAAAAAAAGAAAATGAGTCTAAATTGGTCTAGTAATAACAATCACTAAGTCAATAAATGGCAAGTTATCATTACTACTGGCCTTTCAAATGTCACTAAATCATCAATAAGGTTTTAAATTGCTGTTTGCATCCGCAATTGCAGCTGGAATATTGTGGATATGGTAGTCTCTGCAACCGCATCACATCGTAATTGCAGTGTGATTTTAATTCACGTATGCGGTCACATCGTAACTGCATCAGAAGCCGCATCAAATAATTTTGGTGATGTTTGTTCAAATTTTCTCATAAAAAAAATAAAATTTATGAACTTTAAATCCTAATTATTTTGTGTCGAATCTAATAAAAAAACCATACTATTAACAATCTCTCAACCGTGTATTATAAGCACATTCAAATTAATATTTACGGAATAAACTAAAACTCTATAATGGTGGATAAATAGTGTCATTTTATATAGTTTGTGAAATTTTAAAATAATTTCACGCCGCAAAAACAGCATTGCGCGTTGCAGCATCTACAATATTCGCATTCGCAACAACCGCAATATCCGCATTCGCAACAACCACAACCATATCGCATTGATGACTACAACCGCAATTTAAAACCTTGATCAACAACATGTAGCAACATGCATGTGAGAGAAGAACAAATGTATTGTGCCGTGCTGGCCAAATGGAGAGATCCAATATTAAAACTCATGTTCCATATCGGGTAATTAAGAAAATATTTGTGTGTATTTTTTGAAAATAAAAATATCAATTTGCATATTGGTTAATTTGTACATTTATATTAATTAATTTGCACATTTATTGAGTGAGACGTTAAGTTTGCTATTTGACTAATCCACATCCTTACTTCTATGAGTTTAGTGGAGGGTTAACCATATTTGTTTATAAGTGTTAAGCGAACCCTAGTGGAGAAGGGTACCACAAAAAAATTGTTTGGGTGGATGGTTAACCATGTTTTTTTGGTTTTAACCACCAGTTGAATCTGGTTCGGGGGTCAGTTCTGACATCAAGTGGTTCCAGCCCCCTCCCGATCGTAGTTGCGGGGGATCTATGGTTAACCATGTTTTGTACTATGCACTCAAAGTCAAACAATTTTTATGCAATTTCAATATAAAATTCATCAAAAAGAACATATAATTTAATTTTTCAATATAATATTATTAATTATATGTTTATTCACTATTAATCTTTCAGTAATTTCGCCTTTTGTCAAGTGATTTATTACTAAAAGTTTCATTCATAAGGTGAATAATTAAGATGATCGGGATTCAAATTTGCCCCCTCCTCGGCTCCCTACATATCTTACTTATTTCTAGTATTTCTAATGTGCAATTTTATAAAATCCTAATTAGCTAATCATTTGGGCGAGAAAGTATTTGTTGACTAATTAATGACTAGGCCCCCATGATGATTTTGTTGGATAACTCAAAAAAAAAATTATCATCATATAATTAGCTAATATAGTTGGAGATCCCCAATTATTAGGATTGAGAATAAGCCATGTCATGTCATGCTTTGACATGCCTGAGTTTGGCATATGATTTTTCTTTAAGCTTAAGTCTGACATATGGCCTATTAAATGTTCTTTTTTTGGGTCTGGCTTAGGCCTATTTATAGCCTGGTCTGACCTTGTAGCCTGTTTAAAAGTCTGTGTTAAATATAGGTGTTATATAATTTTTTTAAATAGGCTAATTAAATATGTCTTGAAGCCTATTTCACATTTAAATTTTCATAATTTCTACAACATTAAAAAAAACCTAATAAAATGATTAGCACAATAATTAAAAGCTGATAAAATAACAAATATGATTACGACAAATAAATATTTGTATTTATATAAATAATATTTATTTTTTATACAAGATGATATAAATAATTATTATTAAATATAAACAGACCGTCCTATTAGGCTTTGTAGGCTTTTTTAAAATCCTAAGCCTGACATTCTTAATAAACAGGCAAAGTCAGGCCAGACCTAAGTCATGCCATGCCACAGGCCCCTGGAGGCCGCCTGACCTATTCTCAACCTTAGGGGCACACCATAGTATCACATGAAGACAATAAAAAAAAAAATATCTCTATAGTTATCTAAAAAAATTATATTGAGCCACACAAACTTATTATTATTATTATAATATACGTAATTTTAAAAAAAAATTAAAAATTCAATTGATACAACAATGACAAAAAAAATAAAATTACCAAAAGTAGTATCTCATTATGATTTTAGGCGTATGTTATGAACAAAAAGCTTAGGATTTTAAAAACACGAGTGAATTTTTTTTTAAACATGTAGATCAATATGACTTAGAAATATGCTTTATTTATTTTGAGTCTATGGATTATATGATCTATATAATATATAAGTTAATAGTTATGTAATACATATAATTCGGCTATTAAGAGGTATAATATGCATCAATATTAATTTACATTCGTATAATATAATATAATTAATTATATATTATCAATATATCAATTATTATTAGTATATAATACTCTCTCCGTTTCGTTTTACTTGTCTTTTTAGAATAGTAACACCAAATTAATTTTTTGTACTTTACCTTTCTATTATACCCTCGTTTTAATATTCCACCAATAAATTCATATTCTTTTGCACACACTTTTTTGTTTCAATAAATTTAATATATTATGTACAAAAAAAAAATTAATATGTTATGTACCAAAAAAAGATTTAGTTTTTCAAATATATAGCATTAATTAGTTTTATTGAAAAAAGTAAAAGCAATTGACAAATGATATAATTGACAAATCATACCCGTAAAATACTAAAAAAAAAATTAAATAGAAACGCTAAATTCAAGACCAAAAAATAATTGATTGTATTCCGTGCAAATGCACAGGTAAAAAGTTCAGTAATACAATATATTTGCTAATTGATCTAAGACAATCTTCCGCTAATTTTCATCAAATAGAACATGTGTAATTTAATTTTTCAATATAATATTATTAATATTTATTAATTTTCTTTTAAAATTTTACTCTCAAATACTCGGCCACACGCAATCTCCATAAAAAAACAATTTAAACGTCGGTTTTTTCAATATGATTTCATTTCATCTAAACACGTATGCGTCCGCGGAAGTGCAGCTGTTTGTATTACAAGTCAAAGTCAGAAAGTCAAAATCCAACAAAACACATTCATTGCTTTTTCAAACCAAAATTCAAATACACTGAAATAATGAAACAACTCATCAATTACACTCTTTCTTTCTTTCCCACTTTCTCACCACCTTCCATATACAAATCTTAAACCTTATTATATATTCATTCACACATCTTATAACACAACCACCTAATTAATTGAAGAACATAACAATATACATTCATTCATTCTTTCACTAGCTAACACATTTTTTAGTACATCAACATTAAAATTTCTATTATGGGTGTAGCATCACGCACATTAGAAATCACGGTTATATCGGGCGAAAATATTCAAGCAACGGAGGATGCATGTGTTGTCGTTAGAGGTGAGTCTTTAAATTGTTACACAACAAAAACGGTTAAAAATAACGGGTCTGGAAAAAATACGAGTTTTCTTTCGTGGAATGAGAAGTTTTTGTTGGATATTCCGATGCATGCAAGGTCGATAACATTTGAGGTGCAATGCAAGAAGTTCAAAGGTATTCGTCCTATTGGAGTGGCAAGAATTGCCATTTCTGATTTATTGAAAAGCGCTATGCTGAAAGATTGTTCGCAGATTTTTAGTTATAGATTGAGGGATTGGGAAGGGAGGCAAAATGGAGTTATTCATTTCAGTTTGAGGGTGGCTGTTCCGGAACAAAGATTGGTTTCTGCGACGGAAAAGAAAATAGTAGCGAATGAAAAGAATTATGGTGATCGTTTAACTGGAATTGATGTTGGTGCCAAGAACTCTAATAATGGTGTTGTTATTGGTATTCCAGTTTGGTGGAATTACCCCAACATTATTTAAAGATTTTTTTAATTATTTAATTTTTTCAGATTGCTCGTCAAAGATTGACAAAGTCAATTATATCCATCCATATTTGTTTAGATTTTACTTTTTATTTATTAGACCAAAAAAGCATAAGCTATAGCAGAATTAGTGAATGTCTACCATGTAAGAAGTATTCATGAAAAGAAAACTAATACAGTATTATTTTTTATACTTTTTTGCAACATTTTGATCATAAGGATATGCGAACACATGTGCTCCCTTAACGTTCTTCGCCATTGCGTGCTAAGAAAACATAGGAATACAACACACACAAATTAAAGCACAAAAATTAAATATTAAAACAGAAAGCTACTAAAAAATTTGATAGTCTTATAAATAGACGAGATTATTAATGTCGTAACAATAAGAGCATTGATCCATAAAAATTAGTGAAGAAAAGAAGTATATTGTTCTTATTATCTATAAGTTTGGTTAATTACAAATATATCAAATGTCTTCTATTGGGGTAATTAACGGAATGATCCGCATAAGCGTAACCTATTAAGCAGTAGGCTATTCTTATGCTTCAAAGTGCTTGTTCAATAGTTTCAACACTAATCCTTAGCCTTTTGGTATTTTGGTTCACGTTCAAGATGTATATATGTATCATAGTTGAGTGCAATAAGATTGAATAAGATGTGTGAAAACTCCATCAATAAAAGCATAAAGGAAAAAATTATGGAAAATACATATTCTTTTATTACTTTCCATAACCTTAATTAAGATGAAGAGACATGAATGTACGAGCGGTATGTTGCAAGATGAAACTAAATAAAAAATTAAAAAAACAAGAAATAAAACTAAGGAAATGTATTACAACTTTGAAATAAATTACGACTTTTACATGAGCATAGAGTCCTATTTATAGCCAATATAACCTTAATTTTGTGCATCTTAGTGGCCACCGGGAAATTATTACAGGTAATAAATAATTAAGAGTTAATTGAAGAGACAAAAAGCCGCTAAAAATTAAGTTTTATCCTGTCAACATGCCACGACTGTGATGTGACACTACGGGCAATGGCAGCACCCAGTTTGTATAAAAATGTACTTTTAAGTGTTTCGGTTTTTGGTGACGGTTTTAGTACCTTTTAGTTACTATCAAACTTAATTTGCATTGATTTTCCACTAGTCTTACATTAAGGGAGGCCTTTCGGCCACTATCATAAAACAAGTGTTGATTTTTAAGGCACTATAAAATGCATCAAAAAAAAATTCTTATATATTTTAAGCATTTACTCTTAAAAATAGAAAATGAACAAAAACAAATAAATAGTTCTGGTAAAAACTTAATTATTATTTAAAATATTAATAAAAACTTTGCATATTTGCACCTAAAAAACGATGAGTGAAATCAGCATATCCTGAAATTTATTAGCATTAGCATGTCATTCTTCACAAAATTGATATAAATGATTATGGAATATAATTTCTATTTTTGCTATGTTAACCAATCACCTCATTTTGTATTATTCCTACCACTTTTTTTTTTTTTTTGATTCGGCTTACATATTATTCCACCACTAACTTTATCATCTACTAAATCAACATTCTTTTATGTAGTTTTGGCTTTGTTTCCCATGAAAGGCTAAATTTTCTGTCTAAAGATCAATATTAATTAAGAAACAATATTAATGAGTCAAGTGATCAATTGAGTTTGCAAAGGACGAAAATGACACATGGATAAATTTTTTTTAAAAAAAAACATTAATACTGATTCTGATTTTAGGAAGGGTTTTGTTTGACATAAATAGTGCATTAAATTTCTTCATTATAAAATGATCAAACAATTTTCCATTGGTTATTACATGCAAATTTGAAAAGAAAAAAAAATATGGCTATTATCAAATTTGTGTATGCTATTATCCTATTTATTTCTCTACTTGCTGTTACTGTAACAGCTGGGGGCAGACGTAAGTCCTTTTTTCTCATCTCCTCAAAAAAAAATTATTTATTTTATACACAATATTTTATCTCTTTTTAATAACATTATTTTGATAATTTCTTTTTAATAACAAAGGAGGAGAAAATATTTACCAAATAGATATTCGCGAGTGCACAAAGGACACTCATTGTCCAAATTTTTGTGTTCCACCTAAACGTCCTACATGCCTTTGGTCTCACTGTTTCTGTGATACTAATTAACAGTTAAGTCAACAAATAAATTTGTTATTTCTAGATTTTTTTTAATTTTATTTGAGTGTAATATTGTTGTTACTTCTTATGATTTCTTGTATAATTTGATTTTTCTATCTCTAACCTTTAAATTTATTTGACAGGCACAAAAGCATCTATAAGCAAGGGTTATTACGTACTCCCTCCAGTCTTGATTATAAGCAAATATCACTTTTTAGATACATTGAATAACTAATAATTCGGAGTACTCCCTTCGATCACTATTATAAGTAAAAAACTATTTTTTAAGTTCATTAAAAAAGTAATATATTTGGTCTATGTTATTGTCCAAATACATTATTTTTCAATGAACCTAAAGAGTAATTTTTTGTTTATAATATTGTCCGGATAGAGCATTACCTTTTGTTTGCATTTATATAGATACCGGAGAATAAATAATAAATAAGGATAAATTATTATCTAAAATATTATTATTTTATTAAGTTAATTTTATTTTTTTTTTGTTTTGTATGTAGTGAAAGCATCTCTTAATGGAGGGAAATGTAATTTATTTTAAAAATCAGCGTTTTAAAAACTGGACCGGACCGGTGGTTAAGTCGGTTGAACTGTGAATTGGAGGGGTCATTGGTTTGGTTTGTTGTTGGACCGGACATGATATTGAATTGGTAGGGATCAAAGTGAATCGGCCGGTTTAATGCATGTTATTTAATTTTTTGAAGAAAAAAAATGAAACGATGCAAATTTTAACATTTTTTAAAAAAAAATTATTAAAATTGAAATTAAAAAGTTAGAGAGTGAGAACGGATATGATTCGTACGAATACGGGAGTTATATTTTGTTCAAAATTTATTTGCATTTGTACTATTTTGTTGTGTGTGTGATGACTATGTTTAAAATTCGAATTTAATGAATGAATTATTAAAATTTTTACATTTTTTAGGTGTGTCATGATCATCCAGTTCAACTCGATTTAATACCTATCTAATTTTGTTATAAAGATCGGTTTATTCTCAATCGAGTTATTCGATTTTATCCGGTTTAATCATACGGTTCGACCAGCGACCTGGTGGTTCGACCAATGAACCAATGGCACAATGCCCTTACCGGTTCGATGTCCGGTTCAATTTTTAAAACACTGATAAAAATAATAAACAAATAAATGATATTTAAAACTTTCCAAATATTTCTTCAAAAAAAAATAAATAAACTTAATTTCCAAATAAATAATGGACATTCAGATTAATTTATCCTAATACTTTTTTTTTTCGGATAAAATTTATCCTAATACTTAGTTCACCGGATCATTAGTTAGACATGATCATCCATTAGGGGGTGCTATCATATAAATTTATTCAAATCATATAATCCGTAAAAATTTCCATCTAAATTAACAAATTTGTTGATTAAAAAAAAACAAAATTGTTGCAACATAAATTTGAAGTTAAACGGATGGGTTCAAACCACAAATGGCAATCTGTCAGATAAAGATTCCAATCTGTCATTTGTAAACAAAAAAACAGATTAAGATTGGAATAGAAAACAAACACTTAAGTGTGTCAATCTAATTAAAGAAACAAAAATATTGGATAAATTTCCTTATATATAAATAAACACACTCTCTACATTCTTCTTAGTTTCAAACCAAAAAAGAAAGAAAAAAGAATTTCTCTATCACTCAAATTCAAGATGTTAAGAAAAACCTTTCAATCATTGTTTCTTCTTCTCATTGTTTTCATCTCTTCATCACAACATGCAAATGCATATCCATTGTCAACACAATCAAGATGGATCATAGATGAATCAACAAATCGAAGAGTGAAACTTGTTTGTGGAAATTGGGCTGGTCATCTTCAACCAATGATCCCTGAAGGTCTTGATAGAAGACCTTTAAAGGAACTTGTTGGTGAGCTTGTTAAAAACAAATTCAATTGTGTTAGATTAACTTATGCAATTTATATGTGGACAAGATATGAACATGAGATTGTGAGTGATACTTTTAGTCATTTGGATGCACCTGAGGTTGTGGATGGTATTTCTAAGTATAATCCTTCAATTATGAATATGACTCATATTGAAGCTTTTGATGCTGTTGTGAATGAACTTGGTAATCAGAATGTTAAAGTTTTGCTTGATAATCATGTTAGTGAACCTAAATGGTGTTGTCATGATGATGATGAGAATGGATTCTTTCATGATAGACATTTTGATCCTCAAGAATGGATTCATGGACTTACTTTGGCTGCTAAGCACTTCAATGGACATCATGCTGTATGTCTATTACTACCTTTCTACTAATTCCTTTTTATTGCTTCCTTAAGTTTTAGAATTCAAAGATTATCATTACTATTACTTTATTAATTAATTACATTATTATTTTCATAATTAATAGAATAAAAATTGTTGAGAGCCCTTTTTAGTTCTAAGATAAATTGATTAATTTGACACTTTTTTTTTTGGTATTAACCCTCTACCGAGGGGAAGAGTCTCTGGCAATCCAGAGTCTGGCCGCGAGGTTAGTAAAGTCTAGAAAACAATTGTTATCAAACTTGGATTCTCCCGAACGATCTGTCTCAGGGAAGCTCATTCCCCACTTTTTTGATTAGTGGGGAATCCCGGGTTCGAACACTAACCCTTGCATATATAATGTGATGTTCTTACCTACTGAGCTATGTTCACACGGACGACAATCGTTTTAATTAGTGTTTGTGTGGTTTAGGGTTTTGGAAATATATAATCAGTCCTTTTGATTATATATCATTAGCCTTTTGTTAATGTTGAAAAAGATGATGGACTAATTGATAACTAGTAGTTTTTAACAAGCAAAGTAAAATTGATTAGATAAGTGATCACTTAAGCCTTTGTTGTGAACCAGACTTTCAATATTCAATAGAATCTTTATAATCGGAACAACATCAATTAGAAAAAATGAGGGTTATAGATGAACTTTGCTACTGATAACTATATATATGATATGAAGTACCGAGATTTCATATTGAAGGTATGTCTAGCGTCCGAGACTGATATGACACTGAAACATGTAGTTTCATTTAATTATTCTATTTTTTCAAATTATTATCAGTGTTTATGTGACAAAGTTAGTGCCATCTTCGTGTCTGTCACAATGTTTCCTATTATATTAAAAGCCTTCTGGTTTTTGTTTTCTCATTACACTGTAATGTTAAATTGAATGTAACAAAGTTCATAACATAACTTTGATTGGTTTCTATTCAATAACAGATTGTGGCAATGAGTTTGAGGAATGAATTACACGGTCCACGCCAAAATCTAAAAGATTGGTACAAGTACATGAGCCAAGCAGCACTAGCAATCCATAAAGAAAACCCAAATGTGCTTGTTGTCATCTCAGGTTTGAACTATGACACTGAGTTACAATTTTTAAGGAGAAAACCATTGAACATAAACTTGGGACAAAAGATGGTGTTTGAGACACATTTGTACTCATGGTCTGGAATTGGAACACTCAAATTGAAAGAGATTTGGTCTAAGCAACCATTGAACAGAATCTGTGCAAATAGCATTAGAGGTTTGGATCAAAGAGCTGGATTTCTTACAACTGGTGAGAATGCAGTTCCTTTGATCTTTACAGAGTTTGGATTTGACCAAACAGGCTCTACAGTTGAAGATAATAGGTTCTTGACATGTCTTCAAACATATCTTGTTGGAAGAGATTTGGATTTTGGTTTGTGGGCTTTTCATGGTAGTTATTATGTTAGAGAAGATAAAGTTCAACTTGATGAAACTTTTGGTGTTCTTGATGCTACTTGGCATAAACTTAGATACCCTAATTTCACCGATAAGTTCCAACTTTTGCAAAGGAAGAATCAAGGTAAACATTCTTAGACTATTCTTAAAAAATAGTTCAATTATTTACATTGTGTTGAGCACAAGCTATAAAACACCGACACAGACACTGAACATGACATTGACATATGTTGACACCGGTAAAAACTTGAAAAAATGAATTCATTGAACATAATTACATGTGTTAGTGTTGTGTCAATGTTGGGCACCAAACACGCCTTCCATCAGAAGTGTTGGTGCTACAGAGAGCACAAATCCCATTTAGTGTTTTAAACAACGATTGTGATAATGGCTGTGGTCGCGTCGTGGTCTTTGATATTGCGAAGAATCATAGTCAAATTTTGCATCGCAATACTTTATTTATTTCAAATCCTGTTCGACAAATTATGTTTAATTATAGTGGCACTAAAGACTATTTTACAACCGTCTTCGATAGGATTTGAACTTTTTCACTTGAAATTTTAGAAACAATATGCTAATAATTATAATACCAATATCTAATTAAATTTTCCTTATGGTTTTTAATGCAGATCCTAAATCCAAACTCTCCAATGCATATATCATGTACCACCCTCTTACTGGTAAATGTGCACAGGTGAATGAAAACAATCAACTTGAAATTGGAAGCTGTGAGAATCAAAAGAGATGGACTTATGATGGTTCTCAAATCCTTTTGAGTGACAGTAAGAAGTGCTTAACTGCTACCGGCGAAGGGCTTCCGGTTTCTATTTCCGATGATTGCCACAGCAAGAACAGTTCATGGAAAACAGCATCACTTTCTAAGCTTCACTTGGCTACTTTTGATGAAGATGGCAAACAACTTTGCTTGCATAAGGATTCCAATTCATCTGTTGTTGTGACTTCAAAATGTATCTGCATCAATGATGATTCTCTTTGTCTTGATGATCCTCAAAGCCAATGGTTCCAACTTGTTGCTACCAATGTTTAATTTGAGTTATGAATTGGTCGAAGAAAATTTATCTTTATTGTTCTTTTTATTGAATAGATCTATCAATGTATAGCTTTTATTATCATGTTTATGTTTCAAGAAATGCAATCAGATAATAAAAATTAATACATTTCTTTGACTATTTCCTAATTATAATAGAGCTACTGAATTTATCAGATTATAGTATCTACCGATTTAATGAGAACTTCTCTACTTGCTTTCGACGAGTGTTGTCCTGACCATCCTTTGATTCAGCTTCCAAATACGGTGTTGGACATAGTTAAAGATGGTTTTTTCTTGTGTCTCACCATCTAGTGAAGACTGAGATATTTATTTGATCCCATGCTCTTCGTCACCGTAAAAATATCTTGCATTTTGTTCTTCATCGCTACCGTAGTACTTTTGCTGAAAAAATTTCAGACTTTGCATATTAATAATGGCTTGCCCTGATACTTCATCATAATCTTTTAAAGTATCTACCATTGTTGTAGCTTTCTCTTTCGTCAGCCTTGCAAAATAAAAAACAATTGTAAGCAAATAAAAGCTGTGTTAGGAGCAGAGCTCCCCTTAACACTATGTATGTCTCCACTTGATTATAAATTCACTTAAACGCTTAATACAAGGTCAACAGATGATTATTACAATTCTCACTAACATAAATGACGGTTAAACTCTCCTTTCGTTTTCCTCTCAAAATGATTTCTCCATGATGTTATTGTGTTTCATTTCTATAATCATCAATAACATCATCGGAGTAGAGAAATCCTTTTGAGAGAAAAAACAAAAGAGAGTTTAACCGTCATTTGTGTTGATGAGAATTGTAATAATCATTTTTTGTATTCCCATTCATATATTGAGCATATTATTATTGTTCCATTATTATTGTTATAGTGTGAGAAAATTTCGATCTTGCGATCGATAATCATCCGCTGACCTTGTATTAGGCATTTTAAGTGATATTCTTCCCAACATGTGGTACCAGAGCTTCAGCTCACCGCACATTTTAACTTCAATTATTTCCAATGGAAGAGTCAACTTCAATGAGATCTTCGACAATAATTAATTTAAACTCTTCAAACTACTCCATTTGGAAGCCTATAATGGAAGATATATTTTTTTGCGAAGATGTGTATCAACCTTTGCAAGATAAAGGGACAAAGCCAACCAGCAAATCAGATGATAACTTGAATGTGATGAACAGGAAAATCGTTGGACAAATTCGCATACAACTTATGGACAAAACTAGAAACCTTGTACAAGAGAATGGTAGCCTAGAATATTAATAAAGCCTCTACTATTCGACGATTGATGAACTGCAAGTATAAATATTTCCGAACACTTAAGCGATTCTCAAAGATTGATAAATCAACTCACCAATATGAAAATGGTGCTTCAAGAAGAATTGAAAGCATTGTTATTATTAAGTTATTGCTTGCCAAAAAAATCGGGACACACTTGTGATTTCATTGAGTAACTCAGCACCACAAGATATTCTAACATTGGATAGAGTAAAAGATAGTATGTTCAATGAAGAATCAAGAAGGAAGGAACAAAGTAATGTCTTCATAGTTTGAGGCGCTTGTCATAGAGTAACGTGGAAGAAGTATCCAAGGGAGGTTCATTACTATAGACATGTCAAGAGGCAAAACTAAAGATAAGTTCAATGAAAGATCGTGGACAAGAAAAGACGTAGGATGTTATTACTATCACGAGAAAAGATGTGAGACGTGTTTCTGACATGTGTCTAGTAGCCCAATGCAAGAAAGTAAGAACTATTTATTTATGTGATAGAAGCCAAAGTCAATCGGTGTGTTAATTAATGCTCCCGAAGAAGACTCCTTGATCGAGCTATGGCATGAAGGCTCAAACATATGAGTGAGAAGGGACTTAAAATTCTTAACAAAAGAGATACTTTGGCAAGTATGAATGGATTGAAAATGTCTCTTAAGCCATGCACAAGTTGATTCGCTGGAAAGCAACATATAGCTTCATTTCAATATAAAGTCCCACATAGAAAATAAAATGTTTTAGATTTGGTGCATTCTGATGTTTGTAGTCTAATGACAACTAGTATTCATGGAGGTGCAAGATATTTTGTTACCTTTATTGATGATCACTCCAAAAGGCCATCAACTGTTTTCACATAGGAAAATTTGATCTACAATTGAATTTAAAAACGACTATTTGCACCGACAAAACTTGATTAGTATTTGAACTTATAGCCATTTTAATGTAACAAGCTCTGATGCCAAATGTTGGCAAAATAAATTGAGTTGCCTTAATGAAGTTAAAATAACAATTAGTACTTTATGTAACTCTCACAAGGCTTTCTCTTTATATATAAATGTTTGTTTTTGATATTTTCTTATAAGTATATCATTACAAGTAATAACAACTATTTATACTAACGAGATTACTCGTATATTTTTAGCTTTGATAAACAAAGTATATCAAATATTCAAGACTTCCTTAAAATTAGCATATAATTTAATTCACGTCTCTAAAACATATAATTAAATTATATGATAATTTCAAGGGAAGCCTAGAATATTGGATGGACTTTGTTTACCAAAGATAAAAATATACAAGTACTCATTAGTACCCATTAGTATAAATAGTTGTTATTACTTGTTACTCATCAAAAAATAATTAAAAAAAAACATTTATAAAGAGAAAGTCTTGTGACTTCCAGAAAGTACTAATTGTTATTTTAATTTTAACTTCATTAAGGCAATTCAACTTATTTTGCCAAAATTTGGCATCAGAGCTTGTTACATTAAAATGGCTACAAGTTCACGTACTAATTAAGTTTTGTCGGTGCAAACAACCGTTTTCAAATTCAATGGTAGATCAAATTTTCCTATGTGGAAACAGGTGATGGCCTTTTGGAGTAATCTAGTTGTCATTGGACTACAAACATCAGAATACACCAAATCTAAAACATTTAGTTTTCTATGTGGGACCTTATATTGAAATCTTTTCATTAGATATGTCATTTGCTCTGGTAAAATGATTAATGCATTAAAGTCAACAATTTATAGTGGAGGTATATCTCAAGCTAGACTAGCTCTAATTGTGAACATTATTGGCTTTAATGGCAAGCTTTCTCCTTTCAATAGTGGGAACATTTACTTTGAGCTATATGAGTGTTCCTATCTTCAATGGCAAGCTTTCTCCTTTCAATAGTTGTCAGGGTCCAACTAGTGAACTTATTTCTTTTGCTCAAGAATCTTGTGCAACAAGTCATCTTTCTAGTAGAACCAAAGTTATTTCTTTTTTTAATTAAAGATTTAAAGATGTAGCATCAAGAGACAAACAATTTAATTAAGAGAGTAGTAGAAGACATACCGGATGCAAGACTAAGTCATTAAAGTAAGCATGTTTTAGAGCAGCTTCGGCAGTAATTCTCTTGCTTGAGTCTAGGCAAAGCATTGTCTGCAATGCATAACAAAATGACATAAAAGAAAGAATTGCAAATGAGACAAAGATAGGACAAAATATTAAAAACTAGTACTTATCAAATAATTTGTTCCATAAAAAAATAAAAATTCTTAGTCACATTACCTGCTATGCAAGATTTTTACCAACTAAATCGATCAACCAAAATGAAAATATATAAGCAATTTGAACTTAGGGTTTTAAAAGTATTCATTTTCAATTAGGGTACGTTCTCACATAGAAAGAGGGATTATGGTTTTAAATTGCAATTCCAGTCGTGGATCTGATTGCGCCAATGGTCATTACGGTCATAGTTATTGTGGTTGTTGTAACGCGCATTCTAGCTGTTGTGGCGTTTATAATTTTCACAAATTGTATTAAGTGGCACCACCCACCGTACCACTATATTATTTATCTACTATAGTAGAGATGTGGAGTCTTGAAATATAAGTTTGTGAGAATGTTAAAAGTAAGATTGTTTATTACATTTGAAGCATTTTGAGATTTAAGGTTACGATGCAGTCAAGTATGTTATTAAAGATTGTTGGCAAATGAATTTAACTGCCTTAATATAAGTGTGTTGTTATAAGGATAATATTAAAAAATAGTATCACAAATAAACTTCTTTCTCACACAACTAAAACTCGCTGGAGCATTTGTTATTGTTGTATAACTTTTCACTTTCTTTCTGATGATGTTTTCATTACAAATAAGTATTTATAACAATTAATTTGAGACAATACATATTTATACTTTACTAAATAATTTATGGCTTCCTTAAAATCAGCAAACCAGTCTTGACTTTTTCTCTTTGACTTTTTCATTATGCCAAATTTATATTTCTAACATCCTCCCTTAAATTTGGCTTCATCATTCCAAGCAAATTTTTCATCTTCTAGAACAAATTGATTTTTAGTGGTTTTGTAAAAATATCAGCAATCTGGTCTTCCGAAGTACAATACTCCACCACAATTTCCTTATCTCTTATCAAGTCTCGAATGTAGTGATGTTTGATGTCAATGTGTTTGCTACGCCCATGAAAAACTAGATTCTTTGTCAAAGCAATTGTTGATTTATTGTCGCAGAATACCTTAGTCGGACCATCTAGTTGATACTGCAATTCACTTAATATTCTTCGCAACCAAACTGCTTGAGTAGCACAATTTGTTGCTGCTATGTACTCTGCCCCTGCTGTTGACAAAGCAACTACTTGTTGTTTCTTAGAGGACCAAGAAAACACGCCTGTACCGAGATGAAAAACATAACCCGAAGTGCTTTTTTGAGTTTCAGTTTCACCTGCCCAATCACTATCTGTGTATCCAATCAACTCTGGCTTAGTAGAACTTGAGTAAAAGATTCCTTAATCAATTGTTCCTTTTATATACCTCAAAATTCTCTCTGCAGCTTGCCAATGTGATTGTCTTGGTGAGTCCATGAATCTACTTATAAGTCCAACTCCATAAACTATATCAGGTCTTGTTGCTGTCAAGTACCTAAGACTTCCCACTAGCTTTCTGAAAGTTGTTGAATTGACAAGATCACCGCCACTTTCTTTTTCTAATTTCAGTCTTTCTTCCATCGGAGTTAACATTGGTTTGCATGATTCCATCTTAAATTTCTTCAGAATATCAGCTACACATTTCTTCTGTGAAATAAAAATCCCCTCATTGGTCTGCTTCACTTCAATGCTTAGAAAATATGACATTAGACCCATATTTGTCATCTCAAATTGTGTAGACATGTTCTCCTTGATAAGAGATAAGGAAATTGTGGTGGAGTATTGTACTTCGGAAGACCAGATTGCTGATATTTTTACAAGGGTAAATAGGTTTTTATCCCCCTGCAAAATAGGCGAGTTTTGCATTTGCCCCCTGTAAAATAAATTTGTATGAATACCCCTTTGCAATGTTAAATTTTTTTTTTTGTAGTGTATTTTACCCCCCCTATTTTGCAAGGGGGTAAAGTCCTATTTACCCTTTTTACAAAGCCACTAAAAATCAATTTGTTCTTGAAGATGAAGAATTTGCTTGGAATGATGAAGTCAAATTTAAGGGAGGATGTTGGAAATATAAATTTGGCATAATGAAAAAGTCAAGACTGGTTTGCTGATTTTAAGGAAACCATAAATTATTTAGTAAAGTCTAAATATGTATTGTCTCAAATTGTTATAAATACTTATTATTAATTGTAATGAAAATATCATCAGAAAGAAAGTGAAAAGTTATACAACAATAACAAATGCTCCAGTGAGTTTTATTTGTGTGAGAAAGAAGTTTATTTGTGATACTATTATTTAATATTATCCTTATAACAACACACTTATATTAAGGCAGTTAAATTCATTTGCCAACAAAGATCACACTGCAATTACGATTGTGGTAACTACCGTATCAGCAATATTGCGTATTAGAGCATGATATTAATCAAGAGAGAAGGATAAAGGTTCTGGTGATGATAGTAGTAACTTGCTCAACAAGTCACATAGTTAGTTAGATTAGCTACATAGCTTCCTACATGGTCCGTAGCTAGTATGATCTTCCTTTTCTTGTATATAAGCACATTGTACTATCATTTCTAACAAATGAATCAATAATGATTTCGTTCTTTCTTGAACTCATAATATTGCAGCCGCAATTGAAGTTGCAGACTTAAATTAGGGGGATTATTGCAGCACACCCTCACATAAGGGTTTGGCTAACGGGGTGCACTAAATCTAAGGATCTTCAAACATAAATTAGGGAGAAAATGTAACTCACTGTAAGAAGATTAAGACCAGTTGGATCAAGAGCATAGAACATTGTTGATAAGTCCTACACGGTTGCAGAGAGGAACAAAACATAGTTACTATAATATGACAATTAGTAAAAATTAACTCATACATTTGAAAGTGAGAATTTGGTACCATTGGTTCATATTTGGGATAGGTTGTAATGTTAGTACACAATTTCGCGATCCCTGGCCATGTTTCCGTTGTTGGAGTACCGAACATACTTCATAAATCGAAAAATGCTTTGTTGGTTAGATTAAAATGAAACAAAAGAGTAAAATAAATTGTTATGTGTCTGAAATTACCTGAAAATCATTTCTAATTCATCCATCCGATATTTTCCTTCGAGTATTGGTTTTCCGAGTAACATTTCACCAAATATACAGCCCACGGACCAAATATCAATCGGAGTTGAATATTTACCGCATCCAAACAATATTTCAGGTGCTCTATAACAAGAAGTCGCTACCTGTAATAATAGCATAAGATATTCGATTATAAATTTATAATCGACCACTCTTTTGAATAACTTTTGCAAAAATCTATGTTAAAACCAAAACTAGATGTCATAATTCATGGACTAAAATATTCAATTATTAAATAGAGAATTATTTTCGTGAGTGTGATAAAATAGAGGATCAAAAGTACAGTTAATGAGCCGATAAAAGAGCATCTATCTACTTAGAAATGAATAAAAGAATCAACTTATAAATTTGCAATGTAAATAGTATTCAAAATTAAGCTTTTTTTTTTTTTGGTACAAAAAATTAAGCTTTAATGACTATAACTATGCACTAAAAAAATATATATTACAGTTAAATTGTAGAGAAAAACATTAATTACCTTCTTACTATACATCATGTCAAGATCTCCTAACTCTCTAGCCAAACCAAAATCAGCCAATTTGATTATCTTTTCAGAACGATCGATTAGAAGATTAGTCGGTTTCAAATCTCTGTGAATAATCTTATGACAATGGCAATAATTTACTGCGGACAAAATTTGATAAAGAAAACTCTGCAATAACACCAAACTTAATTAAAAACGAATATTCAAAGAAAAAAATTACTTATATATATAATTGAAGAAAAACCTAACTTACTTTTATATTCATGGGATCATTAAAAGATGAACATGAACTGTGGCTTTGATTCTCTTCGATGTATTGAGAAAGATTACAATCAAGATACTCGAAAACCAGGTTCACGAATCTTGTGCCCTTGTTGGTTACGTCCAATAACCTATATATACATAATGTTACATGCATAATTAGAACATAATTAAAACGTAATTAAATTTGAATTATTACCTAACAATGTTGGAATGGTTTAATTCTTTAAGAAACGAGACCTCTCTAATGATGGCAGCAGGAACAGCGTCGCCACTATCACGAATACAAATTTGTTTGACGGCTACAATGCTATTATCTTCGACATTACAACATTGGAAAACTCTACCGAAACCACCTTCACCAAGCATTTTAAGAAACTCCAAATTATTTAGCTCATCTAACGGTTGGATTTCATTGCGCCTTTGTCTACGTCTATAGAACTTGCATGATATGATGCGTATGAACCTAATCGATCCATCCACGAGAAATTCAATTAAATTAACTATGATCAGTCACATGATTAATAGTGTTTTGGTTTATGTTATTTTTATTTTGGTGATGTTGTTATTTGATTACATTTTTATTTTATTTTTTATGTAAAAAGGAGAATTGTTATAACTCACAAAGAATCGGAGTAGCTTGAATCGTGATCACTCAACATTCTTCGAGATTTTGACGCTTGCTTCTCACCTGACTCTCACCTGATGAGAAAGAGTGAATGAGGATTTTGTTGGAAAAATTCACATAGAATTATCTAAAACAATACATAAGAGAAATAATAATACAATTGAATATGATATATAATAAAATAATTAAGAACACAAAGAATTTATCGATTTTAATCGAAGCATACAAATACACTAAGCTTACTTCGTCACTACTGGTCTTTTTGGAACGAGAGAAAGTAAGAGGAAGGAAAGAAAACTGTTAGAAATAATATAAAACTATTGATGTGCCAAATCCTAACAGCTTAAGCTTTTGGGATAATTGGTTAATTGACATGGTATCAGAGCCTCTATGACTAAGTGGTTAGGGTTCGATTCCCGCTCCCCTCACTTTCTAATTAAAAATGGCATGTTAGAAATAATATAAAACCAAGTCCAAGTGGGCTCTTGCATGAGGGGGCGTGTTAGAAATAATATAAAACCATTGATGTGCCAAATCCTAACAGCTTAAACTTTTGGGATAATTGGTTAATTGACAAAAACTACATAAACCGATAAATGAATTTAGACTAATTTTAGTCTAACAACTTTAAGAAATAGAACATTAAGAACATGTTACACAGATTTGTATATAGTACTATGTATCACTTTCTATTTTGTAATTAACGGAGTATAATAGAGGAGCGTAAGAATATTTGCTTTTTCCACACCTTGCAACTCAAGGAAACATCCTCATCCTAGTAAAGATACATACATGTATTAATGATGCCAGCAAAACTGTAAATCCTAGTAATTAGGATTTGATTACTAGGCCACCTTGCAAAGCAACTGTAATATGAGTAAATTTGGGATACAAAAACCGTGTGATGAACAAGTCAAGGAAGAAATTAAATTATTTACCCAAAAAAAAGGAAGAAACTAAAATATAATAATTAACGCATAAAAATTAACTAAGTAAATTATTATTATTATTATATAGAATATATACATCAATTCTTCACAATTTATTTTAACAGAAGTGTTGTATATAGCAAAAATTGAAATTGTGGCGCCATTTACTTATTAAATGTTTTCTTAAAAAATTTATAAAATGTGCTTTCGATCAAATTAGGTTCCTATATAAAACTATAAAAAAAAATTAAAAAAAAAAAAGTTAAAAAAAAAAAACAAATAAAAACAAATTAATTGATAAAACAATCTCACAAACTTCGAATTGTGAGTTGATAAGAAGGATACATGTAATCATTTAACTGATGCATAAATTAAATGGTAGATCAAATTTATGGGGATATATATATATATATATATATACATACATACTAAGGAGAAACTATCTTCTAGACCAATATCAAGTTCATAATGTAACTTTGAAGGCCTAGGAGCTATATGGGGATGTCTTAAGAGCAAAATTCATCATTTGATTAAAATGTTGGGCCTGGGCCTTAAATATTCGGTTCTCTTACTTAATGTATAAATTTAGAATGTTTTGTATCTTAATAATTTGATAATTTCTCTTCCAGCCCCTTGTGTTTCTTTTATATCTTAAAAATTTGATTTTGTCCTTAATAAAAATTTCGGTTTGCAGAAACCGAAACTTTTCTAGTTCAAATTTCAGGAAATTTCGATTTCTAGAAACCAAAGTTGTATTTCAAGGCAAAAAAAAATTCGGTTTATAAAAACCAAAGTTTTTCGTAAGAGCAAAATAGGAAACTTGAGGGGTGAAAAAGAAACGCGGGGGGTTGGAAGAGAAAACATCTAATAATTTTTTAAGCTCTTTAGTTATCCATTAAATTATACACACATTTTCATCTCAAAATGAAAGTCGCATTTGCAAAAATAATTTATCTCTAAAAAGTTCTCACTTTAAGTTGTAACTTTTGTTTATTCACCAACTGTCTGATTAATATTGTGTCACTCTCAAATTATGAATAAAATCATAATTAATTTTCATTTATTTATCACATTTTTTTAATATGTGTAAAATGGTCAATTATATTTTATATACATGTGTTGGAGTTTAAAATTTGGAAATTTCACTTATTCAACTTAATGGTAAAATTATAATCACTAGGACTACATGACAAAGAAAAACCCAACACTTGTTTTGAATAGAAGAGTAACTAAAGGTAAGAGTGGTCAATTAAGAGTGTACTACTCAAATTCAGGATAATGAGTCAAATGAAAAATAATTCACATTAACGATAAAAGAGATAGCCAAAAGTACATAAGCATACACCTAAGCCACATGATTTGGTAGTAGAGTCCATTTTAAATTCCTAAAAACACACAAACATATAGCCAACTTCGTAAACTTTAATTTTGGCTATAGTTTGCAAAATGCTAAGCAAAATATTTTTTTTAATATATATAAATAAGCAAAACATTTTTTCTATCTAGACATCCGAGCATCTTTAATAAGAATATATAAGAAATTTTATTGACTAATGATTCGTAACTTATTTTTTCTTATTATTGGAACAATTATGATATGTCAAAGCGGATATCTAAAAATTATTCGAACTTTATTTAAGATATTTATCAATTTAATATTGAATTATTCAGTGAATCATATTAAATATTTTTTCTATGTATATATATAAGTTGCTTAATTTTGAATTTTTAAAACAAAATGTGTATAAGTTACAAAAATGTTACATAACATTACAGAGACTGATTTTATTTTTTTTTAATGTATAAAATTCATAATCCATTTTGTGTGTAGAATAAAAGACAGAATATATGATAACTATATCATATCTTATAATTTAGAATAAATAATTGATGGACCACCTAAAAGGCCATCATAATTAATAGCTAAAGCCATCAAGTTATATTTCAAGACAATCCCATCAAAGTCACTCGTAGTTCTCATTGACATTTTTAAAAGGTGAGGTATTACTTAATAGACTAATAAAAAAAGTTACATAAATAAATTTATATATAATACTTATACATTTTTATATTTCACATACAAATTTATTTATAACGGTAAGTTTTTTTTCTTCTTTGTCATTTAATCAAATCAACACTTGAAATTATTGTATTTTTATATGCTTCCTATATAATGTCAATTTTTTGTTTCTAAATATCATTACTCTGATAATAATATAATATTGAGCCAAATATATTTTTAATCCTTATAAAATTGTTAGCTTTTAAAGTTTAATTTTTAAAAGAAAAATATTCAATTTTAGTCCTTATTTATATTTAATAGGGACTACTTTAAAGATCAAATGTATCTATTTTTTATAAATAAAATTAAATTAAAATAGAGATTATTCTTACAAATGATAATATCATAGAGGATTAAATTATTATTAAAATTTAATATAGACTAAGAGGTCGTAATTTTATAAGGATCACAATCATATTTAATTCTATAATACTCTCATTAGATGTAGTTTTCTAATCTAATACATCCAAATGTTGACATCATTGCCTTAATATAGTGTTTGAAGGATGTGGGGACATAATGGAACCCACTAGCATGTGTGAGAAAGAAGAGGAGTTTTGGATTACACAAGAATTGACAAAGAAATAGGGAGAGAGGGTACATATATAGATGATTTCAGTATATAGAAATAAAAAAAAGAGGCCCATAATATAATGTCCTCGAGCTAACAAAACTAAAAAGGCCAACTGCCATTCCCTAATTCTGATAGCATTTCGTTTTCTTGACTTTATTATCTTCGTCCACACCTACAAATATTGGGATTTGAGAAGAGATATATCACACACCATCACGTGTATAATATATGTATGTCCTTGTTTGTTCATATGCATGCATGTGACTTTAAAAGGAAAATGCGAATTCATGCCAGAATTCCAATAAACATAGTTTCTTTTTTTAGTAGATGAAATAATAAGTTATTGAAAATTTATATACATAAAATTGATGGATTGAAGTTTGAATTCTGATTATGATGTCTGATTTAGAAATTTTAATATTTTTGTCAGTTGAGTTAGAATTTGTAGACTCGTTTATCTAAAAAGGAAGAGCTTTATTTGAAGTAACAACGAAAATTGAAGATGTACAACGGTGAGATTTCTCATAGAAGAAGACTCTTAGACAAAAGCATAAGATTTAGGGAAGTGAAAGGTTCCCCTTCGCAAAAGCAATTATAAACCAAGAGTCTCTGACCACAATGGATCCAAATCATAAAGGAACTCTTTATGACAAAACGGAATGTACCTAATTTGTCATGATGGGACGACACATTTTTAATCTTGAGTCAACTCCAGTCAAACGCACCCAAATTTGCCCGAGATAATTCAAGTAACAACATAATATTCTAGACTAGACCAAGGCCCACTAAGGTGCATCGCCCTCATGGTATATCACTATACCACATATAGTTATAAATGACCTTTGTCAAGGCACACTTATCCTTATGTAGTTTAGACCTGAGCATTGGTCGGGTTAGGTCGGTTTCGGGCCGAAAATTATAAAACTGACAAAAATTGCAATAATTTAATTTGAATCTAATTCCGACCGACTATATTTTCGGTTTGTTCGGGTGACGGATCGTACAGGTGGCGGATAGAACGGGTCAGTTATTACGGTTTTGATTGAAATTTTATTATATTTAAAACTCTATTATTCAAAAACTCCTATTTTTTTCAAATAGTTCAATATATTGTTCACAATGTAACAAATGATAGAAGAACTAAATGAAAAAACAAAGAGGGTGAGATGTTGTTATTTTATTTAAAATTTGTAGATCTAATGACAATAATAGACCAAATAAAAAAGTATAAATATATATATTGCACCTCCTTTATTAACATATTATAAGTTTATAAAATATAGCATTTCTTTCCTATATCAAAGATGGATAAAAACAACAAAACAAAGTGTATACGAGATTGAGAAATGGAAGGATCATAGAAGAAGAAAAAAATTCATCTTAATGATTGTTCGGTCGGTTTCGATTATAAAGAGATAGAATTTTAGAGACCTGCACCTGCCCGTATGCAACCATTCATGTCCGATTTTTTGCAATCGTTGACCCGAGACCCGACCGGATGCCTCAATATATTGTTGGTTATATATATTGGTTTCGAGTCGGATCGCGGGTCCGTGCTTACCCCTACTATTTAAAAGATCTTTTAAAAAGTTTAGGAAAAAAACACAGACGGACAAATCTAAAAAAATAAAATGAATTTTATATTTACTGGTAGAAAACTGCTCATCAGATTTTGCGGCCTTTTATTTGATTTTCATGTTCTTTTTCTTCTCTTCCTAATTGAGGAGTTAATTACGATGGATGTGGTCAAAAAGGTTTGAAAAAAGAAAACATTCATAGAATCACTGACTAATACTGTGAAGAATAACGGAATTTTGACCAGAATAAAACTACTTAAGCAAGTTTTAGAAATAGTGATTACCAACCCTTTAATTGCATGCTTAAAATGCTCAATGCCCACAAACATAAATAAACCAACGTCGGATATATGGCTCATAAAGAATATTGTACTGTAGTTTGTCAAAAAAATAGCAATGGTAGGGGATAATGTGTTTTTATGAGATACCGTTAATTTTGATGAGTTTCAATAATATATTATAAGTTTATAAAATATAACATTCCTTTTCTATATCAAAGATGGATAAAAACAATAAAACGAAGTGAATATGAGATTGAGAGAGGGAAGGATCAGAGAAGAAAAAAAAAATTCATCTTAATAATTGTTCGGTCGGTTTCGGTTATAAATGTTAGCTAAAACTGAGCTCTATGCTCTTTCATTATCCACACCACCCTTATATAGGTATGGTAACACACATACAAAGACTTGGGCTTGTGTTACAAAGCTTGGCCCATAAGCTAAGCCCATAACAAACCCTCCCCTAATTGAACAACTCTTAAACAACACTAAGAGAAAAACAATTACAACAACAAAAAACAGACACACAAAAAAAACTCGCCTCGCGAGTAGAAGCTAGCTTAGCGAGCTCGACACAAATCTTCTCGCCAGGTAGCTTGCCATGGCGAGCCTCAGCAGACAAAAACAACAGCTAGGCTGTCAGCTAGCCCACAACCCCTAAACATTCTCTGAGTTTGCAGAACACTTCCAACTTCATTGGCTTAGTCATTAGGTCTGCCAATTGATCCTGTGATCTACAATGCACTAGCTCAACTATCCCATCTCTTGTAAGATCTCTCAAGAAGTGAAACCTAACATCTATGTGCTTGCATCTACCATGAAGAATAGGATTCTTGGATAGTTTGATTGAAGAACTATTGTCACAAAATATCACTGTGCTGCTGGCTTGCTCCAACCTTAGATGCTTTAAGATGCTTCTCAGCCAAATACATTGGCAGGCACAGGCTGCAGCAGAGACAAACTCAGCTTCTGTTGTTGACAAAGTTACTATAGGCTGCTTCTTAGATGACCATGACACAGCTCCTGTTCCCAGCATAAACACATATCCACTAGTGCTTTTCCTGTCATTCAAATCCCCTGCATAATCAGAGTCTGACCAGCCTACAAGTTGAAGCTTCTCCTTTGACCCATGCTTGTACAAAATTCCATATTCAACTGTCCCCTTCACATACCTCATGATTCTCTTTACTGCAGCAAAGTGCATTTCAGTAGGCCTTTCCATGAATCTTGCCACTAAGCATACTGAATAAGCTAGGTCAGGCCTGGTAGCTAATAAGTACATTAAACATCCAACTATTCGCTTGTACTGCCTTGCATCACAAGCCTTCCCATTCTCATCCTTCTCAAGCCTGCAGCCAGGGACAATGGGATTGCAAACCTTGTTACAATTCTCCATGCCAAATCTATTCAACACCTCAGCTGCATATTTTCCTTGATGAATGAAAACACCCTCCTCTGATTGGATTACTTCAATACCAAGAAAATACTTCATTTTTCCCAGATCTGTCATAGCAAACTCTTTCTTCATTGACTGTTTGAACTCTTGAATCATGTTCACATCATTTCCAGTGCATATTAAGTCATCAACATACAGGCTAACTATCATGATTTTGTTGTCTACAGCATACTTTACAAATAAGGTATGTTCATGAGAGCATTTCTCAAACTTTTCATAGTTAAAGTAGGCTTCTATTCTGCTGTACCAAGCTCTTGGAGCTTGTTTCAATCCATAGAGAGCCTTTCTAAGCTTATACACTTTATCACCTCTTCCCTTTTGATAACCAAGTGGCTGTTCTACATAGATATCTTCAGTGAGGTCACCATGTAAAAAAGCACTCTTCACATCTAATTGAAAAATCTTCCACCCTTCTTTAGCTGCTAAGGCTAATATAGCCCTTATGGTATCCCATCTAGCTACAGGGGCAAAAACTTCAGTGTAGTCTACTCCATGTTTTTGACTGTAGCCCTTAGCAACCAATCTAGCCTTGTACTTCTCTATCTCACCTTTCTCATTATATTTGGTCTTGTAAATCCATTTGACACCAATCACATTGGCTCCTTCAGGCAGACTTGTAAGTATCCAAGTGTTATTGCTTTCAATTGCCTCAATTTCTGAGTCCATTGCCTTCCTCCATACTTCCAATTTCTGAGCTTCATCATAGGTTCTAGGATCATCTGTAGAGGTGCAGACAGCTAGATTGTGCAGATCATCTATTCCATCTAATTCACTGCCAGTTACATATTCATTGTATCTGCTTGGCATTCTTCTTGACCTAGGGATCAACTGAGTTGTGTCATCACCTTCATCACTAGAGGTGGCCATGTCACTTGTAGCTGGTGTGGGATTATTTATCTCTGGAGCCTCATTATCAACAGGAGTTGTGTTAAGATTATCATCAGATAAAGCCTCATCACTATCACTTGCAGCTTCATCATCAATTTTATTTGTTTCCTTCTTGTCCCAATTCCAGCTTTTACTCTCTTCAAACACCACATCCCTACTTATTATTATTTTCTTTTTCTCAGGATCATATAGTTTATAGGCCTTAGACTCTTCACTTAAACCCAGATGAATACATTTGATACTTTTATTATCTAGCTTTGTTCTCTGACTGTCAGGTATATGGGCAAAAGCTAAGCATCCAAACACTCTAAAATGATGAACAGATGGCTTGTGTCCACTCCAAGCTTCTTCAGGTGTCATATTCTTCACAGACAAGGTTGGGCTCCTGTTCATAACATAACAAGCCCATTTAGTAGCTTCAGGCCAAAAAACTTTAGGGATATTTCTACCAGCTATCATGCTTCTAACCATATTCATTAAGGTCCTATTCTTCCTTTCAGAGACACCATTTTGTTGTGGAGTATAGGCTGCAGTTAATTGTCTTTTAATTCCTTCATTACTACAAAATTGACTGAATTCATTTGACACAAATTCCCCTCCTCTATCAGTTCTCAAACACTTAATCACACATCCAGATTCTTTCTCTACCATTGCTTTAAAGTTTTTGAAAGTATCTAGAGCACTAGATTTCTCTCTCAAAAAATATAGCCAAGTATTTCTAGTTAGATCATCTGTGAAAGTGATGAAGTACCTGTTGCCTCCATTGGAGGTTGGATTTATTGGCCCACATATGTCTGAGTGTATTAGCTCCAGCTTCTCTGTAGCTCTCCACACAGCTTGTTTTGAAATCACATCTCTGTGTTGCTTCCCTGTCAAGCAATCTCCACAGATTTCATCAATGTTCTCCAAATCTGGCAACCCTTTCACCATTTGCTTGTTGACCAAGGTATTTAAACCCTTGAGGCTCAAGTGAGCATATCTATTGTGCCACAACTGTGACACATCTTTCTTTGACATTTGAAAGCATCTGGGGGTGATAACTGCAGCATTCACTATATATAACCTATTAGCTGACATATGAGTAGTGAAAAGCAACCCTTTCTCATCATGAAAGATTCTACAGATATCATTCTTAAACACAACAGTCACATTCTTCTGTTGAATTTGGCCAATACTCAAAAGATTAGATTTCAAGCCAGGGATGTAATATACATTGGTGATCACATGAGTCTTACCACCAATGCTGAGCCTGATATTACCTCTACCCATGACATGCATTCTAGAATCATCACCTAGTTTAACTGTATCCCTGTAAGTCTTGTCAAATTCATAGAGCCAATCTTGATTTCCCACCATATGATTGCTACAACCTGAGTCAAGAATCCAACTTTCATCCTTCACACCTCCACTATCAGTTTTTGCCATAAGCAATGTCTCTTCTTCATATTCAAATTCAGCATAGTTTGCATTCTCACCCCATGTTGGACATTCACTTTGATAGTGGCCAAGTTTGTGACACCTATAACATTCAATGAGTTCCTTACTCTGTCTGCCTCTTCCACGCCCTCTAGTGGAATTTCTTACTCTGCCTCTGCTACTACCTCTGCCTCCATTTGCAACCTTGAGAGCTTGATCTTCAGAGCCAACTTTTTGACTCTTCATACGTTGCTCATGAACAATTAAACTACTCTGCAACTCATCTATTGACAAGGTAGTTACATCGTTCGATTCTTCAATCGAACACACAACATAGTTGAATTTTGAAGGCATAGACCTCAAAATCTTCTCAACTACAGTGACTTGCTCCACTCTTTCACCATGTGAAGTCATCTTGTTAGCAATTGATAGGATTCTTGCGAAGTATTCATCCACAGACTCACTCTCCCCCATAGCAAGAACCTCAAATTCCTTCCTTAAAGCTTGAAGCTGTGCACGCTTCACCTTGGTTGAGCCTTGATACTTCTGTTTCATCGCATCCCATATATCCTTTGACGTCTCACGCACAAGGATTGTCTCAAGAATAGAACGATCAATAGATTGGAAAAGATAATTCTTGACTTTAAGATCAGTGAGCTTGCTCTCAGCTGCCACACGTCGTTGCTCCTCCGTCGCTTCAGCCGGAGCAACCGTTACACCAACCTCTATCAGATTCCAATACTCTTTGGAACGAAGCAAGTTTTCCATTAACATGGCCCAATGTTCATAGAATCCATCAAACTTTGGTATTGCCGGTTTTGCGAAGCCAGAGCTCTCAGCCATAGCTGAAGATGATGATGAGAAAAGAGGAAAACAATGAAGGAACAAAGAAGAGGAGGAACAGAGCAAAGAAAATGGTCAAGAAGGAGATCAAGAAACAAAGAATGCGGTGGCTCACGGTGGGCAAAAACGGTTCTAACGGTTGTAACTAACTTTTGAACTGCGGTTCAGAAAAAAAACGAATTGATCAGGTCCCTGAAGATGGGATCACTGATACCACTTGTTAGCTAAAACTGAGCTCTATGCTCTTTCATTATCCACACCACCCTTATATAGGTATGGTAACACACATACAAAGACTTGGGCTTGTGTTACAAAGCTTGGCCCATAAGCTAAGCCCATAACAATAAAGAGATAGAATTTTAGAGACCTGCACCCGCCCGTATGCAACCATTCATGCCCGATTTTTTGCAATCGTTGATCCGAGACCCGACCCACACCCGACCGGATGCCTCAATATATTGTCGGTTATATTGATTTTGAGTCGGGTCGCGGGTCCATGCTCACCCCTAATTGTAGTCCATATGCATATCACAATTACACTCACAATGAAACCTTCAAGGTATGCATATCCTCTCCTACAAATACACATGTGCATTCATTCTCAAATCACATACATTTCATCCAATTAATAACTCATCTTAAGTTACTACTAACTTGAGTATGAGAGTCTTAACATTTTTACAGGTATCATTTTCCACTGCACTTAAAGCTCATCACCGCCTAAACTTTATTTCACCAAAAAAATCATTTACTTCTGATTGCTCAGATCAATTTAAAAGTACAAAAACTTATCACTTGTGTTTCATTAGAAGGTGATCAATAGGACTTGAACCCTATTAAAGATGTATGTTGCAATAGTTGTGGAACCATTAAATTTAGTGAATTTTTTTTCACAACCCTTGCATTTTTATTTTTAGCCCTTTCGCTATTTAATTAGTGGATGTTGTAAAAATAAAAAAATTAGAAGAAAAAAAAACATTATTCGCTCTTATCTTACGAATTGTGCTTTGCTACTTAACATATAAACCAAGTTGACACAAGAATATTAATAGAAAACATTAACTTTGCAATAACAACATTGAAATGAAGATCAACCACATAAAATAAACCATAAAATATGTATCCATACAATTTAACTATAAAATAATTCTCAACACGTATAGTTATCCGTACGATTAAACCAAAAACTTTCATATCATGGAGTGAGGGGGAAGGTGGTGGGACGTGTTATATATGTTGGTATCGTTTGCTATTTAAAATGCGAATTTATTTACCTTGTTTGCATTTTATAAGTAGCAGGCAAGAAAAAATATATATTTTCTTTAGAGGGGCGTAATGGATTCAAACATTGTTGGATGTTAATTTTTTTTTATCATTTACTACTTAAGTAATGAAATCTATTCGCAAATTGACACACAGAAAAAGATAAATTGATAATTTTATAGAACACATGATAAATAGTAGTTCACAAAAAGAAATCCTTATACTTCTTCTCCAATTTGAGTGAGTCGGTTTGACTGCAGCATGCATGTTATAATGTATAACTTTGGCGGTTAATATTTTTAATTGTATAATAGTAAAAATTATAAAAAATTAATATTCTGAAAATATTCATCGAGGTGAATCCAACAACATCTTAATTATATGCTAATATTTGTTTTTATAAATTAGTAGAAAAATAAGATCAAAGAAAGATATGTAAAAAATCAATATGGTTAAATTACATCACTCAAATTGGGACGGAGAAAATATTAAAGAAGATAAATGTATATCACTAAACTTAATAGTCCCTATATCTATATCTATATCTATAGTAATCGTACAGGATCAATTTCAGGGCTCCACAAGAATTTGCCCAATGCATAAGTATGATTATGGATGAAGGCCAAATCATGCAATTGAGTGAATATAACACCTTATTTGTCAATTGAAAGCAATTGATTGAACATGAAATTAAATTGATTGACTATGAGTACGTAGGTACACTATAGAAGTGTCTCCAAAAGAGATTTTTATCCATACATCCATGGTGATTGGTAATATCCTTATATCTATTATTGACATTATTACTTATTAGGAAATATATATATATATATATATATATAATGTTTGTGTGTATACATCATGAGCTGATAAGAAACATGAATTCAAAGTCACTTTCAATATTAATAGAATAAAATAAATCCAATCTCTGTAAACTGTAAACTTAATTCAGTTAGTTTGTATGGATATTGTATTATATATGTAAAGGTCGGAGGATTTTGTAATTGAAATTCAAATTGAGAATCCTCTATTTATATGTGTGAAATTCTAATGGCTATTGTTCATTCGATTATCTATAAAATAAAAAAAAATTGCACCTATAGCCATTAGGGTCACAAGATGTGTCAAGATAAACTAGCAAAGTTTACAAAGAGTCACAGAAACAGATCATACAATGTCCAAGCAAAATAAAGGACTAGACCACCAGCTATGGTAGTTAGAAGCTAGGGTAACACAAGTCGCCTTCAACCACCTAAGAAAAAGAAGTTTGATCTTGTCCAACAACTGAGAAGTGGTGCTTACTGAGCCTCAGAATAATCTCTGGTTCATCTTCGTCCACACAGTACAACCCATACACACGCGAGGCAGATGAGCTGCAGAAAGAAACGGCATGCCCAAAAAACACCTGCTGAGAAAGTAAACTAGACAAAATGATCACGTATGGACGTGAACTCCACCACCGGAATGTCAATCCACCTCTCCACAATATTTGCAGGGACCATTTGAATATTTAAGTCTAAATTCTAATATAAATATGGTCTACGGTGGACCATATCAATAAAAATATTTTAAAAAAATCAATAATAATAAATGTTATTTTTTTAATCTGGAGATTACAATTAATTGTCCTTGTAATTTTTATAATTAGAAAAATGATTTAATTGATTCGTCATCAATTAGGTTATTAGTTATGCCGTAAATATATAATATAAGGGTCACAAACTTTTATTTCTTAAAAGTATCGTCCACAATGTCTTCAAAAATAACATTGATCCGCAATAAACCACTTATTCTGATGATGGTTCATGTTAACACTTACCTATAACTAATTGGAGAAAGAGTCTCTCTAACATAAAATAACTAAAGATAATAATTTTTTATTAAAAAAAAACAATTATTTTAAGGAAAATGCTAAACATAGCCCCCGGAGCATTGGTTAAGCATATAAAATAGAAATTTTATCTCAAAATGTGTGCATTCAATACCTCAAAAACATAAAAAGTTATTTTTATAATATTAATTTTATTTTTTATTTCCTTTTTTGACATGCTTAACCAATGACACGGGGGCACTGTTTAGCATGACCCTTATTTTAAATATATAATATATAAGTTTCAATACAACTTTACTATTTTAAACTTTCTAACTTATGCAAATTTACAAATTATATGTATATTTACAAAAGTCATAAACCAAAATGACATGTGTTAACAATTCCGGAGCAACCATAATTGATTTCGGACGTGTAAAATTGATTCAAGTTTGTTTGATTTTTCAAAAGTAGAATTTTGCCTTTAGAATTGATTCTACTACAAGCTAGAAATCGTAGTTTCTGATTCTAGAATTAATTTTTACACTCAAATTTTTTGTTCAACTCATTTTTACATGAATACATACAAACATAAATCACTTTAATTTAAAATTAATTTTACAGAACAATTCTGTAAAAATTCATTTTTCTTACCGTAAAAGTAAACATACACTTAGTCATTCATTCCATTAGAAAATATAATGTGAATCCAAAACCCCATTATCATTATCATGAATAGAGTACAATACAAGCCATGTCACACACACACACACAAAAATCCAGCATAAACCTCCAATTGTATCACATCATTATCATTATGTATCATCACTTTATAGGCAACTTATGAACATGAAACAAAGCCTTCTTACAGCCAAATATCTTACAAAATCCCAACCCTTTGTTTCCCTGTCAAATAATGCTCGATCATAAACAAAACTCATGTCAGAATCGTATTGGTTCACCTTATGAAAAGAAGAAAATTCCACAACTTGAGCATTAAATGATGCCAACTACGTTTCCAACAAATTCTGAAACCTCATTAAATGCATTGTAAACATATCACAACCATCCATCTACACCTCTCACATTCATCTGTTTCAATCTCTACAGCGTGACTAACGCAAGATTATCATGCCCAAAAGGAATTTACTATAAACTCCACCATATATATATACTATTTCTATTAACTCTTTTATTTTCAAGAAATTGGGTTTCCGATAATTCTAAGTTCAGTCTTAAGATAATAAAAAAAATTATCAACAATTATTTTTATCATGAATCAAATTTAGACTCTCTAAAATAATTCATTTCAAGAGAGAATTCGTTAATTATTTAAATTCAATATCTTAATCTCATACATATGGTTTTTTTTAAGGATCCATCCCAAAATATAATAGAAAAAATATTCATTTTACATGTCTCAAATTATAAAAAATAATTATTTTTTAATTATTTATTTCCAAGAAATTAAATGTAAATTTGATTTAATTTACTCTTTTTTTATAATAAAAAAAAAACTAATGTTACATCTTTCTACACAATTTATTTCAAAAAGATATACCAAAATAAAATCCAAATAATTGGAAAAATAATAAACATAACTTCAAAAACTCGTATTTTCAAAGTAATTAAATAGGAAAATTTAAAGAACAAAACTTACATGTATTGCTTTACATATAATTTTTACTTTTCCTCTCACAAAGAGGTAGTAATTTTAATTCAAAAACAATTTTCTTTTATTTTTTTTAAAATTAAAAAACACAAAAAAAACCACCTCTATATAAGTGAAACTGCATGTAAATTTTGTTCAAACTTAAAATATAACAAAAACCAACTTTCTATCAACAATTTAAATCATTTATTTGACAAGTAGTTTTAACTTTTAAGCAATGATATGAATCATTCTATAAAAACGAATACTGTCTTATTTCTCATTGTTTAAAAACTAAAAACATCTAGAAGAAGTTAAAACCACTTTATGTCAAAAACCATCGGATCCGATTAACCGATTAAACTAGTAATGAAAAAAAAAACAAACTAAGAAATAAATAAAACTTTAATAGGCAATTGCATGCAATGATGCTTATATGCAAGAGTCCAAGTTACTTGCACACATGAGGTGGGTAAGTTTAGCCGAGGGTACTAAGTAACAATAAAAAAATATCCTAAAGATAACTATAATTTATATTTATGATAAAAATTCTCCTAAAGATGGGTAATTTATATATTTCATAAACAAAACCTAAACCTAAAAAAGTGGCATCTTTCAAAAAAAGATATTAGCAGATATTAACAACAGAATATCTCTAAAATTATATACTACCTACAAATAAACGTACAAGTTAAAACTAAAATTAATTTAAATATAACAATTAGTATTATCAACCAACCTCCTAACAAAACATTATTAATTAATTGTAATAATAAAACCTTCTCATTCCACTATTCCTTTCATGTTTTTCAAACTAGGGGAAGAACAAACATGAGTCAATACCCGAACCACGATCCTTGCATTGTGTTAAGGAACCTAACCCGACCCGACATTTTAAGATACCCTTACCACCATGCAAGGAACCTTTTTCCATGAATGGTTCGTTCTTGACTCAAAACACACCCCCAATCACACGCGCCACCAATTACAAGTTTTTCACCTTGATTTAAACCACTAAAAAAAACTTCAAAATATTAATTAATAATAACAAAAAAGAAATAATGTCACGTGATGATCACACGTGACTCTTAGCTTTCACAATGAAGTGCAGCTTTGATTTTCTGAACGGTGCAAGAAATGAGATTGTTAACCGTTTCAACTGACTCAACGGTGAGTTTTGCTGTTGGAAGACTATTCACAAGGATTTGAAATGCCACGGTTAAAAGCGAGCCACTAACACGCGCCTCGCCTCCATTTGCAGTGGCGTCCCCATTCGAGGAACCACGAGATCCAGGTCCATCGGGGACGACAGCAAACCCAGATGGTAGTAATGCCACGTAAGCTGAATCGCCACCGTTCATCACAACATGCATGGCTGGAATATCGACCGGCGCGTAGACTACAAGTGACCCTGCCTCATCAATGCATGTTTCTTGTAATATCAGCATGCTACTCTGATTCGAATTCATCGCCTACAAAATAAATTGAAAATAATAAATAAATTGAAGAGTACTGAAATTCATACACCGTAAAATTCCATATGCGTTCAACTTGATAATATCAATTTTCCTCATTACTATGACCAATAATCGACGTATTAATAAAAATCACATTAATGCAAAATACATAAAAATTATTACAGTAAGATATGAATTGTCATTTTCATGAAACTAAATCTTACCATGTGATGAGCTAAGCTAGTCAAACCAAGATACTACATTATACAACATTTTCTTATAAATAAGATTATCAATTATAGTAAAAAAAAGATATAAAAGAAGTGATTTGATTAAACAATGTACCCTAATGTGTATGTAGGGACCATGAAATAGAAACTAGTAAAATGACAAGGGTCATGTATTTTGACTTGTTATATAAAAAGCTTATCTTAGTGATTTCATCATCAAAGTTTGTGCTCGTTGTTCATTAGAAATTTCTTTCCTTGTCCTTCTCAACTTTTCAACCTCACAAAATACAAACACTAACGACAAAAAAAGAGCTTCATTGACATTTCAACTTTGTTATGTTACAACTTGCAAGTCCATACATAAAATAAAAGTTGTCATATTTCAACGTTGTACATCTTGCATAGTTGCACTAACAGTACTAAAAGGACCATACAACTTATTCATTTTATTTTTTAATTTTTTAAAAAATAATAGCAAAAAACAGCTCTTAAGTAATATTCAATTTTTTGTAAGTTATTATTATTATTATTATTAATTATTATTTGAATAAAAATTTACTTTAGAATTTACAAATAACCACTTTCTAATTTTATAGTCTTGAATTATTTTTTATAAATTTTAAAGCTCTTAAGTATTTAACTAAAATTTAAATAAACAAACCTCTTATATGAATATTTGTGAACTATTTGACACTCTTTTAACAAGTACACTTCAAACATTTATAAGAATTTTACATCATTCTGATTTAAGAAATGAATCACATGGATCATAATATGATTAAAAATCTACTAAAGTTTTAATTTATTAATGATAAAAATACTACATTTTTCTATGAAGTCTTAGTGAGTTATATAAACATTGAGTAAAAAAAGTGTCTTATATAAACATTTATTAGAAGAGCATTTTAATGTGGAGAAACATGGAATCCGAAATTCAAACCCCGGCCACTCCAATAATGTCCCTAGTAGCTACAATTTGAGCTACACTTATGGGACAGGAGCATTATTATTATTATTGTTATTTCATATATATGGTGATGATATATAAAATAAAAAAAATAATAATAAAAAAAGAAAGAAACTTACACTAGCACGGAGAAGAGAAACACAGTTGCCATGATCTTGTCCTTTGGCAATATGATCAATCTCTTGCATGGGACCGCCGTTAGATAGTATATCCCATTCACTACGGAGCCTCTCGTCGCGCAGAAAATCAAAAAGTCTTTGAGGCGAAACAGGGAGCCAAACCGACGTGGCTGCGCTCAACACGATCCCCGGTGGCTCACCAGGATCATCAACGCTCTTCCGCGTCATCACCCTCACATCTTCGTCCACATTTCCAGGGCTAAGCTTGTTCCACTTGTGGACCGTTGATGCGCATACCCCTGCGCAGAAGTTGTTCGTCATTCGCTGGGCTAGCTTTAGCATGCTTCGCCTACCACCCGTTGTAATTGCTGCGAGACATTCATAAAAAATAAAAACCAATTTGCTCCAATTTAGCGCTAATCATGCATAAAAAATATATTTATTATCAAAAGCTACTTATGTGAAGCAAAGTTTTTATGATTTAGAGCAGTACCGGAGTGGTCTCGAGAGGGTGCAGCGGAAGACATTAATATGGCAAGGCACTCGCACTGGCGTTGTAGGGTAGCGACCCAACGTGCCGCACCAAATCCCATACCTGAGCTCAACAATGGTCTGTACAGCTGGTGTACTTGATTTTCCTCATACTCTGCATGTTCCACCCATGTCACCTGTAAATTCATCAATGCAAAATTACTACTTATATATAGAAGAAAAATGTACATGACAAATAGTCACATAGCACTAAAATAGATCATAAAATAATATAAAGAAGCTATGAAGTCACACTTGCACCTTAACTAATTTTTATTAAGCAAATAAATATTTCAAAATATAACTATTAAGTCCAGAAATCCTAGCTCAACTAGCAGAAATGCCAAAGACTTGTCATTTCGTTTATCCATAAAAATAAAAAAAATAACTAATCAATTTTAATTTTTCTAATATATATTAAATAGAATATATATTAAATAGAAAACCTATTTTCCATAAACAACTTAATGCAACATTTTATTTAATTTTTAACTTGAATAATATTTGTTTCCATATTTAAGTTTACATATATTACTAACTATAGTAATATTTGGTCCAAACAAATTAAAGTACTAGCTAGTAATATGATAATTTATATGATGAGATTTATCACAATAGAAAGGACAAGAGGTATCTCTCATGGACCATGTACATAAAATAGGGTACTATTGATAAAGTCAAGCAAGATTTGTAGGAGCAATGGGAAATGTGAGTATCAAGATTTACCAATTTAAAACACCCTAAACAAATACTCATAAGAAAAAGACAAAATAGCCACTCTCTCTTATGTTTGACTCAAATGAGTACTATATTATATACAACAAACACATTATAGATAATAGGCCAAAAACTATGCTAAATCCAAATCTCGTGAGTTAAATAATGTTTGCATGGAATTGTCTATATCTATATAGAATCAAAGATTGGAATAGAAACTCATATATATTATTTATTTATAGAATCAAAATGTATGTATAAGATTACAAGAAAAAATTGTTAATATGTTGAAGGTGCAGAAATTTAAGTCATAGAGGCTTCTATGGTTAAAATAATGGATTAATCACATGGGGGTGTATTATTTAAAGATTAATTGTTGAAAATATTGAGATTGGAATTTGTAATTGTTAATTGAGACAAATGAGAAGCATCCTACTCAGGTGCAATGCAATTGTATAAATTCTTTGAAAAGGGGAAAAATATTATTTTATATGGGAAGTATCATTGACAGAATAGTTATATAGTGAGTAGTCACTAGACTAGCTAAGTTACTTTGAACAATGAGCTTATTTAATTAATTGATTAATTGCTTTGAAAAGCAAAAGCCCCGTGATTCCTTGACCTTGTGTTTTGCTTCACTTCACTATGATACTAGTACTATTTTCTACACTCTCTTGATCCTATAATTATATTATTAGTGGTAATTAAAATAGCCATTTTAGTTTGCATATGTGTCACTATAATTTTTAAATGTATCAAAATTTTTTAAAAAAAAATTAAGGAGCAAATTATTTAATAGAAGACATATTTGATAACTAAATTGACTCGCAAAAGACACATTCGATAATGTTTTTATTATTTTAGAAATATTCAAGGACTACATTGACATCGCACATTTAAGCACAAGTATGACTATTTACTCATAATTAAAACATCCACTTGACACGAAGATTAGTCTCATAGCGGATCTAAACTGTGAAGATACCTTCGTGTTTATTAAGAAGTGAAGACTATAATCACAGTGGATTAAAATAAAATAAAAAATCCACTAGCCAAATTAAAATAAACATAAGACATGAAAGTAAGTGAGATATATTAGTATATAGTAGTTGCATGGTAAATAAATAGTAACTCCAACTCCCCTAAAATAAAATAAACAAGTTCAGAACACAATGTATAGAGGAATGTAAAAATCATTTTTACTATCCACAAAAAGATAGAGAAACTAAAAAACATGAAATGTAGGGATTATAAAAACCATCAAACACACTAATAACAAGAAAAAGAGCATTTTTTAAATTTAATTAATTACCTTGGAGTAACCATTAGGCATATCTTGCACAACACATCCAGAAGGAAGCTTCCTACAGTTCATAAAACTTGTAGCTCCAGAATTTTCTCTTATGGTATCTATGGACACATCAACCACAGCCCAAACCCCTTCTGCATGCTGCTTGCAGAACCTAAGGAAATTTACCTCGCGAACCGGAACCAAAGGCGATAGTACATGAAGTTCAGCATGCATCTGAAAAAATACAAATTTTATATATGGTCAATAAAATCGAAGCTATAACCAATTTGCTAGAGCTAATTGATAAAATATTGGTGTTGTCCATTGTGGATTGCGTGAAATAGAAGGTTGTTCAAATTCCGCTACGCTATAGGTGCTATTTAGCAAAACGGTGAAATACAACATGACAACTTCGACTTACTAGTTGAAGTGCACCATTTCTAGTTCCATTAATTCCATTTGATATCACTTCATTTGTGGTGGCTCTAGCAATGATGCAAGGAAACATCTCGATCCATCGATTCTATTGAAACAAAAGAACCAAAGTCAGCTACATAGTTTTAGTTCTACTAAGAATAGAATAAGAAAAGTGCTTCAAGACAAAAGGTAAGCAAATGTAAAACCATCATACTCATCAAATCAAAAACTAAAACAATTAGCAAATTTTTATACACACCAAAATGTTAAAAAAAAAGGTCTGCGACCGCAATCAGGACAACAACATCGATGTTTTTTATATTTATGTGACCGCAATTGAGGCTAGCTACAACAATGACATTAACAACTTGAGAAAAGTGAATTGCAAGATTCGAAACTCACCGAGTCCATAAGAGTCTCGACAAGGGCCAAGCTATTGATAATGACCGTACCGGTCTCTCTAGAGGCCTCAGAGACAAAACCATTGGGTTTCAAACCAATGCTAGGAGTGAAAGTCCTCATATATTCCTCATGGTTCAAAATTTCCCTTCCCCCTTCTATACTCCTCATCCAAAGAGGCTCATTAGTTTGTGCCATCTTAACCAACTCATCCATAGCAGTCAAAGCAAGTTCAAGAAACATAGACCTTTCGACCGATCTATCAAATCCACCAACCAAAGGCGCTTGTCTAGTTGAAGGAGATACAATGGCTAAAGGGTTATTAGACATTCCAGCACTAAAATCAGGCAATGCTGAAGAAACATTGTTCATCACATTAAAACCATTGTTTCCTCCGACACCAAGCTCTAAACTTGAGTTTGGCAACGAAGAAATTGGACGGCCTAAAAATTTCCCAGCTAGTGCACAAACTCGGTCTAGCTCGTCCTTCAACCTTGCATTCTCGATTCGAAGATGTTGTTCCTCAAGTGAAATCTCGCCGATCATAGCCGGACCACCGCAATTTGAACATATAGGATTCCTCATTGCATCCCTTATAGACATATTTTCAGCTCTTAACTTATCATTCTCTTGCCTAAGCAAATTGTTCTCATGCCTTTCCAATTGAGTCTATAGTACAATTGTACGAACAAAAAGTTAGCAACAAAAAAGGTTATTTAAAAACACCTAAAATAAAACCATGTGAATGAAAAAGAAAGAAAAAAATGAAAATGACTTTTGTTGTCACATACCTTCATTTGTGTTCTTCGATTTTGGAACCAAAACTTCACTTGTCTAGTTTCCAAACAAAGCCTTTTGCTAAGTTCCAATCTTTGCTTCTCATCTGGGTGAGGACACTCCTTAAACAAACTAAAACAACATTTGAAAAATAACAGAATCAAAAAAAAAAAAAAAAAACATCATTAGTAAAATCTAAATAAACCTTAAAAAAAAAAAAAAAAAACACAAAAAATGATATAAGAAAATTACGCTTCAAGCTCTTGAATCTGTTGAGGAGTGTGTCGGTGATATCTCTTTTTTCTAGGTGGTTTATCATCAGCATCTTGTTCATCACCAGAAACACCATCCAAGTTATCACTACCAGATCTACTTTGTTCTTCTTCTCTACTTCTTCTCAAACCATTTGGCTCAAAATTCTCATGCATTGATCTATTCACATCTTCTTGTCCATCAATATTAGTTTGCTACAGTTTTTTCATCAAACAAATCAAAAGGGTCAACAACAAAAATAAAAACACACAACAAAAGTACTAACAAAATTTTAAGAATACTAAGAACACAAAAACATAAACAAAAACAAAACAAGATCTCACTCACAAGTGCAAGTGATAATCCAGGAGAGTTAAACATAGATTTAGCCAAAGCAGGAGTTGTAACAAGACGAGGTTGAGAGAAAGAACCAAATGGCATTCTTTCGTTGTTGTAAGAAATTTCTCCGATGTTTCTCACACCTCCACCACCACCACCACCTGAATTGTTTTCTACAAAACCCCCAAAACTCATCAAATCACCCCCTTTTTATCTTCAATAAAAAATAACCAAAAGTCAAAAAGTTCAAAACTTTTTCAACCCCTTAATCTCTTTCTCTCTCTTTCTTATTATTCACCAAAAGGGTATCATTGAATCATCAAAAAGTACTGAACTTTGTAAGGAAAAAAAATGAAGACAGAGATTTTGGAGACAAAAGGGTGAAATGTGAAGTGAATGAAACCCCAATGTCTCAAAAGTCTCTCTGTAACAAAGGAGAGAAAAAAAAATGCTGTCTTGTTTTAAGAGAACAAAAAAAAGATGTTTTTTTTTTTGGAGAGAAAGAAGGAGAAAAAAGGCAAGTTTTTTTTTGCTCTTCGTTCTCAGTCTCTCTCTCTCTCTAGTGACCCTTTTGAGAGAGAAACACTGTGACAGTCAGAAGAACTTCAGGGTTGGCTTTGAAATATTGAATCTATAGTGAAATTTTAGGTTAAATAAGAAAAGAAAAAAGAAAAATAAATAAGAACCCTAGCAGTGTATTTATTTTCATTTCTTGCATGCTTTGATGCTTGACTACTGTTATATGGTGTTTTTTTAAAGGAGAAAAAGAAAAAGTAGTTTTTTTTATTATTATAGAGAAAAGGGTTTGGATTTGTTTAGGACAAAGAAATGGTTATAGTACTATTTTGAAGAGAGAGAAAGAAAGAGGTTGAAGATAAAATGTAAAGATGTGGAGTCATTGAAGCCTTACAAATAGATAGATCCAAAAAGGGTCGGTTGACTCTTTGCACTGTCATTGATCTGTTTTTTGTTTGAACTGTATAGCTCTATAAAGCCTGTGAATGACGGTGAAATTTGATATGTGACTTTTTGATTACTTTTTGTGAAAGTAAACTAAGTTATAATGATAGAGTCCTTTAGGGTTCAGATTTTTTTAATAAAAAATTGGATATTTGATTTAAAGATCGACTAATTCAAAAGGATTGATTTTATTGTCCAGAGTTTTTTAATTATGTTTAAATTAATTTATCGAAATTGTCATTAGGAATAATTGAACTTAAAACTTTAAAAAAAATACGTAGACTTTGAAAATACAAACCAACACCACCAAACTAACTCAAATGAGTTATTGTTCGAAGGACCATGGGGAAGATCGATGATGAGTTTTTCTAATGAAATCAGATAAGATTTCTTCATGTTATTCTCTCCGGTCCTATATATATAAGGAAAAGTTGACTTTTAAAATTTATTGTAAAATTGATGTATCTAAACTATAATGTTGTTTAGATACATCAACTTTATGATGAATTTAAAAATATAATTTTTTTTTTGTCATGCTAACCGGTGCTCCCTGGGCACTGGTTAAGGAAATCAAAAGAAGCAAGTTTTGCAATGAAAAACGTATTTTTTAAATTTTAAAAGGGAGATTACACAAGTCCCAAGACTTTTATACCTTATTTAGCTCCTTAACTAGTGCTCCGGGGCACTAGTTAGCTTTTTTTTTTTTATATAAGATCGGAGAAAGTATTGTTTTTGGGATTATAGATGATTAAAAAAAAAATTAAGACATTTCATTTAAGTAGTTGATAAATTTTTTAAAATGAACTTTTTAAATTTAATTTTTAATGAGAATAATTTATAGTAGGACTTTATTTACTCATGCTAGACTTACTTACATTATAACATCATAGTTTTGGGAGGAAAAAAAATCGAGCAAAGGTGTTTTATTTTGGCAATGATAACTATTGGATCAAAGGTTTAATTATGGAGTCTGAGCTATGTTTTTAGTATCTTTTATTTGCTTGTTATTGATGAGAAAGATTGACACAAATAAAATATGGAGAAAACTAACATGTGCTATTAGAAAAATTTAGACAAAATTACATATTTGGTCCTTTATCTTATTTTTTTGTAACATTTTGGTCATTTATCTTTTATTTGTAACATTTTAATCATTTATCTTATATATTTGTAACACTTTGGTCCTTTATCTTTTATTTGTAACACTTTAGTCCTTTATCTTTTATAATATTCACATATAAATCCTTTTTTTCATATTTTTTTTATTAAAAAAATTCTGAATTTTATTTGTTAAGATACTTTTTTATTAAAATTAAATAAAAAATCATAATTTTGATAAAAATATTCATCATCTTTATCAATTTTTTCATGTTTTCATGTTTTTTAAAGGACCAAAATGTTACAAATAAAAGATAAAGGACCAAAGTGTTACAAAAAGATAAGATAAAGAACCAAATTGTTACAAATGAAAGATAAAGGACCAAAATGTTACAAAAAAATAAGATAAATGACCAAATATGTAATTTTGCCAAAAATTTAATATAGAAATTTGTGTATTCAATTTTAATATGGGACGGATAGTCTTTAAAGCTGTATCAAGTAAAATGACCAAATATAAAAAAATGTGTTATGACAATCAACATATATTTATACCTTTTTGCATTCAACAATTTTGATTTTTTAACACGAGGTTGTAAATCTTTGGAAAATAATTTAAAAGGTTATGCATAATAATATTGTATCGCTTAAGTTTATGAATGTAGTTTTTTAAATATTGAGTTTTTTAAAAAAAAATGATAGTAAATGGAGCTATGTCATACTCTAATTAAGGGATTGGATCATTTGTAGTTGAAAACTGTAATTTTTTTTAGGGGTTAAATATCCATTCTTATACTGGGACTCGGTTTTTTGTCGTTATTGACTATACGCATTCACAAAGTACTCCTTTCGGCCTTTTTTATAAGCAAAAGTTGCTTTTTAGGTTCATTGAAAAAGTAATGTATCTAGTCTTAAATATAAACTAGATACATTACTTCTCCAATGAACCTAAAAAGCAACTTTTGCTTATAAATAAGGCCCGAGGAAGTAGGACTTATTTGATTTTCCATGAACAAGACCTTAACATCGTTAATTTTAATATTTAAAGAAATTAAAAATCTAGCTTAATTTTTGGGACTTACAATCTCGATTGAACAATTGTAATTTATTTGACTACGTGAATGTGCGCAATCAATAACCGCAAGGATTTAGATTTCTTACACTCTCTCTCATAATTTGACTCTCATTATATTCAAGTTAATAGCGTAAAACGAGATAGTTATGAATTCATTCATTTTGAAAACATCCTAAATTAGCAATATATTTGCACACATATTTGTTGCTTTGTCCATAATAATTACTCTAATAACTTCTTAAGATTCACCCGTCAAAAAAATCTTTGATTTTAATAATCAGCCTTCGTCTTTTCAAACTATCACCATTTTCAATTTTTAATGATAACGTCACATTTTCTCACATTTTTGCAGGACATACCAGAGAGAGAGAGAATTCCCTCCCTTGATTAAGTGTACGTTTGGATTTACTTATGAGTCAATGCATACTTAATTTTTTCGACTACTCCCTCTAGTTTTGTATATAAGAAAATTTTCAAAAAATCTCTTCATTTGAGAAAGTAGTTAAAATATATTAACCGAGGAGAAAAACACATTATATCATTCTTGGAAAATGTAAAATATTGTATTTATTTGTTGAAATTGAAATAGTATCATAAAACTTAATAATTGAAGTAGACTTTTGTTTATATTTAAGACTTTAATTTTTTTTGTTTTGTTTCTTATATATGAGACTGGAGGGAGTATTTTACACGAATTAAATAACATTTTGTATTGATAACTAATTGAACAGTACAGGTTGTTGGCTAATGTAAATGTCAAATACTTTTTGATCTCTATTACATGTCATTTAATGTTACAAATACTCCTATTTTATAAAAAAATAAAATAAAATCAAAGAGTGTATTAACCTTTTTTTTTTTTGTGTAAGGTGTGTATTTATACAGTACAATGATAAAATAAATTTCATTTAAGTATCATTATTAATCTATTCTATCATCTATTTATACAAATTAATTGCATGTATACGCTCATACAGTATATATGACGATTTAATGAATCTATATACAACTTTTTTTTTACACAATTATAGGTATACAACTTAATTGCATGTATACGCTCATATCATGATTTAATGACCTTACCAAAAAAATTATGATTTAGGATCTGTTTGGTAAAATTAGCGGTTGACTGATAAGCTAGTTGATGACTGATGGCTTATAGCTTATGGCTGATAGCTAATGGCTGATGACTGATGGCTGATAAATTAATTGAAGTGTTTGGTAAAATTAGCGGTTCAACTAGCTGATAAATGTAAAATGACATAAAAGGATATTGTTAATTCAAAAATAAATTTATGTCAAATTAATATTTAATATACTTGAAATTTAAAAATTAAATGTACTAATATAATATATATATTTTTTATATTACAAAACTAATTGTTATTGGTTGAAATTTTATTTTCAAAAAATTATGGGTTTTCTTATTGATTTTTTTATTAAAAAAGTATGGTTTTTTTTTTTGACAAGATTAAAAAAGTATGGTTTATTATTATATTTTGGTCCAAAACAATAATTATTAGGCTATTTTATAAAACTGAGCAACGTTATTTTTTTATTTTATATAAAGCAACGTTATTTTTTTATAGTGAGTAACATACATGGTTTTTTTTTTCTTGGTAGTGCATACATAAGGTAGGTTTATATTCACGTAAAAATTGCCATAAGGTAATAATGAATGATCATACATGGTTTATTAAAAAAAAGTATGGTTTATATTTATTAAAAAAAATTATGGTTTATCAGGTAGCCAAAAAAAATGTATGGTTTATTTTAAAGTGAAATAAAAAAAAGGGTAAGAGTGAACATTAGTTAAAATATTAAGGGGTAAAAATGGAAGAAAAAATAATAAGCTATAAGCTATAAGCTCATAAGCTACTTGAAATAGCATCTGGAAAATAAGCTATAAGTCAGTAAAATAAGCTATAAGCTCATACAGAAAAATCTGTTACCAAACAGGTCTTTTAGCTTATAAGCTATAAGACATAAGTTATAAGCTAACTTTTTGGGCTAGACAAACAGACCCTTAATGAAAATATTTATGTCGTGTAGTTACTCCCTTTTTATCTCACTAGTCACTAGCATGTATTTTATCTCGTGAATTTGGATTCTCTTCGATTTTATTTTTATTATGTTAAATTTTTTTTTTTTAAATCAGAAATATCAAAAGTGAATTATTTTAAAAAAAAATACCAAAAGTGAATGAATGACCAAGAGATTATTATAACATGAAAATAATATTGTATAGGATTCAAATCCATTATTTCAAATCATTTTTATTTTTGTTTCTCATTTTTGCGACTTGTTGCTCTTGTAATTTTCCATTAATTTGTGATTTTGTTTCTCTTCAATTTATCTCTTTCATTTTAATTTTACGATTTGTTTCCCTATTCTCAACGATTTTCACTAGCATGTATTTTTTTTTTATTTCCTCTTTGGTGTGTAGATCAAATTAAATGTGTATGATTTGTCTATTAATTTATTAGTTATTACTTATTATTTATATTATTTATTACTTCGTTTTTTTTTTCATCACCAGTTTAATCTGGTTTGGGGGTCAGTTTTGGCATTAACTGGACTGTAGTTGCGGGAAATCGAACAGTAGTCCTTCCTACAAAGTTCAGCGTCAATCACCACTGAACCAACTATCGATTGGTTATTACTTCATGTTTTGTTAGGTTTGAAAATGAATATCTTCAATCATGTAGCTTACTTTTGTATATATTAGTTTTAATGATTCATAATTAATAATCTTTACCATTAGCAAATTACTAAGTTTTTTTTCACCATCAGATATCCGGCCCACTGGACCGCCTAATCTAGTTCGATAGTCAGTTCTGACATAAAACGGTTATAACTCCCTCCCAATCACAGTTGCAGGATATTGAACCGTGATTTTTACTACCACGTATGTCACCAACCATTATCGGAGTTTTTTATTTATATGATTTTTGAGCATTGTTATTTAGTAAGAAATTTTTGCACAAGAAAGAGAAGAATCCATAAAAGTGGAAAATTTGACCAATTAAAGATTGGATAACCATACATGGGAGAGAGAGTGATTATAATTTAACCAATCAAATATTGCCACATATAATTCTTCTCTTTCTTGCATAACAAAATTCTTACTAAATAGCATTTTTCATGATTTTTACATGTTTAAAATTTATCTGTGAAATTGTTACAATAAGCGGCATATATAGAGGAAACTTTAAAATTTGGTGTCCGTATGATAAATAAATATGTGGTCTACAAAGAACAAAGACTCTAATAAAATAGAGGATGTACGTAGAATCCAACTATCCAAGAGAATGTGATTTTAGAAATCAAATAGATAAATGATGAATATATATATACACAACGTCAAAGAATGAGAGAGGGTTGCTTAAATACCAATTAGAGATTGACCCAAAACATACTTTTCATCTTAGTATATGTATATATCTATGGGGTTCAAGTTTTTGAAAAAGGGAGATATATATTTCACATTACATATTTAAAGATGTTAATATGAAATATGTTTTAAGTAGTTAGGCTAACATATAATATCAAATTTTCAAAAACATCAGTTTCAACTTCAACTCTAAAAATGAGCATATGACTTGAATTTTTTTACCATGTCAGCCTATATAGGTGAATAATGTTCAGTTTGGATCATTAAGAGAAGAGAAGTGGATTTCAACATTGTAGAAATCTTAAAAGACTTCTACTGTTTTTAACTATTGATGTATCAATTGTTATTGCAATTATTATTATTATTTACCAATCATTAATTCATCTTTATATCAACTATATAATAATTCATATAATATCAACAAATATCCACGTAATGCCTAAAAAAATTCACATAATTAATCAAACATCGATATCAATATTTAACACATACATATAAGTCGCATAACCTAATGACACAACTAATGCAATTAACATACATGATGCAAATTTAACTCAATCATTAACTAACTCCGACAAACGAATACAACTAACTTTGGTTTGATACGGGTAGATGACGAGCTACCTCAAACACCACAAACAAGAGTTTTTAGTCGATGCGATTTAGTATTCAATGGAAACATTCTAGCGGTGGAACCTTCATGTAATACCTTTCTATTGACAATGCCCTTAAGATATACTCGACTGACATGCTTCGATTTTATCATGGTTCAACCTTCAACATGTTCCAACTAATATGAATGGAGACATAACAAAAGACATACTCATCATCAACAATCACCTTTAGATGTTACTCAATTCATATATGTAAATATACGAATTAATATATTATACGTCATAACATATTAACTAAGATTGTTATGCTATATCAAGCGAAAATATTTTTCACAAATCAACCTGGATCCCCTTCAATTTATAGCTTTCTTTCAACATGCCACACTTTCTATAACATGTTAAACAACTGATAAAAAAGAATCAGTAAAACTGCTTTTGTAATTTAACTTCGGAATTTTGTGAAAAACAGCCAAGTAGTGGTGATAATTGACCAATGAAACTTATTCGTGGAGGATTTCTTGATGATTTCTTTGTTGTATTTTCGATTAACTACTCATCATCAACCATTATCGTAAAGGAACTGTTGTGATCAGAAACACTCAAATTGTGTGTCTGACAAGTCTCAAATAAGAGCGATAAATAACATTATTTGATGATAATAAATTGAATTATTTGTCATTAATCACATGAACTAAGAGCAACTACACAATGGAGTAGAACATCACATATTGACCAAAATCTCTAGTGCATTAATTTTATAGTTTATCTCACTTATATGTGGTTTAACATTAATTCTTCTATTTTTGTCAACAACAAAAAAAATTAATGTTTCTACTTAATGTAATGTAAAACTTTAATTCGCACTCAACAATATCCTACTAGTCCTCTCTGCAAATCTTTTGTAATTTGATCACATGAGAAAAGAAAACCGCAAAAGATAAGAACACATAGTACAAAAAGGAATATAATTCTAATTAAGGAGACACATTTCACATCAAATAACTTCAGAACTTTGTAAAATGAAATACTAGTGAATGAAATTACTCCTACTATAAAAATGTGCTTACAAAACATGTTCATGTCGTTGGAAATTCGAACCGGAAATATAGGTCTATAGTCATAGTGGCACAGAAATAAAGGCTATATATGGTGGTTGAGTTTATACCATTCAAAGGCCCACAATTCCCACATGACCTCTCGCAATCAAGTTAGCCAAAATGTTAAACGCAATGGAAATAGACAGCTTGTTGAACCTTTCATGTAAAGACTTATCTTAGATTTGACTATTAATGTGAGAGAGAGCTATTAATTTGTTGAGTTCATTTTTTTTTAATGGTTAATATTAATAATTAATTAATATACCAATCGTTATTTGGTTCAGTGGTGATTAACGCTGAATTTGATATGGAGGACCATGATTTGATCCCCTGCAACTGCGATCGTGAGGGAGCTGGAATCATTTGATGCCAAAACTGATCCCCGAACCAGATTCAACTGGTGGTGAAAACTAAAAAAATAATATTAATAATTAATATTGTTAGTTTTATTAATTAAAGATAAAAATTGTATAATTGATATTTCTAAACTTCACTTCGGAAATGGATTCCGTGCTGTACGCAGTTACAATTGTAAATCGTCTGGTCTGATTCAACGGCTGAGATTGTTTTAAATTAAAAAATATAGTTTCAATTATGTTTGTTTGATCTGATGTTAACGGCTCAGATTAAAAACTACGTCTAACTTCATGTATTATTTACTGCAGAAAATCAACATCCCTTCACTTCCTAATTCATTCACTTTAGTTATCAAGACATCCTTATATTTTCTTTGTTGAGCTCACTCTTATTGATGTATGAAGAACCACAAAACTTATTTTGGTTAATTGCTTGTTGCATTTTTGTGTTTTTGCGGTGTATTTTAGAATAGATGCATGCACCCATGTGTACCTTCATGTAAATTAAGTTCTATTTTTGGTTACTTCTACATATATGATACTTTGTTTAAATATAACTAATTTTTGTGGAGACCCTATGGAACATATAAGATATATTCTACATTCTCAACCTAATTTTTCATAAACAAGAGTCATACATCAAACACTATCATTTGAACTAATTGATTATTGATGTATACATATAAACTAACTATAACTCATTTTTTTACTAACAATTACTTTTTATTGGATAAAATTTATATGGATCCTGCCATTTTGAAAATGGCTTGCATAAAGTGGTTGGACATACATAAATTTATCCAATGAAAAAGAAAATGTTAAAATCATATAAAAATATACTCATTATGAAACAGTAACTCAATCACTCATTATGGAATAATAAAAATAAAAGGGTATTGTTAGAACTTAAAAGTAGAAAACTTAAATTGAAAAAAGTAATATATTGATTTTCATAAAATTGAATGCACATATTTTTAGATGAATATTTTTCTATAGAAATTTTTTTTTTCACCACTAGTTAAATCTGGTTCGTGGGTCAGTTCTGACATCAAGTGATTCAAGCCCCCTCCCGATCGCAGTTGCAGGAGATCGAACCATAGTCCTCCCAATCAAGTTTAGCATCAATCACTACTAAACCAACTAACGATTATGTTTTTAGCGCACACGTTAACTTTCTCCTAAATAAAATACTATAAATAATAGGTGGATGAGAGTTAGAGGGAAATACTGTGAGAGTATGAGAGATGATCCAAATGCATGGTAACAATCAAGATATTAATTGTGAAAGCGTTCCAAGGCTCCAGGAACAATGATGCAGGTTTTTAATAAGTCAAAATGTTCAATGATACACATTTAATAGCCGGTGTACATTGAAAAGAATTTAAAGCTTTTGTCAAAAATAGAAAAATCTCATTTAAGTCAACACACCAACTATTCCAACTACATTACACTAGTTGCATTTTTGTAGCATCTTTGATGGCTTTGCAAAATCATGTTGTTTTTGCGTTTAAGATTGCATGGTCATGTCGTCATGTCAAGATATAAGTTAGTTCTGTAGTAGTAAATGATACCAAATAAAATAAATACTACTCTGATCTTGAATAGTACAGTACAAATGAAAAAGACTCATTTTTAGTCTTTAAGAATTTGTTTTTATAAAAAATAACTGAAAATATAGTTTATAATTTATTACAATTAAATGAATTGATATTTTATATAATTAACAGTTAAATTAACAAAAATATTAAATGACATAAAATTGATATATTTAATTAATATGAGTCGTGCTTAACAAATGCTATGATAAACATTATCCCGAACATTTGTTAAGCATACTAAAAAAAGAAAATAAACAAAAAATTAATGTCGAAAAAATATATTTTTCTACATACAAAAAATTATACTCCCTTCGGTGAAACTTTTGACTTTTTAAATTTATTCAATAACTAATGTATTTGGTTTATATTATCAATCAAATACATTAGTTATTTAATAAAATTTAAAATTAATTATTTCTTATAAAAAAGACCGAATAATTACTTCATTTAAAACTTTAGTTGAACTCAAATTCGAAATTTCCAAATTAAAGCCTTCTCTTTTTGTTTGTAATTTTTCTCAATGTTGAACATATGTTTAATTCATGTGGCCTGCAAGATTAATTATGCATAATTTTTGTAGGAGTGGCAGCTATCATCCAGCAATGTCTTTACAAATGACATTAATATTCCTCTACCAACTCCTTCATTTATTTGTTCGCTATATATATGCAACTGTGTAAGTGCATAGGTTAAAGAAAATGTGAGTTGTGATTGTGAGGTACGTAGTCATGCATATTGAAGTCCTCATTTAATATTAGAGAAACTCTTTTTTTTATTTTTTTTTTTATTAGAAGAAGCGGTAATCCACTGAAATTAAACTCACACACAACTGTGAGGTCCCGGGTTCGAACCCGGGTCATGACGTCCGACCTAGCAATTTCGGCATTTACCAGTTGAGCTAGGATTTCTAGACAATATTAGAGAAACTCTATCATAGGCATAAACACAAACTATTTGGATTTAGGCACACATACAAAGTTAATTAAAATTTAAAGATAAAAGAAATGATTTATATAAATTGATGTTACTAAATTATTTATGATTTATTTTTTATCATTTATGTGTGTGTGCCTAAATCCAAATAGTTTGTATTTATACCTATGGAAGAGTTTCTGTTAATATTAATAGTCATTACATATACCATGCCATTCAAAAATAAAAAATAAAAATCATTACATATACCATCAAAAAGTAGATGTTCCACCAATTGTTTAGTTGATTCAATTGGTGATTGACATTGAATTTAGTAGAGAATATCATAGTTTTATTCCTTGCAATTGTGATTAGGGAGAAGCTGGAATCATTTGATGACAGAAGTAACCTTCGAATCAGATTAAATATTTTAGCTAGTAGGCCAGATACCGATGGTGAAAGAAAGAAAGAAAGAAAGAAAGAAAAAAAGTAGATGTAATAAATGTTCCACCACCTAATAAATAATATATAGGGCACAAACTAGGGAAGCAAATTTCCTGCTGTAACAACATGGTGCTGTAATTAATCATAACCGTCCAATCTAAAATTGGCGGTTGATTGTTTTGATATAAAAAAAATGCAATTTTTAATCATATCCGTCCAATCTAATGTCAATGTTTCAGATTAAAAACTGCGTGTAATTGCATAAAGCAGTTAGCAGGAAATTTGGATCCCACAAACTAGTAGAGTTGAAAGAATATTGTTTGAGCATCTCCTTTCATTACAACTTTTTTTTTCATCACAACCTTAATTAGACATGGAAATGAATATGTGAATTGACCGACTAGTAAAAATAAAATATTGCGCTTTCTAGTGTTACATCTTTTTTTTTTTTTTGAATGGCGCACATATCTCTAAGGTGACATTGAAAGTTCATTTTGATCTTTCCTTTTCGTCCCACAAAGAAAATTATACTTAATAAAAAAAAAAAAGAGAGAAATTAAAATTGTCTTCCTCAATTGAGCGAACCACTAATTTAATTAGTCCAAGAGATTGTAGAAGATGATTTATTATTCTATAAAATTAACATAATTATAATTAAATAAATTTCTAAAATTGAAAATCTTCAAGAAAAAACTTTGTCATCTAGGGATGACAATGAGTAGGGTATGGGTAGGGTACTATAGTCCACATCTCCATACCCGCAGTTTGAAAAAATACCTGTACCCATCCCTATACCCGCGTGGGTGACAATTTTTGTCCCCGTACCCATGCCCTAAGTACCCATACCCGTACCCGTTACCCGCATTTTTATCAAAAATAAATCGATCAATTATAAAATATCATATCATTTTAATAGAATTTAAAAAAATTCAAAGATTTTAATGTTGATTCATGGAAATTATAAACAAAATTATTAGTAAAATCATCCTAAAATTAATTTCTCTATTGACATATTTACATTATGTTATAAATAAACATTTTTCTATTCAAAATGTGTAATAATATAATAATGTTGTATTTTATAAAAAAAAAATATATATATATATATATATATATATATATATATATATATATATATATATATATATATATATATATATTATATAATAATATAATTAAAAATAAATAAATATATACTATATGGGTATATGGGGTGGGTACCTAAGGTACCCGTACTTGCACCCATACCCGCTCAATTTTGTGGGTAATTACCCATACTCATGTCCATACCCAAAATGCGGGTTTTTACCCTACCCATCGTGGGTATTTTTTATGGGTACCCATTGGATATGGATAAATTGTCATCCCTATTGTCATCCATTTAGTCCTACTCAATTCAAAAGATTCATTTTTTCAAAAAATAATTTAAAAGATTCATCTCTTCAAATCCGTACATAAAATGCTTATTTCACACCAAATACTAAAAATCTTCCATCATATTAATTCATACACATTTTTTAAAGGATCAAATTGACTAATAGAAAATGATTAATATGATCAAACAAATATTATTTTGAAATTCCTTTAGTATCATATCATGAATCAAAATGTTTAGACACACTCCATTCTTAACTACACTGTACACTTTCTCAATTCGGCAATACACACATCACTTGAATTTATCTACACTTGTCTCTAGTACTAGTAACTAACAATTGGATATAATAAGTGAAGTACTTTCCCCCACAACCAATCATATAATATAAGAAGCTACAATAATTTTTAGAAATTATTTTCTTTTGGTTTTAAATTATTTTTGGTGTTTGCTAAGTCTGAAACACTTCAACCTGCTCTTTCACTAATTTATTTCTAGCTTTTAAGTACTCAACTGAATTTTAGGATCTTGTTTCCAAGATATAATTAATATACAGTATTGTCATGCATTTATCATGACAAAATAATGAAAATAATTGTTCCGCGAGGCCGAAATGTTTTATCTTTAAATTCAGATTGACAGTAATCTTTAATATTTTTCTCGTTTTATTATAAGTATCTTATTTGAATTGTACATGGTTTCAGCCGACAGAGATATCAATAATTGAATTTGGATTCTCTGTATTTGAATTTTCTAAATTTTGATACATTTAGACATAAGTGCCTTTATGTATGATATAAAGTTACAAATATTCTAAAATTTTGCTTATATACAAAAAATGTAAAAAAAATTGACTTTAGAGAATCTAAAATCTTTCGGCAACATTATTGAACTTATTCGCTTTGAGATTGTCAAAACATCTCAACTTCCCAATCACTATAACAATCCGAATGTGGTTTTTCATTCATTTCTGTTTGTCTCAGAGTTGTATTATTATATTTTTTGGTATTAATCATTTGGTTCTCAAGAGAATGGAGTCCCGGTAATACAAAGTTCAACTGCAAGATAACTTATAAGTAAAGTTTAACTAAGAATTATTTCAGTAGAAATCGAACTCGGATTCTCCTAAATTCGTCCTAAGGGGAGCTTATTAATCACTTGAGCTCAATAGAAAGAAATATATTTGGATAAAACTATAAATTATTATTGAATGATTAATGAATACAAAGAAGGTTTATTTATCTTAATCTTAATCTTAATTATAATAAAAGTAAGGTTTTGCTTCATGTTAACCCTAATTTTTTCTCTCCTAATTTCTCTCTTAATTTCACAACCACATATTAATTACTATGGCCCGCCACTTATTAAATCTTCTTCAATTTGAATTTTGAATTTGCCTTTATTAGTTTCTATTTTATTTTATTTTTTGACAAAGGTCTTTATTAGATTTTATGCATTGAAAATAAAATATTATTAAATGCTCACCTAAAAAATTGCACAATAGAATATTATATCTAAAAATGTGGCATCTTTCCATTATCTCTCTCTATCATTATACGCTTCTGATTCTTTTATTCACGTTTTTCTCTTCTTGCTTCTCACTCACCGCTCTCTCAACCCACCTTTTTTTTTAATCTTCTCCCTCAATACCTTCTTTATTCTGTCTCTACATCTCAACCCAATTTTTGATCGGTATCAACCTGCACACCCTCTCTCTAGACAATATAGTACCACGAAGGAGAAGAGGAAGAAGCACCGATTTTTATTATTGGCAAAGAAGATTAGTATACCAATTTAGATTTGTAAGTAATTACTTTTTTTTTTTATAGTTGTTTATTGTTACAATTTTTAAGTGTAAAATCTAAAATAGTTTCATGTGTTTCATTTGTAGATTTGATTTTTTGCTTCGTTTTGTTGCGGTATTGATGTTAACAATGCTTACATGTTAAATCTTTCTCTTTTTCTTGGTCTCATCGTCGTCGAATTTCGTTTTAATCTTCCACCTTTTCTACTTTCTCAATCTTTTCGTCATTTTACTTTTTGTTTTTGATTCGCTCAATACCTTTCCTATGTGAGAATGAGACATCATCTATTTGATATTTGTTATGCTAATGAGGTTTTTCTACTGCTGCATAATTGAAAAAAAAAAAAATCTATGAGTGACATTTGTTATTATCAAGTAATTTTAAACTTTATGGAACTTTATTTATTTATTTATCTGTTTCACTCATCTACTTAATGATTTATTATTCTCTGCCACCATTTGTACTGGTTAATTTAAGTGTCAATATAGTTATGTTATGTTTTGATTTCATTTTATTTTTTTATTTGTAATTTTAATTATGACAATTTAAATAGTATATCTATCACTCCGCAATATCCGTGCAACAACATCCGTGCAACGCAAGGGTAAAAGTCTAGTACTAATAAACTTGATGAACCTGGTCAGTCAGGCCCAACTAAATTGGATTAAAGCCCAATAAATTAACAAGAAGAAACGAGTGTTTCTTTTTGCACCCCTCACTTTCTTGTGCGACCCTTAAACTAAATTGGATTAAAGCCCAATAACCAACATAGGCTTGTGCCTTTCATATAAAAAACTTCACAAGGTCATCAGAAATTTCCATTTCTCTCATGTCCTACCTTACTTTCTCCTTGTATACAAAATGAACAAGAAGGGACATCACATCCCTTTGATGCATATAAATAGATATTTCAAAACCACACCATCTTCAAAGTAAATTTTACCTCAGTTACAAAGATGTGTTAGTGGATGTGAATTATAGAGTCCAGAAGGTCTTTGTTGCAACTAGTATTTTCTCTATGGTGTGTGATTCCGGCTCTTTATTTGATTGATAATTATTACATTCATTATTACTCTATATATAAGACAGAAAATTAAAATATTTTCTAGTAGGATTCATTCTTATCCTAAAGACTTATTTAGAAGGTTCTAAAAGGCATAACCTATAACGTGGGCTAATTATATTCTTTGGGGTTATATTAATTCATTATAGTGGGTAAGGAACTAAGGATTATAACATCAAATAGGTAGGTATGGGAAAACTCCTTGTAAAGAAAGTTACAACAATACTAGTTTCCATACTGATGTGTTGTATATCATGCCTGAATATAGACATTGTAAGCTATAAAGCTTCATAGTATGTTTATTTCGGTTACACAGGTTAAGTATTTAACTTGGATCGTTTAGCTCATGATTTAGCTAAAATTATGATTCCGATGTTGCAGATCACATTAATGATGTGTTGCAGATCACATTAGTGATGGTAATGATTTAATCTTGCAAACAATGGAGAATAGATCTCACTGACGATTCATATATAGTCAGACACTTCTATATTTCGACAGAGATCGAAACAGAAAGTTGAAAGATACGTAAGATACCAACATAGAAAATAGTTCCTTATCTACTATTATAACATCTTGCTCAAAAGAGGCTTGATGTTCACGCTAAACCAATAAATATTATATGAACATGGATTAACTTTAGTGCTAGTGGGAGATTGTTGGAGTAAATCATAAAAGCCAATCTATTTTTATAATATTTGCTTTGCGAGTTTGATTTATATATATATACATGACATTTCTTTATTATGTTTGTCAAGTCTTTATGAAGCCCCTAAAATAGAAATTTCTTTAATGAAATACTCCCTCCGGTCTCAAATATAAGCAACAAAATAAAAAAATTGAAAGTCTCAAATATAAGCAAAACTGTATTATAATTATTATGTTTTATTACATTATTCCAATTTCAACCAATAAATGCAATGTTTTACACTTTTCAAGGTGTTTTTTCTCTTCAACCGATGCATTTACCTACTTTATTAAAAAATGTATTTTTTTAAAAATATACTTATATATAATACCAGAGGGAGTATTAAGTGTGATTTAATCGTGAGAATCCATTAAACATACGAGCTCTCTCTCTAGCCTAGACACTAGTATCTCTCTGACTCTGTTGCTTCGTCGTGTTGGTGTTGGTGAGTGGTGACCCTTTCATTCTCCGTTCACCCTCTCGTTCTCTCTGCTTTCATTTTTCTTCAGTTCATCACTCAGCTTTTTACATTTCACATTCTATAAGGTATGAACCCAAACACTGTTCATCATAAGCAAAAAATGAACTTTTTTCCGTTAAGTTTTGAAATATGCATGTCATTTCATAGATTTGAGGCTATTAATCTAAACCCTTTTGAATAAAGTTTGAAACTTTGATGTTTACTTTACTTTTTCATCTTTATCTTATTTTCTCTTCTGCTTCATACTTCCAACTCAGTAGTGTTTGTTACTGCTTGCCAGTTACAATGTTTTGATACTTTTGCAAAGTTTTTAACTTTGTTACTGTGTTTATTGTTTCTCTTTGAAATGTGGTCATGATAATTTTTTCTCTTCTTGAAAAATCATTGATTTTAGGTTTTTATAGTAGCATTGCCATTTTCTAGCTAAGTAAAAGCACAGACACTCTTCAAATTAGACGTGTCCGGGTGTCGAACACGCGTTGTGTCCGACAGTGACACTTTAGATTACATTGAATATTTGAATCATATCATTTTCTCGTGTCTTGTTCGGCGTCCGAGTCCTTTCAGTGTCCGCGCTTCATAGGATGAAAATTATATTTTGTTAAGCTAAGCTAAGATTTTTATTTTCTGATTTTGATGAAGCATAATCAGAATATTGATAAGTTACGTTTGTTTTTTATTTCAGTTTTTGCCATAGATTTTGTGTCAATGAAATAGTAACCTTTTTCTTCTTAATTATGCTAGGATGGTGAATTGGAAGAAGACACAACAAGTTTATTCTTCAAGTTGGAATCAAGTTTACTCTCCTAGTCCAAACAAATTGGCATATGGAAGAAATTTGACAAAGGAACAGCTTGGTGGTGTCATATTTGGGTGCAAAAATGCTACCTTTAATGAATGTTTAACCAAACAAATATTTGGTAAGTCATTTTCACAGGATTGTTTTTATTTTAGTTAATCGCATGTGTGGTTTTTGTTAGTTTGAGTCTAAGAACACTTACATTACAAAGCATTTTGAAATCGATGTGTTATTCACTCTAAATAACATCGAAACACTTATGAAGTTAGAACTTTACCTGAACATGATTACACGATTCTTGCATTTTGTTTTTGATGCCACAAAATTATCGGTATTGGTAACTGGTAACGAGTTTTCACTTTTTAGGCATTTTGGTGAGGGTTGTGAACTCTAACTCAAGGAACTTTTATCTGTTTCATTAGGCTTACCTGCTGCACATTACTCGTATGTGAAGTATATCAGTCCTGGGATGCCTCTTTTCCTGTTTAACTATAGTGACCGGACGCTTCATGGAATTTTTGAGGCGGCTAGTACCGGGAGACTGTTTATAGATGACAGCTTCTTATGGACTGCTGACGGTTCAGAAGTGACACCGTTTCCAGCTCAGGTAAAACTTTCTATTCCTTGCTTAGTATAATTGATATAGTACTATTTAAAACAATTATGAATTACTATTCATGAAAAGGAACTTATGTGTATATGCTTCTGATTTTTATGTTCAAGGTGCAAACACGAGTTCAGTTACAGTGCCGGCCACTCTCGGAAGATATATTTAAACATGTAATTGCTGATAACTACTATTATTATGACCGTTTCTGCTTTGAACTTGACCATGGACAAGCGAGCCAATTGATTGCCTTACTGAAACCCTTGGCAATTGCCCCTGCCAATTCTGTTCCACAAAATACAAATCGAGCAACTGTACCCCGATGTCTTCCACGTCATGATCCTTCTTTGAAAGCTAACACAGTTAAAATGCCTGAATCAGAGTTAGAGGAGCATCATTCAACCCACTCAAGTATGATACCAGGTTTCAATGTGAGTGACGAATGCTTTCCGCCATTGGGTTCCCGTTCAACTGGTAAGGAGAAAGCAACACAAAATGTGAAGGACGTATTGATGAAACTAAAGAAATTGGTTGTTGCTAATGAAAATCACAATCTATCTTTGGAAAACCGTGCAAGTGATACTCCTCACGCGAATGATATTTGGTCCGAAGGAAAGCATTCAGAGGAGAAGGAAGCAAATCCTAATTCACCATTGGAGAAAGAGGAGAATCTTAGTTCTCCATTAGAACATCAGTACAACATAGCTCAGGTGGTTGAGAATATTTGATAACTGTTATTATACGTAATATATTAATTATTTTTACAAATCACTAACTTGTAATGTATCTATCTTCTATAGTTGGTGCAAGAGATCAAAGAACTGTCAGTTTTCAAAAAAACCGAAGCTGAAAGGACTAACTACATGGAGCAGAAGTTGGTAATATCTAGAATTTATCATATTTGTCAATCATTTTTCCGCCCGTACCATTTTTTGTATATTACTAGAGTGCGTGCATTGAATTGTATAAGGTCGTCAAATTAACTGTTAAAGGATATGAAACTAAATCGTCTAAATTTCTGAGCAATTATTCCTGTACTTGTTTCAAATTTCTGCATTTGATTGAAGTTCGCCAGAGATCCAAATCCTAGATTTCTTGGCTCTTATTTTCGATGATGCATAATTCAAACTAACTTTTTGATATAAAAATGATCTTTAGGAAGTAAACTGAGGGCAACATCAGTTGAGAGTCTTAATACATGGTTTCATATGTGAACATTCCTTTTCTCATGTTATTGTTGGCTTGTTTTTGAATTCCATTCAGGTAGAGGCAGAACTGGATATTCAGCTTCTAAAGGACCGTTTTACGTTGTTGGAATCTACACATGATACTCGACTGGCTCGTGATACTCCAAGTTTAATTCTTTGAGGTCTAATGAATGCACAAAATTTTTCATGTCTTGTTTTGCTTTGATTGAAGATGTAAAGGATGTGGTGAAGAGGAGAAAGAGAATTTGTTAGATTGAACATGTTGGTTTTTGAACATTGAAACATACAAACATTGATTTATATATATGATGAATGGAAGGTAGGAATCAAATGAAAATATCATGAGTACGTGGGTGTGGTGTAATCATTCATAGGTTAGTTAGAAATAACTTTTATCTAACATATCATTTTGAGTAGCGTATCGTGGATCACCTATATAAGTGGTCCACTGTGAACCAATACTTAAAATTATCATAAATTTTAACGATTGCAGACAATATACATTTTAAACGGAAAAATTACGACGCTCCTGGTCTTTATAGCTAAAATAATGACATGATTGAGGTCAGTTCAATACAAATTCTATTTAAATTTTTAGTTGTTTTGTTCAAATGATATTAGTTAAGTCATTATTTCAATAATATAAATAACGATAACCATAAATTTATACTTTTAAACAATAATGTATATTGTAGAAATTTTAAATAACTTTTTTGACAAATTCTCCTTTTGCACTTCACTTCGTTACAAATATTTTTGTGTTTAATACTTAACTTTTTAGGGTTATAATGGTGGTGTGTTGTACTCTTTTAATGCAACAACCACTAAAAGTAGTTCATCACAATTAACCAACGAAATGAAGATGCTATGTACCTTGGAAGTACTCTTTAGTTTTAGAAATTTAATATTTGCAGAATTCAAGCTAAGTACCCCAATGTTGGTCTTGTTAGTGATAACATATATTATAATATGCAAAACCACAAAGTGAACAACCTTCTCTTAATTGTCGAAGAATTAGTAACCCAAGCACAATTTCGAGATTGATAAACACCCAAATTCTGAGAATATTTGCATAAAACCACCAAGACAAATTCATGAGAGTATTTGCTAAGAGCAACCAATGCATGATTAGCATATAAACACGAGTTAACTTTGAAGGTGGAGACATTGATTACCTTCTTTATTCTTGTAAATGGATTGATTAGATGAATTGTATTATCATTGTACCTTCTTTACTAAACAGATATTTTATTTCTCAATTCTATTTATATTTGTATATTTTTTTTTTTTTTAAATTACTCAATTCTCTTTAATTAAAATAAATAAATTGTTTCAAAAAAATTAAATCTTTAACCCAGTAGCCTGTTAGTTCCTTTCTATTATACTCAGTCAAAAGAATTATCACCAAATAACTCTATTTTGATGATACGAACTTATAAGCTATAATCAGTTATAAACAGTTATATAAACCCGTAGTTTTAGCTTACCAAATACAGCCTGAATTATCATCACACATGTTCAATATCATACTTTAATATTTTTAGAGAACAAAATCTCATACTTTTAAGATATATTGTTCTAAGAATTAAAAATAATCATCTTTTGTTTCACATAATATAAATATAAGCATTGAATTACAAGTTATCTTCCTTATATCTAAAGACAAAATATAACTAACATAGGCTTGTGCCTTTCATATAAAAAATTTCACAAGGTCATCAGAACTTTCCATTTCTCTCATATCCTAACTTTACTTTCTCCTTGTATACAAAATGAACAAGAAGGGAAATCACATCCCTTTGATGCATATAATAGATAACTTCAAATCCACACCATCTTCAAAGTAAATTTACCTCGGTTACAAAGCTGTGGTTAGCGGATGTGAATTAGAGAGTCCAGAAGGTCTTGGTTGCGACTAGGATTTTGTCTCTGCCGTGTGATTCCGGCTCTTTATCATATATGGTAGGTTTCCACCTCACGGCATGAGCAACACGAGCTACTTTGTCGATTGCTTCAGGAGTATCCCTCACGATAACGGTGCCTTCTGGCCGCAACATTCGATCTATTTCGACCATCAAATCAACGAGGTTACATCTGCAATGAAGTCAATAAGAAATAGGGTGAGCTCTTGTTTATTTAAAGAAGAAGAAAAAAAAGTAATCATCTGAGACTTGTATGGAGGAAGTTTTTGAAAGTTGAGATTAAACATCGATATATTAAAGAGTGAAACCGGCAATGTAGGAAAATCATTAATTCATACTAGTACTGTATTTCTTATCAATCATTCTAGAAAGATCAGTGAGCAAGTATGTCTTTCAGTGATGGAATATTCAAACTAATGCCAAAAAGCTTAATTGAACAATTATAGCATAAGCGTTTATCTATAAGCTATTACTATAACAAATATTAAAAATAAAGTCAAACCGTTTTCATATAAGTTATAAGCTATTTTTGTAAACTATTTGGAGAGCTTATGGAAATAAACTGAAAACAGCTTATGAACATATCATAAGGTCTTTCAAACTGTATTACAAATATCGTCAATAGATAAATTCAAATAAGTCAATCCAAACAAGCCTCAAGTTGAAAAAGTATACCATCAATTTTTACATTTACAAATAAAAATGTAAACATTTAAAACAGATTTATATATTATATGAAATGAAAGAAGGCATTCATGACAAATCTAACGCACGAAATTAATAGCCACGAGCAATCTCTTTCCACTTGTTTCTGCCAACAAATATTTTGAAAACAGGCGCTGAAATTTCTAATTGGTTTTTACAATCATATCATAATCCTCTCTAAGGCTGATATTCAAAATGGTGACATCGAATTAGAATTTTATTTAGCATAAAAATACCTGCTTTTGCCAGAGGCTGAATCCTTTGTAAGTGATTCAATGCTGGTGACGTGGATCAGGTCATAGGACCGGGGATATGTCGAGAAAGGTTCGCACCTGGGAACAGTAAATGGAAAACTTAGATCCATAGTATTAACCCGTTACAAACTGTAATACATGTTCAAATGCAGTGGTAAAAAATATTTTTCCTAAAAGCATGATTCTATAAAAGTCTAAAACAAGCCTATAGGGTTATATAAATGCAGAGGTAAAATCTTCCCGCACTATATCTGATTTTCGGGTTATATTATATAAACTTTCACCATGTTAAACAAAGGTGTTTACAACATTGATCAAGGTAAGCCAAAAGATAAATACAAAAACCAAATAAAAAGCTTAAAACTTTTGGATAAACCTACCAATCATGATAGACTCCAATAAGACCCCTGTCGAAGATCACGTCAAGAGTGGTTGGCTTGCGAGATGGAACTACATTCATTACCCAAACAGGATCAGATATTAGTGCTGCTGCAAAGCCTCCAAAGAATGCATTCATATCCATGACATTCCGTACAGCCGGAGTTCCCAACTTTATGTTTAGAGAATTCTTATAGTGTGCAACCCTCCTTACCCACCGCCTAGTGTCAGCAGCATATACATCAGCGACGTTTTTCAGGAGTGTTGACCTAGGTGGCTGAGCAGTTAGCCTTTCTGGCCACTTAGGCATCAACCCTGCAGTATATTCCCCTTTCACAGAAGATATCCTACTAACACATTTCTTCAATTTGAAGTACCTGCAAAATAGATCATATTAATTTCGGATGTCCCAAGTATGAAGTAACTACCATGAGAAAGTCTGTATTAAGTTTATATATTATGACTTATAAACACTTTTTCATGCCATATATTTTTTCAACGTAGGACTTGAATTTTTTTCCTATACAGCCCCTCACGTTCAGCACTATTGGGCTTGGTGGGTAGTCTAAAGAGATGTTGGGTTGACTTTGATACCGTATCTTAAAAATTTGAGTTGCCCGAATGGATAGGGTGTGTTACCATAATGGGTTTTTATAGTCCGTAAACAAATACTACAATAGGTTTCATCCGAGGGATATTCTTATTAGGTCTATATGATGCATAAAATCTTAGCAAGCATTAAGATTTATATCTTATCAGTGTTGAACATGAAAAAATGTGAAGCAAAAATAGTAAGAGGAAAAATGAGCTCGAACTAGCAATAGCATAATGGAAATTACCAAGCAGAATTGGGATCATCTGATTCATCGCATAACTCAAGACCGAATTCGTTTTGGTTGGGAAGACATGAATCCCCTGCGGTTGGCTTCTTCCAGATGACTGTGTTGCCATCTACGGCAATCAGTTCATAACACAAAGCTCTTGCCACACTCTGGAGATCAGACCACTCTTTATCTTGTTTAGGCCACTGGACAGGTGGGCCAGATACGACTAGATATCCACCAGGGCGAAGTAACCTATCTACTTCAATAAAATAAGTTGCATCTGCAAAGCACAGTTTTTCCACATTAGGGCGGCAACGTCTATTAAGAAATTTGCAAAATAGGGAAAGGAGAGCTGCATCGAAGAACTTACTGTAGGCTGTAAAAGGAATTAAACACCGAGAGCAATGAACTAAGTCAAAGCCAAATGCAGGAAACGGAAGTCTGCGAGTACCAAGCATGGCAACAAAAGCTGGTATTCCTCTTTCAAGAGCAAATTGTATCTGTGATTTGTGTGAATCCCTTGGAGCAAAAGACATCGTTAAAATGTTTTGTGATAGTAAAAATCCTCCAAAACTGGCAACCTGTAAAACATGAGAAATATTTTCAGTTGCACATTAAACAATAATAAGGTTAAATATGTTTTTAGTCGCTATAATTATCTAGAATTTTGTTTTTAGTCCATATATACCCCCACTTTTCAGTCCCTAAAATTTTTACAAAATTGCATGCTTTTAGTCCCTGAAACTAAAAGCATTTAGTTTTGTGATCTGTAAGGACTACAAATGAAAAACGTCAATTTTATAGGGACTAAAAACATATATGACCCTAAATTCTATCTATAAATGTCTGTAAAGCACACAAGAAATAGCTCTTACCCCACACCCCATATCTAGAGCAGTCCTGAGAACACCGCCATTCATTGGAATGTATTGACCAAGTTTTTCGATATACTGCTCTGCTCCATCTGGAAACATAGTGCCACCTCCAGGGAATATAAAGTGTGGACCTTCAAGTTTCATCCATCCCTGGTGACCTTTCCTGTCAGCAATTTTGTTGTGCGGCATGTTGCTGTGCCATATCTACAGAGGATATATTAGAGCTTTTAGACCGATGGTTCACTAAAGAAAAACATAAAAATATTTACACTATTGTTGAAGTGCCTCATCGTAAATAAAGAAAGATTTTCAATGGAGGATCTTCAAATAATCAGAATCTGCTAAAGTTACTAGTTATTCAGTCTTGTATAGGTAATTTAGGGCCTAGATGCTAACATGTTAAACCCAAACTAATAATCACATGCTAGAAAACTTTCAAAAGATAGTTACAAACCAAACTAAAACCCTCAATTAAACCAAGCCCTACCTTCCAAAACCACATTGAGTAGTTAACACTCAACATACTAGCTAGCTCCCTATGCAAACAAACAAACAAACAAACAAAAGAATTTGCTAATTCACCAACTCTCCTGCACTTCTTGAGCATCCAATCTCATCATGCATCTGAAAGTTCATACTAAAGACATGTCTACTGTCTAACATGTGTCCGACGCGACACATGTGATTACATTCAATGACTTTCATTTTCTTAGACATGTATAGATGCAAGATTTTGGGAGCAAAAGGAGTACTTATTTTTCTTTACTAAATTTAGAAAGCTATAAAGATGTTCCTAAAAATGAATTTAAGTATGATTGAAATGTTATATCCAAAATATAGATTTAACCCTTCAAAACACTTCCTTTCCCTCCAAAGCCACATCCAAACATACCTTAAATTATTACTTGTGTCTAAAGTATCAATGTCTATGCTTCATAGTTCATACCTTATGCAAACTCTCAGGCCACTGCACCGAAACCTTATAGCCACTAGGCGGAGGAACAAGGCAAAGAGGCGTATTCTCAAGCGGCGGACAATGTCTCTCTCTATAATAATTCATCTCTCTACTAAGCTGACTATTAAGCCTTGGATCCTCACAAGGCATATGATCCACTGCATCAGCAGGACACGCCTCAATAACTCGAGGCTGTCCTATCTCAATAGCCGCCAACAGACGCAGACGCTGCTGTGGATCAGAACCTGACATCAGCAGCGTCTGCCTACCTGAGGCGGCCATAGAATCCCCAAGTGGGGTATATACAAGAACAAAAAAAAGAAACACTAAGCCGAAAAACGCGGCGGATATAAGGTCTAAAAGCCTCCATTGACGAGGGTTGTAGTTTATGCCACTAGTTCGCTTTGAAGCTGGAAGATTTACATGACCCATTTGAGAATTAAGCTGGATCTGATCAAATTAGTTTCTTGGGGTTTGGTTTTGAAGCATTTTATGGGTAAAAATCGATGCTTTATGGTGAAATAGGGGAAAAAAAAATTGGTGGGTCAGAAAATGGAGTAAGATTTATTGAGTGAGAAGTGTTGAAGTTTTTAGAAGATTAAGGATCTGAGATGTTTGTTGTGAGTGTAGAGTGGTTTTTTTGTTTGTGTTTTGCATTTGTTGATGACAGTGGTGAATTTTGTAGATTGGAAGATATATAGAGATTACTCAGATTAGATTCCGAAGCAAGTAAAATAATACTACTACAGTATTAGTAAATTAATAAGTAGTAAACTATATTATATTGTGTTGAATGAGAATTGAATGTGTTTGACGGTGGATTTAGAGGTAAGTTCCAGTGGCACTGACTGTGTGGAGACGGGAGGAAGATTTTGTTTGAAGCAAAGAGAGTGAGTGGGGTGGATCCTGTCATGATTTGGTAAATGCTCACAATCTGTAATACCGCGTCATTATTTACTTTCTCCAATTTTTTAAAAATATATCCATAAAAATGTAATAATTGTTCCTTTTTCTTTTTCGTAAGAAAAAAAAAATCGTTAATTTTAAGCATTGCTATTTAGTAAAAAAACTAGTTTTGAGATTCATGCATTCGCACAGATCTATTGACTTTTATTTATAAAATATTATTAAAATATAAGTGACGTCGTGTATAAAAAAAATAAAAATAATAAGTGACGTTATTCTGCTATTTTTTTATAAAAGTTATTAAATTAAGTAATTTTTTTAATTAAAGCAATTGTCCCGTGTATGATTTTTGTATAATAAACTATAATTAATAATAACAAATATTTATTATTCAATTTTTTTTTATTAAAGCAATTGTCCCGTGTATGATTAATTTTTTTTTATTAAAACAATTGTCTCGTGTATTATTATAATATATATTCATCAATAATATATTCATCAACAATTGTTCCGTGTATTATTATAATATATTATTCAATTTCTTTTTTTATTAAAATAATTGTCCCGTGTAAGATTAATTTTTTTATTAAACAATTGTCCCGTGTGTGTTACTAATTACTATAATATATATTTACCCCGTAATTATTTATTATAATATTCATCAATAATATACTTCTCATGTATTTTTTATATAAGAGTAAACAAAAATAGAGCAGATTTTTTTATGCTTATCTTCAGAAGTGTTTTCTAATTGCTATTTTTATGAGTATATTTATTTTATTCTCTTTTTTTTTTTTTTTAAAAAATTAATTTTTTTTATGAGTAGATTTGTTTTAGGCTTATTTTTGGATTTTTTTTTGTTATTTTTGTCTTGTATTTTTTTTATGAGTATATTTGTTTTATGCTTATCTTCTTTCTTTTTTGTTATTTTTGTTTTGTACTTATCTTTTTCCCAGTTTAGAGTTAAAATTACATTTAATGGCATAAACGGTGAAATATTATTAAACGTGCTAAGGACAAAATAGGTTTTTTAGTAGTTGTTTTTTTTATTATATTGTAAATAGATTTTACGTAAGAAAGATAAGAATTAAACACATGACAAAATCTTAAAGAATGATATTATTTAATCTTTATCTTTTGTGGAAATCATGAGTGATTGTGAAAGTAAACAATTGTGGAGGTCTATTATTGCAATTATTCTCCTTAAATTTTCTTAATAAAATGTTTTTCCCTATCTAAAATCATTACAATGAATTGGTTTAAGTGATAAAAAATTTACCGTCTTGGACCTCTTAAGTGGTGGTTAAGAGCTAATTTTTTTTAAATTATTACAAGGCTAATCAAAACAATAAAAGACGAAAAAGAAAAAAAAACGCGAATTATTTTCTAGCGTTAGATGTTCGATTTAGGCAAAGGTTATTATGCATAAGCCTGATACTTATGCACGGTGCATAAGTCAATATCCACCCTCAGATCCAAACAACACGTGTAATAATCCATAACTGAAGAACTTTGTATTTTTGTTTGCTCAATTTCGGTCACATTTTATATGCGATTCGATCACCGATTTCGAAAACTAATACCTAATTCATTCATAAAATCGAACGACGATCAAACCGGTATAAAGAACGTTGAGTTTCATTGATTATTGAGGGAGAACGAACCGGGTCGTCGCGACCCGTTTCTGCAGAAAATGGGTGAGGAAGATTATGAACAGTGACGCCCTCCATGCCCACTCTCACTAGCGGCGCGTGGGGGCGCGTGCTGTGCCAAGGGGACTCCAATTTTTTTTATTGTTTTTACAAAATAATAGGAAATAATTTTCTGGGAATTTTGGGACCAGTTAGGTATTTTTCTGAGACCTGAAACTATTTTTAGTTAATTAAATGAGGTAAATATGCTTTTATAAATATCAGGTATTAATAAAATTTTCCCAAAATTTTATTTAGGATATTTTGAATTATTTGGAACGGTTGGGGATACCTCACTCTCTCTGGTTTTATATCGTGTTAAAAATTTAAATTTATGACCATTATTATAGTTAGATGAGCATTAGTGTCAAAATGTTATACACTGAAACCATTTGTATAGTTAAATGGTTTCATACTATTATACACTGAAACCATTAGTCTAGTTAAAAGGTTTCATAGCATTATACACTGAAATCATTATTCTAGTTAAATGGTTTCATAGCGTTATACACTGAAACCATTAATCTTTTTATTTGGTTTCAAGATGTTATACACTGAAACCATTTGTCTAGTTAAATGGTTTCATACTATTATACACTGATACCATTATTATAGTTAAATGGTTTCATAGCGTTATACACTGAAACCATTAATCTTTTTATTTGGTTTCAAGATGTTATACATTGAAACCATTAGTCTAGTTAAATGGTTTCATAGCGTTATACACTGAAATCATTAGTCTTGTTATTTGGTTTCAAGATGTTATACACTGAAACCATTAGTCTAGCTAAATGGTTTCATGGCGTTATACACTGAAACCATTATTTTGGATAAATGGTTTCATATGGGCATTAGTGTCAAGATGTTATACACTGAAACCATTGTTATTAAGTAAAACATCACATAACCATTTTACAAAACCATGCTACATAAAGCAAAAAATCATATAAAGCAATTAGGGTTAGTTTAGTTGAGAAAAATTTGGATAGTATGCATGAGATATTGGATTCGATCATTTTTTTATTGTAAAGAAAAAAATCCATATATATATATATGTAATTAATGTATGAAATTTTATTTATGTTGTGATTATGATTGATAAAACTTAAAATTAAATTGTATGTTTTGACAAGTATGCTTTATATATACATGAACCATTGGTTATTATGTTGGGCTTCGAGGGGGTGTATGACGAAAATTAATTAAAAATGGATTCTTATAATATATACTTCAAAGGAACAAAAATTATTATTTAATTGGAAACGGGGGGCGCGTTAGAAATTTGGGTGGGGGTGCGCTAGAAGTTTGTAGGAGGGAAAAAAATTGGGGGGCGCGCTAGAAATTTGGAGAGGAAAAAAAATTGGGGGGCTCACAAGAAAATCTAGGGAGAAAATGGAAAAAAAAACTGGGGGGTGCGCTAAGCAAATGGGGTAGTATATGGGGGGCGCGCGAAGCAACTGGGGGCTGCGCTAAGCAACTGTAAGAGTGATTATGTTAAGGTGGACTTTGGATGGAGTGTATAACAAAATGGGAGGGGTGCAAATAGAAAGTTTATGCACGGTGCATAAGCATTAAGCATGGGCTTATGCACCATAACCAGACCCTTCGATTTAAACACTTCGTTAAAAATAATAATCCAAAATAAAAAATTGGAACCAATTATTTCATTTTTTTTCTAATTTTATTTAATAAAACTGGAACTTTTTTTCCTTGTAAAAAGCCAATAAATAAACTTCAAAAGTTTGGTGGTCTAGTATTAAAAAAAAATTGAGTTTAAATGTTCGAGCTCTCAATATAAATTCTTATATATTATTTTTTAGCTTAAAATTCTTCCAACTAAGACACCATCCTCTCACCTAAATTTGATCTTATATATATAAAACGAAAATGCTAAAAAATGTTTTTAGGGAAACAAATATAAAATAAAAATGACTTAAAAAATAGTATATTCAACCTTTTGAAATTTAAAAATTGTCATCGATACAAATTTTTTTTATTTTTTCTGCAAATATTAACCCTCTAATTTCTAAGAAAAGAGACCCTAATAATTCAAAACTCGACTGCAAGATAAATAAAGTCTAAATAAAAAATTACTTTCTCAAACAATTATTTTTTTATGAATCTCATTAACCACTATAGCCTAAATAGGTAACACAAATTTCTATATATTGCATGATTAACTAGCACCCTATAAGGTTAGCACGAGTGCATATGACCCATAAAAAAAAAAAACAAGAATAAATTTATATGTAGGTTATAGTGATTTTGCACGTACTCCTATTAACTAATAATGATTTGGTAATGTTAATTGATGAATTGATTATGGATCCTGACCAACTACTAACAAACAAACTGATTTGTTGACATTAATTCCAACATTCCAATGCCTATTTTTTCCAAAGTAGCCTTACTTCCACATAATCTCGTATTAACATTAGACTGGAATTTAGTTCCACTTGGGAGAGAATATGACCCTCAAAGCTGGCAGACACCATTTGATTTTCTTCATTATCTGCCAAACTTCAGAACCCAGGCTTCATTTATAGGACAGAACTATTCATATCAATATAAATTCTGTCTGTTTTTATTTCATTTCTTCTGGTACCTACCATCGACATATCATAACTCGAGTTATTGTGTCAAAGCTCTCCCTTCTGACAGAGTAACATACACAAGCAAAACAGCAACGAGGAAATGGAGATCAAGTGGCAAATCAATTTAAACTATCAAAGAGTATATACAAAAAGCAACCATAAAACATTGTTAAATGTTGTAAAATTACTATTTGCGGCAGCCTTGATTCAATCCGCCATAAGGTACGGAAATATTCTCCAAACTTACTCCATTGTAGTTGACTATTGTCCGTGGATGTGTAAAATAGCAACTTTTGTCCTATTGTCTTCGATCTATAATCAAAGTTTCCTTGATGCCCTAATATTGTAGTCATGCTTAATAAGATTCGATCTCAGCAACATGGAACGAACATCACGATCAAATTCCCTTCCAGTTTCTAGAACCCTTTGAAAAGTGGCATTCCTTTGATCTGCGTGCCGTGCATACAAAATTTTGTTGTGTGAATCAATTCGAGCCTGCACAGATCCAAAAGGTTCCATAAATCATGAGTTGTTCAAGTCCCAGGCAGGATTTTCTTCTCTCTTTTTTTGTAAAAGCATTGAAAATTTTAAAATCATATGCCAAAGTTATTTGGAAATGTGCAAATATAATGTGAACTAAGCAATACTAAGATTTGTATAATTTTCTATAATGCAGCCTGGTTGAGCTATGACCACAACAACAACGAGGGATATTGACTCAACAAACCTGTATCTGATTATCAGTAATCAATGCTTCGAGTTCTTTCTCAAGTCCAACAACGGTTGTCTTGAATGCATTAGCCATCATATTCAAATCAACAGACACAAATGGGTGTGTATACTGGATAAGGGCTTTATGACGAATTTGATCATAAAGTGTCTCAACATGGTCATGCAAATGTATATCAAGCAACAGGTTTGCTTTGAGGTTCCCAAGGTATTCCAGACACGAAGCATAGTGGCTGCAAAAACAAAGAAAAGAGGTCAATGTTTCCGTACACAGAAAGAGACTGAGATATCAAACAAAAATAAGCGTGTAGTACAAACAATTTGAGTAACATAAAAGATGTAACAAGTCCATCAGTACAAATTATCAATTCAACAAAATCCAATTTTAAAATGTTTTTTAATTTGCTGAGAAGTGAGTACAAATTAAAAGGACAAAAACTAAATGAGTGGTGTTATTTGTACACCCAAAAGTTGACAACTTTTTAGGACAACCCTCTTTTTATTTTGCAACAAAAATAATAAAGTGAGAGGAGGAGAGAGTGGGAATATAATGAGAGTATGAGAGAGAGAGAGAGTGAGAGAGAGAGAGAGAGAGAGAGAGAGAGAGAGAGAGAGAGAGAGAGAGAGAGAGAGTTGTCAAAAGTTGTTAACTTTTTGGTTGTACAAATATCATTTCTCAAACTAAATAAGCAACTCCATAAATGTCTAACTTTCAGTGTCTAATAAATTCACAAATACATTCTCTATGCAAATATTACAATCCAATTCTTTTGAAATCTGGTCATTTTTTCAGATCCGCAGCTTATGAGCAATGTTACACTACACAGACCATGTGAAGTAAAACGAGAAATGAGAAACATCACAGAACTTTATGTGTAAACTGCGTGATCGAAGTGTATTATATACATTGTATTTATAGTTATCCTAATTACCATAATTGCATGTACTATAGTATACAGTTTACAACTACCCCAATCATATGTTTTTTGAATGGAAGATAGAAGTGAACAGCAAAGAAAACAGAGAGCACTTGCACCCACTTACCTAGAGTAAAAGTCATTTATCAGTTCCCTTACTTCAGGTACTAACTCTAAGAAATTCCGGAAGTTGGAATTGTCTATAACTTTACTCTGCAAAGTATAAGAAATAAAATCATGAAGACAATGTCATCAATGTCTGAGTAGTCATTTAGAAGAAGAATCGTCATGAAATTATGAAAATATAATGGAGAACTTGCCTTTAATTCTGCCCTATCAAATGTTGCAAGTGCACAAAGTCCCCCATATGTTGCAACATCTTGAGCAGCAATTACTTCATTATAGTGGCTGCCCAGTTCTGGGCCTGTTTCTAGAAACTGCATTAAATAACGGAAACGTTTATCATGTGTTGAACAATAATAAATGAATATTGATTCCTCAAACTCCAAATCAGAGAATTCATAAAGCATGCAGCAATCCTTGAATAATCAAGTATTCTAAGCAGAATTAAATTAGTCAAAAAGAGAGAACGGTACAGACCTTCCGAGCAGCAAGCTTATACTTTTTGGCCTCTAGATTTGCCAATCCTGCGGCACATCGTAGCTTGGAAATTGTTATCGGGTCAAGGGGATCTGTTCCCTGCTCTGCCTTGCTAACATAGCTTGAGACATGAGAAAATTGACCCATCTCAATGCTGACCAGAATTGTACTCAAACACATATGAATTATATGCTTTGATGTAGTGCAATAATCCCGGGTACGAACATAACTTTTAAAAGCATCCCCTAGTTGACCGTGAGAATAGTAAAAGTCTCCAAAATCATTGTATCCCATTCTTATGCTTTCTTTAATCAAGTTTGTCTGAAAAAATAATAAAAGAAATCTTGAAGGAGAGACAACTATAAGCAGCAACAGTAATTTAATTAAGGTAAATGAAAAAGGAAAAGGAGAAAGCAGATCATATTAAAATATTATACAAGAGGAGACAGTCCCATCCCAGTATAATAAAACCTATTCATCTAGAGTCTAGCTCCATATTTTTGTTCTTATTTTTGGGTTTGGGTGGAATCCATCTGGCTTCTTTACCATGCCAAATGCCAATTATGGAAAGAAACACTTTCATTAGTCAACATCTAGCTCAATATATAAAGTAAAGCTCCACCGAGACACTGCCTCAGAGTTCACAATCACAACCATATCAAATAGAAATGATGTGACAACATAATCTTGCATGATTGAGACATTTTATCCAAGAACTAACGCAATAACCAATTATAAAATGATGCAGAATTTCAAGCCTGAGACCAAGCAATTGCTAACAACAACCATCTACCCTCAGTAGTTCACAGAACATGGTACACACAACTATCTGCAAAACCCTTTCTTGGCATCAACATAAGACCAACTCTATATCTCTTGAGCTGTATACATAACCCACTACTAACCTCCACTAAGTATCAAAAAACAAAGCAAGGCAAACGTAATGGACTGATGCTCTGTCCAAACAAAAATTTGAACATACAACACAGCCCGTAAGGTTTCCAAATGTACACAATTCAATACAATCGGTCAAAACCAGAAGAATCAACAGAAACAAATGTTACAGTCAAACAACAAATCCATTCAATAGCAATACAAAAACTGGAAGTATCTGACCCTACAAAACAGTTTGAATAAATAAATCAGGGTTTTGAATCCTGTAAAACAAGGCCACACTAAACACTTTAAAAGAGTGAAGTGCAAATTATAATAGTTAACACTTGTGCTATTGTAATAAAAACATATATACAACAAACTAATCAGTTAATCAAATCTCAACAGTTCAACCAACAGTTTATAAAGTGCACCCCACCCTTTTAAAAGCTGCAAATCCAAACTAGCAAGGTTCAATTCAATCAATTACCATAAAAGAATGACTATTAACAAATATTACCTATTATGTTTATATTAAAGCCTTGTTCAGATAAACAGTTTACGTAGACGTTTATCATACTATGAAGCACGGACACTCCTCGGATTAGGCGTATCCCGGTGTTGGACACGCGTCAGTGTCCCGACACCAACACGGCATCGATATTTATGATTACATTGAATTATGCCCTTTTCTCAAATTGTTATCGGTGTCAACGTGTCAATGTTCGTGATTCATAGATCATATAAGTGCGTATGTATTTGTTATTTCTATAAAAGCAATAATATCAAATCAAATTGTTCTCATATAAGCTATAAGTTGTACTCGTAAGCTATCCTTGAGAGCTTATGGAAATAAACTGCATTATCGACATTTCACAATTTGTTTCCATAAGCTATCTCAAACAGTCAATAACTTCAAATATGTCAATCTAAACTAACATAACCTAATGCAATCCATATCGAAAACTTCATATAATCAACACATAAATTCATAAATTTGCTGAAAAAAAAAATAGATAAAACCTTCCTTAATAATAAAAATCCAAAATTACCCTATAAGCATTAAGCTCATTCTCAAGCCTCTCCTTTTTCTGTTCAGCTTTTCGTTCAACAACTTCACACCAACTCAAATCCATATCATAATTTGGACCCAACCTACCATCAATCTTCTGCACAACTTCCCTAAACAACTGAGTATTCTCTCCTTTCTTAATCTCATCATAAGCCATACGAAGTGCGTCAAGCTGTACTGTAGGGTTTTTGCTACTATTAGCGATGAATAGCAACCGCATGATTTTGGTCCGACCTGAGTAAAGAGCAGAGTACGCTTCGATATCGAGTTGATCGCCGCTCAGTATTGCCCTCCGATTACGCTGATCGGTCTCTTCGCCACCGTTGGCGTAGATTTCGTCGATCATTTGACCTGATATATCGTCGTCTCCGTCCATGTGGTGGAGAAGGATTTGGGATTTGGGATTTGGGATTTGGGATTAGGGTTAGGGTTTGTGTTTGGAGAGATTTGTTTCGGTGTGGTTTGAGTGAGTGACTCACTCACTGAGTTACTTTCTAGTTTCTGCTGTGAGGGAGTTGTTGATTCTTGATTGATTATGTTCAAATATCCTCGTCCTTCATATAATACTCCCTGCAAATTAGTACCGTAATTTTTTCTTTTTTGGTTTATTCAATGCAATATAAATTAAGTTTTATATTCTTTAAAAAAAATTAAGTTTTATATTATTTTATAAATTCAAACTAATGAAAATTAAATTTTTATAAGCTATTTTATTATAAATTACTTTGACAAATTTATAATAATACATAAAAATTGCATAAACTGATTGCATAGACTCAAAAATAAGTTAGGTCAAACGGGCCCGTGTAAAAAAGAAAAATTATAAAATAGTTTATAAGATTATTTTTTATTATTTAATAGTATGAAAAATATAAATTAAAAAATTGAAATAAGATTATTTTTTATTAATTTTTTTAAAGTGATCTATAATTTAGTATATATATGAAATATTTTCCTACACAATTAGAACTACAACACAATTAATGATTGGTTATGTGGTGATAAAATTTGATTTTGATAAAAGTTGATTTGAAGATACAATGGTTTATGTTTTGATATATTCATATAAAAGTGAGTTGAATAAATATTTTGAGTGGAAAAATCAATTTTATAATTAGAAACTATTATTTTTAACTTCAAGTAGAATCAATTTTAAAGGCATAATCAACTCTACTTTTGAAAAATCAAACAAGCCGTAATTAATTTTACATGTTTAAAATTAATTCTAACTGCTCCAAAATTGAAACGAGGCCTATTGAGTAAAGTCAAAAAATATTGATTGTACCCAAAAAAAATGAAAAATGTTGAGTAAAGCACTAATTTGGTCATAGACTTTGTAAATTTACTATAAAATAAGTTTCTACATCTTAATAACCTACTGTCAATTTAGTCCATAACTTTATCCGCTTACTATCAATTTTAGCATGAACCCTACATTCAATAGGACTAAAATTTAACAGAGTCAGTGACTTTTTTGAAATATTTATAAAGTCAATGACCTATTTAAAAGTGGTCTACAAAGACATAGATCAATTTGATGGTTTATTAAAAAAATATTACTATTTAGTTTTCAATTTAATATGAAAATTATAATATATTCTTCTTCTAGTATTTAATAGAAGACAACATATTGTTGTTGTTGTTGTTGTTGAGGCGACGAGGTGTGGCTTCTCTCCACCCTCCGTTTCAACTTTCGTTCCTCCGGTGTTCCTCACAGTCCGCGTGTCGTCGCGGTTGTCCTATATCTCTTCTGTTTATGTTGTCTTTCTTCTTTTGGTGGATCAGAATACACGAAGGGGTTGGTTTTTTTAAACTCGTGTTTGGTTCTTCCATCACATGGGTCAGTTTGTTTTTGTTGCTCTTCCGTCCAGATCGGTGTCGAAGTTCATGGCTTGGTGGTTCGTTTCTCTCAATTTCGATTTGCTAGCATGCTTTGGTTACGGTTTAGAAAGCTAGGTTTGGTGCGTTTTACTTTGTTCTGGTGCAGGTGTTCTATTTGGCACGAACAATGTTGTCCTGTGGCACTTGGAGTGGCTCTACCTTGATCTATGATGCTTTCAGATCTGTTGAGATCTGCAGTTTTCTCGTTGTATGTGTTGTTTCAGTTTCATTTTCTATGTGACCCTATTGCAAATTTCCTATTATGTTTTTGTCTAGATTCGGTAGTCTGCGGTGTTTGGGGTTTGTTTGGCTCGAAAGGGCCGTTTATGCCTACTGTGTTTTGCATAGGGGGTTGTGGTACGTGAATTTGTCCGTGTAGGCGGTCAATTCATTCGCCGTTTCATACCTCAATAAATACTGACACGTCATTTTTTGCTATTTGATTTCGCGCTCGTACGCTGGTTCGCTGGGTAGTGTCTGATGTGCTAGTGTTTGTTTTGGTTTTTACCCGTTAGGGTTGGATCTAAAACCACCTTGTAGCCGGAATTAATTGTTTTATCTTTAATTGCTACAAAAAGGTTAACTGAGTCAGGTTGATGTCCCCCCGGTTTATTGTATTATCTTTTATTTTATGTTTAATATATTTTGGATATGGTTAAGGGTTTCCTCGGCTCTCCTTTTACTTAAAAACAAAAAAAGACAACATATTTTTATTTTAAAATTCATAGAATGATCAATGTATTTTGTTCAAAAAAATTCGTATAATTTTAAGATATATTTTGTTGGAACAAAATTGATTTGTTAATCTTTTCAAGAGTTTTGATGATAACAAAGTATTAAAAGTTTAAATGGATATGCTAATATATGTTCAAGTGTGCACGATTAGTAGATAAAATTTACACGTGCATTGAACGTATAAAAGAACAAGTACATCATCAAAGAGAAGCTCGAAGCTTGAAAATGGACTATGGAGATTGCATCAAACTTTGCCTCCATTAGACTCTGGAAGCATCAGACTTTGGGTGAGTCGGACTTTGGAGGGTCAAACATTAAGGAGACAAGAAGGCTATAGGAGGTTTGACTTGTGAAAAGGATAAAGAATAAAGGTAGTTTGTCTTATCAGCAAGCATGCATGTACTTTTTCTCAAATAGTATAAACATTGTCTTTAAGGTCAAAAGCAATTGAACAATTATTAACCATCATTGCAACGAATTTCAAATCTACTATATCGAAAAGCTCACCAACTCTCTACAAGTTCCAAAGTTTCATGTAAGCTTCTTAGCGGAAAGAAATCTTCAACGTCTATATTCTCAATGCCTATATAAGAAAGAGATCAAGTAAAAAAAAATACAAAACTTACCAGACTCTGAAGTTGTTTATTCTAAGATTTCAACTCTCAAAGAAAGGATTTACAAAAAATAATAAGTGTACTCAAGACAACTTGATTGATATACAAATGATCCAATCACTCTTAGTGTGATAAGAATTAATTAAACATCTTTTTTTTAATAATACATTTTGTTATTTGTATGAAATAAATTATCCAATTCATATTTTAATTTTAAATAAGAGCAACGTTATGGACCTATGATCACACAATTTTACACACTCTTTTAACACACTTTAATTTTTATTTTTTTTGACACATACATACTTCAATTATAATTGGTCATATCATCCACCTTTTAATTCATTTTACTTACCAACGGGTTGTACAAGTTGCTAAATGCTAAAAAAAATGCCACTATTTTTTTTACATCGTCTTTCTCCTATGACATTCCATTTTTGCAAAGAGGGAGAGGACTTTGGAAACCATTGCCATTGGTGGTGCATAGGTGATGGTACAATTTCTCTGTTAGGTTGGAAAAAGTTCATCACTCTTGTTCTGGTAAAAATGTAGGGGCGTGTGTCCAAGTATATTGACAATAACAATAGTATTAGGTTACAAATTTTACCGACCATTTACAATGATTATTTCACTCCTATTTATAGAGGAAGATATAACTTAGAATGCTAAGTGAACCGCCCCACTCCTCTCCATCAGGGAGGTCCTGGGTGGTTCTTCTCTCTCTCCATCGCATCGTGGTGGTGATCGTGGTTGGTTATCATCCCTCCACCGTGTTCAAGTGGTGGTGATCGTGGGTGATCCTTGTGTCGCTAGTGGGTTGACCACGTCTGGGGGGCCACATAGCCTATCATCACGTCACCTGTTTGCTGCTTTTCCCGCCAAGATATAATTCGAATCTTTTAGATCATTTGTTGGACCATTTCATATTGGGTCTATAGAATTTCGCACAGTCCAATTTCCATTTTAGTACCCATCCATGATTCCAACTCCCTCCAAGCTCATCAACACCACCAACCTTCTTTTTCATTCACGCTGCAATTTCTCAAATTGAGAAGAGGTGTGGTTCTTAGCGGTTGAAGTAGAAAGTGGTTTAGAACATGAGGAGATGTTGAAATATGGAATCAAAACGGAGGAAATAGAAGAAAATAAGTGTGTTGCTTATAAATGACGTGTCACGAGAGACCCATTCATAAAACTTAAAAAATTCAAAATAAAGAACATCGCATTAAGTATTCTCTTAGATTAGTATAAATTGTGATTATTTAGAAAGTTGTTCAATTATTTTGAAATAATTTTGAAATTCAAATCAAAGAAGAAAAAAAAAAGAGAACTATGAATGACATGTATTTTTATTGCAATAAATTATATTAAAACTAATAAGGACGTTGATATTATTTTATAGAAGAGTATTTGGTTTTTTTTTCAATATATATATATATATATCTTCCGGTTTTATATATAAGCAAAATTTGTCTTTTTTAATTAATTGAATATATATAGCTAATAAAATAGACAAAATATATTATTTTTTCAATAAATCTAAAAAATTGAATTTTACTTATATAGAGCCGTTGACAATATATATCAGTTATAACATAACATTTTCATTATAATGTGATAAATTAAGTTCTATGTATTTATCCTAATATACATATACTAATACAAAAACAATGTACGTAATATTGCATTTTTTATACCATTTTTAACAGAATGATACAATTTAACCAAAGAAAAAAAGAATGACAATAAAATTGATATTATTTATAGAAAATATTTATTTTAAGAAAAAAAATAATTTCAGCTACAACTTAACATTTTTAATATAATGTGATAATTTAAATTATTTGTATTTAGCCGACAAAAAATACTAATATAGAAACAATGCGTGTAACAGTGTCACTTTTTTAATACCATTTTTAACACAAATGATACACTTTATCAAAGAATATTTTTATAGAAAATTTGGTTTTATAGAATTTTTTAATAGAAAAATGCATTTTTAAAGAAAATTCTTATAGAAATTGTTTTAAATTAGAAAAATGTATTGATTCATTGGATGAAAAATCAAACAAAAATATTCATTCATGCATCATTATATAGCTTCCATGTGTGATTATAAATTCTACGATTTTTTGTTGGCTTAATATTATCAAAGATACGTAGATTCATAGGCAACTGATAACAACAATATGCAAGAATTTACAGTTGTAATTGTAGGTGCTGGTCCTTCTGGCCTAGCGATTTCAGCTTGCCTAACACAAAATTCCATCTCTCATATCATGCTCGAAAAAGATGATTGTTATGCTTCTCTTTGGAGAAAAAATGCTTATGACCGTTTAAACCTCCATTTGGCTAGTGAGTTTTGCTCTTTACCTCTCATGCCTCACCCACCCACAGGCCCAACCTATCTATCCAAAGACCAATTCCTTGAATACATGGACAAATATGTCCAACATTTCAATATAAAACCTCGTTATTGTCACATAGTTGTGTCTGCTGAGTATGATGAGGTTAGTAACAAATGGAGGGTTAAAGCAAAGAACACTCGAGAAGACACGTTGGAAGTTTATGAATCGAATTATCTTGTGGTCGCCACTGGTGAAAATAGTGAAGGTTATATTCCTAATGTGCCCGGACTAGGAACATTTGAAGGAGAGGTGGTACACTCCAAATACTACAAATCTGGTTCAAAATATGAATCAAAAAAAGTTTTGGTAGTTGGTTGCGGTAACTCAGGAATGGAGATTGCTTATGATCTCCATAATTGGGGTGCTACCCCTTCCATCGTCATTCGAAGTCCGGTACATTTTCTTAACTTACACTTCACATGCAATAATTACATTTAAATTAAAAGAACACAGTAAGGAAATTTAATTATTCTCCGTATATATCGCGTGTTGTGATACTAATTGTTTTATTTTTATTTATTTTTGCAGTTTCATGTCTTCTCTAAAGAATTGATTCGCGAAGGGATGCGTATGATGAGTTATATGCCGGTTAATGTTGTGGATATAGTCATCACTTTTTTGGCAAAACTAAAATATGGTGATCTATCTAAGTATGAGATTTATCGTCCCAAAAAGGGACCTTTACATCTCAAAAATATTACAGGAAAGTCTCCGGTTATTGATGTTGGAACCATTGAAAGGATTAAGGAGGGAGCTATAAAGGTGAATTGATTTGTTGATAGTACTTTATTTGTGTACAAAATTAATTAACACAAGTATTTAATATTCCTCCTTTACATAAATTTATAATTTTGTATGAAATAACTTGTGATTTTGATGTAACAGGTTGTTCCTTCGGGTATAAAGAAAATCGAAAAGAAGAAAGTTGTCTTTGAAAACAACATGGAAAAAGAGTTTGATGCGATTGTTTTTGCTACCGGTTACAAAAGCGTAGCCAATGAATGGCTTAAGGTATATGGCTTGCGAGAGAGGATCCTCTCAATTGTAAAAAACAATTGAGGGAATAATGTGGAATATTAAACCATTAAAATTATAGATGGGGGATAAAATTGGAATTTAAAAAAGGAAAAAAAGTTAGTTAATGGTTGAGATGTAAAAATTGAAGAAAATTGAGAGAAAAAAAAATTGAGAGTATTCATTCATGTTATAATTAACATCAAGGGAGGATATTTGTGCAATATTGCTCTTTTTATTCTTTGGATTTTATTTCTCATACTCCTTCTAATTCTAAATTAACTGATTATTGTTTGATATATGTCTTTTTGAAGGATTACAAATATGCTCTTAATGATAAAGGGATGCCAAAAAATGCTTTCCCAAAGCATTGGAAGGGGGAACATGGATTGTATTGTGCTGGACTAGCAAAGAGAGGCTTGTTTGGAGTCAAAATGGATGCTGAATTAATTGCAGAGGATATCAACCAAACTCTCAATTTACATAATAAATGAATATTATCCATTGAAGTGCTTTATCTAGTTACCATTAGTTATCTTTTGTCACGTCGGAAGTTAACTTATAGCTTATTGTATTAATTTATAAGATTGTTGGTTTAAAATTAGATGTGTTTTGAAGGAGAATATTCTTAGGGGTTATTAAAAGTAAGATTGAAATTTGAATTATGTAAGTCGTAGTGTGTACAATAAGTACTATAGTTGTAATTTTTTAACACTAATAAGTTAGCTTGTTGTATTAGCTTATAAGTTTCTTGGGTTAAAATTAAATGTTTTTGATAAAAAGCTTTTTGTCATGTTTCGTAATTTTTTTTAAAATGTTATTTAAAGTATCATTTAAGCTTATATATTTTAACATTATGCTTCCATTTATATAGTTTTTTTTTTTTTATCTCACGTTTTCAGCCGGGCTATGTTTCTTTTTTTTCTCTAATATCCCTCCGGTACCAAATATAAGAAAATTTTTGAAGAAATTTTTAGTCCCTAATATAAGAAAAAGCACAACTTTTAATGTTTATTTTATCTATAAATGTCCTTTTTACCCCTCTTTATTCTTCAAAAAAACCAAAGAAAAAGAAGTTAAAAAGACAAAGCTGACAACTTGTTTGTTCCAATTGCAAATACTGCAAACTTTTATCTTTAGCACAAGAAAATGGATCACTTGATATATACACGTGTATAGGCAAGAAAATGGGTCACTTAATGGTCAGTTTTGTTTCTTTTTCTATGTGAGAAAAATCATTTGATTATAAGGGTATATTTGGCAATTAAGTGTAAAAGTTACAACAATAAAATTCTTCCTTAGTATTGGTGTTTTTTGTTTTTTTCTCTTATATTTGGTACCGGAGGGAGTATACATTTTCATAGCTAAAGTTTATCCACTTTGCCAAAAAAGTGAAGTTCCATGGTTAGATATTCTTTACAATTGAATTTATTAATGAGGTTGATTGCAAAATAAATTGGGTTTCTTCCTCAAAATACAGAACGAGAACGAGTATCTCAAAGGAAAAGTGGCATGCATTAATTGATAGTCTTTTATATTGTTGATAAGTGTTAGCGGCAACTATGGTAATATGAGATGTTGTTTACACATAAGTATATATAAATGAGGTTTTTCTAAAGTATCTCAATATAATACGAGGATATGTATCTATTAATCAATAGGAATAAGTCATATGCATGTGAAATAAAAGTTGGTTACAAGTTAGTTGTGAGTATCACATTCAAATTTACTTAAGTGACTTGCTCTCATTGATTGGTGGATAAAAATACTCTCAAATTATGAAGAGGTAGAGTATAAATCTCACCATGATAAGAAGAGCGATAACATTAAATTCTATTTTTTGTTTTTATATTTTGGCAGTTTTTGATTTTTTTTAGTTAAATTATCATGTTTTTGTTGTGAATTCGTCTAATATCATACCAATGAAAATTTGATGTCTGGAGCAATAGAATGATAATCAATAATAAGTGGATAAACAATAGTAATCAAAGCGATAAAATGATAAAGAGAGAAAGAACACGAGAAATTTGTTTATTCAGTTCGGTCTAACAATGACCTATTTTGAAAGAGAGCAGCTCTCTGTTCCACTAGAATCAAACAAGTAATTTTACAATAAGATCTTAATTGAGTTACAAGAATTATCATTCAACCCTAATTCTAACCAAGCCCCGAATCTTTTTCAGTGGTCAAAATACTCAATTTGATCTAGACTACCTAAGATAAACCCAAGAATAATTTGTCAAACCGCTAGAGTTGTACCAAGTGTAAATCCGACTGTTTCTCTCTAAAACTCTAGTCTTGTACTCTTGTGTGGTGGCAAACTCTAATTCCCTACATCTTGCTCTCTTGTTACTCTTCCTATTTTTCTATGAATAAATCAACCTCTATTTAAAGAAAATATATGCTTTAAAACTAGAAACAAACCTACTTTAAAATAAAACAGAATCCAAGTCAGATTTCCTTTAGAAAACTGATTTTTCAACAAAATTTGTATTATCCGCGTGCGTTTTCGCTTGGAGCGAAAATGGCAGAAGCCACACCTCTCCTTGATCGCACTTTTCACCGGGGCGAAAACTGTTGTGCCTCAGGCGAAAAAACCAAAAACCCCACTTTTTTCGATCGTTTGAACTTGAGATTTCAAGGCATAGTCAACATATATTTAATTCATTTTTTATCAACTACAAACTAATTTTTCAATTATCAATTAATTTAGAGCTTCAATTTTACCAAAAAAAAAAAACACACACACACACACACACAAAACTAACGGAAAATATTAAATAATGCAGATGGTGAAATCGTAAGAGATAAAGTTGATATTTTTTAAATATAAATGGTTAAATTGAAATCTAAAATAAACATTATGGGATCAAATATATAGTTAAACTTAAATTATATATTAGCTTATTAGCTATGTGCTATTTTTGTCAAACAAAACGCACAGACATAAATGACACAAACTTGATTTAAATATATGCTTAAATATACATACATTTTTTAAAATTAAATGATAAAGGAATTGATTAAATATATGCTTAAACATACAGACATTTTCAAGATTGTGTTACATGAAAGAGTCGCTCTTATTTAGAAATACTAAAATCACCTACATTGATCCTAATAATAAATCTCTTTTGAACTAAATCATGTAAGTCTAATAAGTTAGGTTCTCTTTGATAAAAATAGCAGATAATTTATAAGTTAGTTTATGACTGATAGTTTATAGCTTCTAGCTGATGACTGATAATTGATGAGATGACTAATGGCTGATAAGCTGATTGAAGTGTTTGGTAAAATTAATGATTCAACTGACTGGTAAATATAAAATGACAAAAAAGGACAAAATATTTTATAAAAAATCATTATTAAATCTATATCTAATTAATATTTAAGACACTTCAAATTTAGTTATTCAAATGTATTAATTTAAATTTTTTTTATATAGAATTAAAATAATAATGGATAGACTAGCGTAAAAAAATGTATGAAATTTTCCTATTTTATTTTAAATTGTAATAATATATTTTTAAAGATAAAAATAAATTTAAGATACTTTAGTTATTAATGATTAATTATGTTTTTAAATTAATTAATTATTTATAATAAATTTTTAAACATTTATATAGTAGTTTAATTTATTTCAGATTAAATCAACATTTATCTTCATTATTTTTAGGATTAAATATGTTTTTAGTACCTAATTTTATGTGAGTTTAGACTTTTAGTCCTTACATTTTTTTTATTATATTTTTAGTCCTTTAGGTTTTCGCCGTTTGCATTTTTAGTCTCTACCGTTAATTTTTTGTGACTTGAATAACGAAATCAACCACATAGGATGACACATAGATGTCACGTCATTTGATGCAAATGTTATTATAATCAATTTAAGTTATCCGATGTGGTCAATTATGTTATTCTAGTCATAAAAAATTGACTAAAAATATAATAAAAAAATGTAGAGACTAAAAATATAATAAAACAAATGTAGAGATTAAAAATCGAAACTCACATAAAAGTAAGAACTAAAAACATATTTAACCCTTATTTTTATGTAGTATATTTATTTTCATTATATTTAAATAAACTAATATTATACATAAATGTATATTTTTATTAGTGAATGTTATTTAATGCATTTTCTTCCATCTAGTCTAGTATATTAAAAACTAACGACGTCGTTGAACAAACTAGCTTTTAGCTTATAGAGAACAAACTAGCCGATATGACAAAATTTAAATGTTTGGAGTAATAATGTATTCGAATCTGCAACGTTGATGATACTAAAGTTATTGAATCTGCACTAAATTTGGATCAAAACAAACGTGCAAATCTTAACAAAAACAAACACCATAACAAGACGAACAATCAAAACAAATGTCGTAATAAGACAGATAATCAAAATAAAAATTTTATACTAAGATAGATTAAGACAACACCAAGTGAAAAAATCACGAAAGAAAAAACTCGAATAAAACTTAAAACTCAAATGAAACCTAAAAGAATACATGGATATCACTTATTTAAGTAAAAGGGAAATAAAAAATGATCAAAATGAGTGATTTCAAATCAAAATTGACCCTAAACCACCTCTCTCTCATTAATAAATAAATAAAAAATCAACAAAGAAAACGATTAAAAAGGTGTTACGATGGTAGAAAAAAAAATAAGAGAAAGACAAATTATAAATTTATAAACTATTTAATATAGTATTAAAAAAATCTATAAACTAATAACATAAGTTATAAGAAATTTTTGAAAAACTGTCATTAAATAAGTCTTTATTAGTTAAATAAACTTATAAATTAATTTATTTTACCTTAAAATAAATAAATTAACTTATGTATCTTTCAAATTAGAGTCATGATTTTTTTTATCAGATAATTTAGTGGTTAGAAATTATATCCTTAAAGCGGATAAGTGAGATGATCAAGATTCAAACCCCGATTCCCTATATATATATATATATATATATATATATATATATATATATATATATATATATATATATATATAGGGTCAGGATCAAATGACACCAACTAGTTTGACACTAAATGTTACACCGCTCAATAACGCTTTAACGAAATCAAATTTTACAAAATCTACCGATGGATTGAAAGATTATATCATTTAGATCATTCATGTTAAATTTTATAAAAATCTAAAACCGTTTAATATGTTAATGAGACTCGTCAAGATTAACGGTTTATGCGTTTTTATTGAATACCGTTAATCTTGACGGTTCTCAATAACATATTAAACGATTTTAGATTTTTATAAAATTTAACATGAATGATCTAAATGATATAATCTTTCAATCCAACGGTGGATTTTGTAAAATTTGATTTCGTTAAAGTGTTATTGAGCGGTGTAACATTTGGTGTCAAACTAGTTGGTGTCATTTGATCCTGACCCATATATATATATATATATATATATATATATATATATATATATATATATATATATAGAAACCCTAATATGGTGCTTATTTAGGCGGGAAATTTATTCTTAATAATGTGCAATTAATTAATTAATAAACTTCATTTATTCAAAAAATAATAATTAATAAATTTCATCCTTACTCAGTTGTTCCCTAATTGTTATCCATTTGCTATTTAGATTCTCATGTCAAGCTCTAAAATTATGTCAATCCCTAAAAATATGCTAGAGATACCGTTAACCATAACCCTAATATGAATGGTCTAGATTTTAACATGTCAAAAAAATAAAATCAACGGTTATAATAACAAACTTAAATAATTAATGAGATAAACATTTGAAGAGAAAAATAATGAGATAAACATTAAAAAAAATTAAGATCAGTGATAAAAGAAAAGAAAAGAGATAAACACTAAAAAATAATTGTGATCCGTCAAAAAAGAAAAGAAATGAGTTAGACATTAATAAAAACAAAAAAATTCTAATAATCCGAAAATTATGTATAGATTCCACTTAATTGAGGTTTATAAATACAAGCACGTATTTTTCTCTCGCTGTATATTTTTTTTTTGTTTATAATTTATATATTTATCTTCATATAGTTTATTTTGGATCTATATAAATTTCACTTATTTTGTTCAATTTCAATGAGTTATTTTCTCTTCACCACCATTTTGTAATTATGTTTTGCAAATTATTTTTATGCATTTGAATTACTTTGATGTATTCTTATATTATTTTGCAGGTTAACAAAGTTATTGATGAAGATTATACAATTAAAGATCTATATAGTTAACAAAGATATTACATAATTTGATAATCAATTCCAAAAATTATGTATAGATTCCACTTAATTGAGATTTATAAATACAAGCACCCTCAATGTATTTTTTATTTTTTTTTATAATTTATATATTTATCTTCATATAGTTTATTTTATTTCTATATAGATTTCACTTATTTTGTTCAATTTCAATGAGTTAACTTATCTTCACCACCATTCTGTAATTATGTTTTGCAAATTATTTTCATGCATTTGAATTACTTTGATGTGTTCTTATATTATTTTGCAGTTTAACAAATTTATTGATGAAGATTATACAATTAAAGATCTATATAGTTAATAAAAATATTTTTATCTAACTATTTATAGAATCTTATAGAGATTCTGTGAAATTTTGTTTATGTCTCTATATTTTACCAATTTTCAGTATATTAATTTTCATTATATTAATTTTGATTTGAGTTTATTTAATTTCAATGAGTTAATTTCTCTTCATCTAACCATTATGTTTTGCAAATTGTTTTCATGCATTTGAATTACTTTGATGTGTTGTTATATTACTTTGCAGTTTCACGAAGTTGTTGATGAAGGTTATACCATTATTAAAGATCACCGATAATAATATACTTGATTGTATTAAAAAGATAAAAATAATTTGTACCAAATTATGCATCATATTAATTTATAATTTTAATATTTTAAAAAAATATTTGTTAACAAAAAAACCATATGCTACATGTAAATGATAAGCATGAGAAAGCCAAAAAAAAAAAAATTCCATGGTAAGCATGAGAAGTATAATTATGCATCATATTAATTAATGATTTTATTATTTTAAAAAAACTAGTTTTGAGACCCGTGCATTCGCACGGGTCTATTATTTTTATTCGATATTTAAATTTGTCATTATATTAATCTAAAAATTTATTTATAATAAAATATTTAAAAAAAAATTCATAAAAATGTTGTTAAAATATAAGTTATACTATTGCACTCTTTTTGGTAAAACTTATTAAATTACAAAATAAGTTTTTTACTGAATAAATTTATTCAATTAAAGTTATTGTCCCGTGATATTTTTTTGATAAATTATAATTAATATATTTTTATTATTCAAATTGTTATTTAGAAGCTGTTAAAAAGCTAAAAAAATTTAGCTTATTGATTTATGATAAACAAATGTCTCGTGTATGCTTTTCTGTAATAAATTATAATTATCAATGAGAATTAATTCTTCTGTTGCTTCTAAAAACTATTTGTGAATGCACATGCTTATTGATTTTTTCTTGATTTGTAATTTTGATATTATATACTAAAGTAGAAAATTTATTTTATTAAAGCTATTGTCTCATGTAGTTTTATGTAAAATTTATTAGAAGAATAAATTTATTTTATTTAAGTTATTGTCTCATGTATATTGTTATAATAAAGTACACGGGTCCATTTTTTTTTTCCAATATTTATGTTCGTCGTTATATTAAGGTATAAAATTTATTTAGAATGTAATATTTAAAATTTTGTTATATAATATTTTTAAAATATAATTGAAATCATTGTGCTCTTTCTTGTAAAACTATTAAATTTTTTAAAAAATATTATTAAAGCTACAATCCCGATGAGCAAAGGCCTACATGGTCCGATGGGCCGGCCCGACAAACTTTTTTTTTTTTTTTTGACAAATTTTTTTTACAAAATAAATTCAATGGACAATAAAACTATTTATAATGATTTATTAAGTTGTTAATAGTTTTTTTCAAATAAAGATAATCATAACAAACTTGGTTTAATCTTAAAAAAAAACAACAAATTTGGTTTAATAATTATCTCCTAACTAACAAATCTCATCTTTTGTTACTTAATTATCTAAAGATTTAATGGTAATTAAAACTCCTTATTTTTAGCTAAAATTATTTTTTGAATTCTTTAAAAAATATTTTTTTTAACTCTTTAAGGGGCCGGCCCATAACGGTACATTAAAAATATAGGCCCGAGGGGCCGGCCCGATCAACTTTTTTAAAAGTCCGGCCCGTGTAAAACTATAGGGCTAATGGGTCGGCCCGATAGCCCGATCCAGTTTTACAGCTCTATGTATCGGTGATAAATATTTTGTCCTGTGTTTTTTTTTTATATACTTATTATAGTTGAGTCTTCTATTGTTTTTAAAAAAAAAACTATTTGTGAATCGTTCATGTCCATTAATTATTTTTTTTTAATATTTAAGATTGATTTTATACTAAAGTATAAAATTTATTTAGATTCAAATATTTAGAAATATGTGATAAAATATTTTTAAAATATAAATTGTGCAGTTTATATAAATTTATCAAATGACTATATTTGTTTTATTAAAGTTATTGTCCCGTGTATATTTTAATATTTCCCCGTTCCTTTTTATTATTTTTTTTAAAATAGTAACACCAAATTAAAGAAGTATATTTTTGCACATTATCTTCCTATTATACCCTCATTTTAATTTACAAAATAATTCCTATTTTTTTTTCGCACACTTTATTTTTTCAATAAATTTAATATATTATGTATCAAAAAATATATTTAATATGTCATGTACCCATAAAAAAAAATAAAAAAGATTTAGTTTGTTATTTTATTTTACGAATGAATTTGTTTTATGTTTATCTTCTCTTTTTTTGTTTGTTATTTTTGTTTTGTATTTTTTTTTTAGTTTAGAGTTAAAATTATGTTTAAGGATATAAACGGTGAAATATTATTAAACATGCTAATGACAAAAACGGTTTTTTAGTAGTAGTTTCTTTTAATATATTGTAAATAGATTGTTAACAAAAAAACTATATGCCATACACAAACGATAAACAAAAAAAAACATCAAATTTTTGAAACTTAACATGCTTATTGAAACTTCCTATTATTAATTCGGGATTAATGCAAAAATTATTTGAAATCCACATTTAAGAGGTTAAGAATAAGAAGATTCTACATTATATGCTTACTATTATAAATAATTACATATAATAAAATTTCCATTGTATAATTGAATTGAATTAAGTCCGTGCATGTACGGATAAAAAAGTCTAGTATAATGCAATATTCAACCGATTGAGCTAAACTCACCGGTGGAATCGTGATATACTTTTAAAGTGTGGAAAAAAGATTATTCCAGATGGATATTATTTTTGGTATGATTCAAGAATTTAAACGGTGGGAAGCAATGTTTATCAACACGAGTCAAACAAAATGAACTGTACAAACGAAAAATGAAATAAAAATTGAATAAAGGTGGCGCGCATTTCGATAACAACACTATACACTTTCTTTCACTCTCCATTTTTTCTTTCTCACAAACACAAATTTTCAAGAATTTCAGATTTTCTACACAATGACGACGCCGTCACCGGAAGCTGTTACAACCTTCATGCGTATCACCGGAGCATCGGAGTTCGTCGCCGTTCAGAAATTAGAGGTAGTTTCATATCTCATCCTTTCATCTTCTACTTCACATTCATGTTCTTCATTTTTCTGATCTGCTCAATCTTAGACATACATTCACCAATTTCACGATCTTGGATCAAAATCGTTGCTACCTTACTTTTTCTAGCCTCATTCGTAAGTAGAATTGATTTTTCCACTTTGTTTTTGTTTCACTCTCCAAATAATGTGGAATTAATGAGTACATTTTGTGTATTACTCTTTTGACTATATTTAGAAATGTATAGTGATTTAGAGATGATTTTTTATTTGGAAGAGGTTTATAATTAGGGACAAAATAGTAACTTATTATGAAAATGAGAAAATAAAATGTTTTTGTCAAATTTTGTGTTATGTTCTCATGGGAAGGGTATGATAATTCGGAGTTCGGCCGGGAGGTAAGTTAAGCCGAACCAAGAATTGTTCCTTTAGGAGGTGAACTTGGATTCTCTCGAACAATTCGTTCTAGAAGAAACTCATTAAACACTTGAGTACAATCACTTGCTTTGCAAATATACCAAATTTAGTTTTTAGTCTGTGTAAACAAATATTTTGTATAATTATTGGTCCATGTTATTTTAGTCCTTAACATATTTGTTTACGTTAGAAGTAATTGCATAATTGAACCAAAAAAGGGAGAGAATTAATTGCTCCAATATGTAAATCATTTGATTTGATTGATTTTACTTCAGTCTTTTAAATATGAATTTAAAGGACATGCACTGTTAGTGTAAAACTGTTTTACACTGACATGGTAATGGAGTATGGAGGCAAAATTTATTGATAGTATTTTACACTGACATGGGAATTGGCAATGGAGTATGAAGAAAAAACGAGAATTTATTGACAATTTTTTAAAATTTGTCTGCAGGAATATGGAGGCAATCTAAATGAAGCTGTGAATGCACATTTTATTGAAGGAAACAGACTCATGTATGGCAATGGAGTACATGCGAAGAACTTTTTTTTTTTTTTTAATCTTTTCACATCCTCTTATCTTTTGTTGGTGCCTTTATTAGAAGTTGGTATCTTACTAGGCATAAGAGGTTGACTTTTATTTTCTTTTTGTGTCTAAATTATCTAGTGAGGAGCAAAATGTTGCTGCAACTGCAACTCCACCCTATGATTACTCTGAAGCAAATAATCAAAACAACCAAAACCACTCCGGGTCACGTGGAATTTTGCCTTTTTTCAATGCTGCTAGAAGATTTAGACCTTCACTACTACTTGACTCGAACTATAGGAGAGAACTTAGAGATCTATGTAATGGGTTTGGTGCTACTACGCTTTCAAGTAGTACACCACCACGTGGTTCTCCTCAAGGAGAGGCGAGGGAATTTCCTACAGGGAATGATAGTGCACTCGTGTCTCCTTATCGGCCAGGATTGAGCTATGCAGGTGCAGTTAACAATGGAAATTTATCATCTCATGGTCGAGGATATTATGGGACAAATGATTTTCAAAATGACTACCCTTTAGCTCAGCCAAATGCTTCACGTGTTCGTGATCAAGATGTAGAAGAGGCAATGATTCAAGCTGCAATTGAAGCCTCAAAAGAGGAGAACAGAGAACGCTCTTCATGGAATGCTCCTAATGTACATAGCATAAAGCTTAATAATTTTATTTTATTTTTACTTTCATTTATTTCTTTATGTTTTCTAAGTTTTTCTCCTCCATGAAAAAAAATATCATTTCAGGATCTTTCTGACGATGAGCTTCCTCAAAGTATCTTTCATCAAGATGATGATTTGGCTCATGTCATTTCACTGTCCTTACAGGTTTTGGAATTTTTTTTTTTTTAATCCTATCCTATGACTTAATTTGTGGCACTGTCCCAATTGCATTGAATTTAGACTGCAGAGCAAGAGGAAGCATTACGTGAGCTTTTAATGAAAGAGGAAAAGGAAATACTTGGCACTCATGCTTTATTAGCCAAGGGAGAGAAAACCAGCACAAGCAGAAGCAGACTAGAGGTGGGCATTTCATAAACTTCATGCAATTTTACATTTACAGACGCCAAACCCTTGGGTGTTAAAGCAGAGACATTGCATGTATTGGGTGGTTCTATGTTGGATTCATGCAGCCATGACCATTCCCTAATTCACAAAACTTGATTTTTTTTATTAGATCTTAATTTTTTTGGGTGCAATTTGTCTGTTACCCGAACATATTTTTAGTTTTACTATAAGTCTTTGGGGTTATATATTCTAGTTCTGCCAACTTTCTGTTCCTAATCAGTGTTTATTAAAATACATAGCAAATTCTATTGGGTTGGCTCATTTCAGGTTATGTTATGGACTGTGTCATAGTTAGACTGACCTAGTTTTGTAAATTTGAAAAACTATAAATTTTCTGATTCAAATGTATTAACTTAAGTTGGTACATCTTGCCTTCTTATCACGCAACACATTTGAACGTAAGCATTTCATAGAGCAGTTTCACGGGAGAAATTGTGCATTTATATTATCCAATCTCACTTAAAAAAATCAGTATGTATTTCTTTCTTTTTGATAAATATATCTTTTCCAAGTGAAGCCAGGATCATCATCCAATCAAAATGTAGCTTCAGATGTTGCACAACCAGTCATTAATAATCCATTGAACCACAATGCTGGTGATGATCATCAAGTACATGGTGATCCATTCATTGCTGAGAAGGTACCATTTGAGGCTCAAGAGTATGTAATACATGTGCAAAGCTTCATTTCTAAAACTGATGGTTATGCTAATGACTTGTTGCTTTATTTTGCAATGTAGTGGGGTGGTATTTCTTCTGACGAGCTCAATGAAGCATTGCTGATTGAAACTGCCCTTTTTAGTGAAAATCCCAATCATAGTTCTCACAAAAGTTCATCTTTGCCTGGCCTGCAGCATCATTCAGGAAAAAATGTGGATCCCAAGATGCAGTCTTCATCCAGTTCAGCATCTCAATTATTAGCTGAGACTCAATTGCTAAGACAACAACAGGTTTAGATTCTAGCATGCAGTGACTGTATGATCAAAGTCCATGAAAGGATAACATAACATAACATGACAACATTTTTATGCAGGATGCTGACTACTTAGCATCACTACTACTTGATAAACAAAAAGAATTGAATTCTCTCAACAAAGCTGAAACTCATTCCTCAAAGAAAGAAGAATCACACGAAAAGATGCCTAAAAGAACGGTAATACATTTGCTGAGTTTGTAACTTAATTTTTCCTGCTGCAAGTTGAGCTATGAAACATTTTCTAATATTTTTTTCCGACCCTTGGATCATCCATGAATGGTCAAGTATAGAAGTTAAAGTCATGTAGCCTCCAAGTAATTTCTAATGTTCAGTATCCCTGCAAGATGAGTGTTTATGATTAGCTACTCTCACAGTTTACCATTGTGGGATGAAAAAGAGATGGAGGCGCGAAATGCTGAAACCGTGAAACCTTTAACAGAGTTATACAAATTCATTCTTTCCATGCAGCTCATCTGGGATAGGACCTGCATATTTGATTTCTTTGTGGCAATTAGTGAATATTCATATTAAAGTGTTGGTTTCACTTGACACTAGTTCTTGGGCACATTGTTATATTGATTGTTGATTCCATTTGTCTTTTACATGTGTGGATTTTTTATAGGAAGCACAGACATTTCAAAAAATGATCTGTCTTCTGAACATTTATCTTTCACTTGGTTTTTCATGTTATCAACACTTGTGTTATAAGAGAATGCGACAATTCAATTTTTAATGTGAGGTTATAAAAAAATTTGTATGCCAGAATTTGCCTCCAACTCAGTGTCCTTTGTATAGTACATGATTCTTATGGCTTTTTTATATTGCTTTGACAGGAGAGTTTTGTTTCCATTGGTTTTACAACAATACTGAATTGTGTTTACCTCTTTGCAGGAATTGGAAAAAAAACTTGATACAAAAAAGATCATACTTCCAAATGAACCACCATTAGGTGATGAAAAAGCAATTACTATTGTTGTTCGAATGCCGGATGGTGGTCGTTGTGAACGCCGCTTCTTCAAAACTGACAAGCTTCAGGTAAAGACATTATTAGAATCTGAAGGTTGTAATGTTGACAAGATCTCCTCCATGGTTTTCTTTTTTTACTACTACACTCTTGTTAGGTTCTCTCAAAATACAAATCTCCTACCCTTAGGTCCTCCTATTTTTATTGTTCTAACTAATGTAGTAATCCCCACTGCCTAATTGGTTATTTGAACTAACGACGTTGTCTTCCTTGTATTCTTCCAAGCAAATTTCAACATTGTCCTTAAGGTCTGAAAACTAGAAATGAATTAGATGCACACTCTCCCAACTTCACGGGGAACACCCTCAAGGAGTTGGGGTAACCATTTGATAAGTGTATGATCAAAGTGTATGATCAATTTGCCATTTGGTCCCTTGGTGACATGGTTTAAAATTGTGGTTTGGTTTGCAACTGTAATTGTGGCTGTAAACATAAAGGTTTTTGTGATCTCTGCAACCACATCACGATTGCAGCCGTGGTTGCAGCAACCACTTTTTTCTTGTAATTTAATATAATATCAAGGATTTATATGTTTTTGCAACTGTAATAGTAATTTTAAACCTTGCTTGGCGAGCAGTTGAGTACATTCTCGATACACATTTTAGTCAAGAAGATAATGAAGAACCAACTAACAAATCAACTAGGAACACATGTTCTACTAGACCAGTGACTAATGCTTTCTTCAGCTGTGTGACATGAAGCTGAAACATGAAGGAAATTGAAAAAAAAAAATCTTTATCTCTTTTAATTTATGATAGCATACTTATGAAGTAAGCTTCTATGTTTATTTTACATTACTGTTGAAGTTCGGATTTTTGTTACTGATAACAATATATTATTTTGCTACCTTGTAGCTTCTTTTTGATTTCATAGACATTTCTGGAGCAGTGAAGCCTGGCACCTATAGAGTTGTGAGTGTTTCTTATCCTATCCAATTGATTTATGGATTGAGCCTTTATGTTATTTTACCATGGCATGGTTTCTGACAATTTTGTTGTTCAGTGGTGGCATTTTATGCTGTCAAGTGTTCTTTTTTCATACATAATTTTTTTTTGAGTTATATATATATATATATATATATATATATATATATATATATATATATATATATATATATATATATATATATATAGGATAATTGTACTTTAATGGAAGGTAAACGGGCAACAAGTTGCGCCGCTAACATAAGATGGAAGGCATACATAATTGAATAATTGATTACATTATGCTTTTTTTACAACTTTTTAAGGACGTCACACTTTATACTAGATGCTGTGTGCGGGTGGAATTTAGTTGCACCAGTGAGATTTAATATAAGAATGGGTTAAAATAAGTGTGTGAAACTTGAGCGTAAAATTGATCTAACTTTGAGGTTGAAATGAGAGGAGACAAATTGTAGTTAGGGATGAAAGAGGTGCAAGGTGAATAATTGGTAAGGTATTGAGAAGAAAGGATAGATACTTTTTCAGGATGACACGTCAGCATGTTAGTGACATGGAAAAATAGAATGCTTCAATTAATTGTTCTGTGATTTAGTTTTTATATGTACTATAATAATAGATGTGTTCTAAATAGCTTAAGAGTGAATCTCAGTGGCTTTTTTTGATTCAATCTAAATAGCTTAAGATGGATTCAGGTTGTTCCTAGTTTATCAAAATAGTACTAATGCATTTATTTATATTGGTTGATACTGTAATATTTAAAACACGATAATGTGATCTAATCATATCAGAATATAATCATTTTTATACGCCCGACCTGTCTGTTTTACATGATCCATTAACTACCTTCGTTATAAACACTTTTAAATAAACATATCCTAAAATTAATTTGGTAATCATTGCAATTATTGTTTATGAAAACTGACACAGGCATCGGTTATGGTGCATTCTAAATTGTGTTCCTCTTTGGTTAAAGATATCTGTATATTAGTTAAAACTGATTTTTGGTATCATGGTGACAATTTTCTTGATCATTGGTTATATTTGATCAGCACATGATCTCTACGTGTCTGAGATGCATAATTGATCAACTGTCATTGCTTGGATATTTGAACAGGTAAAGTCATACCCGAGGCGAGCATACAATATTAATGATAGCTCTGCTACCTTGAAAGAAGTAGGCCTTAGCAACAAGAATGAGGCTTTATTTCTGGAGTTGATTTAGTTTACCTATTTTCCATTGAGTATCCTGGTCCTTCGTTAGAACCCACAAACTTGACATTTCTAGGGATAATTGTTGTCTTTGAGACGGATGATATTTGTTGAACACTACTGAGGGCCATTGTTATCCTTTTGTCTGTATAGATCTTGTTACTTGTCAAGTATTATATTTGGGTACTAAACAATTAGCTGTTGGTCAGACATACTTGACCATTTAATTGAGCTTATTCTCTAATTGCTTTGTGCACCATTCTTCACAATTTAGAGTGATCCCAGTTTCCATTAGATTTTAACTTAGATCAATAGAGCAGGGAAAAAAGAAACTGAAATGCTTGGAAAGCAAGTAATGGTCATCCTCAGATTGCGATGGTCATCCTGCTTGATTACATTTTATTTTCTACATCTTACACATTCGACATTAAAACGCGACATTAAAATTTTGATGTCAGCGACACATTAATGGCAATACTGCTGATGATACCTTGGAAAAAACTTGTATTAAGACAACTTCAATAAATATTACATACATACAATTTGATATTCACTGTTTATTACATTGCGTTCTATTAACTTACATATTTTGTTTTATATTAAAACAAAATTTTATAAAGAGTGATAACTGATAAGCCTCAAAATGTTAAGGAGCGATATAACTTGATGAACATAATTTCTCTTGCACAAAAATTGGTGTTTGAAAGAATTAAATTCCTATGAAAGTTTTTGACATAAACAAAAACAAACTAATACTTGCTGTGTTAATTTTTGTGTTAGTTTTGCTCTGTTGCTGGTGCTGTCCAGTATTGCTTGACTGCTACAAGTATCTTTTCTCTTTCATAAGGTCCATCTTCATGGTCTGTAATTTTTGCATCCCACTGCATTTCATCTGCAATGCTCTTCACCTTTGTCAACACATCTACGTCGTCGCGCAAAATTACACTACCTTGTGGCCGCAAAATTCGGTCCATCTCTAGAAGAATGTTCTCCATACTACATCTGTTACACATTAATTTCATACATCACAAGGTATTACTATCTTGATTTATATAGTCTAATAATATATTGAATTAAGGTGTATCTATATTTTTAAATTTTTTTTGTACATTATTTTCATATCAAATCTAAATTTTTAAATGTTTTTGTATACATTATTTTCATAACCAAAGAGATGATGTGGTCAAACTCTTTTTCATACAAGTTTTAATTTTTTTTTTTTATAATCTATTCTGAAGAGCTTATTGAAATAAACTAAAAACAGCTTATAAATCTGTCATAAGCTATTTTTCTTAGCTCTCCAAAATATTTATACAAATGTTTTTATCATATGTTCAAATAAGCTCTTGTAAAGTTGAAATGAGAAATAATAGTATTATTTAGAATCATATTATTAGGCTCTATGTACCAAAAAAATATTATTAGACTCTTAGGTTCATTAGATTTAGCCATTACATCTAATTGATACCTATCATTACCTGCTTTGGTAGAGACTAAAAACTGAATCACCGTGTATGAAGTCATAAGTTCGTGGATAAGTGGACATGGCTTCACACCTGAGAGAAGACAAAAATAGTAAGTAAATTATTTTTAACTACCACATGCATAGACAAATGTTTGGCTTAAATTTTACTTCTCATCATCATACTATATTGGACAATAGCATCTGTAAAACAGTAGTAAAGGACAAAAATAATGACAGAAAATTTGAGTGTAACAGATAATGTCACAAAACAAGAGTAAAGGACAAAAATAATGACAGAAAATTTGAGTGTAACAGATAATGTCACAATAATTGAACTCTTTTATTTTTTTTTCATACAGCTGTTATTACTGTGGTAGGTCCATGATTATATAAAACGTTTTAAATAATCAACTTTGGTCATAAGCAAAGCATTACAAAAAGTTACTTTTGTATTTTTAACTCATCTGCAATGTTGCTTGTCAATGTCATTCAATAAAACACTCAACTTTTTTTTTTGCAAATAGAAAAAAATCGAATAAATCATCAATTTAGTTCTAAAATATCGTTCTCACCTATTTAATTACTAAAGTATATAATATTGTATTTGTAATTTTTCAAGTATATGAAATTTGTCACATTAGTACCTCTTATGAAGATGTTATAGATTAATATGATGGATGTTTATATACATCAAGGACTGATGTGACATATTTTAAATAGTTCAAAAATTAAATCGGAGAAAGTTATTAGTATATTATAAGGACTAAATCGAATGTTTATTCGAAAAAAACGTACCAATTTTGATAGGTTCCAATGAGTCCACGTTCATATATAACACCAAGGGTATTGATTTCAGCCTCAACAGGAACAATATTCATGACCCACACAGGATCATCAACTAGTGCAGCTGCAAAACCTCCTAAGTAAGAATTCATATCAAGAAGATTTCTATATCTTCCACTTTCTGCTAGCTGAGAGTCCAGGGTCTTATAGTATGCCACTCTCTTTTTCCATAACTCATTATTTTCTTTGAACATCTCTGATGTTATACCATTCAAACTTTCACTACTAATCCTTGGGGGAATTGAAGTTAATCTCTTTGGCCATTTTGATAATTCTCCACCAGCAACTTCTTTGATGTTGTTTACTTCTGGCAGTTGGGTTAAGCATGTATCTAGTTTAGTGTACCTACAATAAAAAAGGGTTGATATAATATAATAAATAATTGAAAGCAAAATGTGACTTAAAAAAACTCATAGGGCCAACCCCATTGGATAGAAATTTATAGAAATTCTCAAAATGGGTTGATCGGCTTCTAAGGTGCGAGATGCTTCCCACTTATAAACACAGTTTTTAGGTATATCAAATTCTTTGCGAGACTCTGAATACTCCCTCTCACGCCAAGACCGAAAGTCTGGAGTGTGACCTGAGTGGTCAAATAGCGTGTGACCCAGTGACTTAATGGATCATGTATAGACTCTGATATCATCTTAAATTTAGGTTTGATCTAACCCTATTCTACAAAAACCAACTTGTAACGTGAGAGATTTCTCCTATTTATAAACACATTTTCAAATCATATCCATACCCAATATGAAACTCTCAATATAAATAAAACAAATTAATAGGCATAATGAAAACAACTAGACAGACCTTCAATATAAAGTATCAGTGTTACGCAAATTTTAACAGAAGAATAGTAAAACTGAAAAAAGTGTCTTATTACCAAGCCATATCTGGATCCTGTGCTTCCTGACAGAAGGGTCTAGTCTTGAAAATCTTCCTTTTAATTTTGCAATGCATATGATTAGTTGGTTTCTGCCATATTGCAATATCACCTTTTTGTACCAATTTTTTCCAGCATAGACTTTTTGCTACATTCTCAATTGCATCTTGTTCATCATTGAGACTCTCCTTAGTCCTTTCCCATCCTTTCCAGTGTCTCTCCCAGTTTATTGGTGGCCCTGACAGAATCCAATATCCTCCAGGACGTAGTACTCTATCAACTTCAGTCAAGTATATTCCATCTGCCAATTCAGCCAGAAACAAATTTAGTGTCACATTCAAACAAAAACTAAATAAGCTTAAAAATGTGAAGTGCTAATGAGAGTGTAAATTGGTTTTCGCTATTTCTTGTAACTATTATAGATGTGAAATATCGATGACTAATTTCTATCGGAAAATCTTAAACATTTTTAGTGGGGCCTTACTTCTTTCTAACCATATTTGTTTATCTTCAAATCTTGAATTTGAAATCTTACTTAAAAAATTTGAGTTTAGTTCTACTCGGACCAAATAATATTAGTCTGATTTATACTATTTTTATTTTATGTATACACATAGCACCTATTTGTTAGATATTATATAAAAGAGTGATTTTGACATTAAATAATTTAGAGATTATCTATTAGAGATTTTTTAAGAAAAGCAAAAGTCATTTTGTGTTTGTCTACATCAATGAAAATCATTTTTTAAAATTTTAAAAAATCATCTATAAAAAATTATTTTCAAGATAAGTTATTATAAAAAACAACTTATCATTTGAAACAAAATTTTACATATATATGAAAACTTCTAAAAATGATTATTATTATTATTTATTAAGTGATTTTTAAAAATAAAATAAATATAACAAACATGCTCTTAATCATAGTGTAAACATGATATTAGGAATTTATATTATACTAATGTGATAATAAAATAGTAAAGTATGATTGAACTTGTTTATGCAAAACTTGATTCTTATATTATTAGAGTTATGGTCTTATGAATGTACCATACTGTCCCCATGGAATGAGGCACCTTGAGCAGTGAGCCATATCAAAGGCTCTTGAAGGGTAAGGAAGTCTTATTGAAGCAAGAATTCCAATCAATGCAGGAACACCTCTTTCAAGAGCAAATTGAACTTGTGCTTCATGAGTATCTCTTGGTGCAAATGACACTGTTAATATATCACGTGACAAAAGATAAGCTCCCCAACTTGCAACCTGAAATTGTTAAAAATAAGATATTTGTCATGCAAAATTAATGTGTCTCTATTAATCAGAAACATAATTAATGTATTGGTTTTGGTTTAGATTTTAATATTTTTCGGTGGGTTGTATGAGCACATGCTAGGTGCAAATTCTCGTGCCATGGTGTAGTTCCCGTGATGTTAATAGATGTGAGTACATTTTCTTTATACATGATGGTAATCGATCCAATAAAAAGCACATAGATTCATAGAATAGATTTGACATCCCAAAGAGAAATATGCAAATAAAATTATCCAATTTCAATTTCAGTTTCAAATGTCTAACAATTTAACTTTAATTATATCTAAATTTTTTTTATAGACAAAATTACAAATCATTGAAAACTCACATACACAAAAAAGAGGAAACAGAGTTCAAACTCCAATTATAGCGTCCGACACTAGTAATTTCAACATTTATGCCCATATCAAATAGTTATGATATACTCCATCCGTTCTAAAATATAAGTCGTTTTGAAGAAAAAATTTATTGCAAAATATAAGTCGCTTTACAATTCCAATAAAGCATTTAATGTTATTTTTCTTATTATACCCTTAACTTTTTATTTATCTCTCTTCTTTTAATTCTTTCATTTATCTTTCTCATACAATTAATGAAGGACAATTTTTTAAACTTACTCATAATTTCTCTTTTTTATACAACAATGATTACATTTAATGAAGGACATTTGTGTAATATGGTTAAAACGACTTATATTTTGGAACGGAAGGAGCGGTTAAATTAATATTCCTAATAATTATCAACCGAACTAAAATGTACTTATATGTATATGGAACAATGTGTTAAATAGAGTTCAATGATGGTTGGTCTTCTTCTCTCAAGATTGCTCATGCCAGAAAAAACACCATTGAGAAATGTTTTTAGTAAAATTCGTACAATTAGTCTCATGAGCTTAGCTCGATTAGTAGAATATTGCATTATATATATGCAGAGGATCGAAGTTTGAATCCCAATCATCTCACTTATTCATCTTAAGAGTGAAATTTAAAATTTCTAACTGCTAGACTACTTAACAAAAAAAATGTATTATTTAAAAATATCTCCCAATAAATAGAGGGACACACGGGGTGGATTTTAATTAATTTAGAGAGACAAAAAGATCGGCATTAGAAAAGCAATCGTCTAATTGTTTTGGTTAAGTAGTCTAATCGTTAAAAATTATACTTATTCATAAAATAACCCAAATAAATAAATGTCTGAAACTCGATCATTTACTCACAATATTCCATTATTCCTATTAACCGAAACAGAACAACAAACAATAACACTAATTCTATTTATAGTAAAAAACTACCAAAGCAAACATTGCAGCTGCAAAATAAATTACTGTAAACACGTACGTACCCCACAGCCAGTATCAATGGCGGTTCTGATAGATCCATCTTTGAGATTAATCAACTTCCCAATATCATCAACGTACGCATTTGCGCCACGTGGAAACATGGTCCCACCACCTGGAAACCTGAACCGGTTCCCATTAAACCGGACCCAATTCTGGTTTTTCTTCTCAACAGTCAATTCCTTATGCGGCACGTTCGCATACCAAGCAAAGTCACGACTCTCCGGCCACCGTAACGGTAACCGGTAACCAAACGGCGCCGGAATCCTACACCGGAGAATCTCTTCTTGTAACGGACAGTGTCTCTCACGGTATATAAGCTGTTTTCTAGGAAATGTTAATGACCTTGTTTGATCTTCGCATGGAGTGTATTCATAGAGAGATGGATTACATGGTGGGATGTGAGATACACGCGCCGTCGTTTGTGGTGGGTCAGGGAGGTGGTGAGTGGCGGTGAAGTCGAGCTTGTCCAATACTAATGTTGAGGATGGTGATTCTTCTATGGTGGTGGTGGTGTTGTGGTGGAAGCATAAGGAGGTAGTGGAGGCGGTGGCGGTGGAGTATCCGGTGGCGGAGATGACGGTGGTGGAAGGATAATGGTGCCATAGACCAAGGAGGTAAAAGAAAGTGGAGAGGATAGTTGCAAAGGTGACAAAGTAGATTTTGGTCAAGAAAATGTTTGACTTTTTGGATTTGAAATTGTGAAGTAGTGTTGCAAGGTTAATATTCATATTAACAAGTTGTAGTTTATTTTACATTGATTGAAATAGAATAGAGTGATAAGTAAGAGAGAAAGAGTTGAAGTGATGAAGAGTGATATGAGAATATAGTTGAGTTTTGAGGATTGGGTGTCAGTGGTGGTGGTGGTTGGTTGGTTTATTGAATAAATAGACTTATGCTTGTATATGGCATGTACTCCTATCTTCGACCCAAAAATATAAATCACTTTGAGAAAGAATTACGTACTAAATTATAAGTTGTTTTACATTGTCAATAAAGTATTTAATTTTCTTTTTTTTATTATATTCTCAACTATTTATTCTTTTTTTTTTAATATAATTCTTTAATTTATCATTTTTACACCATTAATGAAAGACAATTTTATAAATTAACTTATAATTTCTCTTTTTCATACAATATTAATTACATTTCTTAATATGTGTAAATGTGTCAAAGTGGCTTGTGGTACCGAAGAAATATGATAAAAGAACATGTTATCTCCATGTGTCTAAGGTACTCGTTTTATCAACTTGCTTTTGTCTTTTTCTCAATAATTTTCAAATTCTCTTAACTGTGTCACACATTATAGTCTAGCAATGTTTTACATGATTATTCAATTATATCTCATGGTATAGATGTTTGTTGAGGATGCTATTCAATTATATCTCATGCTATAGATGTTTGTTGAGGATGCTACCCCGTAAGTTTTAATTTGAGTGAGCCAATTTGATCCCGTGTCCATTTTTTATATATTTTGTTTTGATAATATTTTTCTAATAATTTATAAAAAAAATATATTAGCATATAAGATGTTTGATTCATCTCGATGTGTATTTTTAGAATATTAAATTTTTTATAATTTTTACTATTATATAATTAAAAATATTAATCGTCAAAGTTATACATTGATATACGTGCTGCAGTCAACTAACTTGCTTAAATTGGGACGGAGGGAATATTAAATTAAAGAGAAATGTTATTATTTGTAACAATCAAATTGTACAATTTCTTGGACAACTCTCTCTCATACTCACATTATATTGTATTATGTGGTTGTACAAATCACATTTCTCTAAATTAAAGTTCTTTCTAATAATGTATTTGGAATACTAGTTAAAAAATTAAAAAGAGAAATAAAAAAAATTTGTGTATTGAAAACATAAAATATGAACTTTTATTGTGTTAACTATACCATTCCATTAATATTATCAAGAAAAACTTTTTAAATTTGAATTTTTAACAAGTGTTTTTTTACACTATTTAGCATTTTTTATAAATTAATTGATTGAGATTGATCGATACTATCTTATTATTATAAGACCAATTTTATAGTGTAAGCGAGATAGCAAGTTAGTTTTTAATATTTGATCAATAAACTAATAAGAATTATTACATGTACAAATATTTTTTGTATTATTGGGGTGAAGATACTATAAGTATTTATTTGAAAGTATCATTTATGTGAAAGTTTTCGTAAGTGTGAAGTCTTTATCCAAGTGAAGTGTGTGGATAATCTAAGTAACGATGCTCAATTGAGGGTACTTTGTCCTACAAGATAATGGCACTATGCGCCTTCTCCGAAATCACCTTCTTATCTTTATAAGGAAACTCTAGATTCTCCTTGTAGTGCTTCAAACAATCCCTAGTGCACCAAGAGGGCTCTCATCTTCATGGGCCATAGGCCAAATTAAAGTCATTTGATAATTTCTTTTCCAGCCCCTCGCGTTTCTTTTATACCCCCCAAAAATCCAATTTTGCCCTTAATAAAAATTTCGGTTCGTAGAAACCGAAATTTTTTTAGTTTAAATTTCAGAAAATTTCGGTTTCTAAAAACCAAAGTTGTATTTCAAGGCAAAAAAAATTTCGGTTTATAGAAACCAAAGTTTTTCGTAAGGGCAAAATAGGAAACTCGGGGGGTAAAAAAGAAACGTGGGGGGCTGGAAAAGAAAACTTCAAGTCATTTAAACTGGTGAACCTCTCAACTTTGAATTTTGATGACCCCAATTCTTGGATCTTGAAACCTCCATTGTCACTGCACCAATTTTGTTGGTATTTGATCAAAAAATAATAAAACAAATAGAAAAACATCAACACTCAATAATTTATGTGGTGAAAATTAGAGCCAATTAATTATTAGGGTTAATAGGTCTTTACCCCTGTAAAGTAGGCGTGTTTTGTTTTACCCCTGTAAAATAAATTCTTTAAGTTTTCCCTCTTGCAAAATTTTATGCACAGTAGCCTTTTGCAACAAGGTGTGCCTTATGCTTATACAAAAATTGATGAAGGTATGGTTTTCAGAATTTGAATCATGTATAGGTATTGGTAAAAACATTTATGGGAAAAGGGATCATCAATGTGTTCATTTTGGTTGAGAAATTGAATGTAAAGGGAATGTGTCCTTATGAAACATCAATATCTCTAGACACATGAAAAGAATTAGATACTATAAGTTATAAACTTTGAAACATTTATCTTGTAGAATGACTAATTGCACCATCAGAGACATTGAACTCTCATAGATGAAACATTTGAGGTAGAATGACTAATTATGTGGTTTCTTATATCCAAGTAGATGATTATGGAGTTTGAAACATTTTTCTTTAGTGTGACCAAGAACACCACAGTGACCACATGTGGGAAATCCTTATTGAAGTTCTTAGTGTTGTCTTGAACAGCATATGCAACTGGAGACTAAATTGGAGTATCAACCTCAGTTGGCTTCGAGAGCGAACCATGAACAAAATTGATCTTGTAATTAACATTGAGAGTCAACTTTGTAGCTCGAGACATGAATTAGTTATCACTGGTTAGAGCTTGAGATAGACACCAAGACAACATCGGAATGATCGGAAGAATTTAAATAGTAAGGATCGTCGTGAATCAAATTTCTGTTATTAAATAAATAAATGTGTTAACTGAATTTACAAAAAAATGCTTCATCGAATATAAAACTAGTAGTGATAATGAATGTCTAAATTAGAAAGAAAAAAACTAAATCAAAACTATGTACAATTGTATCTACAACAACAACCTAATTTCGGTTATAAAACAATTCTCTTAATATGGTCATTTTAATTTTAGACATCCTTTAAATTGAAAAATCCCCATTCAGCTAATTAGCCACTGTCAAAGCCGTGGCTAAAATATGAAACCTTTAAATTGTCCCTATATTTCTCATAGGTTACATCATTCCACTATAAATAATTTATTTTTTGAAACATATTAGATATTAAATATAGATACATCTTTCCGGCAAATTTGATTTAGATTGGATTAAGGCCCAATACACATGGCTGGAGGGCTTCAAGCCTAATCGAAATCCATTATACACTGAGGCTTCTCATGCAAATCAATGGTAATAAATACGATAATTATTATACACCTTCTGCAGTGAATACACTCTCTTTTATCATCTTTAATGTCATATATATGTTGTCAATTGTCACCGACAATTATAATTGTTTCCCCCTATATAAAGGTAAACATTGGGGTTAGGATATATAATTTAACCACTTTACACTTTTGATTCACCTTAATCATATTTTGACTTGAGCGTTAGAGTATTAACGTGTTTAAAATATTTCTTTTTTTATTATAATCCATCGTACTTGAAGTCTATCATCATCGAGTCATCTAATTCTTGTTGAGTAGAAAATAGTATATAACAAGAATATTAGTTCTTCATTCTTTGTTGAGTAGAAAAGAGTATAACAAGAATATTAGTTCTTCTTTATAAGAATTGGGTCCCTCCTGTTGGTTCTAATTGTCTACTTTAATTAGTTGGTATATCATTCTATTTTAAAATTATTTAAAATATTAATTATTCTTACCAACTTGTATATGATCCTTGTGTAGGTGTAATTAGGGGTGGACAGAAAAATCGAAACCCGATCTAACCCGAAAAAACCGAAAAAATAAATAGAGAAATGGGCGGTTTGGATTGGGCCACGGGTCAGCGGGTCTGGAAATTCGGTTTACACAGAATTGTCGTGGGCGGGTCCAGGTGGAGAGAATTGGACCGACGGGTCCCAAAACCCGCCCGCATAATGAAAAAAAATAATTATTTTTAGTCTATTAGAATAGTGATGTTGATGTTAATGGAATACATACATGTCCTTTTTTCTTTTAAAAAATGCACAGATATTTAGTAATTATACTAGTACTATTCTTTTCCAAAAGGAAGTAATCAATGCATTTTAATTTATAATACAATTTTTTACTATCACAATAAAATAGTAGTAATATCAATTATAGTATTTTTTTCTTTGTCAATAACAATTTTTTCGTCATGTTTTGTTATTCTTTATTTTAAGTTTTATTTTGTTGGTTTGATGATAATATCATGTTTGCAAATAATGATATTGATTTTTTAATTTTTGTGTTATGAATTTAAGTTTATTTTTTTGATCTTGCTTTGTTTATATTTTTTTTTATTAGAACCGAAATAATCCGCCCGCAAAACCGCACAACCCTAACCCGTCCAAACCGAATGACAAAAATGGATCTCCACGTATCAACCGCGGTTTGGAATGGATAAGCATTTTGGGCCCGAATCCGCCCACACCCGCCAGATGTCCACCCCTAGGTGTAACCATAAGCAAATAAATTTAAGAATGACAAAATATGTACAGATGCCATCAATTGGTGTATTTGACTAATCAGTTAGATAAAAAGATTATAAGCAATCATATAAACAATGATTCTGCTAAAGTAATTTGATGATTATCAAATTGTGACATCTTTCGATACATACACAAAGTATAGATAATTGAAGCTAAATTAATAATTTTTTGGTGGTGCCTTTTCATGCAACTAAAGTAATTCCTTCTTTTATTTTAACTAGTGTTGCTCTTTATTGACAAGAATAATTTATGTTGCTTTTGCTCTTTGTTTAACAGATATGTTTTTTTTCTTTTTTTGGTGAAGTTAACAGATATGTTTTATTCTTTTAACATATCGATCCAACGCAAGCCACAAGGCATACCTTGGTTGGAAAACATGAAATAAAGTCTGTCAACAAAAGAGGCTTCCAAAACATGCTAAGATGTTTGACTCAAATAGTTAATACATTTTTTTATTATAGATTGTTTAAAAAAATTAAAATTTAATTCTTAATAAAAATAATTTTAATTAAACTTTATTTATTTTGCAGTTGAATTTTGAATTATCAGAACTTACTTCCTTTAAAAACTATAAGATTAAAAGAAAAAATAGAAAACTTACAAAACACAAAATCCAAAACAAAGTAAGCCGCCACACTAATTAGCTCCTACATGGTAACCACACCAAAAGCAATATTTTTTTTAGATGAAGTAGCAATCCACTGAAATTAAACACACACACAACTGTGTGGTCTTGGGTTCGAATCCGGGTCACGACGTCCAACCTAATATTTTCAGCATTTGTCATTTGAGTTAGAACTTCTAGACAGCAATAGTATTAAATTTGTGAAATCGATACATTTATAATTTTATTCTTTTTGTTCAGTTCTCTCTCTCTCTCTCTCTCTCTCTCTCTCTCTCTCTCTCTCTCTCTATATATATATATATGTAACTTTTCGTAAATTGAGTATCTTCTGCGTACAAATGTAGAGACTAATCATTCGAACTTTGTGGAAGCTAACCTAAAAAATTTAACACTGTTGTGCATTTCCAAATCATAAATCGAATCTACAACTTTGATTAAGCTAGAGAACATTCGCGTTTTCTCATCTAAATGCTTTTGAATACGTTTTTTATATATTCAAAATACATAATAAAAAAAATTGACACTATATTTAACATCAATTTTTAATATACGTGCTCTCTTTCTCTTTGTTTAATCATAAGTTTTGTTTTTTTAAGCAGCTAGATTGATACAAACTAAGAGATTCCTTTTCTAATATTGTCGTTTTAATATAACACAAGAAATTAGGCTTAAAGTTTAATTGTATTAGTTGGCGATTAAGGCTTACAATGACATCCAATTATCCAAAAAATGTCAAAGAACCTAGTATTTTGGATAACTCTTTGATTAATTTATTTATTTTCATGGATAAGAATGAATTGAAAATAGAATTCAATTTATATGTTGTTAATGTAATGTTATTGTACACATATATGCAATGATCAAGGCAGAGGCGGCTATGAAGCATGCGCCGCATGTGCGATGGTCTCGAGCCTTCAAATTTTAATAAAATTTTAAGGTCTTTAAATTTTGAGGTCTTCATGTATTAATAGTTTTTTTTTTTTTTTGTACGCACATACATTAGTAGTTATATATTGTCTTTCTTCATTAAATATTAAATGGACATCAATAAATTAGTGGTATATTGTAATGTTTTTGTGTGCAATATTCTTGGTTATAATCTTGATACTGCAATTTTTTCATAATTTTTGTTATAGTCATTTCAAATTAAATTAAAATAGTTAAATTCAATCTTTATAGCAAATTTAATCATTGATTGAGTTGTGTGTCTTTTTTTTTTTTTTTTTAATGTTTTATGCAATAACAATTATTTATAATTTAAATAGATAATGATTCTTTTAAAAATTTAAACATTTTTACCATAAGTCCATTTTTCATATTCGAACCGGACCTCCAAATAGTCAGAATCGGCCCTGGATCAAGGTTAGAGAACCAAACAATTTGAGCAAGAATTTTAAGACTCTAAATTTTGAATTTATAAAAGGTTTGAAAAGAGTAACAAAATTTATAATTGAAAAAATTATATATATATATATATATATACCCTCCGTTTCTTTTTACTTGTCTTTTAGGGCTAGATTTAACGTTTTTATTTAAGTGTCCTTTTGGTATTTTACCGGTATGATTTGTCAATTATACCCTTTGTCAATTGCTATTATCTTTTTTCAATAAAACAAATTAATACTATATATTTGGAAAACTAAATCTTTTTTATTTATTTTTTAACATAACATATTAAATTTTGTTTTTTTTAACATAATATATTAAATTTATTGGAAAGAGAAAGTGTGTGAAAAAAAAAATTATTGGTGAATTAAAATAGAGTATAATAGGAAGATAAAGTGCAATATATACTTCCTTAATTTGGTTTTATTATTCTAAAAAGACAAGTAAAAATGAACGGAAGGAATCTCTATTAAGGCCCTGTTTGGATTAGCTTATTTTTGAGCTTATACAAATAGCTTATGCAATTTTTATGTATTATTATAAGTTTTTCAAGGTAGTTTATGATAAAATAGCTTATAATAATACAATTTTCACTAGTTTGAACTTATAAAATATTATAAATCCTAATTTATATTGCATAAACTCAAAAATAAGCTAATCCAAACAGGGCCTATATACATAGCGAGATTCCCACGGAGCCTTCTCGTGCATTCTCAAGAAAAATTGCTTATGTGGCATTTAATTAGAGTTATTAGAGTTTTTTCTTAGGTGGCATTCAATTAGAGTTTTTCTATTTTATTTTGTATTTTTTTAATCTTCTCTAACCCATTATTTTTTAAGAAAACAATTTTTTGGATATATACTATTAAATTAATCGGATATATCTCTTTAACCCATTATTATAAAACAAAATTGTTGGATATATACAACTAAACTAGAGCTTTTTTTCCTTTTTATCTTTTTTTTATTGAGTTTGTATTATTTTTTTTTGTCACTCAATTAGAGATTCTCTAATATATTTTTATTGTAAAAACTTTAATATTATGCGAGTATATTTTTTTGTAAAAAACCTAATACTTTTTTTTTAGAATCTCTGATATTATATTTTTTTGGTAGAAACTCTTTCTTTTTGTGGGGATTGGTACTTTTTAATTTTAGAAACTCTAATATTATACGTATCTTAATATTTTTATTATTATATTTTAATAATACTAGTTTAAAACCCGTGCTTCGCACGGGTTGACATTATTTTAAAACTTATCAAATAAAAATTGAACTCTACAATGAAATATAGATTTATTATTTACAATGATATTAATTTAATAATACATTTCAGGTATCAAATTTTTTTTTTCGTTATCAAACAATAACTTTAATGTTTTTATTAGAATTATGATTTTTTTTTTGTGGTCAATCAATTTTACCAAATGTCAATGTTACATTCTTTGATTTCAGGTCAGAGTATATACTTGTAAATGATGTTGCTTAAAAATATAAGTTGTTCAATATGTAACTAATGAAACAGCTAGGGTAGAAACAATAAGGAATATGTAACTACTCCATATTTAACAGTACATAAAATTTGACTAAGGCTTTATAGTAAATGCAATTTATATTTCGTTACTAAATGTTGTTATATAAAAATGTAAAATGTATTTATATCATTTGGTTTAGAAGGTTGCAAAACATTTGTAAATAAATTATCTAGTATTCACAACTAAGATATTAGAAGTAAATTATCTTCTAATTGAACAGCAGTGACTTTGGCAATTGCCTGAGATTGTAAAAGTGAAAAATAGTTTTCCATTTATGAAGAGACAGTTAGTATAATTAGAGTTGTATGAGTGTAGTCATATGATAAGCCATGTATTATATTTATAGTGGGAAACAAAGAAATAAAAAAAATTAGATATATTCTAAAGTGAACGGTTATATGTTTAAGTAATTAAAAAGTTTGTTTCTGTTCATGAAATTAAGTATGAATTGAATAATTGAATATGGAATATCTAAATGCAACGACTATTTTGGTTTGGTTAAAAAAATGGAAGGCCTATATGTATGTTGTAAGATAGTGATGATCTGACATATATAAATGTAGTCCAAAATGATATAAATTATACAGGACTGGTACAGTTACATTAAAATTGGTTATACCCAAAAATGGACAATGTAATTAAAAGATGCAATATAAATTTGAAACTAAGGAGTAGGTTACAATATATTTTGAAAGACTTCCTTGAAGACAACGTTGGTTGTTTGATTCTTTGCAACTTTGTTTTGATCATGTATCAATACCTTCAAGCCATCTTTCGTCTTAACTCTTGACAAAGCAACATAAAGTTGTCCATGACTGAAAACATCCTTTGGCAAATACAAACATAGAGAATCTAATGATTGGCCTTGAGATTTATTGATAGTCATTGCAAAAGAAACCATAATAGGAAATTGCCTTCGCAAGAGTTTAAATGGCCATGGAGATTGTGAAGGAGACATTAGCATTCTTGGTATGTATAACTGCTGACCAATATTTTTGCCGGTAATAATCTTGGCTTCAATGACATGAAAGGCTAGTTTTGTAACAGATAGTCTTGTTCCATTACATAACCCATCAGTTTGATCTAAATTTCTGAGCAGCATGATTGGAGTGCCAACTTTCAGTTTGATTGAATGGTTTGGTAGTCCAGATGTATGCAAAGAATTTAAGAATTCTGGTGTAATCTGATCAAAGAGATCATTATCATTTGCTTCAGATCGATCAATTGTATCCGCACTTAAATATTCTTGTTCTTCACCTAATTATCATTGACATAGATAAAATGATGCAAATCGTGAGAACTATCGATATTTTTGATGTTTAAATATAAAGAAAGATAGATTGATTACCTGGAATCAGATTAAGAACATAGTCATTGATTTCATTGACAACTTCAATTGTTGAAGCTAAAATAGCCCTACTTCTTAAGAAACTTGCATTTGCATAATTGTCTAGTAAATTAGGATAAGTTGATTCAACAATTGCTTGAATGGGATCTTCAAAATTTGAAATTAAATGTTCCTCAAGGATAGGTATATCTGCTAGACCGTCATTTGGTTCGGCTAATTTACCATCCCCGACTTTTAAAATCCATTCTGAAAATCTTCTAATTTCTTCTGAGTCAGAGGCAGTTTGTTGGTTTTGCAATCGCATATTCCTTGTAAGTTTCATAACAGTGCAATGATTCCAAATGTAAGAAGCATTCAAACTTGCATGGACAATATCAGATCGACTGCCTCTAGGTATGACTGGAAGAATTTGTCTAAAATCACCACCAAACACTACAACTTTACCTCCAAAAATTTGTGTTGAGGGAATGTTGTTGGTACTCATAATATCTTTTAGAGATTTATCTAAAGCTTCAAAACAAAATTTATGTGCCATTGGTGCCTCATCCCAAATGATTAACTGTGTTAATTTTAACAGTTCAGCTAAATCACTCCCTTTATCTATGTTGCAAATAGATGATTCAAGAATTGGAATTGGTATTTTGAACTTTGAATGGGCAGTTCTTCCGCCTGGGAGTAGCAATGAAGCAATACCGCTAGAAGCAACATTCAGAACAATCTTACGTTTTGATCTTAATGCAGCAGACAGGGTGTTCCACATGAAAGTTTTCCCAGTTCCACCATATCCGGAGAGGAAAAAAACTCCACCCTTTTGTTCATTGACAGATTGCATAATTTGATCATAAATCCCTCTTTGTTCATCTTATAACAGGAAAAAAAAAACCTATATTAATTACAAATCTGTTTATATATGGCATAAAAAATTTGAGACATATTGTTAATTTGTAATGTATTTACCTGTCATTGAAGAAAACAATTGTTGGAAAATCTGATTTTGTTCATCAGTATCATAGTTTCTTTCATCATAAATTAACCGATTTCCTAAGAAAGCCATTACATATCCATCAGGGAATGGCATACAGTCGAACTGTTTTAAACTTCTGTTATTAACTTGCATATGCTTTTCAATCTCAATCAGTGTAAGATGTTGAAGCTCTTCATCTGTCAACATTAATTCTACAACAACAAAAAAAATAAAAAATTGTTAGATACAATTGATGATGTAAAGGATTACAAACTTATAATATAATTTAATGAAATGAAAAAGGGAACCTTGGTTTTGACTTATTTGTCTTTGTTGATATAGTATTCCATCTGATAACCATTGCCAACTTTTTTGCCACACAAAATCTGGCCTATCCATGCATTCGGATAAGAGCATGATGATAAATAACTTGCGCAAGAAGTGTCCAGAACCCCAATGAAATGCTTCTTTAATTGCTTCAATATACTCCCTGTCGTCACCAAGAAATCCCAATGCAAAACATGCTTCTCGATAAGATTGATATTGATAACCATTAACAGTTTTGATGTCTTCATAACTGGTTGGACCTTTGCTGATTGTCAACATCATTCGTAAATAATACAATTCACCTGTTGTTGGTGGAACCCACATTAGCCTACCAATTGTGTATCCTCTTTGTCTTGGTTGCCACAATCTTTTTTTCTTGATATAAACAAATTTTTCCACAAATTTGGCATAAGTGAGGAGCTTTGCTTCAGGATAGATTTGGTTGGCAGACATCCAGGAAGTGAACATAGATTCAGTAACACTTGGTTTAAGCAAAACATTACTAATTTGTTCGTAATCCCTATAGTACACTGAATTTTGTCCTTTGTCATGGAAAAACATTCTCTCAACAGCCGACTTTCGACCATGTATTGAATATGAAAATATTCTCCAACATGATTCACTTGGTGCAATATACCGACAATCAAGATATTGTTTGATTTCATCGACTGGGGCATTTGGTGAAATTGGTTGATCATCATTTGCTACAATCACAGCACTGATTCGATCAGATCCTTTATTGATGTATTTGAATAAGTATTTTATGGAATTGCTTTGGTTGCACCATTCCATGTTGATGTGTGCATGATATTTCAATAGCAATTGAGGATTGTGCGGCACAACATCGCGGTTATCCAGACTTATTCCATTCTTTTCAATTGTATATCCATGATCTCTTCTCCTATAAACTGGATAACCGTCATGATCAAGAGATGTGGTTGGTTGGAATTTTTTGGGATAGTATTTTGAACACTTTCCATCTTTGAAGCATGGGGAATTAGTATGCAACAAACCACAGGGTCCATGCATCATATGGGTTTTCACTAAGTTGTACAATTCACCATGATTCACAGGATCCGGTATCTCAGCAGAAATAATTCTGTTGATATCATCCGGAGTAGGATATTTACTTGAGGGATGCAGGAAAAGAAGGAGATGTGCATGTGGTAGTCCTCTCTTTTGAAACTCTATTGTATACATATCTAAATGACAAAATGAACAATTAGGAAATTAACAATGAGATATTTGAATAATAATAAGGAAAAGTGGAGATTGACTTACATGCAAGAACTTTCCCCAACATTCCTTTTTTTGTTAAATCATTTAAAAGCTCATCGAACTTGAGTTTAAATACTCTTGAAATAATGTCTGGCCGGTCATGTGCTTTTTGACGAAGAGGAGACAATAGTCGTTGAATTTCTGGCCAGTTGGGATTGCAAGTAAATGTGATGAAGAGATCAGGGAAGCCAACTTTGCTACAAATTGCCATTCCATCAAAATATAATTGATCCATAAACCGAGGGCCTCCAACATATGAAGATGGCATGACAACCCTCTTACCGGTGTTCATACCATGTACTTCATTGTTTTGTGTTTGTTGATTCAGATTGTTGTACTTTGCCACTCTTAACTTTGATTGATGTCCTCGAAGCCATTGAAGTCTTTCAGATTCCATCATAGTGAAACAATCTACTAAGAATTGTTGGAAAAGTCTTCTTGATGATATTAATGTTTTGGCTTCAAATTGTCTGTTTTGTACTCTATATGCAAGTCATTCTCTGATTGTCAACCTGTTGCGTTTATTGACCTCTGTCAAGACTTCATCAACATCATCTTTATCTCTGTGTGTAGTTTTCGGTCTATATCCATCTTCACCATATGGAAAGATCAAAGGGTACTGATAAGCTAAATATCTTGCATGAAATTCATCAATCCGCTGAAGTTGTCCTCCTGTACTTTGAATTATGATATCTCTTTGATCATGTGAATCAATATCACCAACAATTAATGCTGCAACTTCAGAGACAGTTGGCTGGTTGTATATTCTTCCATCTGTTTTTCGATCAGCAATTAACCGGAGTTTCAGATTTTCTATCTGACCTTCATTGATTTTGTGTCTAGCCATCTTAAAAGATTGAACATGTGTGTTATGTTCATATAGCATATCAGATAACTTCTGAACGACGACAGGATCAATGTTGTTGTTAGGCCTGAATATTGATTATGAATAAAATTAAATACATGAAATGATTTAAAAATAAATTGTATACGAAATGGTTTATTATAGAATAGTAACATTTGTAAATGAACCTGAGATGCTGAAGACGATTTTGTATTTCATTTTCTGTATCATAGATGTACAATTGAGCAAATTTTGGAGGATCTCCAGGTTTAGGCAACAAACTACCCATTCTGTGACATGTTTGCCCTTGAATCTTGATATTTGGTGGTCCACTCCCATCATTAAATCTATTATCTAATTTAGCTCCTGGTGACGTAAAAGCAAACATCATGTTGTAGGTCCTAAGCTGATTTTGAAATTTTTTGCTATCAAGATCATCATGATCAAACAATAAATGTCTCAAAGATTCAGGTGGTTCTTTCAAATTTGGGAGTTGAACCTTTCCGTTTCCACAACATAGTTGAAATGTTGGTGTGGTAGTACGACCACTTTTCTTGATTCTTTCCTGAAACCACATGGACGCACCACAATAGGAGCACTTTATTAATTGATCTCCAATGTCATAGTAGCTTGCTGCATAACCAAAGAGGTGTAAAAGGTGTTATATGCAAGATAAATTTAAAATATATATTTTTGAATGTGCAATTTAAATAGTGATTACATTGGTTGGTTGTGGGAGATGATGGAATTTGAGATGATTCGTCTGGGAAATTTTGATCTGGCTGACTGAAATCAGAATCTAGATCAGAATCTGCAATTGACAGAAAAAATTAAGAATATAAGTTGTTATGTATAGTGACTTGATAAAAAGAAATAATGGTTAGAAAAGTTGACCTGGATATTGAAAAGGATTATAATCAGAATCGGATTCTTCGCCGCTACTGCAAAAGTCATCATTTGGTTGCGGATGAAAGGCATTTGTATTATGACTTAGTTGAATTGGATTAGTTGACGGTGATTCAGATACTTCAATGTCTGTATCAATAATGATTGTTGGTGATCCTGAATGTTGTCCAACTTCCGTAAATTTAGACAATAGGTTGATACCAAGTGTGTTCAACTTAGAAGTCTTATTGATTTGCTGATTTTTAAATGGTGTGTAGTCTGGGAGTGTGGCATACTGAGAAGATGACTGATGAGTTTGTAATGAATGAACAACCTTGCCAGTAGATGGTACAATATGAGTGACCGACATTGTATTTTTTGATTCAAAGGAAGTGTTCATATCTGTCATAACATATTGAATGGTATATTAGATATTTAAACAGTATAAATTGCATAAATTAATATTGATTTGAAGTTGGAAAAAAATTATTAATCATGTGTAGTTGTTCTAAGTTGCTTTGCTGACGGTTGTGCAACATGATTGCTAGACTGGACATTACATACCAAGGTGAAGAGAGGATTATAAATGTAAGAATGTAAAAAAGTTGATTGAAATCGTACGGCAATGTATTACTCATTGTATGATATTGTTCGTTTATAAATAAGTAACCTTACTTTGAGTTTGTGGTAGAGAAGTAAGATTGATAGTACGTTGACTTTCTGGAAGAATAGTTTGATCATGTGCTTGACTACTACAATTTGGTGATGAATTCATAACGTTTTGATGATGAGTTGCTCGTTTTTTTGGTCGACCACGTTTCCTTAACTCTGTTGACACAATTGGTGATTCAACTATCGTGTGCAATGCTGTAAAACATTATGAATATTGGTTAATTAGAAAATTGAACTTAAATTGATATGAAGGAAGAATTGACAATGAGTGTGTTATGAAAATGATTTGTTAGTAACCTTATTAGTAAAATACAAAGTATGACAATAGAATTGCAAAGACTTACATTGAGATTCTGTTGGAGAGACAATATGATCCATTTGATTATCATTTGTGGTTTTTTTTGGTCGACCACGTTTTCTTAACTCTGGTGACACTATTACTGATTCAACCATCGTGTTCAATGCTGCGAAAACATTTTGAATATTTATTTGTTAGTAACCTTATTAGTAAAATTCAAAGTATGACAATAGAATTAGAAAGACTTACATTGAGAATCTGGGGGAGAGTCAACATGATCCATTTGATTATCATATGGGGTTTTTTTTGGTCGACCACGTCTCCTTAACTCTAGTGACACATTTAGTGATTCAACCATCGTGTTCAATGCTGTGAAACATTTTAAATATTGATTAATTAGTATAAAGATTATAAATGATATGAAGGAATAATTGACAATGACTGTGATATGAAAAAGATTTGTTAGTAACCTTATTAGTAAATTTGATAGTATGACATCAGAATTGCAAAAACTTACATTGAGATTCTGGTGGAGAGTCAACATTGACGGTTCGTTGACGTTTTGGAATTAGAATATGATCATTTGTGACATTATTAAATGTTGTAGAAGAAATCTGAACCATTTGATTATCATTTGGCGTTTTTTTTGGTCTACCACGTTTCCTTTTGATTGTTAGTTGTTCATTACATGTATCAACAGAATTTAAAGCTGTAATTGAACAATTGAAAAATGTCAAAGTTATGGAAAAGGATACATAACTATTAAACAATTATAAAAGCAAAGAAAGTTTACATTGAGCTGGAGTTTTCTTTGCTGGTCCAGGTTTTGATAACTCTGGTGGTTCCAATGTATTAGCAAAAGTTATAGAATTGTGATTCAGATATGTATTTGTAATATCGGTCAATGGCTTTGGTTGACAATTTCTTGTGAACTGTGCATTATGCATAGTATCTATAAAGAGAGGAAAAAAAAGAATGAGATTATAAAAGGAAAAATCGATATCATATATATGTTTTGTATGATATTGAAATGTACCTTCGGGATTGTGACTGGAGAAAACTTCGTTTTTTAGAGAAACAACTTCGTCCAACATTGCACTGCACGAAGATGCAGTCACAGATAGAAATTGTGTCGAAGAAGTAGACTGTTTTCCATTTCCTGGTATTTCGTGACTATTTTGTAGTTCAAATTTAGATCTTAGAGAAATGATAGATATTGTACTGTGTTTTGCTCTTTTTTTTTTTGAGCAAATGAAAACGTCTACTTCTTGCTATCTTAGCTTCTAAACATTTGAGGTAATTAGTAAATTTCATATTATCAGACACAAATGAAAGGAATGATAAACTTGAAGAGACAAAGATGTTTTAAGATAAAGATAGGTAACAACTTATATAAAAATTGACAATGGAATTTAACTATATTAGTGATGATGTAGAGGACAAAATGGTGAAGCAATATTTTGTTTATCGTTTTTTGTAAGTTTATGATGAAGCAATGGCAGTGGAGAGAAGACAACAATAGTGGAGGGAAATTTGAAATGGATAACAATAGGTGGAATTTGAATAATAAGGGGGATTTTGTATGTAATAGGACAATAAAAAAAATATAATATAAATTAACAATTAGAGAAAACATAGATTATGTATTAGGTGTAATAGAGGTAGTATTGATATTGACTTGTGTAGAGTTTACAAACGCTGTTTTGAAGGAAAAAGCTGTTTTTTATATTTTATATATGGTAGTACAATTCATAGGTTGGCTAAGATAGATATGAATCAATCAAATAAAAGATAGATATGAATAAAAAATAGAAAGATATGAATCAATCAAATAAAAGTCTGATTATTGAAGTACATGAGATAAGGTGATAAATAGTTCAATAGGTTACTATAGTAGTGTATTACCTAGCATGTAATGTGATTTGGTTATGGTTAATACTTTATCCAGTAGTTTTAAAAGAAGAAAATAGATCATTTTATAGTAGTGTGTTTGGTTAAAAGAAAAATGAAATAATGTCGTAAAAAGATGATTGTTTACAAAAACAGAGAAGTGGTTTGTCAATTTTGATTATATTGATAAATTTGTGTATTAAAAATGGTGTGGTGTGAAATGGTTATGGTTAACAAACAAATTAATGAATTGAAGGTTGTGATGATATGTAAATAATAAGAGATTAATTGTAAATGTAATTAGTTAAAAAATGTTAATTTAAGTGTTATATAAAACTGATATTATGGAGCATGTTTAATTTAAAAAAAAAGAATGCAGTGTAAAAACATATTTGCAAAAAGTAATACAATAATAGCAAATATTATAGTTAGGGTACTCAAGATTCTTAATTGAGTCATAGTGTTGGGAAGTCTGGAGTTTAATACATAACAGAACAGAAATATTTTCCAAAATGATTAATAATAACCTAAAGAGAGATTGAATACAAAACAGAGGCAGAAGCAAGTTTTCAAATTGAAATGAAGCAAATGATGTTATAATGACAAAGAACAAAAGTGATTTTTTTCAAATAGTAATAGTAATCACTGTTTGGTCATTGGATAAGTTCATATTTGCTTTGATAAAAAAACTTGATTCGTCCCATGTATAAACTCTCTTCAAAAAATTTGTAACTTAGATTCATTCAAGTTTGATGCTTTTCCCCCCTTTCCTGGACGAAACTCGTAACTTGGTGGAGGAAAGTTGCGTTCCATCGAATGTGGGAGATTGGTTTTGTGTGGTTGTTTCAGAGTCGACCGAGAGACGCTTAGCAGGAGTAATGTTGGAGGTATGGTCAAAATCATTTTCACTGGAAGCGGAAAGGGAAACCTAGAAATGAATTTGATTATTGAGTATATTAGATGAAGAAGAAAACAATTTTGTATTAAATGTGATGTAAAAATAATATATTTGAAATCAGTACCACTGGAAATGGCATGGAGTCAGAGCATTGTGTTGAATCATTATCATTCTTGGTTGATAGCTCAGGCAGTGAGGAAACAGATTTGGAAAACATTGGAGAAATCTAACAGCAAATTAGAAAAAGGAATTGTTAAATAATATGATTTAACTAATTGTATAAGTATGTAGCAGATTGATGTAAACCTGAGATGCAATAGGGTCAGATTGTTGTGGGTTAGTGTTATGAGTAGTAGATAGAGGTTTTGGAGAATCAGCAGCATTTGAAACAGAGGTAGATATGACCGGAGAAGCCTAAAGAAATTTTGAAACATAACAATATTCTTCACTTAAAATACAAAAATAATTTAGTGTTGCACATTGATGTATGAAATAAAAGCAGTTCAAAATGGACCTGAGATGGAGTGAGGTGAATCCTAATATTATTGATGACAGCGGAATCGGAAGAGAGCTTGTTAATCGAAGCTTGGCGATAGTATGGCTGGTACTTAACTTTGAATGCAAATTCATTGTTGAGAAGTTTGTCAAGATAAGTAGGATATATTTTTGGATCATCTTCACCAACCTAAGATTGCAAGAAACTAAGAAAAGTAAGAGAGACATTAAGTCTGATTAAAGAAGAAATGTTGATTAAATGAACATGTATTTAAACCTTTTTCATTGTTTCTCTGATTTCCTCAGCAGTTTGACCAACAATTGATTCACATTCATTGTCCCAAAAGATGAAATCAGCTTTATGACCTTCATGTTCAACTTGAATAACAACTTTGAATCTTGATTTAATAAGAAAGATAATAAATAGATGTTAATAATTATTTGAGTAGTGATTAATATAGTAATTTGTATTTGGTGAAAGAAAAAAACAAACCTAGCAATTGGGCTTTTAACAACCTCACCACAGGAACATGTATAATTGTCATCTTGACCTCTTGAAGATTTGGTACATTTAGAACAACTTTCGTAGTACCAACCAAACTGAGTAGGATTAAACCTTTTAGTAGTTCCAATAGTGATACAGTACGAATCCTACAAAAGGATTAAACTTATAAGGATTTAATGGTACAAAAAGATTTGAAAATAAATAGAAAATGATATTCAGAAATAGTATAACCTTTGAAAAGAGTTTCATTTGAGCAATTGATTTGAACTGACTTAGATGTGTAAAAAATTCATTTCCAGACACTTGGGAAGATGATGAAACTTGAGTAAAGTCTTGGGTAGCAGCTTGAGTTGATGAAATGTCTGTGAATCTAGAAGTGATATGATTGAAAATAACATTAAATGGTAAAAGGCAAGAAGAAAAAAATGGCAAGAATAAATGATGAATATGATAGTATCTTATGATGACATAAACTTTGCAACAGCCGGATGTTCGTAATTGATTAGAAGTTTAGATCCAGACCAATTGTTATTGAAGTTGGGCCTTCCATTGTCTAACACATAATTGAAGAGAGAACAAAACCAATGAGTAAAAAAAAATTAAAGTTAAATAGGGTTTAGATTCAATAATACTGATGCATAGAAACTGGCACACACCTCCTAGTTTGCACTGAGCATGTGTTAGAATTAAAACAATTGGGCCCTTTTCTTTGCGAGCAGTGATAAAGTTCATAAGCTGAATAGAATAACCTTCCCATAGAGTGACATCAACCAAATTGGAACTAAAAAAAATTGAAAGTAAAGTTCAAAATTGTATTTTGAAAGTAAATAAAAATAAAGCTAAAATTTTGTATGAAAACATTATAGGACAATACCATTCATCAGATAGGATTAAATTGGTACATGGTTTTTTTCCAGAGGCTAGGGTTTGAGTTTTGACAACTTCATGAACAACTCCAATGATCTTTGTGAATGATTAAGAATTAAATAACTTGGATAATTGGAAGTGAAGATTATACGTTGACTACAAATAAATGAAGGTAAAACAGGAATGTGAACAACAAACTTACCATACAAAAAGTTAATTTTGAACTTGCCATCTTGCACATCTTTGAAATTTTTGAAGCAAAACTCATGAGCAGGAATGTTAGTGATTTCAGGAGGAGCTAGGGTAAATTTAGTACCTAAACCAAAGACAACTTTGAATGGACCATGACATGTTTTTAAACCTACATCGTTGTCATAAACATGACAATTGTACAACACATAAATCTTTTGTTCCTCAATATAAGACTTCCAGTGTTCAAATTCCTTATAGCGAGTAATTGCATGAACACGGTCACCCTAAAAAATAGCAAAACATATTAGGCCTGCCAAAATATAGAAGTAAAACTCAATAGACAGAAGCAAGAACAAACCTTTCCATCAACAATAACCATTTCAAGATGTTGAAACCCATTAGTTCCTGTGACGATCCAAGTGTCAATGACTCGAACGGCAATTTTCCAGATGTCTCTTTCCTTGTTAAGGTCCTTAATGAAATCATATTCCCTTGACATGGTGAGGCCTATGATTGTTGAAGAAAATAGTAAAAATAATATCTCTTGCAGTAGAGAAATGACTTATTTTGCAGGAAAATAACTAATTTTGCAGTACAACAATGTATTGAAACAGTAGATCTATAATAACAACAAAAGCAAGTTTTTTTTTAAACGGATATTAAACTTGAATAATAGTTAATGAGACTAAAATGAGTAGACATGTTCACATATGAGAGCAAAACGGAACAAACTAATGACTAAATAAGCAAGACGATGAATAGATTGAACGAAAGGCATGCTTTTAACTTGAGAATAAACAAAAAATAACCGTTAACAATAACGAAAAACCAACATCATAAGTGATTTCATGAGCAAAATGGAGATTAGTTTCGGAACTTACGTAGGCAAATGTAGAAGAAGAAACTAACAATCTGGTGAACTTGAATAGAGAAAAGAAGAAAGTTGAATAGAGAAAGAAGAAAAGGTGATATGATGGGTATAGAAGCTACTAACACTGTAGAAGTAGGATGGGAGGGAAAGAAAATCACGTGTAACCTTGTAGCTTCAATTGCATCACACGGTCAACACAAAGACATGTGTAAGCTTGGGGAATTTCTTCAATTGCCACGTGGAATTGTTATTGCCAGGTGGAATTGTTTCATGGAATTGGACTTTGAAAGGGCAATTCAGTAACTTAACACACTACAGGTTTATTGGATAGATAGTGACTAGTATGGACACCCGTGCCAAGCACGGGCTAGAAATTTAAATTTTCTTTTTATAAATCTTAAAAATGCATGTAGTGTGTGTGTGTATATATATATATATATATAATTCTATTTTGAAATTAATTAATATTTTAGAAGTGGAAAATTACCCGAGTTATATAGGAATTATCTTTTAATCATAAAGATATATTGATTTTGGATTTTTTTTTAAGAATTAATGATTTTAGACTTTAATGTGCACATATATGCATGTTTCTTTTATTCTTGTTTTGGTAAAAAGTTCAATTAATCTATGAAGAGGGTTTTGTTATAATGGAAGATGACAATCTTTTATGTGATGAAGAATTTATTCAAGAGCATCTAACATTAAGTCATGTATCATGACTATTAGGTAAAGAAGTTTCTATTAAATATCAAAATGTATTTGATCTAACGGAAAGAATTAAATCAAGCCGAAATAAAAAGTAAACCATAACTGAAATCAAATCTTAAACCTCGCATCTTTATTATTTTTTGTAAAATGTTCAATTAAAATATTCAAAGAGTTATCCGGTCAAACGGAAGAGGCATAATCTCTTAAAGTGTGAAGAAATAAATTAAACTCACGTGAAAAATTAAGAAATTTGAGACGATGCCCTTAGGCCTCGAATCTTAGTTATTTTTCATAAAATGTTCAATTAAAATATTAAAAGGAATTTGATCTAACAAATGAGGGTTAATCTCTTACGGTAGAAAGAATTAAATCAGGCCCGTGTATAAAAATAAAGCAATTGAGACCATAATCTTAGGTCTCACTTCTTAATTATTTTTGTAAAGAGTTCAATTAAAATTTTAAGAGGAATTTCATATAGCTAACAGAAGAAAGTAATTTCTTATAGTGTGAAGAACTAAATTAAGCTTCTGTAAAAAGTAAAGCTCGTAATCTTTTACATCTCAGTTATTCTTGTAAAATGTTAAATTAAATTTTCAAAAGAGATTTGAACTAACGGAAGAGTGTAATCTCTTATAGCGTAAAAAACTAAAAAAAGTCCGTGTAAAAAGTAAAGAAATTGAGATCATAACCTTATGTCCCGCATCTTAATTATTTTTAATAAACTTCAATTAAATATCAAGAGAAATTTATTCTAACGGAAGATTGTAATCTCTTAAGGTGTGAAGAAATAAATAAAGATCGTGTAGAAAGTAAAACAATTGAAACTGTATTCTTAGGTCTTGCGTCTTAAATTTTTCTTTTTAAAAGTTCAATTGAAATTTCAAGAGGGATTTGATGTAAGAGAATGGGGTAATTTCTTACGGTGTGAAGAACTAAATAACACATGTGTAAAAAGTAAAACAATTGAGGCCACAACGCTAGGTCTCACATCTTAATTATTTTTGTATATTCTTTGATTAAGATATCAAAATGGATTTTATATAACAGTAGAGGATAATCTCTTACAGGTGTGATGTGAAGAACTTATTCAAGCCCGTGTAAAAAGTAAACCAATTGACATTATAATCTTAGGTCTGGCATTTTTATAATACTTATAAAAAGTTCAATTAAAATTTCAAGAGAGATTAGCTCTAACTGAAAACAGTAATTTATTACAGTGTGGAGAACTAATCAATCTCGTGTAATAAGTAAAACAACTTGGACCATAACTTTAGGCCTCATAACTTATTTATTGGCAAAATTACATGTTTGGTCTTTAATCTTGTTTTTTGTAATATTTTGGACATTTATCTTTTATTTGTAACACTTTAGTCCTTTTCCTTTTATAACATTCACATATAAACCCTTTTTCTCATATTTTTTTTATTAAAAAAATGCTGAATTTTATTTGTTAAAATACATTTTTATTAAAATTAAATAAAACTCATAATTTTGATGAAAATGTTCATCATCATCAATTCTTTCATCTCTTATATGCTCTTTAAACGACCAAAGTGTTACAAATAAAAGATAAATTACCAGAGTGTTACAAAAAGATAAGATAAATGACCAAAATGTTACAAATGAAAGATAAATGACCAACATATTACAAAAAAATAAGATAAAGGACGAAACGTGTAATTTTACCTTATTCATTTTAAAAAAATGCTTAAGTAAAATATTCAAATAGATATGATCAAACGAAAGAGGATAATCGCTCTTACGACTTGAAGAACTAAATGAAGTCTGTGTAAAAAGTAAAACAATTGATATCATAACCTAAGGTCTCGATTCTTAATTATTTTTGTAAATCTTCAATTAAAATATCTAGAAAAATTTGTTTTAACGGAAGATGATAATCTATTACTGCGTAAAGAAATAAATAAAGCCATCAAAAGTAAAACAATTGAGACAAATATTCTTAGGCATTACGTCTTAATTATTTTTTGTAAAAGTTCATTTAAAATTTTAAGATGAATTTAATCAAATAAAAGAAAGTAATTTATTGCGGTGTGAAAAATAAAATCAAGCCCGTGTAAAAGAAAAATAATTGAAACAATAACCTTACATCTTAACTATTTTTGCAAAATTTTCAACTAAAATATCAAAAAGGATGTAATCTAATAGAAGAGAGTAACTTTTTTATAGTATGAATAATTAAATCAAACCCGTGTAATATACAAAACAACACGAACCATAACTTTAGTCTCACATCTTAATTATTTTAATAAAATGTTCCATTAAAATATTCAAAGATATATGAACTAACGGAAGAGAGTTATTTCTAACTATGTAAAGCTCGTGTAAAAAGTTAAAATAGAGTTTGATTAAAAGAGGAAAATGTATGTTTTAATATTACGGGAAGGGAGAGGAGATTCAAGTTTCTTTCGATGGAGAAGAGATTAATTTTCTCTAATATATTTTGTATAAGATGGGAGGAAAGTGTATATTTTAATATAAGAGGGGAGAGTAATGTAATTTAAGCACTTCTCAAGAGAGGGTAGTGTAATTTACTATAATATATATATATATATATATATATATATATATATATATATATATATATATATATATATATATATATATATATATATATATATATATATATATATTTAATCAATTGTTGTTTGTTTTGTTTTCTATTTTTGTAAGGTTTGTTATTATTTTGTTGGCAATACATTGAATAATTGGTAAAATAAATCAAGGCAATTCTTTTTTCTTTTTTTGACAATAGATTCTTTTTTTTTTTTTTTGTACTTATCCGATAGATTTTATGGTAATCTTATTATCTATATATTTTTTTGTTTCACAATAGATTTAATAATCGCTAAAAAAATAAAAAGCAAGGTAAAATAGAAAAGACAAAAAATCATAAAATTAATACTTTGTTGTTAGTGGGATTCGAACCGCGTCCCTTTAGGTCGTAAAGAGAAGACACGTAGGCGCCACATAGACGCCACGTTATTAAAATAATGTCACATATGAATTTGCTCTTTGAGAAGCAACGTGAGGATGCCAAGTGTACTTTTTACTTTGAGTAAGGAAAATGATAATAATATAGATTGCGTTGGTGAAATTCAATTAAAGCTTTTTCAATATTATATTTTTTTTTAGAAATTAAAATATTATATTTTAATTACTAATATATATTATATTTTTAATGACGACAAACTTATTTAATCCATGATTAAATATTATATATTTTCTATATAAAAACTATGTGAACACTTCGGCTAAAATTTGATTTGACATGTATCTATTATCCAATCATTCAATTGCATGTAATATTTCTATGTTGATTTTTTTTAAAATAATAAAGAATTAACAACTATTTTTTGTTCATGGAGTAGCTATAGAGTCCCGTAATGGACACAGAAGACAGATAGAATTAGAGAGAGTTTTGATGGTGTAGAATGAAAATGGGGAGCATTCTAACCCTCACTATTAAAAATATACATTGACGAATTAAAATTTGAATTTTGAATGTGGAAGTTATCCATAATTTCATATTTTCTCATTGGGATTACTTATTCAAAATTTTATCTAGCACGATGAAACATGATCCCCATGATGAAAACTGTATGTAGATGATAGTGAGAACTGAGCACGACAATTTTATTGATATCCATTAAAAAAATATAGAATTAACAATTTTTTTATTGATAGAACCCCTATAGAGTTTTGAGAGAGGGGGGGTGTGTGGGATTTCTCGGTGGTATAAAATGAAAAATCGGAAGCACTTTCCACCAAACAATTAAAAATACAGACTGACTAATTAAAATTTGAATTCTAACAGTAGGGCTTGTCCATATTTTCATATTTTACTACGGGGTTCCCTTATTCAAAATTTTATTTAGCACAATAAAAATTGGTTCACCATGAAAAAAAAGTGTATGCAGAAGATAGTGATAAATGAGCACAAAATTTTCATTCATATTCATTATAAAAGTAATATAGAATTACCAACTATTTTTTGTTGATGGAACCCCTATAAAGTCGTATGACTGAGAGTAGATAGAGAGAGAGAGAGAGAGAGAGAGAGAGAGAGAGAGAATCTTTCAATGGTATATACTTCTCACTACACTATTAAAAATATGTATTGACTAATTAAAATTTGAATTTCCACTACGTGAGTTTTTCCATATTATGTGTACATCGCACTATCACCATATTAGTATATTACATCCAACTGAAAAAATCTATGGGAATTGAAACTTAAAATAAATTAATATAATTTTAATTTTTTATAATCAATGAGTTTTTTATTTATAATTTTGATTTTAAGCTTTCCATAAACATTCGTTCAAATATTTTTCTGGATACTAATTTATCAATGTGAGTGAAGATTCATACATAGATTTTTCCATTTGACGCTCACACATGAAAATTGATTATTTGTGGTACAATGACAAAAAATAGTCTGAGTACAGAAACACGGTCAATGTATGTTAATATTCATTTGAAAAATATTATAAAATTTACAATTATTTTTTGTTGATGAAACCTCTATAGAGACGTGAGAGAGAGGGAGGGAGAAAGAATCTCATAGTGTTGTTGAACGGAGAATGAGGGAGTACTTCTCATCCTACTATGTTCCTGTAACATCCTTAAACATATATCGCATTTTCATACTCAAGTAAATTAAATAAAATCAATTTCATAAATAATTGAAAGAAAAATATAGACAACATTCAAAATAATATAAAATGAAAAATGACATAGACAACCTTCAAAAGAAAATGAAGAACATAAGCAAATCAATATTATTAAAAATGAAAATGATCCTGTGGGAGAAATGTAGAAATAATGTGTGTGTGTGTGTGTGTGAGAGAGATAGAGAGAGAGAGAGAGAGAGAGAGAGAGAGAGAGAGAGAGAGATAGATAGATAGATAGATAGATAGAATCTCTCACGGGTGTAGAATGAGAAACGCGTAACACTTTTGATTCCACTATTAAAAATGCACCTAGATTAATTAAATTTTCATTTGAGAATGAAGTTTATAATTATTTTATATTTAAAGGGTCACTGTATAGTCCTGAAGATGAAGCTGAAAGAAAAAATCTATCTCTTAATAGTGTATAACGGGAAACGAAATAATATTCTTCATCCCGCTTTATAGTATAGCATTATTAAATATATATCATGCAAAATCTATATCAATTTTATCTTACTATTTTTAACTAAATTGTTCAAATAATATATTAAAATAAACACATAAATAATATTAAATAAGATAATAATCCCGTGCATGACACGGACTAACATACTAGTATATATATATATATCTCTATCTCTATTATATACATAGCGAGATTCCCACGGAGATTTCTCGTGCATTCTCAAGAAAAATTGCTTATGTGGCGTTTAATTAGAGTTAAATTGAATGTATAATAATTAGAGTTAAATTGCTTATGTGACATTCAATTAAATCTTCTATTTTTTTGTATATTCTCTAACGGATTATTATAAAAAAAAATTGTTGGATATATACAACTAAACTAGATCTTCTCTTTTTTTTTATCGAGTTTTTTTTCATTCAATTAGAACTTCTCTCACATTTTCTTATTGTTGAAACTTTAATATTATATATTTTTTATATAAATTCTATTTTTTTTTCGTAGAATCTTCGTTATTATTATTTTATTTTTTCAGAAACTCTTACTTTTTGGGGGGATTGATATTCTTTTATTTTTAAAATTATAATATTCTATTTTAATATTATTATGTAGGTAAAATTCAATTAAAGCTTTGCTATTATTTTTTTTTTTTGTAGAAATTCAAATATTTTATTTTAATTATTAATATATATTATAGTTTTAATGACGACAAACTTATTAATCCATGATTAAATATTATATACTTAATATATAAAAACTAAGTAAACACTTTGATTTTGGATTTCTATCCGAAAAAAAAATGAACACTTCGACTAAAATTTGATTGGATATATATATCTATTATCCAGTCATTCAATTAAATGTTATATTTCTATGTTGATTTGTTTTAAAATAAATTTAAATCATATTTCAATTTTTTTATGGGATCACTCATTTGACTATTAAAATTATACCTTGACTATTAAAATAGGAAACAGAGAACACTTCTCACTACACTATTAAAATTATACCTTGACTAATTATCTCTAAATTTTATCTAGCACGACGAAAAGTGATCCGCATGATAAAAAGTGTTCGTAGATGATAGTGAGAACTAAGTGCGCGATTTTTTATTAATTTATTTTTTTGAACAAGAGTGCGAGAATTTTATTGATATTCTTAAAAAATAATAAAGAATTTACAACTATTTTTTGTTCATGGAAAAAAAAATATATTGAATAATGAAAATTTGAATTTCAATCGCAGATCCATACTTTTATATTTTATAATGAAGATCACTTATTTAAAATTTTATCTAGCACGATAAAAATGATTCCCTATATGAAAAGTTAATGTATATGATAGTGAGAACCGAACACGAGAATTTTATTAATATTCATTTGATTAGAAAATAATATATATGAGAGAGAGAAAGAGAGAGAGAGAGAGAGAGAGAGAGAGAGAGAGAGAGAGAGAGAATATCTTAATGGGAAACATGAAACACTTTCCACTCTACTATTAAAAATAAACATTGACTAATTAAAATTTGAATTCCGAATACGAGAGTTTTTCATTATTTTGTGTTTGTCGCACTTTCACTATATTATATCCAACTGAAAAAATCTATGGGAATTAAAATCTAAAATAAATTAATATAATTTTAATTTTTTATAATCAATGGATATTTTTTTTATTTGTAATTTCAATTTTAAACTTTTCATAAACATTCGTTCAAACCTTTTTCGAGATGCTAATTTATCAATGTAAGTGGAGATTCATATTGCATATTCTTATATAATTAGATCGCACCTTACCAAAAAAGAAAAAAATAGATCGCACATATTTGTAGCCAAAAGATCATAAAATGAAAATTAATTCTCTGTGATATGGTGACAATTATTTTTCAGAATATGACAGAGATCAAAGTATTTTGATATATAATCAAAGTTTTATATAGAATTAACAACTATTATTTTATAGGGGTAGACTAATTGAGAGAGAGAGAGAGAGAGAGAGAGAGAGAGAGAGTTTTTCCTAATTTTGTGTTTGTCGCACTTTCACTATATTACATCAAACTGAAAAAATCATTTAATTTTTCATAATCAATGGATTTTTTTTATA